>CM042145.1:26366364-26439020 GCA_023376005.1 Doryteuthis pealeii | reverse complement strand
AGTTGTTACCAGTTTCAAGGGCAGAAAATAGCTTTTTTGAATAACTAAGTGATATATCCGGGTTAAGGATATATTCTGAAGTTAGTATTTGGTATATTATCGCAGTAGTAATTGGTATGTCGAATAGCAATCCGTCTGCCGAGCAGTCGTGGTGTCGTCTAGCGAGTAAGTTTAGCTTGTAGGCATTAGGTCTAGGACCAACACAGTGTCGACTATTTATACATGACACTATCCAATCAGATTATAGTGAGGAGGTACCAAGGTATTTACATATTCATTATATCACTAAGCAATTTGATTATAAAAACTATCAACAAAACAATTGCTGATTAATAAAGATTAAAAAACAAAAACAAATTAGAAATTAAAAAGAAAACCCAGTGATTTGCCATGACTTTTTTTTAAAGCTGAATATGCTAATTAGATATTTAGATTAAACAAAACCAACAACATTTGCTGATAAGAGGCATGAAACTAGTCATACATGGAAATAGTCTAAAAAATAACAATTCATTAATATATACAGCAATTACTAGGACTAATAGGGCCGGGTTAGCTCAGTCGGTAGAGCGTTCGGCTAGAAACCACATGGTTCCTAGTTCGATTCTGGTCCTCGCCAACTCAGCATATGAGATAGCACAGGGATCTGTGCGGTGAAGTAAGAAACATCTCCTTGGTCTAGCGCTAGTGAAAAGTGAATTAGACTCCCTCGCTGATTGGCTGATTACTGACTTTAGGCCGCCCCAACGACTTTATTTTTTACTTACTAGGACTAACAAATATATGCACCGTCGGGTGCAAGTATTTAAGCTTTAATGTAATAAATATTATATTAAATTAGAAAGGCTAATGAAACTAAATAAGAATGCAGATAAAAAAAATTTGAAACAGGGTGGATAAAATAGAAAAAGAGAAAACATCCGAAATTTTCTCTTCCATCACTCCTGTCTTCCATTGCTAAATTTTCCAAATTTAACTATGTAGTTAAAATAGGAAGTAAAGAATAAAATTAAAGTTATTTTTTTCTTGTTAATAGATTTCTTTTAAGATTTATCACTGGGATTTTTGCTCATATTCATTAAGATAAAACCAAACAATTAGAAATCAATAATACCAAGCACATATTTATTAAAATCAAATTTTTTATATCAATATGCAAATTAGCCTACCTGTTTACACTGTAAACTTCTATTTTGTTGTATATATAAATACAATTGCATATCTTCCAGTTGAACTTCCGAACCGGGGGTCCAGTGAGCTTCGGCGCTGGACCTTACAAGTTAATAGCGTTGATCCCAGGGGGCTATCCCCCCAGGCAATACTTGCCCCCTTGACTTACAGGGCAGGGCTGGGTTTATTGCCCAGCACCTGAGGCGCCCCCTTGAGGAATGCCAAAGGATCAACGCATTTTTTGTTCCCACCCATGAGCTTCGGCTTGTGGGTGGGCCCACATTAAAACGAGGCCTTGTGCCTAAACCATACAAGTGGGGTATGAGGTAAATATCTTGATCTTCCAGTTTTGACTGGGGGTCCAGTGAGCTTCGGACGCTGAACTGTTACAAGTTAACATCGTTGATCCTAGGGGGCCATCCCCCCAGGCAACACCTGCCCCGTTGATTTAAGGGGCAGGGCTGGGTTTATTGCCCAGTGCCTGAGGTATCCCCCTTGAGGGGGAATGCCAACGGCATCAACACATTTTTTGCACCCGCCACCCATGAGTTTTGGTTCGTGGGTGGTCCCACATTGATAGGGCCTTGTGCTAACCCGTACACGTGGGGTACATGGTAAATATTTACAAATTTTTACCATTAATTCTTCATTAAAACTGTCAACTTAAAACACTTTTCAACAAAAAAAACGATAGAAATAAAATGTTTTTAAAAAAAGTGTGTTTGCCTAAAAATTCAAGATTAAGAATATACACATGTCCTGTTAAACTAACAATCTTCAAAAATAGTCAATGTTTTGCCATCACTCTCTGTAGCATTCTCATTTGATTCACAAGAATCCTTTCTGAAATATTTCTCAAAACATTTAGACTATATAACCTTTTGGCACCCCTTTTGCAATCTCAATTCATAAGTACATTTTTTTCATTTACACCGTCAACATCTGGTTCTTTGTTTGGGTTAGGGATTAGGGTTAGGGGTTAGTTTTATAATTTAAAAAAAACTCTAAAAATCGTCTGTTAACAAACAACCGGATGTTGACGGTGTAAATGAAAAAAATGTATTTATGAACCGAGATCGCAAAAGGGGTGCCTAAAGGTCATATGGTCCAAACATTTCTGTGTTGGGTCAGTAAAATGTTTAATCCTGTGTGTGGGGTTAAATGAGGGAGAGGCTTTCGGTGATTGGATATATCAATCACATGATGAGCCCAGAAGTTTTGGCACAAAATACCAACTTAATACCTCAACTTAACTCGATACACAGGAAGGACTTTCTATTGTTACTCATTGTTTTATTTGTTCTTTAATAAATTATTAGAATTAAACTAAGTTTTAATTCATTTATTGGTAATTTATGAGGAAGTGCGTCCCGGTCTCCCGCCTCAAAAAGCGCTACCCAGTGACTATCAAAATAACAACCCCAGCTCGTCGTAATTCTTGTTTATTTATCGTAATTTGTTGTAATTCTTGTTTAGATATGAAGATGGATATACAGTTTTGAATAGACTGAGATAGATAGATAGATAAACAAACAAAATAATATAGATAGATACGAACAAATGGAGATAGATAGATAGATATTTTTGACAAGTAAATGTATTGGGGGGGTCGCTTCTTTTTTTTGTTGTTATTCTTGTTTATTTAAACTAAAAACTAGACATTAAACAAACATGAATAAAAAAAATCTTAGTATTTAAAGTAATATAGATAAATATGAACAAATTGAGATAGATAGATAGATGGATAGTTTTTAATAGACTGAGCTGGGTCGTTCATTTTAATAGTCACCGGGCAGCAACTCTTGAGGCAGGAGACGGGACACGCTTCCTCATAAATTACCCATTTATTTGTTGCTGTTAGTCTTAGAATTAAATTCTATACTAACACAATATCAGTAACTGCAAAATAAAAATAAATACTACACTACATTAATTGTTATATACCCCTTTACTCAGGTTGTATATAATTAATGGAGACTTCATCTCAGATGTATAATGGAGAGAGAGACAGAGAGATAGATTAGAAATAAGAGATGATAATTCTTACTTGATAACTTCACTTCTACCTACTTGCTAACTGCTTCTTTGTCTAGTGGTTCTATCTTGTCGGACGCCATTTTCTTTGGGCTGACTTCTATCTGCTAAGTGTTAATTTTCTTTGTTAGTTCTTCTTACAGGCTGGGCTGGTCATTGCATATTTATAATTTAATTAACAAAAAACAACTTATTTGTTTCTTGATCAAGTTTTATTTCTTAGCCCATGATGCCGCAGCGGGGTTAGATGGACCCAGCAGAGCTGACAATTGTGTCTGCACTCCTTCAAAGCTGGGTTGAATCTGCTCTAAACTAGAAACTATTCTCATGTGTCTATACCGGAGGTTAGTTGGGGTCATCTAAAATGTCAATCATAATCCACAACGGTTATGGAAAATTACCCACCTACACTTTTAATTCTAACGAACCTTAATTCAAATTCTAACTACAGATACATTCACAATTTATGACTTTTCATAAATTGTAACAACAAAAATATGGATTTTTTTCACAGAGAATTTCTGCTAAAAAAGTTGTTGAAATTAGTGATCAGATTATGAATACTATAGAAGGTGAGGCTAACGTACCAGCCTTGCAGTAGGACCGTCTAATTATAAATTCACAAATCAATGAGATCAATAAAGTCAATTTAATTCTAACGGACCTTAATTCAAATTCTAACTACAGATACATTCACAATTTATGACTTCTCATAAATTGTAACATAACAAAAATATGGATTTTTTTCACATAGAATTTCTGCTAAAAAAAGATAAAGTTGTGGAAATTAGTGATCAGATTATGAATACTATAGAAGGTGAGGCTAACGTACCAGCCTTGCAGTAGGATCGTCTAATTATAAATTCACAAATCAATGAGATCAATAAAGTCAACTATCAATCAGACAAAAAAAGAAAGAAAAACAATTACATATACGCTCGTTGAACAAGTACAAATTCACAACAAAGACAATGACATATATGTTGAACGACAGGTACAATTAAGGCACCTGTCAATGGTTGATTGGAAAATTAGTGCTGAAAATTGTTTTAACTTGACCTCTTAAATAGGTCAACTTGTTTTTTTTTTTTTTAGAAGATTTGAAATCTTTGAATACTTCTTAACAAAATTTTGTTGGAGACGCGTGATGTAATGGTTACCGTTGCAGGAAATGGATACGGTGGGATGAGTTCAAATCCTGGATGTGACTGTTTGCATTACACTTAGTGCTAATACCCTTGGGAAAGGTATAAATCTAACTATTCTCTCTCCAGCTATGGGTAAATAGTAGGACTGACTGGGCTATTTAACCTTGGTATGGCCACCAGTCTAGGAGAAGGAAAACTCTGAATTCAAGCCAAAGGGGCACTCTTCTTGTTGATCAAAACGACTTTGAGAGCTCCTCCTCCTCCTCCTCCTCCTCCCCCCCTTCATTATTCAATAGTGTTGGAAATGTCTTTATTTGGATAAAACTCTCCTTCTTTTTAAGTTGTAGATTTATTTGTATACTATTAATAATACTTTTAAGTTGTAGATTTATTTGTGTACTATTAATAATACTTTTTAAGTTGTAGATTTATTTGTGTACTATTAACAATACTTTTTTAAGTTGTAGATTTATTTGTATACTATTAATAATACTTTTTAAGTTGTAGATTTATTTGTGTACTATTAATAATACTTTTAAGTTGTAGATTTACTTGTGTAATATTAATAATACTTTTTAAGTTGTAGATTTATTTGTGTACTATTAACAATACTTTTAAGTTGTAGATTTATTTTGTTACTATTAACTTTTTAAGTTGTAGATTTATTTGTGTACTATTAATAATACTTTTTAAGTTGTAGATTTACTTGTGTAATATTAATAATACTTTTAAGTTGTAGATTTACTTGTGTACTATTAACAATACTTTTTTAAGTTGTAGATTTATTTGTATACTATTAATAATACTTTTTAAGTTGTAGATTTATTTGTGTACTATTAATAATACTTTTTAAGTTGTAGATTTAGTTGTAGATTTATTGTGTACTATTAATAATACTTTTTAAGTTGTAGATTTATTTGTGTTACTACTTTTTAAGTTGTAGATTTATTTGTATACTAATTTTTTTTAAGTTGTAGATTTATTTGTATACTATTAATAATACTTTTAAGTTGTAGATTTATTTGTGTACTATTAAAAAATACTTTTTAAGTTGTAGATTTATTTGTGTACTATTAACAATACTACCAAATGTAGATGGGAATTTCCCCTGCAATGCGTGTGACCGCATCTGCAAGTCCAGAATTGGACTAATGAGCCACCATAGGGTCCACAAATGAAGACATGGAGTGACGTCATCCTCTCTGTGACGGACTTCGAAATGAAAGAAAGAATTAACAATACTACCTATGACTCCTCAAGCCTTTCCACTAGAGTCACTTCATCACCAAAATCGAAGTCCTGGGGAAATCACTAAAATCCCAGTTATGCTGGTCAGGACATGTCTCTAGAATGAGGAATCATCATTTTGCTTCCCAAGACTACACTCTACAACGAACTCCCTACTGGCTATCATGTCAGAAGAGCACCAAAGAAGCGTTACAAAAACTACTTGAAAAAATCTCTTAGTGCCTGGGTAATTCCATGTCAAATCATCCAGGCCATGTAACCCACCCCCTTCAATTTTTCTGAACTAATTGAAGAATAATTAAAGTTCCAATTACCGTCAAACTGGGAAGACAAGGCAACAAACAGTTGTAATTGAAATACAAACCCGAATGTCACAAAGTCTACTGCAGAATGACAGGATATATATAAGACTCCACAATGTCATTCAAATCAAGCAGTCAAGCAGCCAATCAGAACTCAAGGAATGAAATGACCCAAATCACCCAAATTCATGAATGGGTCATTCTTGATTTCTATATATACCAACTGTCTTAGACACTGCTTAAGGGGTACTTAGTTAGCTGCTGTTATTCAAACCAACAGTAGACTTACTGACTTAATGTTATATATATATGTGAAATAATGAATAGAAAACATTTTTTGTAATAGATGCAATGCCATATCTTGCTATAAAAAATCAGAAATCATCAATAATTTAAAATTGGTTGACTTTAAGTTTTTTTGACAGCAGTTTTGGATTCCTTGGGCTAAAGATTTCATAAGAGTAGTTCTAGAACTCATTTTACAGACAAAAATAGATTACATTTTTGGGGACTCTACGAAATTGCAAATGTTGTAGCTTCAAGCAAATATCAAACTATCTTTTTGGTACAAATAATGTTTAATATATGGGAAATAATAATAGAAAAATATAGATGCAGTGCCACATCAGGATATTCTTGCTATAAAAAATTAGAAATCATCAATAACTTAAAATTGGTTGACTTTAAGATTTTTTTGATAACATTTTTGCAAAAATGCTTTTATAAACCAATTTTTAGTAGTAGGGAAGCTCTAGAACTCATTTTACATACAAAAATAGATTACAAAAAGTCGCCATGTTTCACCAACCCCACTAAATTTGGAGAACTAAAAACCAACATAACCCCGCGAATGTTTGGAATTGGAAGCTCAAATTTTGGGGATTGTCAAACGTTAACATAGTCAGAATAATTGAAGGGGGTGGATGACAATTTTACTTTTTTCTGGATGATTTGACCTGGAATTACCCGCCTGTCACATCTACCATCACCAATGAATTACCCTACCTGAGAACCATGATACCTTATGTCTTTTTTTTTCTTTTTTCTTTTTCTTTTTTCTTTTTTCTTTTTCGTTTTGTTTTATTTCTTCTTTTTTTTTCTCCTTTCTCTTTTTTTTCTTTTTTTTTTTCTTTCGTTTATATAAAAAATTTTTTGAATATTTTGTGCAGAAGAAGAAGAAGAAGAAGAAAGCAAAAATAGATACAACTGAACAAGAAATGTAGGGTGTGTAGAGACAGAGATGAGACAATCAATTATATATATACATTTATATGTATACACATATAGTCATACACACAACTCCCATGAACCCTCCCTCATATATATATAAGAGCATTAAAAAAATAACCCACCTCATAGAGGTTCTTCACGGAACAAATGGACATGCTACTACTAACATACTCATCTACCCGGATTTTAATAGCATGTCAAACCCTCAAAAACACTTCAACTTTTATAGTTCTTCTATAATGCTCCCTTTCTAATAATCTATAAACAATTTCTTCAAATAAGAAATTTTCTCCTGACGATGACCCAAGGTCGAAACTAGTTGAGAATAAACAACATACAAGTAATATTCCTGATTGTCTTATCACTTTTTGTTCATACTATATATATATATATATATATATATATATATATATATATATATATATATATATATATATATACTGCTACATATATATATTTTTGGTAACAGATTTTCAATGCTGTAGATTTTGGTCACAATACCCTAATAACTTCGTTTTTGATTGTATAATATTTAACTAGAAATAATAAAATCCCGGTATGTTTGGTTTAGAAGAAAATTAACTTTTTTATTAAACAATTTCTTAGGGTGTACTTTTTATAATTATTCAAGTATTTGGAACAGTTTTGAAGTTCCTTACAACAACAAAAAAACACAATAGAATTGAAAACCCAAAGAAGAAATTAAACTATTTGAATAACAGTATTATTAAAATCAGCTTGAATAATAAAGCAAGTCCTGAGGGGTAGAGAAGACTTGTTGTCACTTGATTTTCCATAAACCTTACAAGCTCCTACCAGTGTTTAAACTCAAAAATAGTAATGATAATAATAATGGCTTATTTTTTCAACAATGAATGGAAAAGAATGAATCATATTAAAATGGAGATTGGGTGTCTGTCTGTAACCAAATCTACGTCACAATACCCTCAGGAATTGTGTAAACTTATCAATTTGTATTTAATTTATAGTCAAAATCATTAATATATAGAATAAACCTTATTTATTTACGAGGTCTCTATGAAAATCTGAGTTAGATTTGCCTCAAAACAGCCCATGTTATTAGTGCATTTAATATCCTGCAATGTGTTTTATATATCACTAAGAAATAAAGGTCTACATGATATTTGGGGTGGTTAATTTGCATACTGGTTTTAACAAAACTGGGTTTAATAAATAATTACTTGGTGTAATTGATCTCTAATAGTATTGTTTTATTCTCTAAGTTATTAAAATCAATGGTAATTTATGAGGAAGTGCGTCCCGGTCTCCTGCCTCAAAAATTGCTACTCGGTGACTATCAAAATAACAACCCCAGCTCTTGTTTATGTATCGTAATTTGTCGTAATTCTTGTTTAGATATGAAGATGGATATATAGTTTTGAATAGACTGACATAGATAGATAGATAAACAAACAAAATAATATGGATAGATACGAACAAATGAAGATAGATAGATATTTTCGACAAGTAAATGTATTGGGGGGGGGTCGCTTCTTTTTTTTGTCGCAATTCTTGTTTATTAAACTAAAAACAAGACATTAAACAAACATGAATATAAAAAAAAGTCTTAGTATTTAAAGTAGTATAAATAAATATAAACAAATTGAGATAGATAGATAGATAGATAGATAGATTGATATGAAGATGGATAGTTTTTAATAGACTGAGCTGGGTTGTTATTTTAATAGCCATGTGTAGCAATTTTTGAGGCAGGAGACCGGGATGCACTTCCTCATAAGTTACCGAATCAATCCTATGAATGATTTTATATAGAAAACAATTAAGATATAATTAAAATAAGTATATTTTTATATGCATTCATATTCAATTTCGTTAGTCTTTCTAATTTAATATATTTCATTAGGTTAAAACATAAATACTTATGCCTGGAGGGCACATATTATTGCTATTGTGTTAGTATAGCATTCAATTCTAAGACTAACAACAACAAGAAAGGAATTAATATTTCCTTTAATTCAAACAATTTATTGGCTAGACATAAAACAACAAACAACAATATAAAAAGTCCTTCCTGTATATAAAGTTGAGTTTAAGGGACTTACCGGCACGTTGGAGAAGATATCTTAGGGTGGTTTCTTTGAGCCCCTGATTTCGCTACCTCCTGGTGCCGCTGGTAGAATCTGCCTTAGCTTTTTGGATATTGCGCCTAAAACTCTGGGCTATCACGTGATTGGTATATCCAATCACAGAGCCTCTCCCCCACTCAATCTATATACAGGAATAACCATTTTACTGACCCAACATTGCTATTAAGATAAATGAAAATAAAAACATGGAGTAAAAAGAATAAATTAGACAGTCAAAAACAAGAACCTACTTGGCACCTGAGGCTTTAAAGAGATCTGCCCACTGATTCGGATAGAAAAACTCGGCAGTAAACATGGGAGCAAACTCTGTGTAGGAAAATCCCGGGCGATAATTCTTCTTCATGAATTCCACATAGTTCTGTTGCTTCTTGGCCTTCCAGTGCCACCAAAACCATTCCGATTGAAAACTGGGTACCGAGAAAACCCCCCAGTGAATGAATATACCGATCTTGGCTTGCTCATACCACACTGGCAGGGGTCGACTATCCAAGGATTTCCATGTAGTATTGTAATGGGGTGATGTCGCTTTACCATGTTTTGTCTTTGTCGGAACGAATGAGACCAATAAAGTTAGAAGTACGAGTGCCCACCTTGACATGTTGCCTCTGCTCTTGTAAGGAACTGAGTCTAAAATGATTCACAAGCACACCTGACTCTACTTGGTATGTTAATTAACCTTTTGCAACACAATAGAAGGATAATTACTTTGATTTCTCAACAAGTTTCTCAGTGCTTCTTCAAGAACAATCAACAGTACATCGTAATGTTAAAGTACAGTACACAGCGTCCACCTACCCGCCCTCCATTAACTGCTAAAAAAACCCAAAAAAAACACAACCAAACTTTATAGCAGTTGTGGTTAAATCTTAAAAGTTAATTAAACATTTCACAACTAAAAATGAGTATTTTAGCATCTAAGGTGGAGCGACCCACCTACCTTCAGCTCCTCACTTTATCGCACAGATCCCTGTGCTATTTATATGCTGAGTTGGTGAGGGCCGGTATCAAACCAGGAACCTTGTGATTCCTAGGTGGACACTCTACCGACTGAGCTAAACCAGCCCTATTGATTGATAGAGTCCTCTTTATGGATAGAACCCTCCTTAATATATTAGAAAGACCATAGAGGATGAGCTTCTGAAATTCTTGTATTCTTCAAGAACAATCAACAGTACATCGTAAGCTGTTAAAGTACAGTACACAGTGTCCACCTACCCGCCCCCCCTCCATTAACTACAAAAAAAAAAAAAACACATTCAAACTTTATAGCAGTTGTGGTTAAATCTTAAAGTTAATATCCCCAACCCCTTTTTATCATATGGGTGCTAGAAGGCGGTGGTTGCGGGTCTACATGTCCTGGGAATGACGTTAAACTCTATCTGATGGTGAGGTTCCAGTTCTGGAGGTTTGGGGAATGTGGAGCACCCCTTCATCCCCATTGCTCCCTGGTCCACTCTGACCTGTAGTGGTAGTACCTGTTAGGGTCCCATCTATGGGTTAAATAGAAAAATGTATTTATAAAAAAATTGTATTATCCATTAAGAATGTCTTTATTTCAAAACTTTATCGGCATTAAATGACCCACTGAGGTTGATATGCCATAAAACAAAACAAACTAATCTACTGGTCCAAACAAACCAAATTAAAGTTAATTAAACATTTCACAACTAAAAATGATTTATAATATACATTTCAAAATTAAGCATGATATATAATAAACATCAATTAATATATCTTCTTTGTTGGCCGGTTTAGCTCAGTTGATAGAGCATCCGCCTAGGAACCACAAGGTTCCAGGTTCAATACCGACCCACACCAACTCAATGCATGAGTAGCACAGCTTTGATCTGTGCAATAAAGTGGGGAGCTGATGGTAAGTGTGGCGCTTCACATCAGACACAAAAACAATCTCCCTGGTCTAGCACTAGTGAAAAGGAGATAGACTCCCTTGCTGTCTGGCTGATATTGATAATAGGCCACTCCAATGATTTTTGTTACTACTACTACTACAATTATTTTTTTATCCTTGAAAGTTTTTCACATCAGTGACAACAAGTCTCCTCTAATCTCCAGGACTCTTCTAATCGCTAGGCATGACATAACCCCAGACGGGTTGATATGCCATTAAAATCAATCAAACAACCAATCATCCAGTTCCTCCATTTTTTTTTTTTTTGGTTCTTGGGGACATGTTCCAAGATCTCTAACTATGATTGGTATAACAATGACTTTATCTTCCACGGGCAAGGTCCAGGTATTTATCCAGCTTTTCACTTTTATTCTCTTTCACTCTGTGTTCTGTTAAAACGGCAAAAATTCACCAGATGATAAGATCTTATCTTCTTATTAATTAATACTAGATCTGGTCTTCTGGTCTTTTCAGTTCTCAGGCAAGGTCCAGCTATTTGTCCAGCTTTTCACTTTCTTCACTTTCACTGTGTTCTGTTAAAATGGCAAAAATTCACCAGATGATAAGATCTTATCTTCTTATTAATTAATACTAGATCTGGTCTTCTGGTCTTTTCAGTTCTCAGGCAAGGTCCAGCTATTTGTCCAGCTTTTCACTTTTCTTCACTTTCACTGTGTTCTGTTAAAATGGCAAAAATTCACCAGATGATAAGATCTTATCTCTTATTAATTAATACTAGATCTGGTCATCTGGTCTTTTCAGTTCTCAGGCAAGGTCCAGGTATTTATCCAGCTTTTCACTTTTATTCTCTTTCACTCTGTGTTCTGTTAAAACGGCAAAAAATTCACCAGATGATAAATTCTTATCTTCTGATCAATTAATACTAGATCTGATCTTCTGGCCTTTTTGGTTCTCAGGCAAGGTCCAGGTATTTGTCCAGTGTTTCACCTTTCTTCACTTTCACTGTGTTCTATTAAGATGGCAAAAATTCACCAGATGATAAGATCTTATCTTCTTATTAATTAATACTAGATCTGGTCATCTGGTCTTTTCAGTTCTCAGGCAAGGTCCAGGTATTTGTTCAGCTATTTGTTTGCTGTTAAAACAGCAAAACTTCACCAGATGATAAGATTTTTTCTTCTGATTAATTAACACTAAGTTTGGTCTTCTGGCCTGGATTGGGTAATTCGTTTGTCTCTCAAAGTCCCAGAGAATTTTGTGCATTTTATTTTCAAGGGCAGCTTCTGGATTATGCACATACCATTTACTAGTATGGTAAAATTTCAGTTTCAGAAACACCATAGTCAACCTCAAGACAGCCAAGAAGACAAGAAGACCAGAGAGAACTCAACCTGCTGTAACGTTGTGCCTTTTTTCCAGGCACTGAAACGATATCTGTAACGTTGTCGTATATCTGGACACAGTACCCAAAGCGTATATATTCACCGTACTAAAAATGTCTTCTGCACGTGGTGGTCATCTTGTTGATAAAAATTACAACGCGAGAAATATGTAGTCACAACTGCTAGCCTTTATTATCGTGCTCGTCTCATGTGCTATATCGGAGAGGAGGAAAGGCAGAGAGAAAGAGAGAGAGAACACTACTTGATTACTGTGACCCCATACTAGGCACCAAAGGCCCGTCCGTTCCCCTAGGTGTTCGAAAGCAAAAAGAGGCCGGTCCCTTTCTTCGTTGTTCCACGTCACCACGTGACTTCCAGTTCCGGTCAACACCCGACTTCCGTTTGACACTCAATTCTCCATTCGGGAGGTCACGCACCGGTCAAACTGTTTTGTGTTCATTACTCTCTCACTTATTTCTTTATTCCTCCTTTTTTAATATAGTAGTTCTCACTCACAAAAGCCAGGACCTTCATTATCTCGTTACACTGTATAGCAGAGCTAGTGACAACCAACTCAACTCTGGAGATTTTCTTTAGAGCAGATTCAACTAGCAATACAGCTGAATACTGATCTGTGTGTCCAACTAAACCCTACAGTACGATGCTGAGTCTTTCATGGTGTTACTTGGGGATACCTCTCTCAAGAAATAAGTGTATGGTTTATGGTCTTATAATAAAGTTGGAAGACTTAGAGTCACCTTCCAACGTGAGTACATATAAGTACACAAAATATTCCGACAAAGAAGTTATAAAATAATAACAGACTCTATTCCATGAGCAATGGAGATACATTTAGGACATGAATACATATACTTATTACAAATGGTACAGCAATACATAGTGAAACAAATATATAAACATGTATAAAGAAAGTAGGATTTTGTCCTAAAGAAGTGATACAAAGTTCCTGCAGTAATGTCACTTACTGATAACTGGCTGGGGAGCAATGCCCACCCCCACTTAAAGGTAAGAGGCACAAGCTTCTACACCATGTGAAGTGTTTGCTAGTCCAGAGGAAAGAGGATTCAAAATTCATACTTTGCTGACAAAATACTCTGGCCACCTATGGTCAGAAACCTGCAGCAAGGAAGATAACTCTTCTAGGCCCCCACATCAATCCAAACAGGGACAGACAATCGCAACACATGCAACAGGTTGAACTGAGTTACATGCTAATGGAAGTAATTGCTGGACTGAGCTATTGGATCCAGGGAGATTCATACCTCTCACAGGGGCATTGATTGGAATTGAACACAGACTATCTCAACTGGAATGCTATTTTTCTACTTTTAACCATCAGACCATCTCTGTGCTTTCTTTTCTTTTAAAATTAGGTAAAAAAATATCATGTTTTCTATCATTATCTCAATGTAAATTTGGACTTCTTCTATATATATATAAATTAGAATTAATATAATAAACCATATTGGGAGGCAATTAAGCAAGTTTTACTAAAAAATTTTTTTGGTTGATTCATATTTAATTGATAGAAAAACTCTGTGATAATAGAGATTCCAATACTCAAGTTATGGGCTTCCAAAATTTTCACAAGTTAAAGTTCCTGTCTATTTGTTTGTTTATTCACAAACTTTTTTTCCCTTTGATGTAAATTAAATTTAATTTAATTAAATTAAATTTTTTTCCCTTTGATGTAAATTAAATTTAAACCATAGGTAAATGACTAGAAATGATGCCTATTCACAAATTATTAGCAAATTTCAATAATATTGAAACACCTTAATGGTGGTTAAATCCTCTTACATTGAAAATTTGCAGTTTTTATGCCTAGGGTTTTTGGAGATAGACCCCCCATAACTACCCAGGGTACTTGGATAAATATATTTCATTTTAATCAAATTTTTTCCCTCCATTTATATGAAATTCAAACCATAGTTAAATGACCAGAAATTATGCCTATTCACAAAATATTAGCAAATTTCAATAATACTAAAACACTCAAATGGAGGGGGGTTAAACCCCCACCTTCATTGGGAACATTTTGGTAGCCCATAACAGCGAATTATCTCCCTCTGCCACTAGGGGGCGAAATGCCAACAGGAGGTTGGCACCAGAATCAAAGCCCATCACTTATCAGAGAGCAGTTACCGAGGAGAGACGCTAAATAAGCGCTCTCACCACCTTGCCCATAAAAAGGGCTACACTTATCTGGAGATTGTCAACCTGAGGAGTCACGTCAAATAAGTGCTCCCACCACCTTGCCATAAAAACAGCAAACTTTATAAGGCATTAACAGCAAACTTTATAAGGCTGTCACAATAGCAAACTAACAGAAGGCTGAGGAACAAGAACCAACCAAGACGAAGCGTTTTAACATCATTCCAAAACCAGCAAGTAGAACACCTTTCTAGCGCACTTCACCAAAAACTTTTATTACACATCTCAGATAAGTCCTATAGCAAATGCCATTAAAATTTGCAACAATTTCTGTACTTTTGATAATATATGTGTCTGTAATTTATATTCGTGTTTCTTTCCTTCTTTCGTCCGAATAATAACCACAACTACGGAGAATAAGAGCTCCAACAAATCCCTGTAAATACTCTTAAAGAAAACTCTTTTTTTTATAGTAAAACTAGCTTAATTGCCTCCCAATATGGTGGCTTTTAAGCTAGTTTATTATAGAACTTTTTATTGCACCTCTCAGATGAGTCTGATAGCAAATGCCATTAAAATTTGCAACAATTTCTGTACTTTTGATAATACATGTGTCTGTAATTTATATTCGTGTTTGTTTACTTCTTTCGTCTGAATAATAACCACAACTACAGAGAATAAGAGCTCCAACGAATCCCCGTAAATACTCTTAAAGAAAACTCTTTTTTTTATAGTAAAACTAGCATAATTGCCTCCCAATATGGTGGCTTTTAAGCTAGTTTATTATATTAATTCTAATTTATAATGAGAAACAATACCCTGCTACCATGTAAGCCACACATGGTACAATAAAGAAGAAAAAATGTGTTACATATTATTAGAACAAAAGATAACAATAAAAACCACTCAGCCATTAAAGTATCATTTGCAGAAAACAAAACATACTATTCAACCATTTTTTGCCTTAGTTAAACAGGTAAAAAAAAAAAAATAACATCTATATTTTGGTCTGTTTTTTAATAGTCTAATGTAAGCATCTCAAACTTGTAGCTCAATATGTGGTAATTTATGAGGAAGTGCGTCCTGGTCTCCCGCCTCATAAACCGCTACCTGGTGACTAAAAATTCTCTCTAAGAAACCACTAAGATACCAGATATCTTCTCCATCACAACGTTAAGTCTCTCAAACTTGACTCTATACACAGGAAGGACTTTCTATTGTTACTCATTATTTTATTTGTTCTTTAATAAATTGTTAGAATTAAACTAAGTTTTAATTCATTTATTGGTAATTTATGAGGAAGTGCATCCCGGTCTCCCGCCTCAAAAACTGCTACCCGGTGACTATCAAAATAACAACCCCAGCTCGTCGTAATTCTTGTTTATTTATCGTAATTTGTCGTAATTCTTGTCAATGTTTAGATATGAAGATGGATATATAGTTTTGAATAGACTGAGATAGATAGATAAACAAACAAAATAATATAGATAGATACGAACAAATGGAGATAGATAGATATTTTTGACAAGTAAATGTATTTTGGGGGGTGGTCGCTTCTTTTTTTGTCGTAATTCTTTTTTATTTAAACTAAAAACAAGACATTAAACAAACATGAATAAAAAAAAAAATCTTAGTATTTAAAGTAATATAAATAAATATGAACAAATTGAGATAGATAGATAGACGGATAGTTTTGAATAGACTGAGCTGGGTTGTTATTTTAATAGTTACCGGGCAGCAACTCTTGAGGCAGGAGACCGGGACGCACTTCCTCATAAATTACCCAATATGTTGTATACTCATATATATCCACTCAATATCTCAGGTATATAATAGAGAGACAAACAGACAGATAGATGATAGGGTAGAGATGATAAATGATGGTTCTTACTTTTTACATTCTGCTTGTTGACTCGCTGCTTACTGCTTCTACTGGTTCTAAGTCGGCCATTTTCTCTGGGCTGACTTCTCTTCAGGGCTTCTGCTGGGGGTTGATCATCTTTGTTGATTCATTCAGCTGTCATCTCTTGTTTTAAATTACTTAACAAGACTTGGTTGTTTTATGATAATAAAGCTTTATTTCCAGAACCCAGCCCATGATTCCACCATGGGGAAGATGCCGACACAGAGCAGTGACCCACAGGTCCACTCACTCTGGATTCTCTGCCACATCTGTCTAACTAAAACTTTTTGCATGCCTGTACCAGAAGGTCAGTTTGGATCATCATCATGCCAATGGCTATGGAAAATTCCCACCTCCGATTTTAAATCTAACGAACTTCATTCAAATCTTCTAATTACAGGTATGTACATAAATCATAAACTGATTATGATTATGTAACAAATACTCTTTTCAGACAGGGCTCATAATAACACCGTAGAAAAACTTCCAGGCTTTTCATCTCACATACTATCAGACTACTTCAGAGGGGCTTCTCACCTAAAGAATAATCTGGTGGTGAGGTTCCAATTCTGGGGAGTGTGGAATACCCCTTCATTGCCATTACTCCTGTGTTCATTCAGATCCGAAGTGGTAGTACTGTTAGAGCCCATCTATGGATTAAATAAATAAAAATATGAAAAAAAATTGAATACTCAATAAGAATAAATAAAACAAAAAAATCTTCGGCATAAAATAACCCAAGGGTTGACATGCCATAAAATCACACTGACCAACCAACCTGTTAGGGTCAAATAGATCTGTTTAAAAAGTATTTGTATTTGATAGGACCATGTGCAAAAAAAAAAAAATTCTTAAAAACAACTACAATAAAGAATATAAATATGAACATACAAAGACTGGGATTCTCTAACCTTTAGGCATAAGATAATCCTAGATATGTTGACATGCCATTAAAATCAATCAATCAATCAATTCTAATGCTTTTTTTTCTTCTATTTTTACATTGTATCAGTGACTATCTAGTAGGAGTTTTTTTGTTTGTTGGCTGCACCACTGCGACCGACCCCCTCATAAAATCTGCCGCTGATATTTATAAAAAAGTAGCTACAGTGATACTACCACAAACCCGTTCATCAAGCACAGAATCTCCAAAAGATACAGAGAGTTCAATTGGATAGAGCAAGTTTTCAGCTACAAAACACTATTTCATCATGTAGACAACACCAGGAAGCACTTGTTATGCAATGGTTATCATTGTAAGAAATAGACACTGAAACCTGAGTTTAGATCCTGATACTACCATTTGTCCTCTATACTACTGTGTAAAGTAAAATTAATTATGTGGTCCCAGGAGGCCATCCCCCAAGGCAGCACCTGCTACCTCGTCCAAAAGGGTCAGGATGGGCTTATTGCCCAGTGACTGAGTCACCCCAAATGGGGAATGCCGACGGAAACCATGCGCTTTTTGCATTATCCATTGCATGAGCTTTGGTTGGTGTGTGTCTCCCCATATTAAAACTACCTTCTGACAAATCCCTGCCTGATGAGAGGTTAGGTTGGATGGATTTTATGGTGTGGCATTACTTTCATATTGCCTGGAAAGTTGTCTGCCTGTTTAGTTCGCTGGTTCCCGCTAGGGGCCTTTGATATTTAGGCGGCTGATTTGAACGTCTCTTCCTCTTTTTCCTGTTGCTCGACCTACGAGATACCACTATGAGTTAGACTCTGGTCTACCCCCTTCTTGTTGGGGCTTAGGCCCCCCCTTACATTACTGTAAGTGATTCATACAGCATGGACTATTCCTAGTCTCATGTCTGTTGCTTTTATGTTTTTCCATTCATGAATGTGTCATTATCTCTACTTTTGTATGTATGTTTATGTACACTCTATGTATTATGTACTCTGTTTATCCATGTGCTGTATACCTATTAAATGTTTTGTCTATCAACCCTTGTCGGAGTTGTATCTTCAAGTATTATCACTTTGAATCTTACAACGGCATGTCAACTCTTGTTGGGTTATTTTATATTTCATACTATTAATCTCATGTTGTTTTCTTATTCCGACTAAATGTTTTCATTATTACACATACAAGCATAATGCCCGTAAAAATTATGGGATTATTCATGCATAATTCCATGTCAAATCATCCAGGCCATGTCACATCCAACATTCAATTTTTCTGAAATTTTGGCCAAGTGTGGATTATGATAAAGTTAGCCAATTCCGAAAATTTGAGCTTTCAATCCCAAAAATTGGCAGAGTTATGTCGATTTTTAGCTCTACGAATTTGAGGGGAGGGATGAAACATGGCGACTTTTTAAACCCATTTTTGTCTGTAAAATGAGTTCTAGAGCTTCCCTACTACTAAAAATTGGTTTATAAAAGCATTTTTGACCAAGGAATCCAAACATGCTATCAAAGATTTTCAGTTATTGATGATTTTTGAATTTTTCATAACAAGATCAATATCCTGATGTGGCACTGCATCTATGACAACAATTTTTTCTATTATTATTTTCCATATATTGAACATTATTTGTACCTAAAAGATAGTTTGATATTTGCTCAGAACTGAAGCTACAACATTTTGCAAAGATTTGTTAAAATTTTGCACTTCAATTTTTCTGAAATTTCGTACAGTCTCCAAATTTGGGTGGGGTATCATGAAAAATGGCGTCTTTTTGTAATCTATTTTTGTCTATAAAATGAGTTCTAGACCTTCACTACTCTTACGAAATTGGTTTCTAAGAGTATTTTAGCCCAAGGAATCCAAAACTGCTGTAAAAAAAAAAATTAAAGTTAACCAATTTTAAGTTATTAGTGATTTCTGATTTGGAAAATTTTAACTGATGTTGTAGCTTTGGTTCTGAGCAAATATCAAACTATCTTTTTGGTACAAATAATATTCAACATATGTGAAATCATAATAGAAAAAATTTTTTGTCATAGATACAGTGCCATATTGGGATATTAATCTTGCTATGAAAAAATCAGAAATCATCAATAACTTAAAATTGATTTTCTTTAAAACTTTTTTGATTGCATTTTTGGATTTCATGGGCAGAAATGCTTTTATAAACCAATTTTTAGTAGTAGGAAAGCTCTAGAACTCATTTTATAGACAAAAATAAATTACTAAAAATCACCATTTTTCACCAACCCCACCAAATTCGTAGAGCTAAAAATCGACATAACTCTGCCAATTTTTGGAATTGGAAGCTCAAATTTTGGGGATTGTCTAATGTTAACATAGACCACACCTGGAAAAAGAATTCAAAAAACTGAAAGGGGTGGGTGACAATTTTACTTTTTTCTGGATGATTTGACATGGAATTACCCTTGGATCAGTACTTCTGCGTAGGATAAAAAAAATCTCTGTAGTCTGGCAAAGATTAACTCTTTTGCCTATCAAATATTCCCCATGGCTGTACCAAATTTTCTTGGTATGTTTTACCTGTATGATAGGATATTTCAAAGTTCACTATCTGTACACTTCAGGACTCATTCTATTCAAATAAAGTCCTATTATTATTGTAATCTGAGTCCTTTCAGCGTAAACAAGTGGCATATGTGAGAGCTGCTGTCAGTGGTTTATGGCAGGATCGCAGTGGTAGGGGACTTGTTGTGAGCAGATTAAGTAGGCAAAGAGTTAAAGCATTGCTCAGAGCGGCGACCTATGTGTCCGCTTGCCCTGGATTCTCTGCCGAATCTGACTAACTATACTAAAACTTATTCTCACGCCTGTACTGGAAGGTCAATTGGGATCATTGTCATGCCAATCCTAATCCCAACGGGTATGGAAAATTCCCCACCTCCGATTTTAATTCTAACAAACTTTGTCTAAATATTCTAACTACAGGTATGCACATAATTTATAAGCTGCTCAAATTATGTAACAAATCCATAAAGGCTGATATGCTATTAAACAAAGAAACCGGTTAAATCAAACTTAATGGATCAAAATTCCACCATCGTATGTCACCCCACAGAAAGAAAAATAATACTAAAAATCAGGAAATTAACCGAATTTCATACAATTTTCAGTGCTGAGGTCAGTTAACTTTGAATCACATATCTTTGAGGTGTAACACAGATTCTCAAAGATACGTTGCTCAAAGTTAACTGAGCTGAAAAAAATGTAAAAGTTTTCAAATAAAATAACTGGTGCATTATATCTTTTATTCATTAATATATCAACACTGAAAATTTAATTAAATTTGGTTAATTCCCTGATTTTTTTTTTTTTTTCTTTCGGCGGGGTGACATAAGATGATGGAATTTAGATCCATTAAATTCAATTTAACCAAGAAACCAAATCAGACCTAAACAAACTTCATCTGAGAATCTCAAAATCGCAAAATGAATTGAATTTTGTAAAGATTTGATTATTTATTCTACAATTTGGATTATTATGTGCATTTAAAAAATCTATTTCTTCCCACAAAGGCAAAATTTCAAATATATGAATTAATTCTCTGTTATTCAAGCTTTGCCCTTTCATCAATAAATCAATATAAAATCAATAAATATAAAAATCAATAAATATAGAATCATCAAATATAAAATCAATAAGTCACTGATCAATGAATGATAAACATGTAAAAACTCTTGTATACAATTAATAACATTCCTCGGGCTTGCTTGGTAGTTGAAATATTTACATATTTCATACAAGTGTCATTAGATATGAAATACGCCCATGAATCTATCTACAAAAACACCTGAAAAGCTAAATTGATTACCAACTGTTGTCTTGCACTATAACAATTTGTTTAAAAAAAAAAAATTACCTATGAATTATTCCCTTACTAATCATCTCTATTAATAATGGAGATTTTCTCTATTTCTGTCTGTAACAAAAACTACGTCATAGCTCTACGTCACGGCTTATGTCACAATATTCTTATGCTATATACACCCAAAATTTGAGTAAGCAATTTTAAAAATTGTTTTTTTTCTCTCGTCTTTTTTTTTTTTTTTTTTACAGTAACAAGAAGTTAACTAAAAAGTTTACAAATAAATAAATACCTACGATTTTGTGTAAAATTGATGTGGAAAATATTCAAAATAATTGTTTGATTATTACATGCACGCAAAATTCTATTTGAGAGGGACAGGGCTCAGTTTTTATTTCAAATTGTTTTTTTTTTGTTTTTTTGCTCCTTTAATAAATATGAGGATTTGTCTTACTTATGATACAAACTCACTAACATTAAATTTTTAACTCCCACCATCTCAGGCAATGTCTTTCAAAAATTAATTTTTACGATGCCCGGAGGGTGTTTTTTGTTGCTAGTATATATAAAAAAGATTTGGTTAAATCAAACTTAACGGACCTAAATTCCACCATCTTATGTCACCCTGCTGAAAGAAAAAAATTACCAAAAATCAGGGAATTAACTGAATTTCATGAAATTTTCAGTGTTGATATATTAATGAATAAAGATATAATGCACCAGTTATTTTATTTAAAAACTTTTACATTTTTTCAAGTCAGTTAACTTTGAACCACGGATCTTTGAGAATCTGTGTTATGCCTCAAAGATACATGGTTCAAAGTTAACTGACCTGAAAAAATGTTAAAGTTTTTAAATAAAATAACTGGTGCATTATATCTTTTATTCATGGTGGTGGCCTGTGATGCTTAAGGATAGAATCCTGGTGGATGAGCAGTCCATGATATGCAACACTCTATTTAGGCCCTTACTTTGGCTAGATGGGCGGTCTGTGAAACCCCCTTTCATCAATCAGCTGGTCACATCAAGCCCTAGCACCTATATGATTGTCCAAAGGGTTGGGACAATCATATAGGTGTCATAAGCTTGCCATAAGGGCAATAGCTCTTATGGCAAGCCTCCAACCCTTTTTATCATATGGGTGCTAGAAGGCGGTGGCTGAGGGTCTACATGTCCTGGGAATGACATTAAACTCTATCTGATGGTGAGGTTCCAGTTCTGGAGGTCTGGGGAATGTGGAGAACCCCTTCATCACCATTGCTCCCAGGTCCACTCTGACCCAGAATGGTAGTACCTGTTAGGATACCATCTATGTGTTAAATAGAAAAATGTGTTTATAAAAAAATTGAGAATCCATTAAGAATGAATTTATTTCAAAACTTTCTTGGTATTAAATGACCCACCGAGGTTGATATGCCGTAGAACAAAACAAAACAAAACAAAAATAAACTGCCCGCGTCTGTTGTAGTCTGCCGAAGCACTGAGTCTTTCAAAGCCTCCATGCTTCCTGTGGTCCGCCGACACTATACCTGATGCCACTCTCCGCATACAAATGCACACGTGCGCACATATACATTCATATTACTACTGTAAACTGTTCATGTTCCTGACACTACATTATTCTGTGTACTTGACATGAGACTTTGATGAGTTGTGGTGCACCTGAGCACTGTACACAATAAATTTCATTATTTAAAGTCTTTGTTTATGTATGTTAAAAACTGATCTGTGTCACTAAGTCATGTGACTAAACACAACAAATGGATGAGTCATTTTTTAAATATTTATTTATAAATCTTTTTTACTCTATAGCAACCTTTGTTTGTAACTGAAATTAATATTGATATATATATATGAGATAAATATGAAATTTTTAAAATACAGTTGAACCTTGACTTACAAAATTCATTTCCACCGAAACTCAGTTTCCTCAAATCAATTGTTCAGTATTTAACTGGGTGACCACATAGTAACAACAGGTACTGTAAGGAATCTTAGGCAAAGTTAAGTAAATAAGAACTTCACCAAAGTTAAGCAATGATTAGCCTGTTCAGTATTTTAATGGGTGACCACATAGTAACAACAGGTACTGTAAGGAATCTTAGGCAAAGCAAAGTTAAGTAAATAAGAACTTCACCAAATTTAAGAGATGATTAGCCTGTTCAGTATTTAAATGGGTGACCACTTAGTAACAACAGGTACTGTAAGGAATCTTAGGCAAAGCAAAGTTAAGTAAATAAGAACTTCACCAAAGTTAAGCAATGATTAGCCTGTTCAGTATTTTAATGGGTGACCACTTAGTAACAACAGGTACTGTAAGGAATCTTAGGCAAAGTTAAGTAAATAAGAACTTCACCAAAGTTAAGCAATGATTAGCCTGTTCAGTATTTTAATGGGTGACCACTTAGTAACAACAGGTACTGTAAGCAATCTTCTTAGGCCTGTATACCAGGCAAAGTAAATTTAAGTAAATTCAAAAGTGCAATTAGCCTGTTCAGTATTTTAATGGGTGACCACATAGTAACAACAGGTACTGTAAGCAATCTTAGGCCTGTATACCAGGCAAAGTTAAGTAAATAAGAACTTCACCAAAGTTAAGTAATGATTAGCCTGTTCAGTATTTTAATGGGTGACCACTTAGTAACAGCAGGTACTGTAAGCAATCTTCTTAGGCCTGTATACCAGGCAAAGTAAAGTTAAGTAAATAAGAACTTCACCAAAGTTAAGTAATGATTAGCCTGTTCAGTATTTTAATGGGTGACCACTTAGTAACAGCAGGTACTGTAAGCAATCTTCTTAGGCCTGTATACCAGGCAAAGTAAAGTTAAGTAAATAAGAACTTCACCAAAGTTAAGCAATGCTTAGCCTGTTCAGTATTTTAATGGGTGACCACTTAGTAACAGCAGGTACTGGAAACAATCTTCTTAGGCCTGTATACCAGGCAAAGTAAAGTTAAGTAAATAAGAACTTCACCAAAGTTAAGTAATGATTAGCCTGTTCAGTATTTTAATGGGTGACCACTTAGTAACAGCAGGTACTGTAAGCAATCTTCTTAGGCCTGTATACCAGGCAAAGTAAAGTTAAGTAAATAAGAACTTCACCAAAGTTAAGCAAGTCTTAGCCTGTTCAGTATTTTAATGGGTGACCACTTAGTAACAGCACGTACTGGAAACAATCTTCTTAGGCCTGTATACCAGGCAAAGTAAAGTTAAGTAAATAAGAACTTCACCAAAGTTAAGTAATGATTAGCCTGTTCAGTATTTTAATGGGTAACCACTTAGTAACACCAGGTACTGTAAACAATCTTAGGCTTGTGTACCAGATAAAGCAAAGCTAAGTAAATAAAAACTTCACCAAAGTTAAGCAATGATTAGCCTGTTCAGTATTTAAATGGGTGACCACATAGTAACAGCAGGTACTGTAAGCAATGTTAGGTCTGTATACCAGGCAAAGCAAAGTTAAGTAAATAAGAACTTCACCAAAGTTAAGCAATGATTAGCCTGTTCAGTATTTAAATGGGTGACCACTTAATAACAACACGTACTGTAAGCAATGTTAGGTTTGTGTACCAGACAAAGCAAAGCAAAGTAAATAAAAACTTTACAAATCACCAAAGTTAAGCAATGATTAGCCTGTTTAGTATTTAAATGCTCTACCAACTGAGCTAAACTGGTCCCATTGGAGTTACTTATTCAGTGAAAATCTTGCCTTTGCTCGTTTTGCTGTGTGGCCTGTCCAGTGTCCATGAGTGAATGTGTGCCTGCTGGTGTTCTTTTGTGTGTGCGCCAGTGAAATATAGTTACCCTATCGGCTGTATTGGTTTGTCAATAGATATTAGGTATCCGTGCCATTAGGCAAGCTACTGACTGCTGTGTCTGCTATTGTCTACTTTGTCTATTTGGTGTATCCTGTGGAAGGTGCCCTTTGCTGTTTTTATAGTAATTCCAAACTTTTTTTTTTTTTTTGTTATTGGTTGGAATATGTTGTTTTTGGAATCACATGATGTGTTTACCACTACATCCATTTGGGTTTGATTTTTACTCCAAATTTGGTGCCTCTTTGTCTGGAATATCTGTTCTATTTTTAGACTTGATACAAAGTTTATTTTCCTTTATTTAAGTTTATTTTATTTAAAGATGTGACATGTATAAACCAATATATGATTAATGTCATATTCATTAGTCAGCAAAAAATAGGAGTATCCATATCTCAAACTGCATCCAAATAATAAGGTATTATGGATAGGAGGATGAAAATATTTGTTTTGAATTCCTACAGAATGGAAAATATAACAGTAAGTTGTTTTTTTTTCTCACAGAAGTTTTATACTAACTTTCATAGAACTCTCAGTCTTGGTTCAAACATAAAAATAGGAAGGTGTTGCCTGGGTGAGGGATCCCCAGTCACCAGAATAATTTTATTTTTTGACTATCTGCCATATAACACTTAATAGCATTTTCTCCTTGTATATATATATATATAAAGTCATCGAGCAGGCCTAGAGTTGGCTTCAGCAAGACAGCAAGGGAGTCTATCCCCTTTTCACTAACACTAGACCAAGGAGATTGTTTTGTTGTCTGAGCTGGAGCGCCACACCTACCATCAGCTCCTCACTCTACCGCACAGATCTCTGCGCTACTCATACGCTGAGTCAGCAAGAGCTGGTATCTAACCTGGAACTTTGTGGTTCCTAGTCAGACGCTCTACCGACTGAGCTAAACCAATATATATATATATATATATATATATATATATATAGATAGATAGATAGATAGATAGATTGGTAATTTTTCTGAGATGAAATAAGGAAAATAAAGTGCTCAATTACAAATGTAAGAGCTTTATTTATTAAATATAACTGTTTATTCAAAGGTTTTAGTAGGCATCTACCTAAGGTTTCAAGCTTTTTGCTTTCGTCAGGATACCTTTAATCCCTCTGGTGTGTTTGCAAAATCATTTTTTGCGGTTATGTATTTGTGAATAACTGCAATATTTTGGTTGAGTTCATGGACGCTGATAAATCCAAAATGGGAGCCTATATTTTTATTTATCAGCGTCCATGAACTCAACCAAAATATTGCAGTTATTCACAAATACATAACCGCAAAAAATGATTTTGCAGACACACCAGAGGGATTAAAGGTATCCTGACGAAAGCAAAAAGCTTGAAACCTTAGGTAGATGCCTACTAAAACCTTTGTATAAACAGTTATATATATATATATATATATATATATATATATATATATTTATTTAATTTGCTGAGTTTTTAAAGAACAATGTTTATTATAAACAGCTACCCAGGTTTCTTGCTAGGGCGCAATCATCAGGTTGTTAAATTAGGTCCCATGGTGTTTATTGAAGATCTTTTCTTAATGTCATTAAGAAAAGATCTTCAATAAACACCATGGGATCTAATTTAACAACCTGATGATTGCGCCCTATCGAGAAACCTGGGTAGCTGTTTATAATAAACATTGATTTTTAAAAACTCAGCAAATTAAATAAATATTAGCTCTCACAATTTGTGATTGAGCACTGTATTTTCTTTGTTTCATCACAAAAAAAAAATTGTTTTTATATATATATATATATATATACTTTTTCATAATAATTTTCAAAATTTGTTTATTCTTTATATTTTATCTTTATATCTTTTCATCAAGTACCTTCCTACAATTTATATTTCTTATGGCATTTTGAAAGCTTAATTCTGTTTATATTCTTTAAACTTCTTGTTCTGAATAAATTAGCTGTATTCTAGTCTTAATACATTCATATCTACTCATTCTTAGTTCATTAATGCTCAGTGTTTTGAATACTATAGTATAACAAAGGATAACACACCGATAGACTTTGGAAAGCTTTATTCTACTTAGAATAATTGGTACACTTATTGAGAGTTTATATAGTCTAGTATTCACTAGAGAGTTCTCCAAAGGGGAGGTAATCACAAAATAGAGGAGGTAACTCTCAATTACTTATTACAAATACTTCTTATTAGATTATTCTCTGCTATGTTCTTCTATCTTCTTAATATCAGAGGTGGATGTTGGTGATATGGCAGTAGAGGTTGTGTTAAATAATTATTTGCTGTTATGTTCTTCTATCTTCTATCTTTTTATCTCTGCTGGTTCTGTAACCTGTTTCTCTTGATGTTGGGATGTGAGGAAAGAGAGACAAAAGAAAAAGAAAGAAAGAAAGAAAGAAAGAAGAAAGAAAGAAAATAGTTGGTGTAATGTGGGGATACTGGGGAATAAACAGAAAGAAAGAAATATGTAGAAAGAAAGAAAGAAAGAAAGAACATAATTAGCATACTGTTGGGATGAGAGGAAAGAGAGAAGAAAGAAAGAAAATAATTGGTGTAATGTGGGGATAGTTTGTTTGTTTGTTTTGTTTTACGGCATATCAACCTCAGTGGGTCATTTAATGCCAATAAAGTTTTGAAATAAATCAATTCTTAATTGATAATACAATTTTTTTATAAATACATTTTTCTATTTAACTCATAGATGGGACCCTAACAGGTACTACCACTCCGGGTCAGAGTGGACCAGGGAGCAATGGTGATGAAGGGGTGCTCCACATTCCCCAAACCTCCAAAACTGGAACCTCACCATCAGATAGAGTTTAACGTCATTCCCAGGACATGTAGACCCACAGCCACCGCCTTCTAGCACCCATATGATAAAAAGGGTTTGGGACTTGCCATAAGGACAATAGGGTTGGGAAAATCATATAGGTGCTAGGGCTTGATGTGACCAGCCGATTGATCGGAGGGGGCCTCTCCGACCGCCCGTCTAACCCAAGATAGGGCCAAAGTGGAGTATTGCATGTCATGAACTGCTCATCCACCTGGGCTCTATCCTTAAGCATCACGGGTCGCCACAGGCCAACAGGCGGCCCCATTGGGGGAGTCTTACCCCTCTGCAGAGGTGCAGTCGGTGCATTCTAACGTCCAGCCAACAGGGCGGGTGGGGATAGTGGGGATAAAAAGAAAGAAAGAAATATGTAGAAAGAAAGAAAGAAAGAAAGAACATAATTAGCATACTGAGCTGTATCTGGTTTTGTCTCTCTCTGCTTCCATCTATAGCAATTTTCTTCCCTTGTTGGGGTAGAGATTGCCAAAGGGTTATCTTCCCTTACTGCCAGGGTTTGCCACTAGGTGGCATTGCAACCTAGCTATTTAAACACAGTCCTGGGAAAACTCTCTCTTCAATCTGTGACTCAACAGATATGCACTAGACAAGTTGTATCTCCATCCACTTGGACTTGGGGAGCCTTGCCCCCCCCCCAACTATAGGCTTATATGTGTCTTTACACGGCCCCTTTTTTATACTCTATCTTCATAGAGGTGTTTGTGTTGTATACCCTTCATTACTTCTTTACTTCTTACTTGCTTCTATATCTTGGACATCTATTCTTCTGGCCGGCTTTGGTATTTCTTCTATCATCTTAACTTGGTCTGGTCTAGTGTCTGGTGTTGACTTGGGGATTCTGGTCTGGTTTCTGTTAGGGATTTCTCTTTATCAGAAGCCCTGTGTCATTGTTAGTTTTTAGATAATAAACACAAGACTTCGATTTACTTTTGATCTTATTTTATTGTTAATCCCCAAACCAGACATCTGCGCAGATCCTTACATCCTACGAGCTCGGCTCCTACTTGCTAACTGACTTAAACTTGCTATCCTTAAACCGGAAGACAGGGTCTTCCATGCCTTCCGGTTCTCACGATTTATCCCTGGAAGGCAAGGTGAGAGTGAGGTCAAGCGTTGTCACTCATCCTTCAAGGCCGTGGGCTGCACTAATCGCCATTATGTTTCTACACTACCTTATATAAGTATTAAGGATCCAATAATTATGTAACATTTGGCTCACCAGCCCTTGAATAGCCGTGTAACGCACGTGCCTTTTTACACCTCCATGTCAGCATGGAGATGGCCACTACATGGCTTGAGCTATGAAGTAAGTGACACCCTTTTGATTTAGGACTTTCATCCATTTGGTTGACTATTCACTTTTCAAGGACTCTTTTTCCCTTAGGACTTTTGTCCTAGCTGTTTTGTACTGTGTGTGTTGAATGTTGTTCAGACAATAAAGTCTGTATTTGTTATCTCTTTGTAGGAATTCATTGAATATGAATATGTAAATTCCCCTGCATTTGGTAGCTTTCTGAACCCTCCTAACACATTATAAGAAAGTGGTATTAGCTACTGAAGTTAAAACCACCTTTAATTTGTTTTATATGAATATGTAAATTCATCTGTATTTTGTGGCATTCTGAGTCCTAACGCATTATAAGAAAGTGGTATTAGCTACTGAAGTTAAAACTACCTTTAATTTGTTTTTAATGAATATGTAAATTCATCTGTGTTTTGTGGCATTCTGAGTCCTCCTAACGCATTATAAGAAAGTGGTATTAGCTACTGAAGTTAAACCACCTTTAATTTGTTTTATATGAATATGTAAATTCATCTGTGTTTTGTGGCTTTCTGAACCCTCCTAACACATAATAAGAAAGTGGTATTAGCTACTGAAGTTAAAACCACCTTTAATTTGTTTTATATGAATATGTAAATTCATCTGTGTTTTGTGGCTTTCTGAACCCTCCAACACATTATAAGAAAGTGGTATTAGCTACTGAAGTTAAAACCACCTTTAATTTGTTTTATATGAATATGTAAATTCATCTGTGTTTTGTGGCATTCTGAGTCCTCCTAACGCATTATAAGAAAGTGGTATTAGCTACTGAAGTTAAAACCACCTTTAATTTGTTTTATATGAATATGTAAATTCATCTGTGTTTTGTGGCTTTCTGAACCCTCGCAACACATTATAAGAAAGTGGTATTAGCTACTGAAGTTAAAACCACCTTTAATTTGTTTTATATGAATATGTAAATTCATCTGTGTTTTGTGGCTTTCTGAACCCTCCTAACACATTATAAGAAAGTGGTATTAGCTACTGAAGTTAAAACCACCTTTAAACCTTATACATCTTTGTTCTTAATGATGAATGGAGACTTATTCATTTAGTGTACACATTTAGTGTACACATATTTTTATTTTCTGATTCCATCTTTATATGAGAAAGAAATCAGCATGACCGTAAATATGGCTCTAACCATGAAGGCTGCTTAGGTGATTCTTGTGATTCTTCTAAGCCAATCAACAAAGACTGCTCAGATGACCTCAGGATAAAGCCTGCCTGTCATACTTATCTGAACTTATCTGTATTTTCCAGTAATTGTTAAATTTAAATTTAAATTTTACACTACATTACAAAAATGAAAGGCTATGACTATTCTTTATGTAACGAGTGAAGGAAAAGAAATTTTATTTAATTTATCTAGTTTATCCTATTCTTGGGGGCCTGATAAGTAAAGTAAGTAGAGTGGCCTATTGTCGGTATCATCTGGACAGCAAAGGAGTCTATCCCCTTTTCCGTAGTGCTAGACCAGGGAGAGTGTTTTTATGTCTGAAGTGGGGTGCCACACTACCTTTAGCACCCCACTTTACTGCACAGATCAAAGGTGTGCTACTCATGCGTTGAGTTGGTGAGGGCTCGTATCAAACCCAGAGCCTTGTGCTTCTGAGGCAGATGCTCTACAGACTGAGCTAAACCTACAAGATGTTTATCTATCATTCATATGATTTATTTCATTCACTGGAAAATGATTTAAATAGTGATTACAATCTCAGGGATCAGTCTAATTTCTTTTTGGTTGTAGCATTTTATTTTTAGATTTTGGGAAAGATTCTGTGTCAGTGCTACTGTATGGCCGCATCGCTTGGACTCTAATGAAGTTCTTAGAGAAAAAAGATAGATGGGAGCTACATTAGGATGCTTGTACTGTCTTGAACAAATCTTGGAAGCAGCACACAACAAGAAAGCAGTTGTACGGCCACTGGCCCCCTATCACACAAACCATCTGAGTAAGATGAACAAAACCTGTTGGACACTGTTGGAGAAGTAAGGACAAACTCATATTTAATGTTCTCCAGTAGAAATCTACACATGGATACACCAGTGTAAGTCATCCAGCAAAAACCTACATCAATCAGCTTTGTGCAGATTCTGGATGCTGCACAGAGGACCTCCCAGGAGCAATGATTGATAGAGATGGTTGGAGATGTATATTCATGCTGTCAGTGTAACCTATATATATATATATATATATATATATATATATATATATGAGAAGTAAACAAACAAACAATGTGTTTTGATATGGCTTTTTTAGCCGACAATTTTTGGGAGAATATGTGCTTAATTGAAGTCGTACCTAATTTTTGTGTGATTCAAACCTTGACTGTAAAGCTGACAGGTGAAAAATCTGGAAAAACCAGCTGGTGTAATGGTTAGAGTCCCCGCCTGTCAGCTTGACAGTCAGGGTTCGAATCACACACAAAGCAGTCTTCCTGTCTATAGCTCTGCTGATGAGGCCTAATAGGCCGAAATGTACATACAGAGATCGATTTTTCTCGATTTGTTTAGCCTTACATTTAAATAGGTATGCCCACCTAATTCATTAATTATTAATTAATTAATTTTCAAAAATTAGGTATGACTTCAATTAAACACATATTCTCCCAAATATATATATATATATATATATATATATATATATATACTAGACAAAACATGACCCATTGGGTCACCCATTCAGCTCTGGGTAGATAATTGAAATTAGTGAAAAAAGAGTTAGCAAAATGAATAAAAAAAAAATTTTTAAATTAAAAAATGGCTGGACGAAACCGTAAAATCATTTTGATAGCTTTCTAAGAAAGGAAATGCTTGACCTCATTTAAGCTATGGGTTGCTGGTTGGAAAATTCAACATAAAAATACATTTCAAATTCTCCCGGCTCTCTCTCTCTACTCTTCAGAGAAACTAACATTATATAACTCCAACCTAAAAAAGGGAAACAACTCTGATTGACTGATAAATTATTTATTTATTTATTGATCTACTAGGAAAAAAGAAGATGGGGTTAGGGTTTAGGGTTAGGGTTAGGGTTAGGATTTAGGGTTAGGGTTTAGGGTTAGGGTTTAGGGTTAGTTTAATGGGAAAATAATGTGTAGATTAATTAACAGATAAAATTCATTCAGAGTGGTTCCCCTTTTTTAGGTTGCAGTTATAGGAAATAAACCTTTTTTTTTATCAATGAAAAATCATGGTGACATTTCTATTCGAGAAACTTATAATAAAATGTCTGTCAATCAACATCATATCAAATAGGAAAGAAGGCAACGACTTTCTGTCTCCCTTCCCCTAACATTAGGATGTGTTTCATAATGTATGAAAAGTGAGATTGAAGAAGATAGAAATATTCATAGTAGACCAAGATTACTTCTCCATTTTAATCTCTGACTCTTGCATGAGAGACAAGGGGAGACTTTCATCTGCTGAAGCCCTAAGCTATATTTGAGACCCTGCTCTAAAAAAAATTTGGTAAAATTTTTTTTAATAAATGAAATTAAAAAAAATTGTATATATATATATATATATATATATATATATATATATATTTGTTTATTAGTTATGGTATACTCTACAATAGGTATTTGTTACCATTGGTATCAAAGCAGCATATTAGCCTCTTATCCTCAAGACTTTGCTTTGAAACCAATGGTAACAAATGCCTATCAATTGTATAGTATACCATCTATACATATATAAAGGGCAGTTGTGTGTATATGTATGTCTGTAGGAAACTCCAAAAATAAAACAATTAACAACAAAGTAAATATATATAGACATTAAATATCACCAGGGCTTGGTTTTTGAGCAAAAATAATAAAGATTTTATTTATATTTGTGAAAAGGATTAAAAAAATAAAATTTAAATAACAGAATGGAAATTTTTTTTGCATTTAATATTTTGAATAGTAGACGTTAACGTTTATTTTCAGAGTGGCTGGATCAATGCAAGGTATTTTCTTTTACATGGAGATTTTAATGGGGCATCCGACATGGATCCAACTCAAAATTGAGTAATAATGGATCCGCAGGACTAACTTTAAAAAAAAATCCCCCCTCTACCCTGGCGATGCCGGGTGGCCGCTTCTAGTAACAAATAAATATAGCTTTTACACCTGTAATCGATCACTTTATTTTCATACAAAATACATTTATATATATATATGTATATATGATTTTTGATGAATTAGTAATAAAGTATAAAAACTAATGATAAGGTAAAAATATATCTTAAAAAACGAGGCCCTGTGAATGTGTGGCCCCAAGCTAAAGCTTATTTAGCTTATTGGTAAGTCCAGGATTGCTGGGAGAGGAGTAGATAATAGTTTTATTTACTAAACTTAATTTAATTTGGCAAAAGGTAATGTGTAAGGGACTCAATAAGGATCAAACTCACTACACAGGAGTAATTGATAGCTGTTTAAACATTAACCAATAGGTGAGACACCCAAAAGAGAAAAGATTGTTAGTTTGTACTAATAGAATTATGGTGGTTGTCTTGAGTGAAGTTATAAATATATATATATTTTATATATATATATTGGTACTTACAATAAACACACAATAAGGTCACATACATAAAGACATAAAAACAAATAACTCATAAATTTAACGAGCAATATGTGTATTAAAACAAACAAGTTACAGTAGTCAAAATGTACTGTTCAAGGTCCAGCAGAATATGCTTTTTTAAAAGTTCAGTAATGTAGAGGAAGAAAAAGTTGAGTTCAGTCTGATAGAGGAAGAAAGGGTAAAGAAAGAGTATAATGTCTAATCAGCAGTGGAAATTTCAGAGAGGGTAGAATAAGTTGTACCTTAGTAGCAGGCAAATAGTTTTAAGTTGAATGACATGGAGTATTCAGGCATATGTTGGTTTTTTTCTCAACTTCTCTTCGAAAACCTTCCTTCAAATAGGTTTTACCTAGGCCCCAGATTTGGTCTTTTTGAAAACTTCTTTTTAGGTGTGAAGGCCTCTGATTGGTCCAAATTTTCATTTTTATTATTTCTATTTTTGCTTTCTACCTACGCTGATCCTATGCGCAGAATGCTTACTTTCGTCATTTTATTTCTGCTTTCAATGCATTAACTTCTGGCTAGCTCTTATCATATCTCTACAGAATCAACCATTTTTTTTTTTTCAATTAGAATAATCAGTTTAATATTCCTTCTTTATTATTTACTAGAAGTGGCTACCCAGCATCGCCTGGGTAGAAGGGGGGAGGGGGAAAAAGTTAGTCTCACAGATCCATTATTACTGAATCATTAGTTGGATCCCCATTAAAATCCATACATAAAAAAGACCTTGTGTTGATCCAGCCTTGCGGGGGCGTAAGAAAAAAACTTTACAGACACTCTGAAAAGAAAAATAAGTGTTTGCTATTTAAAATATAAATGCAAAAAAATCCATCCTGTTACTATTCAAATTTTATCCTTTAATTATCTTCACAAATATAAATCAAATCTTCATTATTTTTGCTCAAAAAGCAAGCTTTGGTGATAGTGAATGTGTATATATATTTACTTTGTCGTTAATTGTTTTATTTTCATAGTTTCCTCTGGACATATTTACATACATGCACACAACTTCCCTTTATATATGCATGTATGTATAGATAGATAGATTAGTTCACTAAAAATCTGGCAAAAAATAAATTCAAGTTGGTTTACTTTTTTTGAATAATCAGAGAAAAATCTCATCCTTTTCAGATAAAAAAGTAAAAGTCGTCGGGGCGGCCTAATGTCGGTATCAGCCAATCAGCGAGGGAGTCTATCCCCTTTTCAATAGCGCTAGACCAAGGAGATTGTTTTTGCATCATCATTTTCAGATAAAAAAGTAAAAGTCGTCGGGGCAGCCTAATGTCTGTATCAGCCAATCAGCGAGGGAGTCTATCCCCTTTTCAATAGCGCTAGACCAAGGAGATTGTTTTTGCATCTGAGACGGAGCGCCACACCTACCATCAGCTCCTTACTTTACCGCACAGATCCCTGTGCTACTCATAACACTGAGTTGGCGAGGACCGGTATCGAACTAGGAACCTTGTGATTTCTAGCCGAATGCTCTACCGACTGAGCTAACCCGGCCCATCTGTTTGACAGTTGTGATAGCTTCTTTAGGGGAATATATTTTGAATTAGTTATAACAAAGTTCATGTTGATACTCTGGTATTGTCTAGATTTTAGAGGATTTGGGGATCATAGTTAAACTTTCTATTTTTAATTTTATTCATTTTATAAATTGCTCAACTCAGGTTCTCTTCATAGCTATATTAAAAGTGTAATATCTGTGGATAAGATTTTGAGTCCATTTTGAACCTTGCTTTTCAAATCTTACTGTATTTAGAAAAATAAATTAAAAATCCTGGACGACTTCTGGGGTTTCTTTAAAGGTAATGGTTGTGTTTTACTTTAGATAGGTATTTTGATGAAATGCCATTTATTTGGTAATAAATAATTAGTGTGTAGCATTAAGATTAAAGATTTAAGCATTTTTTTATATTAAAAAATTATTATTTTTAGTTATTAAAAATATCATAGATGATCTGTATTATTTATTTATTTATTATATCTTAAAATTTAACTGTTGACTGCCATATGGTCACAAAATGTAAATTTGCTTCCTTATTGTCAGTTTAACTTAAAGAAGGGACGCAACTCAATTTATCTTTTCAATTATCTATGGCAGCACAAGCAGACACAATATTTTTTTTTATTACATTACATAATTTATTGATATAGATAAAAAAATATCTTCATTTGATCGCAGGCAGAAATAATAATAAAACTATAGAGAAATAAAATGATTATAATATCTTAAAATCTAGTGAAATTATGCCAAGCTGATAGAACAGCATTCAACAGCCAGTTACCTTCGAATGCCGTGTAAATAGTTTCTCTCTTTGCATATTGGTAGCTCGTGATAAGGAAAATGAGGGGGAGGGATTGTCGTACGCATAACGCTTTTATTATAATCGGATTCGTGTAGATAGTCGTATGTACAGTGCGCATGCGTGAATGTGAAAGAAGACTAAAGTCGCCATCTTCGGAAACCTCCTACACTTGTTATTAGAAACGTAGGAGGCAACAGATTTCTCATTTTTTTAACGACCGTCTTTCGCTACCTTTACACTCCTGGAGCGAGCTAAGCGATCTATTGGAACCTTCCAAAATGTCGGGATTTGACAGTAACCCTTTTGCAGACCCTGAGGCTGCTAACCCGTTCGCGGTAAGTGGAAATAATGTTTACTATTATTATCAGTAGTTAAGTGTGATGGCAAGTTTATCGTCACAGGGACACTCACTGTTTTGCCGGTTTCTGTTTTGTTTCAGTGAATTTGAAACCTTTTGTCTTTGATGTCCAACTTGCTGGATAGTTGTCCTCTATTAAAATAATAGTAACGAAAGAAAATAAACGAAAGCCCCACCCATTTACGTCCAAGTACGTGTCGCGTTATGCACCCATATCGGGACCCTTGGTGGTTTTTTTTATTATGGCGACTTCTCTCATTTGGCTAGACTGGACATAACAAATAATTAAAATAAACTTCTTAGAATATAACTAATTTTGTTGATCTGAGATAACATCTGCTATTTTTTATTTTATTTTTAGAAAAGATAAATTCTATTGAAAAATTGAAGACTTGATATTTTGTTCTGAAGAAAGCAATATGTTACAATGCCAGAAAGTCGGTAATCAGTTTACTGTAGTTTTTAGTTGTATAGTGATACCCATTTTATGACCACCCTTGTGTTATGTCCAGACACAATGTCAATACAGTTTAGGATTCTATTCTTAAATAATATAAGAAATTAAACCACTTCTCAAGCATCTATAATTTTAGTCGTTTCTTGTGTCACTTAAAATTATTATGTCGAAATATATATAATATATATATGTATTTAGCTAAAACTAGTCAAGACATTTTTTCATTGTATTTCTCTAAGGTTTCAGTGACTTGAACTTTTTAAAGTCCATGATGACTTTGATAAACGTAATAACATATAAAGATTAAATCGTTAATGAAATATTATACATATTTATTTTGTGTTATCTCAGAACAATTTACAGGGTGATTTAATCGAGTCTTTACAGGAAAAATATTTTAAAATTCTTACGTAGTTCAAGTTCAGTGTGGACATTTTCCGGGTTATTTTCATTATTCGCTAATAAAAAATGATTTTAAAAAAGGCCTCAACCATTTAAATCAAATAATTAAAAGTGTCCCTTTCTTTTTTGAGCTTTTCGATTTATGACCGTGATTGATTAATTTCAGCTTTTAAAATTATAGTTCAAGGTCCACTATTGATTAGTTCTTAACTGTTGATGTGGTCTCCTGAAAATTTAATAAATGAATTACGCACTCTTTTTTTATGCTATAAGTTCATCTTTTGTATATATTTTTAAACGAAGGGCTTTCTAATTTTAAGATTAATAATTTTTAGTTTTTAATGAACAACACAAATTAATAATCCTGACACTAAGGAATTAAAAAATAATCTAAAAAAAATTACTTATGCTTTTTTTTTTTTTCATACCCTGGGAAAGGTATGAATCCAGTTATGGGTAAATAGTAAGCAGGCTTGGCTCTTTAACCTTGGATAGTAAACCAGTCCAGGAGAAGGAAAACTCTGAATTCAAACCTCTTAAATATCCGCTTGGGGTGGTCACTACTAAAATAGGCTCAGTCCTACTTAGTGATCTATTTCAAATAATTTTTTTTTTTTAAAAGAGCCTTGTAATTGTTGGTCTAATGTCATAAGTGAGTCTATCTATTCATAATGGTCAGCTGTGTGGTGTTTAAAAATACCTATCATATTTCGTTTACTACATGTTTCCTTTTTCACATTTATCAAATGTGAAAGAGCATTTATATATATATATATATATATATATATATATGAAACATTTTAAACTGTTTTTGTTGTATTTTTTAAATCTTAAACACTTGCTTACGTGTAAGTAATTTTGTTGTGACAACCAGCGGTCATTATTTATTCGCCAGAAAGCTTTTCCTTTCCTAAAACCTGTTTTTTTGTTACTACCTAGTCACGTTTTCCGTGATGATTCATTTAATTTGATCAAAATTAAATCTCTTTCTCTAATTATTTCCTTTTATATTTTTTCATCTTATGACTTATGAAAATTTGTACGTAGAGATTATATTCCCCATTTGTTTTTTCTTGCTTTTGATATTTTCTTTTGAATGGGTACAAATGCAAAATAGCGCGCAAGAGATAATATCATTAGAATCGCATTTTACGTATAAATAGTATTAGATTACGGAAACTCCGAAGTAGTCTAACCCTAACATTGACCCTAAAACTAACCCTAACCCTTACCTAGCGTCTCAAAGGTTTCGGGTATTTTCCGTGAAATGTATTGTACTGAAATCCTATGCTTTTTATACGTAATCTAATGATATTATCTCTTGCGCGCTATTCTTCATTAGTACCTTAAAATGTTATTTTGTCGAGAGGAAGAAACACTGATTAAAATTTTTTTTTTAAATAATTAGGATTGTACCTTGAAGAGTGAAAATTTATGATCGTTTTCAATTTAAAGGTCGTTTATATCACCAGATGTTTCCCTATATTTGCCCTATCTTGAAAACAGTAGTAACGTGAAAAAACCTTTGAATTAACATAAATCATTAATGTTTTGTTGAACCACCCTCCCCAATTTTTTTTTCTCCATTCAATAAATTTTGCATTTTTGTAGCTGTATCGATTTCAATAGAATTAGAAAAACTTCATTCCCAAAAATATCAAAGTGCACTATCGCCTCCCTTATTACTGAAGAAGGCTTCGTCAATATTGTTGAATGAATATTTACACACACACACTTTATTGATAATGCACGTGTACACACACATGATCTATTATTATTCGTAGTCTATCTACAGCTATTATTAGAATAGATGCCTAGAGTTGTCATATTTTATAATGGAAAGTTACCCGGATCATTAGTCTGTATTAAAAAATAGTTGATTGCGTCTTATTAACTCTTGATATATATATATGGTGGTTTGTGCCACTAGTAAAAAAAAGAAAAAAAGTATGTACTAGTGATATTGGCCACGGACGACAACGATGTTAGTTATTCAACGTTCCACACACCAAAGTTTACGTCATGTCTAATAATACAGTTGTCGATATTATATATCATATCACTTCCGCCTTTTTTTTTTTTGTTCTTCGTTTGTTTTCTCTTTCTCCTCAGTTCTCCCAAAAGAGAGGGTGACGTCCACCAAACCAGCTGTTACGATGTTTGTATCTGTTATAACAACCACCTTGCACCTGTAGATTATTCATAAAATTACTATTTTCTTGCTAGTTACATCGGTATGTAAACCTATGATATTTTGGATGGCATCTTTCAGTCTTAAAACCGAAAATAACTTTTACCCTGGGTCTCTTCTTCTTCTTTTACCAAACCAATTAAGACATGAAGGAGATTAGTAGTAGAAGTAGTTACCAAGGCAACTCTCTCTCTCTCTCTACTTAGTATCTCGTGATTTAAAAAAAAAAATCCTTTTCTCTGTCAGAAAACCTCGCATTTGACCCACTTTGACTTTGTCAATTTGTCAGATTATCACAAGGTGAAAATTAGTTTTTTTTTTTTTTTTAACTACCCCCCCCAAAAAAAAAAAAACAAAAAAAAACTAATGTATTTAAAATATTTGAATAAAATTTGTAATTTCAATTCTGAAATTTTTATTTCGGTGGCTATGACTTTTAAAATTGATACAATTTAAAACTATCAACCCAGGCTGTTTGTCAAATGTCACCGTTAAATGTCATTTGGAACAGGTTTTTTTTCCCTTAAAAATTGATTACAATCAATTTTAAATACTGTCAGTCAGCCAGGTATGTTAATAATAAACTATTATACAGGTTATTGAATTTAAAAAAAAAAAAACCTACTAGTCTAACTTTGAATTAATTATTCTTCATTTATCACCAGATGGTATGTTTTGTTTCACACATTGCAATGTTTGTAAAGAAATTTGAATTTTAGCAGAGAATCAAGCAGATGGCCACATGCTATATAAAAACACACAAAACAACTTGAAATGAACGTTAAAAGTTGATGAGGAAAGTTTCCCCTTTTCTTTTTTTTGTAGTTTCTCTAAAATATAATGACAACTTTTGTTTAGTCTTAATCATACAATTGTCTGTTTGGAATGTTCATTTATTTCAAACGAGCTCATCCTTTTCTAATTAAGACAATTTTAAAAAATTTGTGTAATTACTTTCCTTTTTAGTAAACTTTGTATACATTGAAAATGTTGAAAGCCTTAATTGTTCTAAATGAATGAATGACCGGCTGTAATGGGAGATTTAGCAGTATTTATTGTTTGAAAACCTTTTTTCTTTTATCAATCCTGTTTGATACATAATTTTCTTAAATATAAATATTTTGTACAGAAGGTGTTATTTATCTAATTTATTTATTATTTATTTATTTATTTTCAAGGTTAGAATATCCAGCAGAAGTTGAGCCTAATAAACTGATCTGAATTTAAATGCTTGAAAAAATTTTTTTTAAAACAATTTGGGAATTTGACACTTATCAAACTCTGCCTCAATTTGATAATTAAAAAGTTAAATAAATAATTCAATTTAGAAACTGAAATATTTATATATTTTTTAAAAACTTATTCTCTGAATAAAGTTATGCATAAATCAATATTGCATGTGTATTGACCGGATGTTTTTATTAAAGAGTGATTAAAGATGAATTGAAAAATGTTAAGAGATCTACAATCATATCTGCCCCTTTTTCTGTTCATCTTTGTAGATTGTCATATCACCATTTTCCATATGGTATAAATTTTGAAAATCCTTCTTTTTCTTTAAGAAAAAAAAAATTTCAAGATTTTTGTCTGTAAATCCCTTTTAATTATTTAATTCTTGGAGAAAAATAGAATTACACATTGAATAGATTCATTAGAAACATTACAATTGTTTAACTGTTCATGTGAGAAAACTTAGTATAAAGGTTAATTCTGTTTCTATTGTTATTTGTGTCATTATAATTTTATCTTGATTACTTCTTTTAGTCATTCAGTTTAACAATGATACTTTCCAATTTATCTTTTATAAAATAAGATTTTAAAACTTAAATATGTTAAAGCAGAATATAGTATATCTTTTCCTTGTCATGCAAAAAGAAAAAAAAATCATTGATGTTGCTGATTTTTGAAGTTTAAATCTGTGTATCTGCTCTTTTTTTTTTTTTTTTTTTTTTTTCAACAATTAAATGATTACAATATACTGATTAATTATAAATCACGTTTGATAAAAAGACTTTATTTCTTGTCAGATCAGAACTGATAATTGTTGTCTAGAGCTTTCCTTTCTGTCCAGAAGCCAATGCATAATTTTACCAGATGGTATTTTGTTGCCAGTAACTCCTATTTATGCATACTTACTTGCTTTGCTAGCAATACTTTTTATATATATATATATATATATATATATATATATATATATATATATAATAAAGTAGAATTTTTTTTGTACTTTAAGACACACCTTGTATTCTGAAAAAAACCCAAAACATTCCATTCATTCTTCATTTCTCTCTTGGTAAGCTTTAAACTTGGTACTTTTTTGACACACCTTGTATTCTGAAAAAAATTAATGAATGGAATGTTATTTTATTTATTTATTTATTTTCGGTATACAAGGTGTCAAAAAGTACAAAAAAATCTTGATACTTTTTTGACACACCTTTGTATATATTTTAATCTTTTAGATGGATTAAAGTTATTTCAGTAAAAAAAATCAAACAACTAATTATACTATCTTATTAACTTATATATTTCAATAATAATAAAAATCAGTTATTAAAACATTGGAAAATCATATACTCTCCTTCAGTTTGAAATCTTAAGAGATTTAAGACCATTTTTCCTCTCAATACTTTTAGTGCAGTGTTGTTAATTTGCTCTTCAAGATGAGGCTGAATGTTTTACATTTTGATTGTGGTCAATATAATTGTATACTTGTAAAATCTACAATACACAAGAAGATAAAGTGCTTTAATGTAACAATATTCCAATTGTGTACGGGGCCGGTTTAGCTCGGTCAGTAGAGCCCTGCCTAGGAATCGCAAGGTTCCTGGTTCGATACCAGTCCCTGCCAACTTGGCGTATGAGTAGCACGGATTGGGAAATCTGATCTGTGTGGTGAAGCTGATGGTAGGTGTGGCGCCCCACCTCTGCAAAGAAAAGGGGATAGACTCCCTCGCAGGCCAGCTGATACCAACAATAGGCCACTTTGCCAACTTTCTTTTAATACTGATATTATAAAAAAAAGTTGGAATTTTTAAAAAGTTCTTAGTTATCCTTTCATTTTTCTGGGTTGTTAGTTAATCTTTAATAACTTATTAACAGAATTGCTTATTTAGTGTGTGTGGTTTTTTTTTTTTTTTTTTTTCATTTGTTATTTCAACTGATCCTTTTTCTGAGCCAATTTTTAACATTTTGTTATAGTTAGGCATAAGGGAACATCTTCCATTGTTTCCCAAATGCTCCATAACTACTCCCCAGCTTTAGAAACCTATTTTATACACTTAGGTTAATTGAAGGTAGTAGAATTAGAGAAAAAAAAAAAAAAGAATTAAACTGTAGATCTTGTGTCTTACAATTCAGTGTCCTATCACTGAAAAAGGTTTAAGTACTGTTCTATTAGTTTCCTTAATGTTCATATTGAGGCTTTTTGTATAATCAATATACATACATTTAACTCTTCATCTAAAGCCAAAATTAGGTTGCTTAATTTTCTGCTTCTTATTTGCTAGTTTTATTCTCTACATGCACTCATACCATATTAAATAACAATATTTTGTAACACTAAAAAAAAGAGGGATGGGAACATTTGTATATGAACATGTAAAAATATCTTTCACTGTGAGCATCAAGAAACTTCAATTATTGGTTATAAATTGGGTAATCTAGTTAGGAATAATTTACATTTAGTAAATGTAATTTCAAAGCTAAAAGTATTCTTTAAATTGAACTTAGCTTGCTGTGAACAAAAAGACTATTGACTATGGTTATACAATTGCTTTTTATATAAATCATTAACTTTCAAAGAGTTTGATTGGTTATTTTATATATTTTCTTACTCATAGAATTAGTCAATAAGTTATACAATTTGTGTACAATGGATATATCTTTATAGTTAAAAAGAAACAAAAATCTCCTTATGATTGAACTCTAATCTTAACAAATATAAAATGACTGTATAGGCATTTTGTCATGTCTGTTAGCAAGGGTTGTGAAGTTGGAACAGAAAACCTGACTCCATTTCCTCTTTATGTAATTAAGTGATTATAGCCTACAAATAATAAAACCATGATTTAAAAAAAAAAAAAAAAAAAAATCTATTTATAAGGAATGTGCACTGTATAACTTTACAAACTAAATTCTGTTTATATAAAGTGTAAATATAACTGAGGTTGTAGTCTGTATAGTTTTACAGACTCCTACTCCAGAGTCCCCTTAATTGCTTCTGATACCACAATTCTGAAACCCGAATCTGACTCCACAGTCCTAGTTGCTTGTGAATTTCTTCTGTTCATAAAAATGTTTTGTTGTTAGATGGCATTGGAAGTGTTTAGTTTTAATTTCTATCAGAAATATTGTTTTTGATGGTGACAGCTGTCTTATGAGTATGCTAGGTATACCCAAAGTTGGCTCAAAATGCGTTTTTGACAAAATGAATTTAGCCCCCCTACAGAAAACCATTCACCAAAAATCAGGGAATTATCGGATTTTAATGAAATTTTCAGTGTTTATTTATCAATGAATGATGTTTATAATGCATTATTTATTTTATTTCAAAACTTTCTCATTTTTTTTCAGATCACTTAATTTTGACCCCCCCCCTTACTTTGGGAGTGTAAAATATGGCGAGTTGGTCCTTGATTGATACTAATTACAGTAGAATAAAAAAGATAAAAGACAGAGTTGTAAACAGAAAAAAAAAAAAATTTTTTATTGTAATATTTTATAAGAAAATAAGTACTGAAAATCTGAAAATAAAATGTAAAAAAAATAATAAATAATTAATTTTTTGGAGATTTCTTTTTTACTCATTTCGATAATTATTTAATTGGCTATTATCTTATAAAAGAAAAAATTATACATCGATATTTTTTCTGCTTAAAAAGGGGGGGGGGCTACATTTTCAATAGTTTTTCTTCAAAACGTATACTTTGATAGACTAAAATAAGGTTTGCATTAAATAGATATTTATTTCTAGAATCTAAAAATATACATTTTAAACTTAAAATCCGAATATTTTTATTTTAAATGAATTTTGTATATTAATTTTTCTAACAAAAATATTTAAAGTTTTGAAATATAATAACTGATGCATTATAAAATTCCTTAATTGATAAATCAATACTGAAAATTTCATTAAAATTGGATAATTCCCTGATTTTTGGTAAATTTTTTTTGCAATAGCGAATATTACATTAAATTTGTAAACAAGCCAATAAAACCACTTAATAAGAACCAAAATGGTGTTGGCGAACAAAATTGACCAAAACAAATCGTTTTAAATATATCAAAAATAAATTGCTAATGTAATGATATTTTTCTTTTATGATAATTGTTTTAGATAAAAGTTTGACCTTAAATAATAGATTTAATTAATTTTAATTCGTTTTTAAAATTTGTAGCAGACAACAAATTGGGTATTGCTAGAGTATGCACTGATGCTGATAGCTTTTTAACTGTTACACATGGATTTGATTTGAATGAGTGAGTCCCCAGAAAATTTGATGGGTCCCAACTAAAGTTTCTTAATAAATTGTAGAGTTTTTATCTATGAACAACTAAAGCCATCTAACCCCTACCTTGTACCCCATACAGTGTGATCATTTCCAAGAAAATATTGAAATCTATTTATAGTTAGCTGTAAATGGTGGGGGGGGGGAAGAAAACCCAATGTATGTGGGTTGTGGAGAGGATATTGTGGTTGTATCAAAAGTTGTTTGTAAAGATTCATACTGGAGATTTTCCATTAACTGGTGCTCCACAGTTGGGTCAACCAATTGAAGTTGATAGTGATCAAATGAAGTCTCTATTTAAGAACAATCAAGATTTAGGAAATAGTTAGTATCATTGAAATATTCAAATCAAGTTGAAAATCAGTTGTATCAGTTTTTAGTTTCGATAAAAGTGAAAGGGGGGGGAACCCCAACTATACCAGAGCTTGTTAATTGGTTGTTGTTTTGTTTTACAGCATATCAACCCTTTTCAGGTCATTTAATCCTGAATCAAGTCATTTTGATAACGGGTTGCTTACAGTACATGCTGTTGCTTAGTCATATACTGCCTCATTCCACCTGGCCGGAAGTCTCCTTTATTTTCCTAATCTGCCCCAAACAATAGCCTTTGTTTAAATGTAATATTAAACATATTTAGAAGTCTTTGATTTAAGGGAAATAACAGGTAACTTTAGATGCAAAGGTCATTTTTAGCCATTTTTAAAAATATATTTTTATAGGAATGCTCTGGACTTAGAAAATTCTCAACAGGATGTTAAGAGTTAAAAGGTCACCTACCTAAATATTGAACAGGTTCATTGGTGCTCAACTTTGGTGAACTAGTGGAATTGGTGTTTTCAGTGTGACTTGATTGTAAGCACCAGAGCTTGTCTGTAGAGAAAAATTGTGATGGTGATAAAAAGTGAATACTTTACAACATTGTGGAATACAATATAGAGAAAGGAAAAGCTGCCAAGACAGAGGTTATAGTTCTTTACTACCCTTAGTTGTGGCACAAGGCCAGATGTATGGAGCACTCAGTAAAAGTCCATCGCTAATAATGGTCTGCTAATCAAGCTTGCTAACCATTACACTACGTGAGATGCCCACGACAAAGGATGGTTATTTTGTTTTACGGTATGTCAACTTTTTCGTGTCATTTAATACCCAATCAAGTCACTTTTGATAAACAAAGGGCTCTGGTTGCTTACAGTACCTGCTGTTGCTTAAGTGGTCACCCAATTAAGTATTGAACAGGATCATCACTGCTTAACTTCAGTGATCTAGCAGTAACCGTTACTTTGAGTGTGACTTGACTGTAATCCCAAGACAAAGGATATAGAATTCAAAGATAATGTAGAATGCATGATTCTTTAGTGACTAGCTGGGAAGTTTTTGTTCATCTGCCATGATCAGCAAATGTTGCACCTTTTGGCTTGCTCTTTATTTCATTATTTACACAATTTCAATGGGGGGAAAAAATCAATTCAATGGAAATGGCAGAAGATAGTGGAATGAAATAGTTAATACTAAAAATTAAAAAAAATTAATTTAATAAACCAATTAAACATTTTAGTTAGTAAAGTTGGCAGGGCGGCCTAATGTCGGTATCAGCCAGACAGTCTATCCCTTTTCATTGGCGCTAGACCAAGGAGATTATTTTCGCGTTTTAGATGAAGTGCAACACCTACCGTCAGCTCCTCACTTTACTGTACAGATCCCTGTGCTATTCATACGCTGAGTTGGCGAGGGCTGGTATCAAACCAGAACCTTATAATTCCTTGACTGACGCTCTACCGACTGAGCTAAACCGGCCCTTTAATCATGTTCATCATTTTCAAAGTCAGTGGAAATGATCTTGCTAATCAGTTTTGTTTCTTTTTATTCATCTAATGCTGCCCCCCCCCGACAACACCTGCCTCCTTGATTTAAAGGGACAGAGCTGGATTTATTGCCCAGTGCCTGAGATACCTCCCTGAAGGGAATGCCCAGGGGATCCATGCATTTTTTTGTGCCTGCCATCTCATGAGCTCTGGTTCATGGGTGGTCCCACCTTAACTCTTAACGTCCTATACCGCCTTATTCCACCTGGCCAGAAGTCACATTCATTTTTCTAATCTACCCCAAATGATAGCCTTTGTTTAAATGTAATATTAAACATATTTAGAAGTCTTTGATTTAAGGAAAATAACAGGTAACTTTAAATGAAAAGGCCATTTTTAAACCATTTTTTTTTATAAATCCTTATAGGAATGGGGCTCTGGACTTAAAAATTTTCAACAGGATGTTGAGAGTTAATAGAAACTTGTGTCTGACCCGCATAAGTGGGATGTGTGGTAAATAGACTACTGCCTCCCCTCCCCTCCTCAGGCACTCAGGGTTATTATCATAGGAAATGGAATCTGTGACCAGAGATCAAATCCTGGACAAGGCTGTTTGCGTTTTACTTACCACTAATGCCCTTGGGGAAAGCATGAATCCATCTGTTTTTGCTTAGCTATGGATAGATAGTAGGGCAAAATTGGGTTCTTTAGTTTTAGTTAAGCAACCAGTCTAGGAGAAAGACAATTTTGAATTCCAACCAGAAGTACTTTGCTTAAAGATTGACTTTGTCATCCTGCCTGTGGCGCAATCAGTTGGGTAAATACATATTGTCTACCTTCTCCATCATTTGTATAGTAAGAATTTTTAACTACATTTTCATTTGTTCAATATCTTCTCCCTTAAGATATTATTAAATTAATAATCTTGTTAAAAATATGTTGAAATGTAGAAGTTTTGAATTTAACTGAAGATAATTGGCACATTGGGATTGTCAAATGATTTTCCTTTCTGTAATAATCCAGAAATCACTGAAGAACAAATAAGGATTGTCTGGTTATGTGTTGCTCGAATGTCTTTAGAGATACTCTTAACTAATTAAGTATCCTATCTATGTTTATAGACTTTAATATATGTAAAACTTATGTTTTTACATACAGATGAAATATGGAACGCTGAATGAAAATGCAAGACACCGGGTTGTTGGAAATTAACAAGGTTTTATTTAACACAGGGTAGAGAATGCTTTTACCTTAAAATTGACTTAACTAGCTCAACCATGCTGTGCACGTGCGTCCTGACCATTCTAATCCCAATCCAAAAGTGTCATAGTGGAAACCCCACTTCCGGGTTCCCATCAGCCCCTACTGATCAAGGGGAGCAACTCTATTTTCGTTAGGTCTGAACCTAACAAAAAGAAAACCTCACAATTTGGTCAATCTAGGGAAAAATGCTTTACTCTAGGTTATTTAAAACCAAAATTCTGGATTAAAACACTTATGAATTGTGGCCTTTGGGTCAAAAATCTCTATGTAATCTAACTCTATCGATGATATTGTCTATTGCATTTGTTTTTATAATTTGAGAATGATTTTTGTACCATTTGTATGTTTAGAAAAGCCTTTGTTGACCTTTAGGTCAATAATTAGGAAATCAATGACCTTTTATCTAGGTCTATCCAGTAATCAGGCTTTCAAATTTTATCTCTACAATCTGGATTGAGCAAGGATTTTCTTTTTTCTTTCTCTTGTTACATCACATCCTTTTACAGAAAAGGGGAATCTGTTCTTTCTTGAAATCTTTTTTAGGTTGAATGATTATTGCATAATTTGCATAATGCATATTTGTTTTGCATAATGCACATTTGTTTCAAGTGCACATAACCTCTAATCAAATACTGTCTGTTTGTCTGTGCTGCACAGCGCGCTGTGTAAAGATATGAAAATAAAATAAAATAAAAAAAACCCTAAATGATCTTCTTCCTTGATAATAGACAAAACCAGTGAAAATAAAAAGACTTTATGTAAACAAATGTTTAGTATTGTTTTGTTTGAAAATCATTTCCTGGCCCATTTTAAATTGATTTGAATTCAAACCTACTTCTTTTTTTTTTTTTTTTTCTAAAATTATACTTTCAGTCTACAGAATCACTTTAACCTTCATATTTTGTTACTTTTAAGCAAATTTGAAATAGTAAATAATTCTATATTGCATTTATCAAGGAATTTTAGCTCTTGTAAAATCGGATTTTAATTTACTAAAACTTTGTGTACTTGCCGAAACATTTTCTTACAAAGCGTCACACACACACACACACTTAAAAAAAAAAAAATGAAATCCTGAACAAAATGTAAATTTACTTAGAAGTAACTTCAAAGATGTTTAAGCTGCCAAGGTTTTTTTTTTTATGCTACTGATTTTTGTGTTAAAAGTTGTCTAATTACAGTTAAATGGGCTAATAATTTGTTATAGCTGATGGCATTAGTCAAAATAGATATGCTGTAATTTTTCTCTTATCAGTTGAGAATTTTATCATTTATAGTGTTTTTTTTCTCCCCCTCACTTAAAGATTTTTTTAAATTTAAAATTTTTATTTTTTTAAAGATTTTTTTTATTTTTTTAATTTTTTTTTTTTAAATCTTGGATACTGAATGCATTTTATTTTGTCTTTTGTGATAGCCGTCTGATTAGAGTATTTGTCTAGTCTTATGTCATTGGTTTAATTTTAGTTGGACTCATTAACCATTACTCAGCCAAAGAAAGAATTCTTTCACACCAGAATCAAAATGTCTTACTTTCAGTGACCACTGTTGACCCTTACAATTTTCGTACTTCAGTATTTACCATTCATTTTGTAGACTAAAGACTTTTTCATCTGATATTTTTGAGGCTTTTATGGATTTCAATTTGTTTTCTTGTTATAGAATTAGATTTAAAATTAAGTTTTTAAAAATTTATTTTTTCAATAATCCTTATTTATTCTTAATGAATGTAATTCTGTTGTGAAATATATGTACTTATTCTAAACATTCTTACCTATTCATTGTCTAGTTGACATTAGTGGCAAGTAAAATAGGTAAATAACATGTTTTGTTAGATGATGTATACAACTTTGTCAGTATTAAATAAGGTCTATCCAAAATTTGGTGGTGGTGGGGGGTCCCTGTGTCATCGTAGCTAACCTGCTGGACTGTGAATTCTAACCTTAGTTACGCTATTATTTTCACTTTCAGACAAATACATTTGGGGAAAGATATGAACCCTTCACCCTCCTTTAGCTATAGGTTAAATTGAACCACTCCTGTTACTCTACAAGAATGGCTTTGGCATTAAATTGAACCACTCCTGTTACTCTACAAGAATGGCTTTGGCATTAAATTGAACCACTCCTGTTACTCTACAAGAATGGCTTTGGCATTAAATTGAACCACTCCTGTTACTCTACAAGAATGGCTTTGGCATTAAATAACCCATGAAGGTTGATATACCATTAAATAAAGAAACCAAAGCAAAATTTGACTAGGTCACTATTAACATTTGGACAAAATGAGGTAAAATTTTGAAATGGTTAGTTGCCTAATTTATATTCCATTATGTTTGTTCTTTCTATTTAGTTTACTCTATGAAATACTTAAAAGTACACTTTGGTGTTTATTAGAATATTTTGTATATGATAGTGAAGTAGATGCGCTTGTGTTATCATTGTAGGAAATGGGATGCACTCGTGTTATCATTGTAGGAAATGGACATGGTGAGCGTAAATCCTGGTTGAGACTGTTTGCATTTTCAAAAAGTGCTAATTCCCTTGCGAAAGTATTTCTCTGAATGTTTGAGAGAATGAGAACAGGATACCCCCATGGAATAAATAAAGGGTTAGGTTCAAAGTTCCGTGATGGCTCCCGAATACGACAAAAAAGTTTCTGAGTTCGAAAAGAAGGTTCCAAGAAGAAATACCTGAAGAAGGCCGGAGGGTATATCGGCCGAAACGTTGTACAAATAACAATGAAGATGGGGACAATAGTCTGAATAACGCAGATAATACTAACCCTTGGGAAAGGTATGAATCCAACTATTCTCCTTCCAGCTATAGGTAAATAGAATGGACCGGGATCTTTAACCTTGGTATGGTAACTGGTCTAGGAGAAGGAAAACTCTGAATTCAAACCGGTTAAGGACGTGTACCTATCAGCATCTCTGGTCCATATGAAAATATTTAAATGAAATGTAATATGCAGTGATAGAATAAACTTATTTTGATTGAAAAAGACAAATCTGCAATTATGGACATCTAATCAATATGGATAAAGCTTGTTACATTTAAGGGACAAATCATTTTAATCTTCATTTTCAAGTTTCAAGTACTGATTGCTTTTTGGATATAAAAATGTCAATCATCATTCATTTCTTTCCTATTTATGTAATCCATATATAAAGATTCCAGTACAGAATAAACTTTTGGGAACACTGGAGATTGTTTTAAAATTAGCTCATTTATTATATGGATTGAATGGAAATGTTGAGGGTGTGGGTAATTGTTTCTTTTGTTTGGAGAGGGTCACTTTTTATTATTATTTTGAGGGTTATGAAGGGATTATTTAAAATTTTTAAATTGCCAAGTTATTTTCTGAAAATTTTCAAAGTTGCATGTAACATTACTAGATACAGTGGAACCTCGACTAACTAGTGCCCCCAATTACAGCTATCACTTAGTCTATTATTTTGCTTTATGTTGAGAGCTAAAATTCGAGTTAAGAGCAAGCATTGGATACACTTTAATAAGTTTACTAAAAAGAATTATATTTCCAAATATATTGCCAAAGAAAAATATTTATAAAAAATAGACATCAAACCGTGCACATAATTCATTACATTCTATTTCATTATGTTTTTATACCATACAATACTATTTTTCTTATTTAAAAAAAAAAAATGTAACAAAAAATGTTTTGGTTGGGGATTGGATTAATGGTATTTTAGTTTATTTTAATTAAGTTGGATATGTGCGTGGTGTAATGGTTAGTCGTAGGAAATGGACTTGTCGATCCAAGTTCAAATGCTGGACAAAGCTACCTTTCACATGGCACTAATACCCTTAGGAAAGCTATGAATCCCACTACTCTTTCTCCAGTTATGGGTAAACAGTAGGGCAGATTGGGCTCTTTAACCTTGGTTAGGCAACCAGTTTAGGAGAAGGGAAACTCTGAATTCAAACCTGTTAAATCTGCTTGGGGTGGTCACTACTAGAGTAGGCTCAATCCTAATTAGTGATCTATTTCACTAATTTAAATTTAAAAATGAGAAATTTATATATGAGGAAATTGAACAGAACAAATTATACTTGTAAGTCAAGGTATCACTGTATTAGGATTGTCAGTGATAGTCAGTGGTTTACTTATTTGTATATAATTTTCATACTAACTAAAAAATACTGTCATTGATCTTTGTCAGGTTTTGTGGACAGGAATGTAGAGTTTATTTATTAAAACCACATTCTATACTTAGTTTCAGTTTTATTTTATAATACACTCCACAAGGCTCTGGGTCCCTGTCAAAGTGGGTATAAACAGCTGTTATCTGGGCAGCTAAGGTAGTTATAAAAAAGGGCTTAGCCAAAGTTCTCATTATCTTTTCCTAAAGCTGTTGTGGTATGCCAGTAGGAAACCTGTTTGTTAAGATATCTGACATTGTTATAGTCAAAGCTGGGGAGTCTGAGTTGGAAGAAATTAAGGTGACCACTGGAGTCGGAGTCAATAAAATTATACTTACTCCTGTTGAATTTATTTTATATGGCGCTAGTATCTTTGATATAGGTCTACTCAAGTTAGGAGTGTATGCATAGCAGTGATACTGATAGCTTTTTAATTTAGTGTGTCCTAGGACTCGCATATTTGCTTTGAATGAGTCCCTGGTAAAATGTATGGGTCCCAACTAAAGCCTCTAACTCCTACCTTGTAACCTACTCTGTGTAATTCATTTAAAAAAAAAAACTTGAAATGTATTTACAGTTAGCTTGAAATGGTGAGGGAAGAAAAAAGAAAAACACTGGGATGCATGGATAAGATTTTACTGCATTCTTTTAGATTTTTGTGTCAGGGATGCAGGATGCATCCCTATCAGCATCTCTGTATAGGCTTTGAGATTTTTTTTTAGGCCATAATCACTTAATTACATAAAGAGGAGTTGGAAGTGCCAAAAATAGAGGAGTTGGAGTTGAAAGTTTTATTCTGACTCCATAGCTCTGGTTATATAGTGCATGGAATTGTATTTATGCCTTTCTCAAAGCAATTATGAGTAGCATTAGTTGGCAGTTGAACCTTGATTATTGATTGTATTTTTCTTGATAGTTCTTATCCCCACCCTCACCTCTTCATCCTATCAGTATTGAATGATTTTGATGGTTTGTAATGCATACAGATGATGTTGATGAAACCGTCTATAAAACTGGAAAATATTGAGGGGTTTTCATGCATGAGATTTGAGAGAGAAACTTTGAAAGGAAATTGAAAGATTTGTTTCTAGGGAAGTAGTAGTAATAGAACTAGTTCTCTGAATTTTTGAGAGGTTTGATAATTAGTATTATTTGGATTATTCGGACTATTGTCCTCATCTTTATTATCTGTACAACGTTTCTGCTGATGTACCCTCTGGTTTTCTTCAGGTATTTTTTGTTGGACTCGAGAACCTTCTTGTCGTAATCGGGAGCCATCACGGAACTTTGAACCCAACACTTTATTCAATCTATGGGGGTATCAAAGTTCCTAGATGGTTCCCGATTATGACAAGAAGGTTCCCGAGTTCGAAAAGAAATACCTGAAGGCCAGAGGGCACATCAGCTGAAACGTACAGATGACAATAAAGATGAGGACAATAGTCTGAATAATCCAAATAATATTAATAGAACAAGATTTATTATATTGTGCATATCCCTAACCAACATCTGCTGCATTTATGAGCCATTGTTATTTATTAGATATTTAAATAAAACATTCAGAGTTAATATTCATAAACATTGTGTATTTCCAAAAGTCTTTATTGAAGTCCCTATGTATATATTTACCATCCCCTCTGCATGAGCAGGATACGACATGAGATCAATTTCTTAAGCAGAGTTTAACCAGTTTAAATTTAAACTTTTCCTTCTAGACTGGTTACCTATCCAAGGTTAAAGAGCCCAGTCTGCCCTACTATTTACTCATAGCTTGAGGGAGACTATATGGATTCATACCTTTCTCAAGGGTATTAGCACTATATGAAATGCAAACAGCCTCATCCAGGATTTGAACTCGGGTTGACAAGTCCATTTCCTATGACTAACCATTGTACCCTGCACCTCCATGAAGTCCCTTTGTAAGAGGCTTCTAACTAATATTAAAATCCTAAAATAGTGTATTAGGTATGATGTTAAACTGCATCTAGTGCTGAGTTTCCAATTCTAGCGCTCTTGGGAGTGCAAAGTACCCCTTCATTGCCATTACTACCAGATTGGTAGTACCTGTTAGGGTCTCATCTATGAGTTAAATAAAACAAAAAATAAGTTATAAAAAAGCATTTTGAATAACACCTAACAAGAATGAATAAAACAAAAACATTTTCAGCATCAAATAACCTGAAGGTTGACATGCCATAAAATACAACTAACCCCAAAATAGATCTGCTCTTTAGCTTGTCTGAACTGCAAATATTAAAACTTAAAATACAAACTTTCTCATTGCTTCTCTCAATCAAGGTGAGCTTTAAACTCATCTATCCATTAAACGCCTCCGCACTTTTATTGCCAGGGAAGTGTTAGTGGTGGGAGGCCACTACATAACAATATTGTCTTATATCTATCCAATTGTTAACTTGGCATTCATTTAACTTTGGATTCTTTCATGTGATGAATTAAAAATTTTTTTTTTTTTTTATAGTTTATTGACTTTAGCATTTTCATTGGTATCACATTGCATAATCTTTTTGGATTGTACAATGATCTCTAGGTGATTACAATAATCAGCTCTTTAGAAATGAACCTGTTAGAGATTGTTTAAACGTATGGAACTTTTTTTGTCTTTTCAATAAGATTTGTGGATTTGGACAGTGCTTAATGGAATTTTCTACATAAATCATTTTGACATTGCTGTTAACTAATGTTGTATAGCCGTATATACCCATCTAACATTTTCGGGTATATAATCGGTGGAGAGAGAGACAGATAGATTAGATACAGGAGATAATAGCTCTTAACTTTGTAACTTCTACTTGTTGCTGGTTACTGACTCGTTGCTTCTATTTCTTCATCTAACTTGTCTGTCCGCCATTTTATCTGGGCTGACTTCTATTTTGCTGAGGATTGATTTTCTTCTGTTCTTCTTACAGGGCTGGACTGAGCTGGTCATTGTCTTACATTTAATCAATGACAACAAGACTTGGTTATACTTGATCAAGTTTTATTTTCTTAGCCCATATTCCGACGCAGGAGACAGACCCGTCATAACCGACAATATATCTGCACTCTTTGAAAACCGGGCCACATCTACTAACTAACTAAACTATTCTCATGGTGCCCAATCGCGTGCCTCTAAGGGGTCAAAAGGTTATTAACCGCCCACTGGATTATTTTTTTTTCCATGGACTCCCTGATTTTAAATTAACAGACCTTAATTCAAATTTCTAGCTACAGGTCTGTTCACAATTTATGAATGCCCATAAATAGTAACACTAATACTACAATGCCTTTTTTTTTTTTTTTTTTTTTTTTTTTTTTTTTTGTCTTCTTCCAGCCAAACATTTTAGAGGATTATTGCAAAATATCTAATTGGTGGAAAATGTAATCTCCCATGACAACCGTAGTCCTTAAAGATTATTATTATCTATATTGACATGTTAATACCTATCTACGTGTGTCATGTCCTTTCATCACCTCGGATAAATAATGGACCATATTGTTGTAATTGTGAGAGAAGAAAAAGAATGTGCTAGATGTCTGTTTCAATGAAATAGAAAAGAAAGAAAAAATAAAGGAGAAAAGGAATCTTGCCAGAGATTATTATACTTTTTACACATTGAACTATTAGCATTAGCTCTTAACATATCAAATGTTGTAATAGTCAAATTATCATACTGTTGTATATCCACAGTTCCTGCTAGTTATAAATATTATATAATTAGTAGATAAAAGTAGATAAAATATCTTTATAATACAGGCCTTTTTTTTTTTTTTTTTTTTTTTTTTTTCTTTTTCTTTTTTCTAATTTAAAAAAAATATTTTTTCTTTTTGGAAATTGGTCTAGCACCAATAATTATCTGTCAATAAAATGATCATCCTTTTGTGATATATGAAATGTCTTCAAGCAAACATTTAAACAAATTTATTCATTCTCCTCTTGGACCAATTATATATTGGAAAAACATGAGTGAAGAACATAAGTCATTCATAAAACTAATGAAAATATTAGTCTGAACAATAAGTTTTAATTGTAGAATAAACATACTGCGTTCCAATTACCATTGAATTGGTATGACAAGGCAACAAGGAAGCCGTAACTTAATATGGATCTTACGTTGTTACTTTGTCTTACCAATTCGATGGTAATTGGAACTTGGTATGTTTTATGTATGGAGTTGAAATCCAATGGGCAATGTCTGCACGGGTTCGTATCCTGTTCACAGCGCCACCTAGAAATTTGTTGGGTAATTAGCATCCAACTGTGTTGTAGTGCTTAGTTGCTGTTGTTCAAACCAACAGCATACTTGGCTCACAACACGGATGCTAATCACCCGACAACTTTCTACATTAATCTGTTTCTGCATATACATATTCATATTTACAACCCCTCCGCACAAACAGGATGTGACTCAATGTCAATTTATCAAGTGGGGTTTAACAGGTTTGAATTTAGTTTACCTTCTAGACTAGTTGCCTAACAAAGGTTAGAGCCTAGTCTAGCCTATTTATCCATAGCTGGAGGGAGAATAGTTGGATACATACCTTTCCCAGGGGTATTAGTGCTATTTGAAATGCAAACAGCTTTGTCGAGGATTTGAACTCAAGTCGATGAGTCCATATCCTACAATTCTAACCATTACACCATGCACCTCCTCCTATATAGTCAATAGACTAAACAGGTTGCAGTTGTGATTGGTAGGTTCAAGTCTTATTCTCTTATTTCCTTTTTTACCTTAATTCGAAATTGAGGTGTGTTACATATGAAATGATTTGATTGGTTTGTGATTATCAGCTGATGTAAGATTTTTCAAACCTGTTTTTTTTTTTTTTTTTTTTTTTTTTTTCCCAGCTTAGTCATTCTACCCTCTTGTCATTCTTACTTTCTTTTGTAGTCATCTCATGACACTCCTTATTTTTATTAGAGAAAGAACAGCCTTTAGTAATTTAAGGCTGAAAAAAAAGCTTTTAACATTTTTTTTTCTCCTTCTTATTAGGTTTCTTAATAAATTTACTTGTGATGTATTTCTGGTTTAATTGTTAAAGCACCTTGATTTAGAAGAAATATTTAAATACCCCCCCCCCAAAAAAAAAAATGTAATAACATGTATATGCTTATAACTTTAAAAAAATACAAAATTGCTGTTTTTAAATTTTTATATATAAATATATATTAGGTTTTTTTCTTCTATGAATACCCAAAGTTATTAGGGGAATCATGGTGGTGTAGTGGCTAAAGTGCTGTACTGCAAGCGAGTTCAAATAACAGTTATGTTCATTTTTGAACAAATAACCTTGGGGAAAGGCACGAACCCTCTTATCTCTCCAGTTATGGATTAAATAGTACCACTGCTGTTCTTCTAAAAGGATGGCTTCATAGATGCCTGTGATGTAATGGCTTTTGTTGTAGGAAATGGACATAGTGACACGAGTCCAGATCCTGGACAAGGACTGTTGCATTTCACATAACACTAATACCTTTGGGAAAGGTATAAATCTAATTATTCTCCATCCACTTATGAGTTAGTAGTAAAGTAGACTGGGCTCTTTAACCATAGTATGGCAACCGGTCTTGGAGAAGGAAAACTCTAATTTCAGACCTATTAAATTCTGCTTAAAAGATTGACCTTGTATTGCATCCTGCTTGTGTGGAGGTAAATACATACAAGGTTGGTTTTGGCATTAGATAAACCATGAAGGTGGACATGCCATTAAACAAAGAAACCAAAATGAAAGTTATTGAAAAGGTTTTTTTTATTTTTTAAATTTTTACTAGCAAATATATGCACGGCAAGTGTTTATTTTTTAATGTAATAAAATATTAAATTAGAAAGGCTAATGAAACTAAATAAGAATGCAGATAAAAAGATTTGAAACGGAAGGGGATATAATCGAAAAATAGAACTGAAACTTGCTCTTCCATCACTCCCATCTTTCATAGTTAAATTAAGAAAATTTAGCAATTTAGTTAAAATAGGAAGTAAAGAATAAAATTAGTTATTTCTTCTTAATTGATTTTTTTTTTTTTTTATCCCTGAGAATTTTGCTCATATTCATTAAGATAAAACCAAACAATTAGAAATCAATAATACGAAGCACATATTTATTAAAATGAAATTTTTAATATCAATATGCAAATTAGCCTTCCCGTTCACACTTTAAACCGCTATTTTGTTGTATATATAAATACAATTGCATGTTATTAGTATGTATATAAGGCCAACAGTATTAATAATGTAAAACCATTTTATTAATTGAGGTTTAAATAAGAATAAAATCATGGAGAATTAATGTTGGATGATCTTAGTAAAATTAAACTGGTATAATTACTTATCAAATATTTAAATGGAATATTTAAATTTAATAAAATGGTTGAACATGTTTAGCTAGCTGCCCCCCCCCCCAAGTTATGGGAATCCCTACTACCACACGACCTTATTTGTGTAAAACATAAACTGTTAATTTGTCTATCCTACCATTTCTCCTCTCTCTCTTTCTCACTCGCTCAACAAAATCAATAACTGACCCAAATCTTTATTTTTTTTTGTTTTTTTTATATACTGCAGAAATAGATAGGAAGAATAACTACATTGATACTTTGCTTCCAATGGAAAATGAATAATCAGCTTGTTAGGAAACCTTCATTAAGTTTTCCTGCTAAAAGCAGATGGTTTCAATTTGTGTATAATAATATACTATTCTTTTCTGTATTATAAATTTTTAAAAAAGAAAAGAATTTGTTACACAGGTTTTCCCTATTGTCCTATAAATAGCAAAATTCTTCAACCTTGACAAAATGAAAATACTTTTTGTGAATTGCTTAATTTTGTCATTTCAAATTGCAGATAGAATAAGTCATCCATATCAAAGGAAATAAACCTTTTTTACATCAGTTTTAAGGGCAGAGCATTGAAGTTTGTCTATTTGTTTGATCCCAAGGTTTTTTTTATTTTTTTATTCTATTTTATTTTTTTAAAGTTAATTTTTAAAGAAGAAATTAGAATGTATTGAGATAGTTAATTAAAAGATAAACTGGTATTTTGAACTCTTAAAATATTTTTCTTGGATTTTGTTTTTTTTCCTTTTTCCAATTCTTTCAACTTTTTATATTGTTTCTATAATTCATCTTTTACTGTATATAACTAGTTTGAATAAAGTCATACTTAATCAGCAGTGATGATTCTATTGGTGGTGCGTTTAATAAATCCTAAAAGTTTTTTTTTTTTTTTTTTTTTTTTTTTTTTCCTAAATTTTTTTTTATTTTACCCATTTTATTTATCTTTAAAATTTCTAGTTTTGTTTTTCAAATTCTGTTATTGGATATACCCAGAGATGCTGCGTCCCTGACACACAAAAATCTCAAAGGACACAGTAAAATTGTATCCATGTGTCCCAGTGTTTTTCTTTTTTCTTCCCTCGCCATTTCAAGCTAACTGTTAATACATTTCAATATTTTCGTAGAAATGAATTACACAGGATAAATTATAAGGTAGGAGTTAGACAGCTTTAATTGTTTCCCCAGATCCTAAATACTCTACCATTTATGAAGAAAGTTTAGTTGGGACCCATCAAATTTCCCTGAGACTCATTCAAAGCAAATATGTGTGTCCCAGGACGCACTAAATCAAAAAGCTATCAGCATCACTGTATAGTTGTGTACACTTTTCTGAATAAAGCTACATTGAGTTGAATACTTTTACCCTTGTATATTTCGCCCTGTTGGCAAGGCTTGGAATACACTGACAGTATCCCCTCCAAATGGGTAATACTCTCCAAAAAGGAGTGTCCTGGATATAACTACATCTGATGGTGAGGCTCTAGTTCTGGAGATCTGGGGAGTGTTGAGTACCCCTTCATTGCCATTACTCCCAGGCCCACTCTGGTAGTATGTGTTAGGGTCCCATCTAGGGGTCAAATAGATCTGTGTTTAAAAACCATTTGTATTTGATGGCCATATAACTATATTATTTGCATTAAGGATAGTTACTTGAAGCTATAATTGAGGATTATCATTAGTTACTTGAAACCATATAGTAGTAAGTAAAGTCTATGGAGTGGCCAATTGTCAGTATCTGCCAAACAGTGAGGGAGTCTTTCTCAGTATATTTTGCTGTGGAGCACCAACCTACCGTCAGTTCCCATATGCTTTACCACACAGATCAGATTATCCAAACTGGACCAGTAATGAATCCAGAACCTTGTAATTCCTAACTGGGTTCTTTACCAACTCAGCTAAACTGGTCCCTTCTGTGTGCAAATTATTTGTATTAGATAGAAATACTTGATATACATAAACATGTGCAAAAAATCAATAAAACTCTTAAAAATTTACACACAAAATGTAAATATGAATATATAATGAATGCAATTCTCTAACCTCTAGCATAAGATGACCCTAGATGGGTTGACGTGCCATTAAAATCAATCAATCTCTTGTATATTTGTGTTCTGTACTAGCATAGCAGAGGATACCTGTAATCATCTACACATGGATTGGAACTTCTGCCTAGGATCAGTGTTGCTTCCCTGCACTTATGCACAATTACAAAATAAACAAAGCCAGACATAGATATATAAATAACTTATATATATATATATATATATATATATATATATATATATATATATTAATCATATTTAAATTTTGGCAGGTAAATACTACAATTGGATCCTAAGCAGGATACTATCCTCGCAGGAGTTATAGGCAAAGAAACAAACAGAAAAAATAACAGTTTATTATATAGATCAGGGGTCACCAAACTACGGGCTGGATCCGGCCTGCGAAGGCATTTTATCAGGCCCACTGATGGTACTTGAATATGTAATGTTTTTGATAATGTTTTGAAAATAAATATGTTGGTTAAATTTGTGCATCTTATGCCACTCACCCATGAATATAACATGGAAAGATAAATTTTGTTTTACATATTTTTCCCAGCTTTCGTTCTAGCTAGCAAGTATTGAACACAATATGACCAGCGCTCATTATTTTTTCAATTAACCGGCCCACTGTGAAAAAAAGTTTGATCCTTGATATAGATGGACAAGTTTCTCAAACTGTTCTTTAAAATAACTCATTGTGTAAAATGTTTTTTGAATCAAACTTTAAGCATTAATAATTAAACAAATAATTATTAAATCATTTCTTAATGGAAGAATCCTATTCTTGAACAATTTTTATACTAGCATTTATAATCAACTAGTATCCATTGTTGATAGGCTGTTTTGTTGTTGAACTCTGTTAATCTCTTAAATATATCACTTGCTCATATCTATCATTGATACTTTGAAAGATAATCTAATTTTTTACTCTTTTTTTTTTTTTTTTTTTTTTTTTTTTGTGTTGTGAAATAATATATTAAAATGTTACGTAATCAACAATTTATTTTAGATTGTTTCCAGGTGTGTTTATCTGTATTTGTCATCAAGAATTAAAAATGGTTGTCATAAAATTATTTAAATAATGGCTTCATATTTAAATACGTTATTTGGCGTCACTCACCAGAGAGGTGTGTTTGTGTGTGAAAAAATATAAATGGAAAGGTAGATAAACCAACACAAAAAATTGATTCAATTAATATTTTGTCCTTCTTCATCAAAAGACTTCATTAGAATGAATTTAATAATCTACAATTTTTGGGGGGATGTAGACAATGAGGAAAAGATAAAAACTGAGGGTGAAAAGGAAAAAAAAAAAACCCCAAATACTTCTGGATGTCAAAGCAGATAATATCAATTTTTTTTTTTCTAAACTGTTTCTTATATATAAATCTTTCTAGTGAAAAGAAAACTGAATATTTAACCTCATTGGCATTTTCTTCTCTTTTCTCTAATTATGATTGGTTGGATTCTTTGCTTCAAAGCCGGTTTCTTTATTTAATTAGGAATAGTTGAAAACCACATTATAGGAAGTATTCTGAAATTCGACTTGTGGTAATTCAATTTTCATTTCCTTCTCAGATAAGAACCATATGCTAAATCTTTCTTACATGTATTGATTGTTTAGCATTTGGAAGGCATCAAATTTGTCTACATTCAACAAGTGGTAATGTTGCAGTAAGGAAACTTCTTTCCTCTTAGCTGGTTGTTTGTATTTGGGAAAATCATTTACAAACCAGCTTTTTTAGTTGCTATGTTTGAGTAAAGGGTTAAGTATAGTCTTGTAGATTAAAACTACAATAGTGAGTTTGATTCTCACTGGGTATCTACATTTGTAGCTTTGTGGTGTTCTGGGCTAAATGTGTATAAAATATCTTTTGCAGTTTATGATTTACCAATTAATTTTTGATAATAGATGACATATGAGGTGTGTTCAAAAAGCATCAAGACGGAAGCTGTATTTACCAAATCGGAAATGAACAATGATTGAAATATTGATATATTTTCTCCTTTCACTGTTTTCTGATGGTCAGAAAATCCACTTTAATTAAATATGGTGGGAAGCTATACAATCTTATTTCTTTTAATGTCCTCAAATATCTCCAGAGATGAATTTTCAGTTTAGGAAACGAGAAAAATTATAAAAGTTTCAATGTTACCGCACTTGCACAATCCTGTGTTTTGCTAAAAACAAAAGTAGACTGGTTTCTTTGTTTTTTTTAAATTGTCACTGACTCCTCAAGACCTCATCACTTTATCATATCAGTTACTTAGCTAAACACATCTTTTTATTTTAAGATTAGAAAAAAAAATATCTAAAGATTAAGTCTCTATACTTTTATCATACCATGTAGATTTTTAGAAATGAATATATCCCTTACATGCAGGTACCCAAAAAAATCCATAGCCTAAGGATGAAAAAAAAACAAAAACGTTTCTTCTAAACCAATACTTATTTTTCAATATAATCTTCCTTGTTAATACACTTCAGTAATGAATATTAATCACTTGTATTAAAAATACAGTAAAAACTTTCCTTCAAAATTCAGCAAATATAATTTGGATTATAGATCCCTCTTATATATTTCTCAATAGAATTTATTTTTTTAACAATCCTCCTATATTTGATATTCATAGGTATTCATTCAAACTAATATTTCTTTGAGTTAATTAATTTTTACTTAAAAAATGTATTTTTTATTTTTTACCATTTTTGAATTTTAAAACTGAAATTATTTTTCTACCCAGTTGTGTTTATTGTAATTCCACTTTTAAACTATTCATTTATCCACCTAAGACTTCATTTTTTTTTCTTCTTGCTTATTCCAATTTGAAATTGGGTTGTCTTTACTCTTACAATGTTGACTTCTTCAATACATTATTGTATTCCTTATTTTGAAATAATTGAAGAAATGTATTTAAGGATGCAAATTCCTTTTCATTATTGCTGCCTGGCTAATTTAGACGGATCTTTTTCATTTTGCAAAACACTTGATAAATTTTTCTCAAACAAACATACTATAAACTCTTCATTATCCACTTTACTGCTTTTTTTTTTTTTTGTGTCTTGTTTTTCCTTAAAACTGTCATTTAGCACAACAGGGGAATTAAAAATATGTATTGTTTCTGTTTTGAAGTGGTATTGATTGCTATGTTTAAAATGGAAGATCCATTGTGAATTATTGTATAATACTTACCTAGTATTTCTTATATAAGTTAGTAAAGTCGTCAGGGTGGATCAAAGTCTGTATCAGCCAGACAGCAAGGGATTCTATCCCCGTATCACTAGCACTATACCAAGGAGATTGTTTTGGCATCTGAGGTGGAGCGCCACACCTACCATCAGCTCCTTACTTTACCACACAGATCACTGTGCTACTCATACACTGAGTTTGTGAGGGCCGATATCGAACTAGGAACCATGAAGCTCCCAGTTGGACACTTTCGACTAAGAAAAAAAAAATTCACATTGAATATTATTTCCTGATTCCTTCTAATTGTAATTATTTTTAAAACATGGAAATAAATTTCTAATCCGTGTTGAACAGATGTGGGTTTGTTTTTGAAAATGAGTTTATTTTGTAAACTTGTTTCAGGTAAATGTTTAGTTTTTATGTTTATACTCTTTGATCTTTCTGGTGACTAATTATATAATTTTAATTATTTTATATCAAAAGGTTTTTTTCTTTAATTTATTTGCTTTTATTTGCTTTTTTAAAAATTTTTAATAAAATAAATTATTTGGCTGGTGCAAGAATAAATTGATTTTTTAAATTTTATTTTTATTTTATTTTTTTAGATTTTTTTTAACCAGTATATCTTGGTTTAAAATAAATTTATTTTAATAAGAACCATTAGAATGTAGTGATGCTGATAGCTTTTTGATTTAGCGTATCCTGGGACGCCACAATTTGCTTTTCAATGAGTCCCCCGGGAAATTTGATGAGTCCCAAACTAAAGTTTCTTAATAGATAGATTGTAGGGATTTTATTTATAATCTGGGGAAACAACTAAAAGCCGTCTAACTCCTACCTTGTAACCTATCCTGTGTAATACATTAAAAAAAAAAAAACTATTGAAATATATTTATAGTTAGCTTGAAATGGTGAGAAGAAAAAAAAAAAAACACTGGGACACATGGATATGATTTTACTGTGTCCTTTTAGATTTTTGTGTGTCAGAGATGCAGGACGCGTATGTATCAACATCTCTGAGAATGTATAAATTGTTGTCACTCCTAAACAAATATGTTTATTTGGAACTGAAGAATTATGATATTTTCAAGCTGTTGTTTGGTTGCTGAAGATTCTTGCAAAAGAAGTTAAAAATTTTTTTTTTTAAATGGATAGTTGGTTGGAAAGAAGTCTAGTGGTTCATATCTTAGTTGATTTTATTTCTTTCAAGTCCTTTGCAATGACATGTGGTTGGGTGTTGTCATGGAGAACTGGTAATTTTCTATTGACCAATATTGGATAGATGTAAACATTACTGTTCTTGGTATATTCTATCAATTTCCTGGCATTATTTCTCTGCAGTAATGGTTTTTACAAGGATTCAAAGTTTTATTGGGTGATTTCACTTGCCAACTACTAAATGATAACCAGAGATGCTGATAGGTATGTGTCCTACGTTCCTGACACTAAAATCTAAAAGGACACAGTAAAATCATATCCAGGAGTCCCAGTGTTTTTCTTTTTTTTCCCTCTTCCCTCACTATTTCAAGCTAACTGTAAATACATTTCAATAGTTTCTTAGAACTGAATTACACAGGATAGGTTACAAGGTAGGAGTTAGATGGCTTTAGTTGGGACTCATAAATTTTTCCGGGACACCTTCAAAGCAAATATGGGCATCCTAGGACGCACTAAATCAAAAAGCTATCAGCATCACTGGATAACTATAACCTTCCTATGATACAGGTTGTATTTGGGGAAGTAATTTTGTACTTCATTTTTGTCCTAAATATCGCATACAACACTTTGTTTTTGTTACATATAACAATGTGATAAAAACGGATTGTTTTTGTTGTTTAAAAGTGCCAAGTAGACTTTGATTACTTCTAAGTATTATTTGAATTTTTTTTATTGTTCAGCTCTTGTGGCACGTATTTGGAGTTTTTGATTTTCCAATTTGGTGCAATTTTCAAACAATTGTTTGATATTTAACTCTTTGCCTACCAAATTTCTCCTACAGCTGTGCCAAATTTTCTTGGTATTTTTTACTTATATGATGGGATATTTCAAATTTCACTATCTATTCACTTGGGAGTTCATTCTATTCAAATAAAGTCCTATTATTGTAATCGGAGTCCTGCTCATCAGCAGTTTATGGTAGGATCACAGTGGTTGGGGAGCCACTGGGAGTGCTTTAAAGTAGGCACTGAGTTAAAGTTCAGTTCTTCTACATTATTGAGTTATTTTATTTTTTATGGGTCCACTTCAATAATGACCATCTATTGGTTGTCATCAGTGACAGGAGTACCACATCTAACCTCATCTTCAAGGCTTTTGTTTGTTCCAAAATATTTGGAACCAATGCTGAACATTGATAAACTTTTCTTCAAATGCAAGCATTTTCTGCATCTTTAAATTCCATTTTAAACTCTTACATTAATGTCCGTTGAATTTGCTTTTAATTCCCCAGCTTTTAAAATCCTAAAATAAACTTAAATAAACAGTGAAAATAAAACCATTAGAATAAATCGGTTAAGTAAAATTTATTTTAAAATTGTATATCATATGAATGTAATTGGATATGAGTTTATTCTAAAATAGCCTGTAGGGCTTCTGCCTAAGAACCACAAAGTTTCAAGTTCTATACCGGCCCTCACGAACTCTGTGCATGAATAGCACAGCTTAGATCTGTACAGTGAAGTAGGGAGTTGATGGTCGGTGTTGTGCTCCACCTAACAAAAAACAAAAAACAATCTCCCTGGTCTAGCACTAGTGAAAAAGTGCGGCTGATAGTGATAATAGGCGACTTATTTCAAAATACATGTAAAAATTTATAACAAAAATACACAATTTTTGAACCAGCTTAAAACCTTCCATGTAAAATATATATATAACTTGCATTAGTATATCTAAAATTTTGATATACCGATTTAAAAAAAATTACTTTTTAAAAATTTCTTTTTATTATCCTTATTGATCAGGTTGATATACTTAATTGCTGGAATGAAATTTTTAGATTTGTTCTCATACTCGATTGTATCAATGCATCAGTTCATTAATATTAAATAAAATGCAATCTTTTGAGAATCCTGTTTATGGATCCTCTTCACTCAAATCTTTAATGATTATATGAAAGCTTATTCTGTTAATCTCTTCAAATACATGTTGTCAGAAACTGGATTTGATGTTTAAATAAAAATATTGTCTAGAATCAGAACTTGTTTTTTCTCCCCCCCCACCCCCATTGTAAATGAGCTAAGAATTAAGTTTTCCACCTTATCATGCTGTAGGTGTAAGCATTCAAATCTAACAAAAACTTATCTTTTTCTACAAGATTAAGAAAAGAGAAAATACCTATTCAAACTTTTCTCTATCTCTCTTGAACATCAAAGAGCGTTATCTGCCTATTTCATTCAATTTTAATGAATATCAAGTGGCCTTAAAACCTAGTTTTTAATTTTTTAATTTTTTTTAACCTTAAACAATTTTTGCTTTGTCATCAAAAAGAAATGTGTAGCTTAGTTTTATTTTCATTATCATTAAACTTCATTATTGTTGCATACCCATACTTAGATGTATAGCCGTCTTATTGCATAGACTGTATATATATTAGGAAGGGGACACCTGTGGTTGTCTCTCATATTTAAACTTATCTTCGTCTGTATTTACTCTTACTTATAAGTAGCATTTTCTTACTTCTGAGTATGACGGCCGATTCTGTCTTCTTTAGCTTTCTGTCTTCTTTAGCTTTCTGTCTTCTTTAGCTTTCTGTCTTCTTTAGCTTTCTGTCTTCTTTAGCTTTCTGTCTTCTTTAGCTTTCTGTCTTCTTTAGCTTTCTGTCTTTCTTTAGCTTTCTGTCTTCTTTTAGCTTTCTGTCTTCTTTAGCTTTCTGTCTTCTTTAGCTTTCTGTCTATTGGTCTGGTTCTCTTGTTCCTGGTAGTTACTTCATCTTATGTTGGTGAGATGTCCTGCATGGTCATTTGCTTTTTAGGGACAACACAAGACATCTCTTTTGTGAATCACATTTTTCTCTAATCTTAATCACCAGAGCTTAACCATGCATGGGAGCCAAGCCAACCCCCATTTAACAATCTAGCTCAAACTAAGTCCTTCTCACGGTTTGCACCAAACCAGAAGAGGATCCTATGTATGGGTTGAATAAAAAAAACCTGAGTTTATAAAAAAAAAAATCGAGTAGTATCCATTTAGAATGAATTTAATTCAAAACTTTGTTGGCATTAAAATGACCCACTGAGGTTGATATGCTGTAAAACACCAAACCAAACCAGAAGAGGATGTCAGAGCTAAGGTTATTACCCATCAAATCTATAATGGTCTAGGTCTGAATTCAAATATTGTTTCGATTTGAATTCAAAACTATTTTCTACACTACCTTTGCATAATTAACAGAATACCCATCAATTATGCAACATTATGTTCTTTCTCTTATCTAATTCTGGATGCTTTTCATCAATTGGTCTAATTGGGAACAGTACTTGTTCAGATCATTTTCTTCTTCTTCTCGAGAAAGTGCCCATAATAGAGGACTCTCTTCAAATCTCACTATTTATGTATGTATATCATGAAGTCAGTAAGCTAATGAAAAAAAAAAAAAAATTTTTTTTTTTTTTTTTTTTTTTTTTTTTTTTTCACAAATATTCATTTTAACATAATATCCTTCTCAGTCGGTAGAGCGTTCGGCTAGAAGCCACAAAGTTCCTAATTCGATACTGGTCCTCCGCCAACTCAGTGTATGAGTAGCACAGGGGATCTGCGGTAAAGGAGCTGATGGTAGGTGTGGCGCTCCACCTCAGATGCTAAAAACAATCTCCTTAGTCTAGCGCTATTGAAAGGGGATAGACTGACTGGCTGGATACCGACTTTAGGCCGCCCCGTTGACTTTACTTTTACTTTTAATATGATTTAAGCTTCATAGATTGCACATTATACAGTGACAATTTCAGATCAAAATTTAGCTAATAACTGTTTTGGTTAGACTTATTTATTCATATTTTGTGTATAGACATCACCTTTAAATAAAAGACTGGCCTTTGGTATAATTAGTGGTGGTTCCTTTTGTTTCCTCCAAAACTTTCATTTCACAATTTTTATAAACAGGTATAAACTTTTTATCACAATTTAACAATACTTCTATTTTTACATGGAAATGTTATCCATTACCCCACCCCCCATGCCCCTTTTATGTGGGAGCCATGCATTAGCGATATCATGTCCAAGCTTGTGCAAATGATTTTCATAGCTTGATTTGATTATTTTTTATGTCGGTTGGCACTCTCCCACATTGTATAATGTTTGATTATTCTCAATATCTTTACTTCATTTCCATCAATCTCATCTGGTTAATCTGACCATCAACTTCACAAAACAATTTTGGTACATTCAATCATTAATATTTCGTTCTCTATAAACTTCATGTGGGGCCAGTTTAGCTCAGGGGGTAGGGCATCTGCCTAGAAATCACAAGGTTACGGGATCGATACCGGCTCTCGCGAACTCGGTGTATGAGTTTCTCAGGGATCTGCGTGTATAAAGTGGGGGAGCTGATGGTAGGTGTGGTGCTCCAACCTAAGACGCTAAAATCATTTCCTTTTGGTCTATCCCTTTTCACTAGTGCTAGACTCTCTTGCTGTATGCTGATACCACATTTAGGCTGACTTACTTTTTATAAACTTCATAAGTCTTTTTTTTTGGGTTAATTTTTCCACCATCAGTTTTAGAATTATAAACAAATGCACCATATTTTGATGTAAAAAAAAAAAAAAAAAAAAAAAAAAAAAAATCAGTGATATGACAACTGTTGCAATGTAATCAAAATATGTAATTTTGAATTTATTTAATTAAGACAATATTCTCCTAATACCATCTCTGTGATGCTGATAGCTTTTTGATTTAGTGCGTTCTGGGATGCACATATTTGCTTTGAATGAGTTCCCGGGAAAATTTATGAGTCGCAACTAAAGCTGCCTAACTCCTACCTTGTAAACTATCCTATGTAATTTATTTCTCAGAAACTATTGAAATTATTTACAGGTAGCTTGTAATGTTGAGGGAAGAAAAAAGAAAAACACGGAGACGCATGGATATGATTTTATTGCGTCCTTTTAGATTTTTGTGCGTCAGGGACGCAGGACGTGTAGCTATCAGCATCTCTACCATTTGATGATTTTAAACAAAACAAAATGTGATGTTAATCCAAATATTTTGAAAAACATACCATCACTTGTGTATACCTTTTGTGTATTGACTTTTCTCTATTCATACAAACATATCGGGTTTTAAATATTTAACCAGATTATTAGATTATTCTAATCTGTTTTAAAATTTAAAATCGTGTAAAGAAATTTTAAGTGGTTTGTCTATGCTTTTCTTACTTAAAACAAAAAAACACATCTTTACTCACAAGATCATTGCTGGACAATGTCTGTCAAAAAAGTGTCGAGATTTTTTGTACTTCATAACATTTTGTATCTGAAAAAAAAAAAAAAAAAATGTTCCCTTTGTTAATTTTTTTCAGAATACAAGGCATGTCAAAAAAGTACCAAGTTTAGTTTTAAAGATAGAAAATGAAGAATGAATGGAATATTATTTTTTTTCTTTTCAGAATACAAAGGTGTCAAAAAGTTCAAAGTTCCTTGTAACTTTTTTGGCCTCACCTTGTATAATTGTAAAATATAAGAAGTTTGTAATGAATTTTGATTTATTATGCAATCTTTTATGTAAATGGTCATAAACACATTTTTGAAAGCGGGTTTTAATGTATTACACTAAGTATTTATTTATACTTTTACTGCTTTTTTTAAAGGGGCCAGTTTAGCTTAGTTAGTAGAGCATCCGCCAAGGAACCACAAGGTTCTGGTATCCATACTGGCCCTTGCCAACTCACCACGAGTAGCACAGCTGTTGAGCTTGTCGTAGATGTAGTGTTCCACCTCAGATGTAAAAACAATCTCCCTGGTCTAGCGCTAGTGTAAAGGGGATACTCTCACTCTGCCGACTTTTTACTACTACCTTTTTGAGAACATGTAATTTATTGAACATATCCTTTACTTAGAAGCCATCATTGTTAGTATTTATACTTTCTTAGATTATTATAGATTTTATAAGTATAAAAAATGTCAAGTATTATTATTTGGATTATTCGGACTATTGTCCTCATCTTTATTGTTATCAGTACAAAGTTTCGGACGATGTTATTTCTTGTCGGATTCCGAGAGCCTTCGCTAACTTTGGGAACCTTTTTTCTTCTTGAAGAAAGGCTGGAGGGCACATTGTCCGAAAACCTAGACATAATGATAAAGATGAGGACGATAATCGAATAATACTAATTATCAAGCCTCCTCTCAAAAAAGATTATTAAGGTTAGTGAGTAAAGTTGCTGTCTTGTTAGGTCAGTACTTGACTTGGGATTGATAGGAATTGTAGATTGTGTATTTCCAATTGAATGGCATTTGTTAATTAAAACGATCACTTGAATCCTGATTATCATTTCTTTTGTTAATGTATTCTCTTAGTCCAGGTTAAAAGCACAGTAACGGTAGCCCAAAGTCCAAGCTTTTTGAGACCTATTTTTTTCTAATGTAGGTTGAAGATTCAAAGTGATAATACTTGAAGATTAAACTCCGACAAAGTTGATAGACATTTTTATATACAGCACAGAATAAACAGGGTAACATAATACATAGAGTCTGTACATTGAACATACATACATGATACAAAGTTTACATGTAAAAGGATAAACACAAAAGCAACAGCATGAGACTAGGAAATAGTCCATGCTGTATGAACACTTACAGTAATGTAAGGGGGAGGGCCAAAGCCCCCAACAAGAAAGGGGGAGACCAGAGTTCTAACCCATAGTTTGGTGTCTCGTAGCGTTGAGCAGCAGGAAAAGAGGCGAGAGAGTTTCAAACCAGCCACCTAAATATCAAAGGCCCTAGCGGGAACCAGCGAAACTATAACGGGGAGACAAACTCCCAGGCAAATCCGAAAATAACGCCTACATAGGGTACATTGGGGAATGCGAAAAATTGTTTTGGAAAACTAGCCAAAGCCTGGCCAGTTTTTCAAAACACTTTCATTCCCCAATGATACCTATACAAGATACTGATAGGTTTGCACCCTGATGTCCCAAGACGCACAAAAATTCTAAAAGGACACAGTAAAATCGTATTCCATTGCATCCAGTGTTTTTCTTTTTCTTCTCACCATTTCAAGCTAACTGTAAATACATTTCAATTTAGTTTCATAGAAAAACTAATTACACAGGGATAATTTATACAAGGTAGAGGTAGGACGGCTTTTAGTTGCGGACTCATAAATTTTCCTGGGGGAGTCATCCAAGCAAAATATGTGAGTCTCAGGACGCACTAAATCCAAAAAGCTATCAGCATCAACTGCCCTACTCAGAAAAATAGGTTTTCCAAAAGGTTTGACTTTGGCGTTACCCTTACTGTGCTTTTAACCTGGACGAATTATTATTGACCGTCTATTTTTGCTTTGCCTTTGAGCCAAAAATAAAACACCCAACTCCTTTGCTATTTGACCAGTGGGGTTGGCTATGGCTTATGTTCTTTCGACTTTTTGGCTATAGCTCATTTAAAAATGCTACAATGTTCTTTCTGGTCCCCTTCAGTAAATATTGACAGAAAAGTTGCTACTATTTATTACTGCTGCTTACTGCCTATACCTAGCTACTTTAATTTTTTCTCCCTTCTTTTTCCTTTCAATGCTTTTGGTGGGGCTG
>CM042145.1:26178384-26366264 GCA_023376005.1 Doryteuthis pealeii | reverse complement strand
GGAACGCTGATTGTTTATTCTACCAATAACACTTATTGTTCAGACTAAGTACATCCATTAGTATGATACTTAATGTTCCTTCACTCATGTATTCTACCAATATTAAATCTGGTTCCAAGACGAAGATATCGACAATAAATTTGTTTAAAGGTGGGTTTCTAGTCGTGAGACATTTTCATATATCACAAGAACGGCGAACCGACATCTATGATCATGCTGACCATTATTATGTAGCTGTAACCATCTTCTCAAAAAGAGAAAAGAAATATTTAAACAATTAGGAAAAAAAAAAAAAAAATGAAAGCCTGTATTATATAAGACAACATTGTTAACTACCTTGAATTAATATGAATTATTCATACCTCTCAGCGAACCTACGTGGATAAACAGTGATTGACAATTGACTATCACAACCATTTGATATGTTAGAGTTATGCATTATAGTTCAATATGCAAAACAAGCATAATACATCTCTGGCAAGATTCCTTCGTCCTTTATTTTTTCTACTTTCTTTTTCTTTCTTCATATTTCATTGAAACAGACATCGTAGCACATTCTCTTTCTTCTCTCACATATACAAACAATATGGCTCCATATTATCCGAGTGATGAAACGACCATACACCACGTTAGAACGGTTCTATTAACCGATGTAAATAGAAAATATCTTAGATACGGTTCATGGGAAGATTCACATTCCACCAATTAGATATTTGCAATAATCCTCTAAAATGTCTTGCTGGAGGACAAAAAAAAAAAAAAAAAGGCATTATAGTTTAAGTTACCATTTGGGCATCATAAATTGTAGACAGACCTGTCAGCTAAATTTGAATTAAGATCGGATCTGTTAATTTTAAAATCAGAGTTCCCATGGAAAAAAAATAATCATGGGCGGGTGTAATAACCTTCTGACCCCTGGAGAGCGGCGCGATATTGGCGCACCATGAGATAGTTTAGTTAGTTCAGATAGATGTGCACGCCGGTTTCACTGAAGAGTCAATTATTGATCGGGGTTATTGGTGTGTCTACTTGCCGTTGGGTAATTGGGCAAGGAAAATAAAACCTGATGCTAGAGATAACAAGTTGTTGTCATGCATTTAAAATGTACACACGAACAATACCAGTCATGGTCAGGCCAGCTGTTAAGAAGAACAGAAAATCAATCCTCATTCAAAAGAGTATAGTGTCCAGAATAAAATGGCACAGAACAGTTAGCTATAAGAGGAATTAGAAGCAACTGAGTCAGTAACCAGGCAAACAAGAATCTTTCACAGTTACATATGTATGAAGCATTATCTCTGTATTAATCTTGTCTCTTCTCCAGCCGATATATAGCCCAAATGGTAGATGCGGATAGTATACGCAATAAACATTAGTTAATATGATTCAAACATAGTTAGTTAGAAAAATTTGTGATGTGTGGGCACCTGGTCCAAATCACAACATGAAAGAATCATCAAAAAGAAAGGTTCCATGATTGGTAGATCGAATGTCGGTAACAGGTTCGTTTCTAAAAGGTGATTATTTAATCACCTAGAGATCATGTACAATCCAAAAAAGATTATCATGTGATACCAATGAAAATGCTAAAGTCAATAATACTATAATAAAAAAAAATTTTTTTTAATTCATCATGAAAGAACCAAAGTTAAAATGAATGCCAATAACAATTTGGATATATATCAAACAATTTTATGTAGTGGCCACTCCACCACTAACACTTCCCTGGCAATTAAAACTGCGGAAGGCGTTAGGATAAGAGAGTTTAAACTAACCGTTATTCGAGAGAGCCAAGAGAAAGTTTGTATTTTAAGTTTTATATTTGCAGTTCACAGCTAAGAGCAGATCTATTTTGGTTAGTTGTATTTTATGCATGGTCAACCTTCAGGTATTTGATGCTGAAAATGTTTTTATTTATTCATTTTGTTGGACTATTATTCAAAATGCTTTTTTATAACTTACTTGTTTTATTTACTCATAGATAGACCCTAAAGTACTACAATCTGTGTGTAATGGCAATGAAGGGACTTGCACTCCAAGAGCCTAGAATTGGAATCAGCACAGAGCAGTTAACATCATACCAAACACTATTTAGGATTTTAATATGCTAGTTAGAAGCCAATACTAATAAGGCACTACTGGCAGCGCGTGCATGTCATCGGTTATCATAGATGACTTGTAACCGTAGTATCAAATACTGATGAGGCTGTTTGCATCTATATATATCACTACCTTGAGAAAGGTATGAATCCTAATAGTTCTCATCAAGCTATGAGAAATAGGCTTAGGGCAGACTGGGGCTCTTTACTTGATAGGTAACGATCTAGAAGGAAAAGTTTAAATTAATGGTTAAATCTGGAGAATTGAACTCGTCGTCATCCTGCTCGTGCAGAGGCATGGTAAATATATACATAGGGACTATAAAGGACTTTGAAATAACATTTAGAATATAACTCTGAATTTATTAAAATATCTAATAATAACAATGCTCATAAGCAGATGTGTAGGGATAGACGATATATATCTTGTTCTATTATATATTTGGATTATTCAACTATTGTCTTCATCTTTTCATGTTAATACACTACTCTGAATTTCGATGGTATTATTAGATATTAGAATTAATTAGACTATTGTCTTTCTTTATTTGTTAGTGCTACACATTCTCTTTGAATTTTCAGATGAAGCTATTATGGATTATTTCAGACATTGCCATCTTTATGTCATCTGTACGTTCAGCGGATGTGCCTCTGGGCTCAGGTATTCTTTTGAACTCGGACCTCTTTCAAATACACTCTAGGACCTTTGATACCCATAGATGAAAAATAAAGTTGTTCAGAAGTCCAGTGATGGCTCCGCGATTACGACAGACGGTTCTCGAGTCCGACAAAAAATACTGAAGAAAACCAGAGTGATCAGCAGAAACGTTCTACAATACAATAAAGATGGACATGTCGTAATAAATCAGATAGACTAATTATCAAGCTCATCACAAATTCAGAGAACTAGTTCTAATATACTTCCTAGAAACAATCTCTTCAATTCCTTCAAAGTTCTCTCTCAAATCTCATGCATTGAAACCCTCAATATTTCCATTTTTTTAACGGTTTCCACATCATCTGTATTGCATTACCCAACATCAAAATCAGTTCAATACTGGATGGATGAAGAGGTGAGGGTGGGATAAGAACTATCAAGAAAAATACAATCAATAATCAAGGTTCAACTGCCACTAATGTATCATAATTGCTTTGAGAAAAGGCATACAAAACAATGTCCTGCGCTACTAACCAGAGCTATGAGTCAGCAATCAAACTTCTCAACTCAATCCTCTATTTTGGCACTTCACAATCCCTTTATTGTAATTAAGATATAGGCCTAAAAATCTCAAAGCCTATCGAAGATGCTTAGATAGTATGCCCTGCATCCCTGGCACAAAATCTAAAGAATGCAGTAAATCTTATCCAGATCCAGTGTTTTTGTTTCTTCCTCACACTTCAAGCTAACTTAAATACATTTCAAGTTTTTTTTTTAATTGAATACACAGAGGAGTACAAGGTAGGAGTTAGAGCTTTAGTTGGGACCATAATTTTACCAGACTCTTCAAAGCAAATATGGACTAGGACACACTAAATTAAAAGCTATCAGTATCACTGCTATCATAATCCTAACTTGAGTAGACCTTATCAAAGATACTAGCGCCATAAAAAATCACAGGAGTAAGTATAATTTTATTGATCCGACCCAGTGTCACTTAATTCTCAACTCAGATCCCCATTTGATATAACATGTTCAGATATTTAACAAACAGTTTCACTGGATACCACAACAGCTTTAGGAAAAATATGAGAACTTGGCTAAGCCTTTTTTATAACTACTTAGTGCCCAGATAACAGCTGTTTTACCCACTTGACAGACCGAGCTTGTGGGGTATTATTAAAATAAAACTGAAACTAAGTATAGAAGGGTTTAATAATAAACTCACTCTGTTCCACAAAACCTTGACAATATGACAGTATTTTTATTAGTATTGAAATTATATAAATATAAACCACGACTATCACAGGTACAATCTATACGTATACTTGACTTACAAGTATTAATTTTCTGTCATTTTCATATATAATTTCTCATTTATAAATTTAATTAGTGAATAGTCACTAATTAGGATGAGCCTACGTCTAGTAGTGACCACCCAGCAATTTAACAGGTTTGAATTCAGATTTCCTTCTCTAACTGGTTGCCTAACCAAGGGTAAAGAGCCATATTGCCTACTGTTACCATAACTGGAGAGAGATTAGTGGGATTCACTTTCCTAAGGTATTAGTCCATGTGAACGGTATCTTTGTCAGCATGAACTTGGACACAAGTCCATTCTTACGACTAACTACACCACACACATATCCAACTTAATTTAAAATAAAATACATTAATCCGATCACCAACCAAACATTTTCTTGTTACATTTTTTTGTTTAATAAGAAAAATAGTTATGATTGTATAAAAATAATTAAATAGATGTAATGAATTATCCGGCAGTTGTGATGTCTATTTTTTATAATTTTTCTTTGGCATATATTTGAATAATTCTTTTAGTAAATTATTAAGTTACCAATGCTTGCTCTTACTCGAATTTAGCTTCAACATAAAGCAAAATTATAGACTAAGTGATAGCGTAATTGGGGCCATAGAGTCAGTTTCCACTGTATTAGTAGTTACATGCACTTGAAAATTCAGAAAATAGACTTGCATTAAAAATATTAATAATCTTCAAACCTCAACAATAATATTAAAAAGTGACCCTCTCCAAACAAGAAACAATACCCACCCTCAACATTCCATAATCCATATAATAAATGAGCTAATTATAAAACACATTCAGTGTTCCAAAGTTATTCTGTACGTTACATAAATTAATTATATAAATAAATATAGATGTAATCTCTTTATATGGATACATGAAATAGGAGAATAATTATGACATTTTAATATCCAAAAGCATATCAGTACTTGGAAACTTGAAAATGAAGATTAAAAGTGATTTGTCCTTAAATGTAACAAGCTTTATCATAAATTGATTAGATGTCCATAATTGCAGATTTGTCTTTTCAATCAAAATAAGTTTTCTATCACTGCATATTACATTTCATTTAAATATTTTCATATGACCAAGATGCTATAGGTACGCCTTAACCGGTTTAGATTCAGAGTTCTCTAGACAGTTACCATACCAGGTAAAATCCGCAGTCCATATCACTTACCTATAGTGGAGGGAGAAATAAGTTGGATTATACCTTTCAAGGCTGTAGTATCATCCTGCGTTATTCGGAATGGTGCCCCATTCTTGTTACTTTGACAATGTTCGGCGATATACCTCCGGCCTTTTCAGGTATTTCTTCCGAACTTCTTGCGAACTCGAAACTTTTTTGTCGTATTCGGGAGCCATCACAGAACTTTTGAACCTTAACCCGTTTATTATTCCATGGGGGTATCCTTTCTCATTTTCAACATAGAGAAACTTCGCAACGGGAATTAGCACTTTTTGAATGCAACTAGTCAACCGGATTTACCTCACCATGTCCTTCCTCTATAGTGAAGTAGATGGTTGTGTTACATTGTAGGAAATGAGATGCACTCGTATTGTCATTCGCGAGAAACTGTACATGGTGAGCCGTAATCTTGTGAACTGTTTGCATTTTGAAAAGGCTAATTCCCTTGCGAAAGATCTTCTTGATTTTGAGAGAATGAGAACAGGTACCCATGAATAATAAAGGGTTAGTTCCAACAGTTTCTGTATGGCGCTCCGAATACGACAAAAAATTCGAGTCTCGAAAGAAGTTCCGAGAAGAAATGAGAAGCCGGAGGGCTATATCCTCTATCATTGTCCGAAACATTGTACAAATACAATGAGAATGGGCAATAGTCCGAATAACCAGATAATACTAACCTTGAAAGTATGAATCCAATATCTCCTTCCAGCTATAGGCTAATAGAATGACCGGATCTTATAACTTTGATGGTAACTGTCAGGAAACTCTTGAATTCAAACCGGTGGACGTTACATATCAGCATCTCTGGTCCATATGAAATATTTAACATGAAATGTTAATATGCAGTGAAGAAGAACTTATTTGATGAAAAAGACAATTCTGCAATTATGACTCTAATAAGTGGATAAAGCGTGTTACATTTAGGGACAAATCATTTTAAATCTCATTTCACTTTTCAATACCTGATTGTTTTGAGATATAAAAATGTCAATCATCATTCATTCTTTCTATTCTATGTAATCCATTATAAAAGATTCGTACAGAATAAACTTTGGAACATGAGAATTGTTTTTAATAGCTCATTATTTATAGGATTGAATGGAAATGTTGAGGGTGGGGAGTAATTGTCTTTGTTGAAGGTCACTTTATTATTATTTGAGGGTTTGAAGGATTATTTAAAATTTAAAATTCAAGTTATTTTGAAAATTTTCAAGTGCATGTAACATTACTAGATACAGTGGAACCTCGACTAACAGTGCCCATTACGCTATCACTTAGTCATTATTTTGCTTTTGTGAAGTAAAATTCGAGTAGAGCAGATTGGACACTTTAAAGTTTACTAAAAAAAATTATAATTTCCAATATATTGCCAAGAAAAATATTTATAAAAAACTAACATCAAATGCACATATTTCATGTACATTCTATTTCAATTTGTTTATATACATACAATACTATTTTTTTTTTAAAAAAAAATGTAACAAATATGTTTTCGATTGAGTGATCGATTAATGGATTTATTTTAATTAAGTTGGATATGTGTGGTTAATGGTTAGTCGTAAGAAATGGACTTGTCATCCAGTTCAAAGCTGGACAAAGCTACGTACTGCACTAAATACCTTAGAAAGTATGAATCCCACTCTTTTCAGTTATGGTAACAGTAGCGGCAGATTGTTTTAACCTTGGAGCAACCAGTTAGGAGGAAGGGAAACTTGAATTTCAAACCGTTAATCGCTTGGTGGTCACTACTAGATAGGCTCATCCTAATTAGTGATCTATTCACTAATTTATTTAAAAATGAGAACTTTATTATAGAAATTGAACAGAACAATTCATACTTGTAAGTCAAGGTATCCACGTATTAGGATGTCACTGGTGTAGTCAGTGGTTTACTATTTTTTATATAATTTTCATTACTACTAAAAATACTGTCATGATTTTGTCAGTTATTGTGAGACAGATTAGAGTTTTTATTTATTAAAACCATGCATACCTTAGTTTCAGTTTTATTTTATAATACACTCCACAATTGCTCTGGGGGTCCCTGTCAAGTGGGATAAACAAGCTGTTTCTGGGCAGCGAGGTAGTATAAAAAGGCTTAGCCAAGTCTCATTATCTTTCTAAATTGTTGTGGTATGCCAGTAGGAAACCATGTTGTAAGATATCTGACATTGTATACTCAAAGCTGGGGTCTGAGTTGAAGAAAATTTAAGTACCACTGGAAGTCGATCAATAAAATGTTATACTTACGTCCTGTTGAATGCTATTTTATATGGCTGTACTTTGATATAGGTCTATCGTTAGGAGTGTATGCATAGCAGTGATACTGATAGCTTTTTAATTGTTAGTCTAGACCTACGATCATTTCGCTGAATGAGTCCTGGTAAAATGTATGGTCCCAACCAAAGCCTCTAACTCCTTATCCTTGTAACCTACTCTGATTAAGTCATTAAAAAAAAAAAACTGAAACTGTATTTACAGTAGCTTCGAAGTGGTGAGCGAACAAAACAACTGGGATGCATGGATAAGATTTTACTGCATTCTTTTAGGTTTTTGTGCCAGGATGCAGGGGCATTACCTTAATCAGCACTCTGTATAGGCTTTGAGATTTTTTTTCTAGGCCATAATCAACATTAATTTACATAAGAGGAGTTGGAAGTGCAATAGAGGATTGTTGGAGTTGAATTTATTCTGACTCCATAGCTCTGGTATATAGTGCATGGAATTATTTATGCTTTCTCAAGCAATTATGAGTAGCATTAGTTGGCAGTTGAACTTATTATGATTGCTACTTTTCTTGATAGTTCTTAGTCCCACCCTCACTCTTTCATCCTTCATTAGTTGAATGATTTTGATGGTTGCTTAATGCATACAGATGATGTTGATGGAAACCGTCTATAAAACTAGAAATATTGAGGGGTTCATGCATGAGATTTGAGAGAGAAACTTTGAAAGGAAATTGAAAGATTGTTTCTAGGGACAGTAGTATGTAATAGACTTAGTTGCTCTGAATTTTGTGATGAGCTTGAAATTAGCATCTATTTGATATCGGACTAATTGTCCTCCATCTTCATTATATGTACAACGTTTCTGCTGATGTTCCTCTGGTTTCTTCAGGTATTTTTTGTCGGACCGAGAACCGTCTTGTCGTACTCGGGGCCATCACGGAACTTTAACCCACACTTTATTCAATCTATGGGGTATCAAAGGTTCCAGATTGTCCGATTATGACAAGAAGGTTCCCGAGTTCGAAAAGAAACTGAAGGCCAGAGGGCACATCAGCTGAACGTCAGATGACAATAAAGATGGGCATAGTTATGAATATCCAATAAGCAAGCCTCATCTGAAAAATTCAGAGAAATAGTGGTTATAACCAATAAGATGAAGACAATAGTCTATAATCCTAAAAACTAATAATCAAGCCTCATTCTAGAAAAATTCAGAGAAATAGTGTATTAGATAACAATAAAGATGAGACAATAGTTTGATTAATCCAAATAATTATTATAGAACAGATTATTATATTGTGCATATCCCTAACAATCTATTTATGAGCCATGTTATTTATTAATATTTAAATGTAAACATTCAGAGTTAAATATCATTAACATTGTGTATTTTCCAAAAGTCTTTAATTGAAGTTCCTATGTATATATGTTACCATCCCCTCTGCCCGAGAGGTACACGTGAGGCAATTCTTAAGCAGGTTTAAACCAGTTTAAATTTAACTTTTCCTTCTAGATGGTTACTATCCAAGGTTAAAGAGCCCAGTCTGCCCTACTATTACTCAAGCTTCGAGGAGACTATATATTCATACCTTTCTCTAGGGTATTAGCACTATATGAAATGCAAACAGCCTCATCCAGGATGTAACTCGGGTTGACAAGATCCATTTCTATGACTAACCATTGGTACCAATCACCTCCATGAAGTCCCTTGAAGAGTCAACTAATATTTAAATCCTAAAATAGATTTGTTATTTAGGGGTTTATGATGTTAAACTTGCATCTGTGCTGATTTCCATTCTAGCGCTTCTTGGGAGTGCAGTACCCCTTCATGCCAATTATACCAGATTGGTAGTACTGTTAGGGTCTCATCTATTGAGTTAAATAAAACAAAAAATAAGTTATTAAAAAAGCATTGTGAATCTAATACCTAACAAGAATGAATAAACCAATAAACATTATTCAGCTCAATAACCTGAAGATTGACATCCATAAAATACAAATAACCAATAATAGATCTTCTTTAGCTTGTCTGAACTGAAATATTAAAACTTAAATACAACTTCCAGCTTCTTCAATCAAGGTGAGCCCTTAAACTCATCTACCATTAAACGCCTCCGCACTTTTATTGCCAGGGAAGGTTAGTGGTGAGAGCCAACTACATACATATTGTCTTATATTATCCAATGTTAATTGGCATTCATCGTACAATGGATTCTTGCATGTATGAATTAAAAAAAGTTTTTTTTATTATAGTTATGACTTTAGCATTTTCATTGGTATCACATTGCATAATCTTTTGGAGTTTACAATGATCTCTAGGTGTTACAATAATCACTCTTAGAACGACCTGTTAGAATTTTTAAACGTATGGAACTTTTTTTTGTTCTTTTCATAAGATTGTGGATTTTGGACAGTGCTAATGGAATTCTACATAATCATTTGACATTGCTGTAACTAAGTTTGTATAGCGTTATATACCAGTCTAACATTTTTGGTATATAATCGGTGGAGAGAGAGACAGATAGATAGATACAGGGAGAATAGCTCTTAATTTGTACTTTCTACGTGTTGCTGGTACTGACTCGTTGCTTCTATTTCTTCATCTAACTTTCTGTCCGATTTTATCTGGCTGACTTCTTTTGCTGAGGATTATTTTTCTTCTTTCTTCTTACAGGGGATGAGCGGTCAATTGTCTACATTAATCAATGGACAACAAGATTGTTATATTGATCAATTTTATTTCTGTAGCCCATTTATTCCGACGCAGGAGACAGACCCGTCCATAACCGACAAAATCTGCAACCTATGAAAACGGCCACTCTACTAACTAACAAACTATCTATTGCAAATCGCGCACCTCTAAGGTCAAAATTTAACCGCACCCACTGCGATTATTTTTTTCCAATGACTCCTGTTTTAAAAACAGACCTAATGTCAAATTTCTAGCTTACAGGTCTGTTCACAATTATGAATGCCCATAAATCGGTAACAACTTAATACTACAATGCTTTTTTGTTTTTTTTTTTGTCTTCTTACAGCCAAACATTTTAGCGAGATTATTGCACAAATATCTAATTGGGAAATGATCTCCCATGCAACCGTAAGTTCCTTAAAGATATTATTATCTATATTAACATGTTAATACCTATCTACGTGTGTCATGTCCTTTCATCACCTCGGATAAATAATGGACCATATTGTTGTAATTGTGAGAGAAGAAAAAGAATGTGCTAGATGTCTGTTTCAATGAAATAGAAAAGAAAGAAAAAGAAAGTTAGAAAAAAATAAAGGAGAAAAGGAATCTTGCCAGAGATTATTATACTTTTTGCATATTGAACTATATGCATTAACTCTTAACATATCAAATGTTGTGATAGTCAAATTATCATACTGTTGTATATCCACAGTTCCTGATAGTTATGAATATTATAATTTCAAAAGTAGTTAAATGTTGTCTTTATAATACAGGCTTTCATTTTTTTTTTTTCTAATTTTTAAAAATATTTCCTTTTCTTTTGGAAATTGGTCTCAGCACCAATAATTATCGTCATAAAATGATCATCCTTTTGTGATATATGAAATGTCTTCACGCAAACATTTAAACAAATTATTCATTCTCCTCTTGGACCAATTATATATTGGAAAAACATGAGTGAAGAAAAAGTCATCATAAAACTTAATGAAAATATTATGAACAATAAGTTTTAATTGTAGAATAAACATACTGCGTCCAATTACATTGAATTGGTATGACAAGGCAACAAGGAAGCCGTAACTTAATTGGATCTTACTTGTTACCTTATCTTACAATTCGATGGTGGTAATTGAACTTGGTATGTTTTATGTATGGGGTTGAAATCACATGGGCAATGTCTGCACGGTCGTATCCTGTTCAAGCGCCACTAGAAATTTGTTGGGTAATTAGCTGTGTTGTAGTGCTTAGTTGCTGTGTTCAAACCAACAGCATACTCGACTCACACACAGGATGCTAACACCCGACAACTTTCTACATTAATCTGGTTCTGTATATACATATTCATATTTACAACCCCTCGCACAAACAGGATGTGACTCAATGTCAATTTTCAATGGGGTTTACAGGTTTGAATTTAGTTTACGCTTCTAGACTAGTTGCCTAACAAAGGTTAGAGCCTAGTCTAGCCTATTTATCCATAGCTGGAGGGAGAATAGTTGTGGATACATACCTTTCCAGGGGTATTAGCGCTATTTGAAATGCAAACAGCTTTGTCGAGGATTTGAACTCAAGTCGACGAGTCCATTTCCTACAATTCTCATTTACACTATGCACCTCCTCCTATATAGTCAATAGACTAAACAGGTTGCAGTTGTGATTGGTAGGTTAATCTTATTCTCTTATTTCCTTTTTACCTTAATTCGAATTGAGGTGGTGTTACATATGAAATGATTTGATTGGTTTGTGATCATCAGCTGATGTAAGATTTTCAAACCTGTTTTTTTTTTTTTTCCCAGCTTAGTCATTCTACCCTCATGTCATTCTTTCTTGTAGTCATCTCATGACACTCCTATTTTTTAGAGAAAGAACAGCCTTAGTAATTTAAGGCTGAAAAAAAGCTTTTAACATTTTTTTTCTCCTTCTTATTAGGTTTCTTAATAATTTACTTGTGATGTATTTCTGGTTTAATTGTTAAGCACCTTGATTTAGAAGAAATATTTAAATAAAACAAAAAACCCAAAACTGTAATAACATGTATATGCTTATAACTTTAAAAAATACCAAATTGCTGTTTAAATTTTAATAATTTTTATATATATTGTTTTTTTTTTTTTTCTTCTATGAATACCCAAAGTTATTAGGGCATTTATACTGGTGTAGTGGCTAAAGTGCTGTACTGCAAGCGAGTTCAAATAAGTTATACTATAATGTTCATTTTTGAACAAATAACCTTGGGGAAAGGCATGAACCCTCTTATCTCTCCAGTTATGGATTAAATAGTACCACTGCTGTTCTTCTAAAAGGATGGCTTCATAGACGCCTGTGATGTAATGGCTTTCGTTGTAGGAAATGGACACAGTGACATGAGTTCAGATCTTGGACAAGGATGGTTGCATTTCACATAGCACTAATACCTTTGGGAAAGGTATACATCCAATTATTCTCCATCCACTTATGAGTTAGTAGTAAGGCAGGCTGGGCTCTTTAACCATAGTATGGCAACCGGTCTTGGAGAAGGAAAACTCTAATTTCAGACCTATTAAATTCTGCTTAAAAGATTGACCTTATATTGCATCCTGCTTGTGTGGAGGGGTTGGGTAAGTACATACAAGGATGGTTTTGGCATTAGATAAACCATGAAGGTTGACATTCCATTAATCAAAGAAACCAAAATCAAAGTTATTGAAAAGGTTTTTTTATTTTTTAAATTTTTACTAGCAAATATATGCGCTGCAAGTATTTATTTTTTAATGTAATAAAATATTAAATTCGAAACTAAATAAGAATGCAGATTAAAAGATTTGATACAGAAGGGGGTATAATCGAAAAATAGAACAACTGAAACTTGCTCTTCCATCACTCCCATCTTTCATTGTTAAATTTTCTTAGTTTAACTATTTAGTTGAAATAAAGAATAAAATTAGTTATTTCTTATTAATTGATTTTTTTTTTTATCCCCAAGAATTTTGCTCATATTCATTAAGATAAAACCAAACAATTAGAAATCAATAATACGAAGCACATATTTATTAAAATGAAATTTTTAATATCAATATATGCAAATTAGCCTTCCCGGTCACACTTTAAACCGCTATTTTGTTGTATATATAAATACAATTGCATATTATTAGTATGTATATAAGGCCAACAGTATTAATAATGTAAAACCATTTTATTAATTGAGGTTTAAATAAGAATAAAATCATGGAGAATTAATGTTGGATGATCTTAGTAAAATTAAACTGGTATAATTACTTATCAAATATTTAAATGGAATATTTAAATTTAAAAAAAATGCTTGAACATGTTTAGCTAGCTGCACCCTCCCCCCAAGTTATGGGAATCCCTACTACCACACGACCTTATTTGTGTAAAACATAAACTGTTAATTTGTCTATCCTACCATTTCTCCTCTCTCTCTTTCTCACTCACTCAACAAAATCAATAACTGACCCAAATCTTTAGTTTTTTTTTTAGTTTTTTTTTAATATACTGCAGAAATAGATAGGAAGAATAACTACATTGATACTTTGCTTCCAATGGAAAATGAATAATCAGCTTGTTAGGAAACCTTCATTAGTTTTCCTGCTAAAAAGCAGATGGTTTCAATTTGTGTATAATAATATACTATTCTTTTCTGTATTATAAATTTTTAAAAAAGAAAAGAATTTGTTACACAGGTTTTCCCTATTGTCCTATAAATAGCAAAATTCTTCAACCTTGACAAAATGAAAATACTTTTTGTGAATTGCTTAATTTTGTCATTTCAAATTGCAGATAGAATAAGTCATCCATATCAAAGGAAATAAACCTTTTTTACATCAGTTTTAAAGGCAGAGCATTGAAGTTTGTCTATTTGTTTGATCCCAAGGTTGTTTTTTTTTATTTATTCTATTTTATTTTTTTAAAGTTAATTTTTAAAGAAGAAATTAGAATGTATTGAGATAGTTAATTAAAAGATAAACTGGTATTTTGAACTCTTTTACTGTATATAACTAGTTTGAATAAAGTCATACTTAATCAGCAGTGATGATTCTATTGGTGGTGCGTTTAATAAATCCTAAAAGTTTTTTTTTTTTTTTCCTAAATTTTTTTTATTTTACCCCATTTTATTTATCTTTAAAATTTCTAGTTTTGTTGTTCAAATTCTGTTATTGGATATACCCAGAGATGCTGCGTCCCTGACACACAAAAATCTCAAAGGACACAGTAAAATTGTATCCATGTGTCCAGTGTTTTTTTTTTCTTCCCTCGCCATTTCAAGCTAACTGTTAATACATTTCAATATTTTCGTAGAAATGAATTACACAGGATAAATTATAAGGTAGGAGTTAGACAGCTTTAATTGTTTCCCCAGATCCTAAATACTTACCATTTATGAAGAAAGTTTAGTTGGGACCCATCAAATTTCCCTGAGACTCATTCAAAGCAAATATGTGTGTCCCAGGACGCACTAAACCAAAAAGCTATCAGCATCACTGTATAGTTGTGTACATTTTCTGAATAAAGCTACATTGAGTTGAATACTTTTACCCTTGTATATTTCGCCCTGTTGGCAAGCTTGGAATACACTGACAGGTATCCCCTCCAAATGGGTAATACTCTCCAAAAAGGAGTGTCCTGGATATAACTACATCTGATGGTGAGGCTCTAGTTCTGGAGATCTGGGAGTGTTGAGTACCCCTTCATTGCCATTACTCCCAGGCCCACTCTGGTAGTATGTGTTAGGTCCATCTAGGGTCAAATAGATCTGTGTTTAAAAACCATTTGTATTTGATGGGCATATAACTATATTATTTGCATTAAGGATAGTTACTTGAAGCTATAATTGAGGATTATCATTAGTTACTTGAAACCATATAGTAGTAAGTAAAGTCTATGGAGTGGCCAATTGTCAGTATCTGCCAAACAGTGAGGAGTCTTTCTTCAGTATATTTTGCTGTGGAGCACCAATACCGTCATTCCATATGCTTTACCACACAGATCAGATTATCCAAACTGGACCAGTAATGAATCCAGAACCTTGTAATTCCTAACTGGGTTCTTTACCAACTTCAGCTAAACTGTCCCTTCTGTGTGCAAATTATTTGTATTAGATAGAAATACTTGATATACATAAACATGTGCAAAAAATCAATAAAACTCTTAAAAATTTACACACAAAATGTAAATATGAATATATAATGAATGCAATTCTCTAACCTCTAGCATAAGATGACCCTAGATGGGTTGACGTGCCATTAAAATCAATCCATCTCTTGTATATTTGTGTTCTGTACTAGCATAGCAGAGGATACTGTAATCATTACACATGGATTGGAACTTCTGCCTAGGATCAGTGTTGCTTCCCTGCACTTATGCACAATTACAAAATAAACAAAAGCAGACATAGATATATAATAACTATATATATATATATATATATATTAATCATATTTAAATTTTGGCAGGTAAATACTACAATTGGATCCTAAGCAGGATACTATCCTCGCAGAGTTATAGGCAAAGAAACAAACAGAAAAAATAACAGTTTATTATATAGATCAGGGTCACCAAACTACGGGCTGGATTCGGCCTGCGAAGGCATTTTATCAGGCCCACTGATGTACTTGAATATGTAATGTTTTGATAATGTTTTGAAATAAATGTTGGTTAAATTTGTGCATCTTATGCCACTCACCCATGAATATAACATGGAAAGATAAATTTGTTTTACATATTTTTCCCAGCTTTCATTCTAGCTAGCAAGTATTGAACACAATATGACCAGCGCTCATTATTTTTTCAATTAACCGGCCCACTGTGAAAAAAAGTTTGATCCTTGATATAGATGGACAAGTTTCTCAAACTGTTCATCAAAATAACTCATTGTGTAAAATGTTTTTTGAACCAAACTTTAAGCATTAATAAGTAAACAAATAATTATTAAATCATTTCTTAATGGAAGAATCCTATTCTTGAACAATTTTTATACTAGCATTTATAATCAACTAGTATCCATTGTTGATAGGCTGTTTTGTTGTTGAACTCTGTCAATCTCTTAAATAAATCACTTGCTCATATCTATCATTGATACTTTGAAAGATAATCTAATTTTTCTCTTTCCTTTTTTTGTTGTGGTGAAATAATATATTAAAATGTTACGTAATCAATCTATTTTTAGATTGTTTCCAGGTGTGTTTATCTGTATTTGTCATCAAGAATTAAAAATGGTTGTCATAAAATTATTTAAATAATGGCTTCATATTTAAATACGTTATTTGGCGTCACTCACCAGAGAGGTGTGTTTGTGTGTGAAAAAATATAAATGGAAAGGTAAATAAACCAACACAAAAAATTGATTCAATTAATATTTTGTCCTTCTTCATCAAAAGAATTCATTAGAATGAATTTAATAATCTACAATTTTTGGGGGATGTAGACAATGAGGGAAAGATAAAAAGTGAGGGTGAAAAGGAAAAAAAAACCCAAAATACTTCTGGATGTCAAAGCAGATAATATCAATTTTTTTTCTAAACTGTTTCTTATATATAAATCTTTCTCGTGAAAAGAAAACTGAATATTAACCTCATTGGCATTTTCTTCTCTTTTCTCTAATTATGATTGGTTGGATTCTTTGCTTCAAAGCGGTTTCTTTATTTAATTAGGAATAGTTGAAAACCACATTATAGGAAGTATTCTGAAATTCGACTTGTGGTAATTCAATTTTCATTTCCTTCTCAGATAAGAACCATATGCTAAATCTTTCTTACATGTATTGATTGTTTAGCATTTGGAAGGCATCAAATTTGTCTACATTCAACAAGTGGTAATGTTGCAGTAAAGAAACTTCTTTCCTCTTAGCTGGTTGTTTGTATTTGAGAAAATCATTTACAAACCAGCTTTTTTAGTTGCTATGTTTATTGAGTAAAGGGTTAAGTATAGTCTTGTAGATTAAAACTACAATAGTGAGTTTGATTCTCACTGGGTATCTACATTTGTAGCTTTGTGATGTTCTGGGCTAAATGTGTATAAAATATCTTTTTGCAGTTTATGATTTAGCAATTAATTTTTGATAATAGATGACATGAGGTGTGTTCAAAAAGCATCAAGATGGAAGCTTTATTTACCAAATCGGAAATGAACAATGATTGAAATATTGATATATTTTCTCCTTTCACTATTTTCTGATGGTCAGAAAATACACTTTAATTAAATATGGTGGGAAGCTTATTTCTTTTAATGTCCTCAAATATATCTCCAGAGATGAATTTTCAGTTTAGGAAACAAGAAAAATTATAAAAGTTTCAATGTTACCGCACTTGCACAATCCTGTGTTTTGCTAAAAACAAAAGTAGAGAGACTGGTTTCTTTGTTTTTTTAAATTGTCACTGACTCCTCAAGACCTCGTCACTTTATCATATCAGTTACTTAGCTAAACATATCTTTTCATTTTAAGATTAGAAAAAAAAATATCTAAAGATTAAGTCTCTCTACTTTTATCATACCATGTAGATTTTTAGAAATGAATATATCCCTTACATGCAAGTACCCCAAAAAATCCATAGCCTAAGAATGAAAAAATAAAAACGTTTCTTCTAAACCAATACTTATTTTTCAATATAATCTTCCTTGTTAATGCACTTCAGTAATGAATATTAATCACTTAGATTAATAATACAGTAAAAACTTTCTCTCAAAATTCAGCAAATATGATTTGGATTTTAGATCCCTCTTATATATTTCTCAATAGAATTTATTTTTTTAACAATCCTCCTATATTTGATATTCATAGGTATTCATTCAAACTAATATTTCTTTGAGTTAATTATTTTTTACTTAAAATTTTTTTAATTTTTTATTACCATTTTTGAATTTTTAAACTGAAATTATTTTTCTACCCAGCTGTGTTTATTGTAATTTCACTTTTAAACTATTCCTTTATCCACCTAAGACTTCTTTTTTTTTTTTTTTCTTTTTTTTTTTTTTTCTTCTTGCTTATTCCAATTTGAAATTGGGTTGTCTTTACTCTTACAATGTTGACTTCTTCAATACATTATTGTATTCCTTATTTTGAAATAATTGAAGAAATGTATTTAAGGATGCAAATTCCTTTTCATTATTGCTGCCTGGCTAATTTAGACAGATCTTTTCCATTTTGCAAAACACTTGATAAATTTTTCTCAAACAAACACGCTATAAACTCTTCATTATCAACATTACTGCTTTTTTTTGTCTTTGTTTTCCTTAAAACTGTCATTTAGCACAACAGGGGAATTAAAAATATGTATTGTTTCTTGTTTTGAAGTGGTATTGCTATGTTTAAAATGGAAGATGCATTGTGACTTATTGTATACAGTATTTTTTATATAAGTTAGTAAAAACGTTGGGGTGGCCTAAAGTCGGTATCAGCCAAACAGCAAGGGATTCTATCTCCTTATCACTAGCACTATACCAAGGAGATTGTTTTGGCGTCTGAGGTGGAGCGCCACACCTACCATCAGCTCCTTACTTTACCACACAGATCACTGTGCTACTCATACGCTGAGTTGGTGAGGGCCGATATCGAACTAGGAACCATGAAGCTCCCAGTTGGACACTTTCGACTAAGAAAAAAAAAATTCACATTGAATATTATTTCCTGATTCCTTCTAATTGTAATTATTTTTAAAACATGGAAATACATTTCTAATCCGTATTGAACAGATGTGGGTTTGTTTTTGAAAATGAGTTTATTTTGTAAACTTGTTTCAGGTAAATGTTTAGTTTTTATGTTTATACTCTTTGATCTTTCTGGTGACTAATTATATAATTTTAATTATTTTATATCAAAAGGTTTTTTTCTTTAATTTATTTGCTTTTATTTGCTTTTTAAAAAAAATTTTAATAAAATGATAAATTATTAGGCTGGTGCAAGAATAAATTGATTTTTTTAATTTTATTTTATTTTTTTAGATTTTTTTTAACCAGTATATCTTGGTTTAAAATAAATTTATTTTAATAAGAACCATTAGAATGTAGTGATGCTGATAGCTTTTTGATTTAGCGTATCCTGGGACGCACATATTTGCTTTCAATGAGTCCCCGGGAAATTTGATGAGTCCCAACTAAAGTTTCTTAATAGATAGATTGTAGGGATTTTATTTATAATCTGGGGAAACAACTAAAGCCGTCTAACTCCTACCTTGTAACCTATCCTGTGTAATACATTTAAAAAAAAAAACTATTGAAATATATTTATAGTTAGCTTGAAATGGTGAGAAGAAAAAAAACACTGGGACACATGGATATGATTTTACTGTGTCGTTTTAGATTTTTGTGTGTCAGAGATGCAGGACGCGTATGTATCAACATCTCTGAGAATGTACAAATTGTTGTAACTCCTAAACAAATCTGTTTATTTGGAACTGAAGAATTATTGCTGTTTCAAGCTGTTGTTTGGTTGCTGAAGATTCTTGCAAAAGAAGTTAAAAATTAAAAAAAAAAAACGGATAGTTGGTTGGAAAGAAGTCTAGTGGTTCATATCTCAGTTGATTTTATTTCTTTCAAGTCCTTTGCAATGACATGTGGTTGGGTGTTGTCATGGAGAACTGGTAATTTTCTATTGACCAATATTGGATAGATGTAAACATTACTGTTCTTGGTATATTCTATCAATTTCCTGGTAATATTTCTCTGCAGTAATGGTTTTTGCAAGGATTCAAAGTTTTATTGGATGATTTCACTTGCCGACTACTAAATGATAACCAGAGATGCTGATAGGTACGTGTCCTACGTTCCTGACACAGTAAAATCATATCCATGCATCCCAGTGTTTTTCTTTTTCTTCCCTCACTATTTCAAGCTACCTGTAAATACATTTCAATAGTTTCTTAGAACTGAATTACACAGGATAGGTTATAAGGTAGGAGTTAGATGGCTTTAGTTGGGACTCATAAATTTTTCCGGGACTCCTTCAAAGCAAATATGTGCGTCCTAGGACACACTAAATCAAAAAGCTATCAGCATCACTGGATAACTATAACCTTCCTCTGATGCAGCTTGCATTTAGGGAAGTAATTTTGTACTTCATTTTTGTCCTAAATATCACGTACAACACTTTGTTTTTGTTACATGTAACAATGTGATAAAAATGGGTTGTTTTTGTTGTTCAAAAGTGCCAAGTAGACTTTAATTACTTCTAAGTATTATTCGAATTTTTTTATTGTTCAGCTCTTGTGGCACATATTTGTGGAGTTTTTGATTTTCCAATTTGGTGCAATTTTCAAACAATTGTTTGATATTTAACTCTTTGCCTACCAAATTTCTCCTACAGCTGTGCCAAATTTTCTTGGTATTTTTTACCTATATGATGGGATATTTCAAATTTCATTATCTATTCGCTTGAGAATTCATTCTATTCAAATAAAGTCCTATTATTGTAATTGGAGTCCTGCTCATCAGCAGTTTATGGTAGGATCACAGTGGTTGGAGAGCCACTGGGAGTGGCTTAAAGTAGGCAAAGAGTTAAAGTTCAGTTCTTCTACATTATTGAGTTATTTTATTTTTTATGTGTCCGCTTCAATAATGACCATCTATTGGTCATCATCAGTGATAGGAGTACCACATCTAACCTCATCTTCAAGGCTTTTGTTTGTTCCAAAATATTTGGAACCAATGCTGAACATTGATAAACTTTTCTTCAAATGCTTGGATGACATTGCAACTGCAAGCATTTTCTGCAGCTTTAAATTCCATTTTAAACTCTTACATTAAAGTCAGTTGAATTTGCTTTTAATTCTCCAGCTTTTAAAATCCTAAAATAAACTTAAATAAACAGTGAAAATAAAACCATTAGAATAAATCGGTTAAGTAAAATTTATTTTAAAATTGTATATCATATGAATGTAATTGGATATGAGTTTATTCTAAAATAGCCTGTAGGGCATCTGCCTAAGAACCACAAAGTTCTATACCGGCCCTCACAAATTCTGTGCATGAATAGCACAGCTTAGATCTGTACAGTGAAGTAGGAGTTGATGGTCTGTGTTGTGCTCCACCTCAAACAAAAAACAATCTCCCTGGTCTAGCACTAGTGAAAAAGTGTGGCTGATACCGATAATAGGCGACTTACTTCAAAATACATGTAAAGATTTATAACAAAAATACACAATTTTTGAACCAGCTTAAAACCTTCCATATATATATATATATATATATATATATATATATATATATATATCTCTTGCATTAGTATATCTAAAATTTTGATATTCAGATTTTTAAAAAATTATTTTTTTTAAATTATTTTTTTAAAATTTCTTTTTATTATCCTTATTGATCAGGTTGATATACTTAATTGCTGGAATAAAATTTAAGATTTGTTCTCATACTCAATTGTATCAATGCATCAGTTCATTAATATTAAATAAAATGCAATCTTTTGAGAATCCTAACTGTTTATGGTTCCTCTTCACTCAAATCTTTAATGATTATATGAAAGCTTATTCTGTTAATCTCTTCAAATACATGTCAGAAACTGGATTTAATGTTTAAATGATAAATGAAAATATTGTCTAGAATCAGAACTTGTTTTTTCTCCCCCCCCCAATTGTAAATGAGCTAAGAATTAACATTTTTCCACCTTATCATGCTGTAGGTGTAAGCATTCAAATCTAACAAAAACTTATCTTTTCTACAAGATAAAGAAAAGAGAAAATACCTCTTCAAACTTTTCTCTATCTCTCTTGAACATCAAAGGGTGTTATCTGCCTATTTCATTCAATTTTAATGAATATCAATGGCCTTAAAACTTAGTTTTTAATTAAAAAATTTTTTTTTAACTTCAAACAATTTTTGCTTTGTCATCAAAAAGAAATGTGTGGCTTAGTTTTATTTTCACTATCATTAAACTTCATTATTGTTGCATACCCATACTTAGATGTATAGCCATCTTATTGCATAGACCGTATATATATTAGGAAGGGGACACCCGTGGTTGTCTCTCTCATATTTAAACTTATCTTCGTCTGTACTTACTCTTACTTGTAAGTAGCATTTTCTTACTTCTGAGTATGACGGTCGATTCTGTCTTCTTAGCTTTCTGTCTATTGGTCTGGTTCTCTTGTTCCGGGTAGTTACTGCATCTTAAGATGTTGGTGAGATGTCCTGCATGGTCATTTGCTTTTAGGAACAACACAAGACATATCTTTTGTGAATCTCATTTTTATCCAATCTTAATCACCAGAGCTTAACCATGCATGGGAGCCAAGCCAAGCCAACCCCCATTTAACAATCTAACTCAAACTAAGTCCTTCTCACGGTTGCACACAAACCAGAAGAGGATCCTATGTATCGGTTGAAAAGAAAAAACCTGAGTTTATAAAAAAAAAATCGAGTATCCATTTAGAATGAATTTAATTCAAAACTTTGTTGGCATTAAATGACCCACTGAGGTTGATATGCTGTAAAACACCAAACCAAACCAGAAGAGGATGTCTGAGCAAAGGTTATTACCCATCAAATCTATAATGGTCTAGGTCTGAATTCAAATATTGTTTCGATTTGAATTCAAAACTATTTTCTACACTACCTTTGCATAATTAACATAATACCCATCAATTATGCAACATTATGTTCTTTCTCTTATCTAATTCTGGATGCTTTTCATCAATTGGCCTAATTGGGAACAGTACTTGTTAAGATCATTTTCTTCTTCTTCTCGAGAAAGTGCCCATAATAGAGGACTCTCTTCAAATCTCACTATTTATGTATGTATATCATGAAGTCAGTAAGCTAATGAAAAAAAAAAAAAAAAAATTTTTTTTTTTTTTTTTTTTTTCACAAATATTCATTTTAACATAATATCCTTCTCAGTCGGTAGAGTGTTCGGCTAGAAGCCACAAAGTTCCTAGTTCGATACTGGTCCTCGCCAACTCAGTGTATGAGTAGCACAGAGATCTGCGGTAAAGGAGCTGATGGTAGGTGTGGCGCTCCACCTCAGATGCTAAATACAATCTCCTTGGTCTAGCGCTATTGAAAAGGGGATAGACTGACTGGCTGATACCGACTTTAGGCCGCCCCGTTGACTTTACTTTTACTTTAATATGATTAAGCTTCATAGATTGCACATTATACAGTGACAATTTCAGATCAAAATTTAGCTAATAACTGTTTGGTTAGACTTATTTATTCATCTTTTGTGTATAGCATCACCTTTTCAATAAAGACTGGCCTTTGGTATAATTAGTGGTGGTTCCTTTTGTTTCCACCAAACTTTCATTTCACAATTTTTATAACATGTTTAAACTTTTTATCACAATTTAACAATACTTCTATTTTTACATGGAAATGTTATCCATTACCCCCACCCCCTGCCCCTTTTATGTGGGAGCCATGCATTAGCGATTATCATGTCCAAGTTGACTTTACTTTTACTTTAATATGATTAAGCTTCATAGATTGCACATTATACAGTGACAATTTCAGATCAAAATTTAGCTAATAACTGTTTGGTTAGACTTATTTATTCATCTTTTGTGTATAGCATCACCTTTTCAATAAAGACTGGCCTTTGGTATAATTAGTGGTGGTTCCTTTTGTTTCCACCAAACTTTCATTTCACAATTTTTATAACATGTTTAAACTTTTTATCACAATTTAACAATACTTCTATTTTTACATGGAAATGTTATCCATTACCCCCACCCCCTGCCCCTTTTATGTGGGAGCCATGCATTAGCGATTATCATGTCCAAGCTTGTGCAAATGATTTTCATAGCTTGATTTGATTATTTTATGTCGGTTGGCACTCTCCCACATTGTATAATGTTGATTATTCTCAATATCTTTACTTCATTTCCATCAATCTCATCTGGTTAATCTGACCATCAACTTCACAAAACAATTTTGGTATATTCATTCATTAATATTTCGTTCTCTATAAACTTCATGTGGGGCTAGTTTAGCTTGGTGGGTAGCGCATCTGCCTAGAAATCACAAGGTTACGGGATCGATACCGGCTCTCGCCAACTCAGCGTATGAGTTTCTCAGGTATCTGCGTGGTAAAGTGGGGTAGCTGATGGTAGGTGTGGTGCTCCACCTAAGACGCTAAAATCATTTCCTTAGTCTATCCCTTTTCACTAGTGCTAGACTCTCTTGCTGTATGGCTGATACCAACATTAGGCTGACTTACTTTTTATAAACTTCATAAGTCTTTCTTTTTGGGTTAATTTTTCCACCATCAGTTTTAGAATTAGTAAGCAAATGCACCAATTTTGATGTAAAAAAAAAAAAAAAAAATCAGTGATATGACAACTGTTGCAATATAATCAAAATATGTAATTTTGAATTTATTTAAGACAATATTCTCCTAATACCATCTTGGTGATGCTGATAGCTTTTTGATTTAGTGCGTCCTGGGATGCACATATTTGCTTAGAATGAGTTCCCGGGAAAATTTATGAGTCGCAACTAAAGCCGACCAACTACTACCTTGTAAACTATCCTATGTAATTTGTTTCTCAGAAACTATTGAAATTATTTACAGGTAGCTTGTAATGTTGAGGGAAGAAAAAAGAAAAACACTGAGACGCATGGATATGATTTTATTGCGTTCTTTTAGATTTTTGTGCGTCAGGGATGCAGGACGCATAGCTATCAGCATCTCTACCATTGATGATTTTAAACAAAACAAAAAATGTGATGTTAATCCAAATATTTTGAAAAACATACCATCACTTGTGTATACCTTTTGTGTATTGACTTTTCTCTATTCATACAAACATATCGGGTTTTAAATATTTAACCAGATTATTAGATTATTCTAATCTGTTTTAAAATTTAAAATCGTGTAAAGAAATTTTAAGTGGTTTTTCTACGCTTTTCTTACTTAAAAAAACACATCTTTGCTCACAAAATCATTGCTGACAATGTCTGTCAAAAAAGTATCGAGATTTTTTGTACTTCATAACATTTTGTATCTGAAAAAAAAAAAAAAAATGTTCCCTTAATTTCTTTCAGAATACAAGGCATGTCAAAAAAGTACCAAGTTTAGTTTAAAGATAGAAATGAAGAATGAATGGAATATTATTTTTTTCTTCTTCAGAATACAAGGTGTCAAAAAGTACAAAGTATCTTGATACTTTTTTGGCACACCTTGTATAATTGTAAAATATAAGAAGTTTGTAATGAATTTTTGATTTATTATGCAATCTTTTATGTAAATAGTCATAAACACATTTTTGAAAGCAGGTTTTAAAGTATTACACTAAGTTTTTATTTATACTTTTACTGCTTTTTTTATCTTCCTTTTTTAAAGGGACCAGTTTAGCTCAGTAGAGCATCCGCCAAGGAACCACAAGGTTCTGGTATCCATACTGGCCCTTGCCAACTCACCACGAGTAGCACAGCTGTTGAGCTTGTGGTAGGTGTGGTGTTCCACCTCAGATGTAAAAACAATCTCCCTGGTCTAGCGCTAGTGTAAAGGGGATACTCTCACTCTGCCGACTTTTTACTACTACCTTTTTCAGAACATGCAATTTATTTTAATTATTATTGAACATATCCTTTACTTAGAAGCGATCATTGTTAGTATTTATACTTTCTTAGCTTATTATAGATTTTATAAGTATAAAAGATGTCAAGTATTATTATTTGGATTATTCGGACTATTGTCCTCATCTTTATTGTTATCAGTACAAAGTTTCTGACGATGTATTTCTTGTCGGATTTGAGAGCCTTCGCTAACTTGGGAACCTTTTTTCTTCTTGAAGAAGGCTGGAGGGCACATTGGCCGAAACATAGACATAATAATAAAGATAAGGACAATAATCCGAATAATACTAATTATCAAGCCTCATCTCAAAAAAGATATTAAGGTAGTGAATAATGTGCTGTCTTGTTAGGAGGTCAGTTCTTAACTTGGGATTGATAGGAATTGTAGATTCTGTATTTCAATTGAATGGCATTTGTTAATTAAACGATCATCCTGAATCCTGATTATCATTTCTTTTGTTAATGTATTCTCTTAGTCCAAGTTAAAAGCACAGTAACGGTAGCCCAAAGTCAAGCTTTTTGAGACCATATTTTTCTAATGTAGGTGTAAGATTCAAAGTGATAATACTTGAAGATTAAACTCCGACAAAGGTTGATAGACAAAACATTTTATATACAGCACAGAATAAACAGGGTACATAATACATAGAGGTGTACATGAACATACATACATAAGTAATACAAAGTTACATGTAAAAGGATAAACACAAAAGCAACAGACATGAGACTAGGAATAGTTCATGCTGTATGAATCACTTACAGTAATGTAAGGGGTGGCCAAAGCCCCAACAAGAAGGGGGTAGACCAGAGTCTAACCCATAGTGGTGTCTCGTAGGTCGAGCAGCAGGAAAAGAGGGAGAGATGTTCAAACCAGCCGTCTAGATATCAAAGGCCCCTAGCGGGAACCAGCGAAACTAAATGGGCAGGCAAATCCGAAAATAACGCCTACATAGGTATCATTGGGAAATGGAAAATGTTTTGGAAAACTAGCCAAAGCCTGGCCAGTTTTTCAAAACACTTTTCATTCCCCAATGATACCTACACCGAGATACTGATAGGTATGCGTCCTGTGTCCCTGACGCACAAAAATCTAAAAGGACACAGTAAAATCGTATCCATTCGTCCCAGTGTTTTTCTTTTTTCTTCTCACCAATTCAAGCTAACTGTAAATACATTTCAATAGTTTCATAGAAACTAATTAGACAGGATAATTTACAAGGTAAGAGTTAGACGGCTTTAGTTGGGACTCATAAATTTTCCCGGGGAGTCATTCAAAGCAAATATGTGCATCTCAGGACGCACTAAATCAAAAAGCTATCAGCATCACTGCCTACATCAGAAAAATAAGGTCTCAAAAGGTTTGACTTTGGGTTACCCTTACTGTGCTTTTAACCTGGACTATATTATTATTGACCGTTTATTTTGCTTGCCTTGAGCAAAAATAACACCCAACTCCTTTGCTATTTGACCAATGGTTTGGCTTGGCTTATGTTCTTTCGACTTTTTGGCTATGAGCCATTAAAAATGCTACAATTGTTCTTCTGTCCAGTAATATTGACAGAAAAGTTGCTACTATTTATACTGCTGCTACTGCTATCCTAGCTACTTTACTTTTTTTCCCTTCTTTTTCCTTTCAATGCTTTTTGTGGGTGGTTGTAACTGAGGCAAGCTGCTACTGGTTGTTATCTTCTCTAATGAGTCTATAATCTGAATGTAAAGAAATGTAAATACTAAAAAAAAAAAAAAAAAAAGACCAGATTATATAATTTGATTATTTCAATAAAATTCATCTGCTCATCCCCCCCTCTTATTATTTAAAATTGCATCAATCTTAATTTAGAGACACCATGTCTTATTTACAATTGAATATCTATGTTGAGAACAATTATTGGATTCTTTTTTTTCATTTGGCTTAAATAAATTGTACGTATAATGATAGTTGTAAAAAGTACAAATGGTTGTGTTGTATTTTATAAAATTCTGGATTCTGCATGTACAAAATTAAGTAATGAGAGTTGCAGTAGCGCTTAAGTCATTTGTTAATATACATGAAATAATGAGCAACTGAAATGGAGCTTAACCTCTTCCCCCTCAGCTGTGAGTAAGTAATATGGCAAATTAGGCTCTAGCAACCAGTCTAGGAGAAGGAAAATTGAATTCAAACTAGCTGTACTCTGCTTAAAAAATTGACTTTGCATACCCTCTCTCAGCATTTATTTGTTTATTTATTATTTTTTATATCTTCCATCATAACACTTGTATTTGAAAAATGTTTTTGTCTTTTAATATTTTGTTTATCTAGAAAAAGACTTATGTTTTAGACATAAGCAAAAGCTAACAATAATGTACAATTTAGAAGTGAATATATAAAAGTTAGTCTACATACTATATATATTTATCACCCCCTCCACACGAGCAGGATGTGACACAAGGTCAATTTATTAAGCGAACTTTAACAGGTTTGAATTCAGATTTTTCCTTCTCCTAGATCAGTTGCCTAACCAAAGTTAAAGAGCCCAGTCTGCCCTACTATTTACCCATAGATAGAGGGAGAGTAGGATTCATACCTTTCCCAAGGGTATTAGCACTAAGTGAAAATGCAATTGCCACGTCCAGGATTTGAACTCTGGGCGACGAGTCCATTTCCCATGACTTTAACCATTACACCACACGCTTCCATACTTATACTCATTTTAGGGTTTTAACTTTAGTACATTGGTACCTTGACTGATGAGGTATAAGCTGTCACTTGATTGATTAAAAAAAAAAAATTTTTTTTTTTTTGCATTATGAGCTCAAATTTGAGGTAAAAGCGAGCTACTGATATGCTTCTGTTAATAAATAGTAAAGTATACAAAGTGACCTATTGTTGCTATCAGCTGGGCAGCAAGGGACTCTATCCCATTTTCATTTGTGCTAGACTATGGAGATTGTTTTTGTGTCTGGGAAGTTCGCTAAAAACATTTAAGTTTCCAAATTTATACCAAAGAAAAATATAAAAAAATGAACATTAAAACTTATTACAGCACATCATTCATTACCTTCTGTTTTATTTTTATACAATATTTGCTATTTTCTTTTTCAAAAAATATTAAGGTGTTTCTTTTAGTGGGTGGCTGGAATGGATTAATGGCATTTCAGTTTATTTCAATGGAGAAGATTAATTTGATGAGGAAATCGAGTTATGGACAGAACGAATTAAAATTGTTAGTCAAGGTACCACTGTATTATTTTTATACTAGCTAGCAGTATCTAACCAATTTTAATATAGACATAAAGTTGTTTTTATTAAAGTTTTAGGATAATTATTTGTATTTACTGTATGTAGTGTATGGAAGACAACTTTGAGTTTATTTGGAGATTCCAGATATCCTAAACAAGACTCCTTAAAAACTAATAAATATTTCAAATATTTAATTTCTTTTTCCAGATAGGGCCGGTTTAGATCTGTCGGTAGAGTGTCAACTTAGGAATGATAAGGTTCCTGGTTCGATACCAGCCCTCACCAACTTAGCGTATGAGTAGCACAGGGATCTGTCCGGTAAAGTAAGGAGCTGGTGGTAGGTGTGATGCTCCACCTCAGATGCAAGAACAATCTCCTTGGTCTAGTGCTAGTGAAAAGGGATAGTCCTTTGCTGTCTGGTTGATACTGTATGCCACACTGACGACCCTCCCCCTCCGACGATTAACTTAAAAGAAAGGTTTATAAACCTTTTTTAAAAACCTTTTTGTTTATAGCCAGAGAGAATCCACCACCTAGAAGCTCATATAGGGAGTGAGCTTCTGTTCTCATACTGATTAACAAGAGTGTGTTACCAATGTTAGGCATAAGTTGAACAGTAAGATATAAAGGGTAAAACAGATCTTTAAATACAGTTTAAAACATTACCAGATATGACTTTAACAATACTTGAAAATTTGGTTGAGATCCCGACCAAAAATCACAAGGCCTTAGTTAACTGAGACAAAGATTTGAATTAAATTCAACTTGTTGCTATGGTATGTTAAACAACATTAATTCTGTAATCTTTAGACATTCAATGATTCTATTTAAAATGGTCAGTCTTAAAACCAAAGAAAATTGCTAATTGTAAAATCTATAAGAATAAATTGGTTTTAACAATCTTTTTTCTAAGCCTAAAAGCATAGAAAAGATTTTTTTTTTTTTTTATAATGAAGAGTTAATGATCTATATATTAATTTTCATGTTGAACCTTTCAAAACTTGACTATCATTATAAATACTCTATTCAAATGCATTTTATGCACAATGTTAGTAATTATTTAATGATAATTTATTATTAATCACAATAGAAAAGTTTTAAAGCAATATTTAAAATTTTTTTTTACTGCAGACTATTTTTAAAAAGTACAAGTACTGAGTCAGTTTTAACTTGTGATTTAGATTGTTTATTGACTTTGCCGTCACATGATTGTGAAACAACAGTGAAGTAAGTTGATACATTTAAAGAAAAAAAAAACTAGTTCAACTATTAGGACAGCCAGATCTTCATGACCCATCAGATATTTCAGTTATTTTATTTTGTTAAGGTTTGGTTTGTTTTGTTTTACGGCATATCAACCTCAGTGGGTCATTTAATGCCGATAAAGTTTTGAAATAAATCAATTCTTAATGGATAATACAATTTTTTTATAAATACATTTTTCTATTTAACCCATAGATGGGACCCTAACAGGTACTACCACTCCGGGTCAGAGTGGACCAGGGAGCAATGGTGATGAAGGGGTGCTCCACATTCCCCAAACCTCCAAAACTGGAACCTCACCATCAGATAGTTTAACGTCATTCCCAGGACATGTAGACCCTCAGCCACCACCTTCTAGCACCCATATGATAAAAAGGGCTGGGGCTTGCCATAAGGGCAATAGGGTTGGGAAAATCATATTGGTGCCAGGGCTTGACGTGACCAGCCGATTGATCGGAGGGGGCCTCTCCGACCGCCCGTCTAGCCCAAGATAGGGCCAAAGTGGAGTATTGCATTATTTTGTTAAGGGTTTTCGATTGAAAAATACTTTCTTGAAATGAGCCTTTTATAGTTTGAAAGTATAAATTAAAGCTCAATCCTAACCCACTTTTTAGATGGCTTCCAATATCGTGTGTGTGTGTGTGTGTGTTTTTTGGAATTAATTCAGATTTGAATTTGGGTCATGGCATATATTTTCTCCTTTGATGGCAAAACATACCTACAGTTATAATTTGAAAGTTTACACTTAAATAATTGATGCAATTTTATTGTCATTTGTCATGGTTATCACATATTTCAAGAAAAAAAAAAATGTTGAGTACCAACAAGTAACTTCTTTGTGTGTGTGTATATTTTTCTCATTATTTTTAGTGGGATGTAGAGTGGATAGAATTCCATTGAGTGTTTTTTTACTGTTTAGTGTTGATTTTTTTTCTTTCTCTAGTTTATACTTGAAATATCACTCATTATGAAAAAGTATCTTTCCTTTGTGTAAATGGCCTTAATTTAGTCACTGTATATATAGTTTAATAGTTTTTTCTTTCTGTTTTTACTCTGTTGTATGGGTGTGGGATGACTCAGTGGCTGACAGGAGAGTGACTGAAAAATTAGTGGTATGGTAGTGGAGAGAGAGAAATAGTATCTGCTAGACAAGACTGGCCCTGCATGACCATAGCTTTTTATTATTTTTTCTAAGTGGGATGGGTGGTTGAAGCAATAGATAAACATGTGATCCACTATCTAACCTCTCTTTGCCCATTGATCAAAAGTATTCAGTTTATTATATAACAAAGGGAAATCACATTTAAATATTTCCATGTCTATCAATGGAAAGAGTAATATCTTAATATTAACAAACTTTTGAGTAACCTTGTTCCTAATGACATTTTTCCCCCTTTTTATTGTAAGAAAGGGTACAAATAATCATAGCTGTTTGTCGAGTGAAATAATATGAACTTTTAACACATTTGCAAGTGTGCAGATTTTATCTATTTTTCAGACAATTATCTAGCTAGCTCTTTAGCTCTTTCCCTCGCTTTCTCACATACATACATACATACATACATACATACATATTTCAGGTTTGTACTATCACAAAAAATAAATTAAAAAAACAAAAAGGACTAATAAACGATTTTTGCAATATAACTTAGAAACAATGACCAGAACTAAAATTTAAAAAAGTCTTAACAGATTTCTTTTTAAATACAGGTGATTTCCATTTTTTATAAGTTTTGAAAATGAGGGGATGTAATCAAAGAATAGAGCAGCATGAATGTTCGCTCTTTCCATCACTCCAGGACTTCATTGTTAAATTTTCCTAATTTAACTAAATTAAACAGTAAAGAATAAAATTATAGTTATTTCTTTTTGTTAATGGATTTCTTTTAAGATTTATCAATGGGATGTTTGCTCATATTTATTAAAATAAAAAACAATTAGAAATCAATAAAATATTCATTAAAATCAAATTCTTTGGTTCATTATGCAAAATAACCTTCCTGTTCATGCTATAAACTGCTATTTGGTTGTATGTATAAATTCAGTTGCATGTTTACTATGTAGATAAGGCCAACAGTATTAAATGACATGAAACAATTTTCTTAATAATTGAATCCAATGCAAATAAAATCATTAGAATAAGATGTAAATTAGGGGAATTGTGACGTTAGTGGTGATGTAGTTTTGGTTACACAGGCTTAAGATGAGAGAATTTTAATTTCCTTAGAATTGTCTTGTTAGATGGCATTTTCAAATGTCTCTTGCTCCCTTGTGGTGAGAAGAGATGTTTTGGATTATGAAGGTCAAAATCTATTTTTTTTTTTTTTTTTTTTTTTTTTTTTTTTTAATTCTCCCAGATTGCTTGCTTTATTTGATAGTTAAAAACAATTTTTCTCTATTTAATTTAGATCTAATTCTAATTTTTTGTTCCTTAAAGTTTGAATATCATTTCATTTTCTTATCAAGTAAGTTAGTAAAAATTTGTATTTTCATATAAAAACTTTTGAAAATTAAGATTATTGTAAAAAAGGTCATTCAGATCTATTAATTTAAGATATAAAAAAAACATCTATTGTCAAAAAAAAAAAAAAAAAAAAATCACTATACTTTTCACATACGCTGATAAGTACACGTCTTGCGTCCCTGATGCACAAAAATCTAAAAGGACACGGTAAAATAGTATCCTTGTGTCCCAGTGTTTTTCTTTTTTCTTCCCTCACTATTTCAAGCTAACTGTAGATACATTTCAATAGTTTCTTAGAAACGGATTACACAAGATAGGTTACAAGTTGTGACCCATAAATTTTCCAGGGGACTCCTTCAGAACAAATATGTGCGTCCCAGGATGCACTAAATCAAAAAGCTATCAGCATCACTGACTTTTCATCAGATTGAATGTCACCCCTGAAGGTGTGATTAACTTTGGTTTTCTTTGACTGAAACTATTTTTGAGGGAGTTGGGCAAAAAAGTTTCTTTGCTGCTGTAATTTATTCATTTTCTCAAATGAGTCATAATTTTAAATTCCATGGAACAAAAAAAAATCAAGTGAACCTATTTAAGCAAGAATGGATATATATACTCGAGTAACCCTTAATTACTAATCACAAAAAGGTGTTTTTTATCAGCAAGGTTAAGTCTAGAAACAAAGTAAGCCTAATATCCCAATTGATTAAGAGGGAAGGTGGAAGAATATCCCACTTGGCTATAGGGAGGAGATATGACTGAACATAAAGTGCAAATAAAAGAATGGACAGGTATAATTATGATATAGATGTTTCATGGCTCTATATCTTTATTCCCTTCTTAATCCATTTCAGCACACCCTTTGTACAAGTAGCTGATAGCCCTGTTGGCTGGGGCTTTAGAATACACTGATTGCACCTCTGCAGAGGGGTAAGATCTCCCCAAATGGGTCCACCTGTTGGCCATGGGTGGCGACCCATGATGCTTAAGGATGGAATCTTGGTGGATGAGCAGTCTGACATGCAACACTCTACTTAGGCCCTTACTTAGGCTAGACGGGCGGTTGGAGTGGCCCCCTCCGATCAGTCGGCTGGTCATGTCAAGCCCTAGCACCTATATGATTGTCCCAGCCCTATTGCCCTTATGGCAAGCCCCAACCCTTATCATATGGGTGCTGGAAGGCAGTGGCTGACAGTCTTCATGTCCTGGGTATGACATTAAACTCTAACTGATGGTGAGCTTCCAGTTCTGAAGGCCTGGGGAATGTGGAGCACCCCTTCATCACCATTGCTCCCAGGTCCACTGACCCAGAGTGATAGTACCTGTTAGGGTCCGATCTCCAAGTTAAATAGAACAAAACGAGTTCTAAGAAATGTGTTTTAAAAAATTGAGTTAAAAAAATGTCTACCCATGAAGAATGAATAAAAACAAACGTCTATGGCATAAAATGACCCAATGGGCTGACATGCCGTAAAACCCAACCAACAAGTAGCTGGTTATTTGTCGTTATAATCTTGTCTATATTAAACTTGAAGCCATAAATGATATATACCTTTTATATATGGAAATAGCTTATTGAAACTTAATAGAAAGTGTCATGAGTATTGTATAATAGCTGAATTTAAAAAATTTCCAAACTAAAAATCACCTAAAGAAAAAAAAAAGTTTGTTGAATACCAAGGGGGAACTATTTTTGGTAAAAATGAATGTTTATTTGTCTTTGTAAATATAATTTCAGTCTTGATAATTTTGAATCCATCTCATATCGAGGTTTAACTCCTTTCTATCCTAATAGGATATGATTCACAAGAAAATGCTAATAATTCGTTACATAATAAAACTTTGGGGGATATTTTTGTCCCACCTTGTTTAAAACATGTTAAATCTAAAAAGTAGTGCTTATTGAAATTTAACGAATTCCTAATTTTAAAAGTGCAAAAGTCGGATCAAAAGGATATAAAGAAATATTTTAAAGTGGCTTTAGGTATAATTGCAATCGCATCTCAATTCTTGGAGAAATTGTGTTGGCTTCATCATCTTGTAATGAGCATTAAAATAAAATAAAAAGTAAAAAAAAAAAAATGAATTTGAAAACTTTATATTGGTCTTTTTATCCATCTTGTACATAGATTACAAGGCCTTTTATTTATTTATTATTTTTACTAATTCTTTTTTCACTTCTGAAATTATAAACTATCATAGGCATTGTTTTAAGCTTGATTGATTGGTAATTGTTCAAACCTATTTTTCTTGTCTTTTAAACTTTATTTGACTTATCTTAATTATAACATTCAAATAGGAATGGTGTATCTTTTGACTATAATCTGATTATTAATGGTAAAATTCATCAATACTTGAACAGGTGCCCATTTTCTAATGGGTAGGTTCTCTAAGCAAATACATTGCCTATAACAATATCCTCATGTTCATAACTGTTTATATGAATGACTTAACAAAATAGAAAGCAAATAATAATAATGATATTCAAACTTGTTTAGCCTAAATATAATGTCAGTAAAGATTTTATCTGCAAGTTTTAAAAGAATTGTTTGCAATTCTCAGTAAATTAGTTACCCCCCCAACACACACACACGTCCCGCAATTCTGATTTTTTTTTTGGGGGTGTGTTTAAAACCAGAATAAAATATACACTCTGGGTATCAGTAGACTGTCTAAATTGTTGAGGTATTATCAAAGATACTAATATGTACACGTCCTGCATCCCCTGATGCACAAAAATCTGAAAGGACGCAGGAAAATCATATTCATGCATCCCAGTGTCTTTCTTTTTTTCTCCCTCACCATTTGAAGCTAACTGTAAATACATTTCAATAGTTTCTTAGAAATGAATTACACAGGATAGATTACAAGGTAGGAGTTAGATGGCTTTTTTTGTTTCTGCAGATCATAAATAAAACCCCTACAATCTATTAAGAAACTTTAGTTGGGACACATAAATTTTCCCGGGGACTCATTGAAAGCAAATATGTGCATCCCAGGACTCCCTAAATCAAGAAGCTGTCAGCATCACTGTATTATTATTTACATTATTCAGTCCTTGTTTGTTATACTCACAATGTTTTGGTTGCTGTTCTCAGGTGTCTTTGGTTATAGTCTAACCTTCAGAGAATTTTGAAACAAACCCTTTATTCTATCCACAGGGGTTAGTAGACTCCTTCTGTTGTCCATTGGAAAAATATTGAAAAAAAGGCTTCTGTTCAAAAGATATCTGAAGACTGTAGCGTGGCTGAAACATTGATTATAACAACTAAGATGGGGACAATAGTACATATTTTGAATTTCTAATTTCTTACCAAAATTTTTACCTGTGTTAATGTCTTCTATAATTTAGAGGCTAAACCACATTACTTTTAAAAAAATGCTAGTATGTGTCAATGTATTTATACAAGAAAACTTTGTTTAAAAGTATTTCTATTACAGATTACCTCTGTACTCTTTATAAGAATGTAAATAATTGATTCATATTAGAGTAAAATGAACTTGAAGAGAATTCTATGAATTTTTTTCTTTTTCTAATCAACTGACTGAGCCTCTATTTTTGATTAAAAATGCATCACAAATCTCTGGGATGATTGTCAGTAATATTAATCCTTACAGCCAAGTTGATTTGACTGCTTGCCAAAAAATCTGTTGTTATAGCTGAAAATAGTGTGTTGTTTTCTCTTTGTTTTATTGCTTTAGCAACCTTCATAAAAAGAGGAGAAAAAAAAAGAAAGAAAAAAGATAAAAACACCCATTAACAATTTTGGTTTTATCTTACATTTGTTTACATTTTATTTATATTGCTGTGTCCTTCTACTTCCAAAGGACTTTCATTAATAATTCATTATTTTTTTTCATATGTATTTTTTTATATGATGTTCAAGGTTAACAGCTAAAAATTGTGATTCTTTATCTTTGAATCCAGAAAATAGATGAATGTATGTATTGGATACAGATATGAGCAATTTGGTAAATTTACAATTTTTGAATCGGAGAACCTATATATTACAAATGAAATTTATATCTACTTTAATGAGACTTGAAAAACTTCTTATATTATAAATAATCTCTACTAAATATGATTGTTAAAAATAAGTGATTTTATTGCAGAGTTTTAATGAAATTATTTAAAGGTTAAAAAAAAAGTTTAATTCATTTTTGACAAATTGGTACAGTCTAAATTTAAAGTAGTTTTTTTACAAGCTCATTAATAAACAATGTTAAAAAATTTTGAATATTTTCTGTTTTATGAAAAGTTTTGGAAAAAGAAAAAAATTGGTTTAATAATTGGCAGCTTTTTATGTGTTGTTTTAAAATAGTTATTTTTGTTTATTTTGTTTTTTTTTTTTTTTAAAATATATTTTTTGTTTTGCCTTGTTATTGTGTGTATGTGTGTGTACTTATTTATATCTTGTTTGTAATGGTGTTACACCCCACCTTTTTCTTTTTTGTATTATTGAATTTAACACAATTCCCAATCCCTAAATTTTTATCAATCTCAAATCCAGGTTATTACAACCAGTTAGTAACTAGATTCATTTGTTTTTTCAAGGATGACTGATTTGCAATAATAAAGAATATATATTATATATAATATATATATATATAATTTTTTTTTTTTTTTTTTTTTTTTTTCACCCCCTAGTTGTACATTAGAAACGCCTGATTAAAAACAAGATGAGGATGTTTAATAGACTAAACAGTAAAATCTGTACTTATTATCTTACATAGTATCTATTGTCTGAGGTCATCTATTGTTTTCTCTGTATTCTGTAGGGGATCAAGGAAAACTATCAGTAGTTTTTAAAAGGTGATAGTTATTTTTTTAATTTTTTTTTTTAACACAAAAATACAATGGTGCTTAGTGTTGCCTAACCTGTTTTGTGTGTTGGGCCAGAAAAATCTTCATCCCTGTTGGCAAGGCTTAGAATATGCTGACTGCATCCTCTGCAGAGGGGTAATAAAAAAGGAGTCTTGGATATGACACTAAATTGCATCTAGTGGCGAGGCTCCAGTTCTTGAGTGTGGAATGTCCTTTCATTGTTATTACTCTCAGGTCTACACTGACCTAGAACAGTAGTCCTTGTTTGGCTCTCATTTATGGGTCAAATAGACCTGTTTGAAAATTATTTGTATCAGATAGGAATACTTGTAAATTATTTGTATTAAGAATAGTTACTTGAAGCTATGATTGTTTACTAAGGATTATTATTATTATTATTATTATTATTATTATTATTTGCCTGAAAATATAATTGCTTGCTAATTATTGGTGTTAGATAGAAATACTTGGAACCATATAACTGTGTGCACACAAATGATTATTAAATAGAAAGTTATTTTAAACCATTTGTGTATAAAATATTAGTGTTAGGCAAGAATACTTGCAACTATACAACTGTGTGCAAATTATTTGTATTATATATAGGAATACTTGATATAACTGTGTGCCCAAATAAATTTGGCACAAACGAAGTGCAGTTTAAAAGAAAAAAGGAAATACACTGGAATATTGAATATATGGGCTGGGTTAGCTCAGTCGGTAGAGTTGGGCTAGAAACCACAAGGTTCCTAGTTCGATACTGGTCCTCGCCAACTCAGAGTATGAGTAGCACAGGGATCTGTGCGGTAAGGTAAGGAGCTGACGGTAGGTGTGGCGCTCCACCTCAGACGCTAAAATAATCTCCTTGGTCTAGCGCAAGTGAAAAGGGGATAGACTCCCTCGCTGATTGGCTGATACTGACTTTAGGCCGCCCCGATGACTTTACTTTTTACTTATTGAATATATAGTTATGATTACAACCAAACATTTCTAAATAAATCTAATTTTGGTATTGAATAACCCAGAAGGCGATGATATGCTTTTTAAAACAAATAAACAGAGCCAAACAAGACAAATCTTCTGAAATAAATCCTTAATTTGATATTGGCCAAATAAGCTGGCTTGCAATTTTGTAGTCTTGGTTGAAATTCCAAGAATTAGCAATTAAGAAACCTTGCAGCAATTTTGTAATTAATTTTTAGTTTTTATTAAAAAAATAATTTGCCAGCATATCAAAAATCTTTTTTTTTTTCTTTTTTTTTTTTTTTCTCCTTATAACTGCCTTTTGAATTTTTTTTTTTCCTCTTTACTAGAAAATGTTAAATTCTGTGATACAAAGTAGCAATTTATTTTAATTAATGAGTGTGATGTGTTGTATCATTTTATACTTCTCATCTCATATTGTCTGTTTCAGAATACAGAAGTTTTGATGCACAGCGAATTAGAAAAATCCAATTTGCATTGATCATACAAGAATATATTACAATGCAATGTATACTCATACATTGTTTAATGGAAGAATTTGAACATTTCCAGTTTTGCTAGCTGTGATCTAGCAGACATTATATTCTGGGAATTGATATTTCTAATTAGACAATTTTAACACTGAGCACGCGTAAATCCCAGAGTTTATCTTTTAATTTGGTTTTAACCAAATTAAAGGGAACGTTAGGCCAATAAACAATAGTTTTAAGTTGTATGTGTCTGTGTGTATATCATTGTAGCTTTTTAGTATGAAATTTAAGAGTGGGTGTCGATTATTTACTGAAAACCCCTCAGTCATCTCTACCATACGTTTGCTTGACCATAAGTGTTTATCTGATTCCAGGATCCCTCTGTGAGACAAGCAACCCAAGGCACCCAAGGCACTTTGGATGATTTCAACCCATTTGCTGATAAGAACAACACTCAGCCGGTAATACTGCCAAACTGATATATATATATTTCCCCAATTCATAAAATCAACAAGTGCTAAGAGATTTATATAAGTACTTGTTATAAATTGGCAGGCATTTTGACTGCTAATAAAGATTAGTGTTCTTATTCAACACTTTTGACCCCCTTCACTAAAATTTTTTTTTTTTTTTTTTTTTTTTTGTTAAATGTAGAAATTACTTTTAAGCATTTTTCTTTTTTAAAACTTTATTTTGATATATTTTGTTTATTTTTGTTTTCTTTGCATGTTTGTTTTATGTATTTATTTAAATGTTTTATATGAATGTTTTGGCTGTCAACTATTTTGAAAATAGAAATTTTAAGCCAATTTTTGTACAAAAACAGTCTCATGAACATTGATGTTATTTTTATAGGCCTAATGAACTTACTTGTGAAAGAAATAGCTTGAAATGAAAATGTTTTTTTTTATTTATTTATTTATTTTTTTTAAAGCAAACTATATAAAATAATCTCCACTAATCATGTACCTTCTTTCAAAGTATTTCAGTAACTACAAGTAACCATGGTGACAGGTTACTGATTGGTTGTAACTAAGTCAGGGTATGTCTTCTAGTTGTATATAAAAGCTGGTTGAGAAACTACTTGTATCTGGGGATAATACTAATGGGGGGAAAAAAACAAAACATAGCATAAATAAATATGTAATTTGAAGTCAAAATATTTAGATAGTGCATATATATAAAAATTCTATATTCCTCACTTTAAATTTATTGTGCAGATAGTTCTTGTTTTGCAAATAATAAAAAATATTCAGATCCTTACTGCATGGTTTAAAAGAAGAAAAAAACACACACACAAAAAAGAACTAGAAAAATACGGGAAGATAATGAGTTAAATTAACTGTCACTTCTTGACATCCTAGATTTCACTTTGAGTTAGGTTCTCAAAAAAAATCTGAGAGTAGTTGTTAAAAATCTTTCATTTCAGTTAGTCTATCTCACAAGTTTATATAATTCTTCTCGTAAAAGAAAATAATTTTTTTTTCTCCAAAAGTTTGATTTCCATTTCTTCTTTTTCTAGGAAGAAAGCGATCAGGTAAAGAAAATATTTACAACTCTTGAAAGTAAAATAAAAATTATGGGTGGTTTGTGGTTCTCTATTGTTGTTGTTAACAATGCATGTATTTACTGATGACTTTTCTGGGTTTGTTTACCTTCTTTTTTTTTTCTTTTTCTTTGTAGGGAAATCTATTTTCTAGTTTGTATTGGCTTTGGGCCAAAACATTATCTCTTTCAGACCTGATAATGTTTCTATATTTTTATTAGTTATCTCCTCTTTTCTGTCATCTAACTTCTCCTTGTTAATGATACAAGAGGTTAATTAAGCCAGCTGTTTTGATAGAACTTAATTCGGAGCAAGTTAAAACATAATAAAAAAAAAGGGTTTTAATTATCTTCTTAGGCTTTCCTGTTGAACCTGTTTTACTCAAATATTTCATTTTCAGTCTTCATCTCCAGTCCCCCACTTGAAAAAAAAAATAAATAAATAAATAAAAAAAAAATAATAATAATCTGCATATGGTCCAGAAAAAGCATCATTTTAAAAAAAATTTTTTTTTTTTTTTATTCCTTAAAAAAAAAAAATTATTAACCAAATGGATTGTTTGAAGTGCCATTGTTGCTTGTTTGTTATAAATTTTGAGGTTCATTTTCTAACCAAATCTGAACTCTGCTCTTTGACTTCTGCATGAATCTGTTGGTAATCTCCTGTAATAATTATGCTAATATTGGGAATCAGATCTGACAATTGAAATACAATAATCGGGTAACTAAAGTAAAATGTTGATTAACATGGCACATACATTTTAACAAAATTTGCTGCATGAATTTTGTCTAACACACTTCTTCTCATCTATTGAAAAAAAAAAAAAAAAAAAAAAAAAAAAAAAATTTTTTTGCATAAATTAACATCGGCATTAAATGACCCACAGAGGTTGAATTTGCCGTAAACCAAACCAAATAAATTAACAAATGGATTATGATTTATAGTGTCAGAAAAACAGATCTTACCTTTAAAATGTTGATAATCTGCAGTTTATTGTGATTTAATTATTTTTTTTTAAAAGTTGCCCTGGAAAATAATCTTGGAATTAAGATTGTAAAATGATATATATTTTTTAATGCAGAAAGCCTGCAGGATAAATGTTTTTTCTTTAAAGTATTTTTCTTTAGCTTATTTCTTAAATATTCTGTAGAAATGTTTTTATTCATCTCTACAGTTATTTACAATTGGTTTTAGCTCTGTTGGCAGAGCACTTGCCTAGGAATTGCAAGGTTCCTGGTTCGATACCGGCCCTTGCCAACTCGGCATACGAGTACCACAAGGCCCTGTGCGATAAAGTGAGCTAATGGTAGGTGTGGCGCTTGAACTCAGATGCAAAAACAATCTCCTTGGTCTGATGCTAGTGAAAAGGGGATAGACTCCCTTGCTGTCTGACTGATACCGACATTAGGCCACCCCTATCAACTTTACTTTTTTATATTCCTGAAAAATGTAGAAAACACCAAAAATAGTGTTTTAATATCTGTTAGATATGATTTTAAAAAAAAATCAATTGCTTAAACTTTGCTCTATAATAAATCCCAAGGAGACAAAAAAAATGACATCTTTTTGATTTGCTCTCTGAACTGTTAATGCTAATCTTTGGTTGATACAAAATCTGTTGTTTAAAAAAAAATGACCCATATAGATATCAGTCTTTTGTAATTATAACTAGGCTACCCAAATCTAATGTGACACATGATAAATTATTGACACTGTGGAAATAAGTTTTTGTAAAATTTTGAAAAGGAATTAAGTCATTGAGATATTTTTCAAGGGAGGCAAGCAAGCCCTTCTTCTTAGAATAATCATACAATGCAATCTTCCTCCTCAAATTTATCATTGTGCTAAGTTAAGCTTAGTAAATATCAATAATTCCAGGTATTCTTTCTTTTTAATCTCTGAATTACTATTAAATTCTATATAATATTGGTGTAATAGATAATTTCATAGGTATTTAGCTTGCATCCCACATGTGGGTATGACACAAAGTCTTTTAATGTGAGACCACCCACGAGCCGAAGCTAATGGGATGGCGGTTGCAAAAGATGTGTTAAGCACTGGGCAATAAACCCAGCTCTGCCCCTTTAAATCAAGGGGGTAGGTGTTGCCTGGAGGGATAGCCCCCTGGGATTATGCCATTAATTTACATTAATAGTCCAGTGACCGAAGCCACTGGACTCCTGCCCTGAAGGCCTAGTTATTAATTATTAATATTGTCACAGGTAAAAGACACTGAGACTAGTTCAAATCCTAGACGAGGCTGTTTTTATTTCACATAGCACTAATACCCTTGGGAAAGGAATGAGTCAAAAATATTCTCCCTCTAGCTATGGGTAAATAGTAGAGCAGACTGGGCTCTAGGTTGGGCAACCAGTCTAGAAGAAAAAGAAGTAAAACCTGTTAAACTCCGCTTAAGAAATTGACTGTCACTTCCTACTCGTGCAGACGGGTTGGTAAATATGTATAAGAATCTAGTTATCATATATTACAATGTCTTTATTCTTTCATTATCCTAGTGAAGACTTAATCCCCTTTTATAACAAAATTCCTTAACTACAATGTTGTAATTTTTAGTGATTTTTACTCTTGTGTTAATTCAGAGTATGAATTTCTCGACATTCAAATTTATCTACTCTACTGAAAATTTTCTTGATAAAATATTAGCTGATGTGAAAAATTGTTCTCTGCAAATCATTAACTTGCAAAAAGTGGGCCTATCCCCAAAATCTAGTTAACAAGACCATACACAGTATTTTTTTTTTTTTTTTTTTTTTTTTTTTGTGTGTTAAACTCAAAACTAAACAGTGGTTGTAAAATGATTGGCTTTGGTCATTACTAACTCAATTGGTTGCTGTTGGCATTAATTTTGGTTTGAAACAAAAGTCACTCAGCAAAACTGTCTGATTGGACAGGTTTGTATTTGTTTGAATTTCTGAATGTTTCATTAAACACTTTTTTTTTTCTTCTTCTTTTGATAATTTTAATTAAATCAATAATAGAAATTGACTTTGTATATCTTGCTATAAGGTCAATTGTAAGATTTGTATGTGGGCATGAATATATGAGGCGTTTAATAACTGACCTTTTGTAGGTGCCACAACTTAAAAACTGAAGGAAAAAAATGCAAAGTTTCCTGACTTTCAGAATGTGATATCTTGGCTAGGAAGGAATTCCGGATCTTCCCAACTTTTTCAGATTCTAGACCTTGCACGGCCTCCTATGTCACATAAGCAGGCAGAATTCTAACAGGCCGATTCATCTTATAGTCAATCTATGTCCATTTTGAAAAATCTTAAAGCACAAACATTTGGCTAGATGGAACCGTAAGTTCTGCTTGCGAAATACTATTTGTCTGTAGTATCATCACTATCATTGCCTACCATGACCAGGGAATACATTTCACATTGAAAAGGTTTCATTTTCTGATATAACCTGAAATTATAGATAAATTGTTGGTGTGTTTTTGTATAACTGCATAATTTTTTAAAACTTTTTTTTTTTCTGAAGAAAAAAGATAAGTTTGTATATTTTGAACATTTTTTTTTTTTAAACGGACATAAATTGACTATAAAACGAATTGGCCTGTTAGAATTCTGCCTGTTTATATGACATATGCCCCCCCCCCTGTATATAGTAGTGGGTTGTGGACCTTGAGACCAAGAAAATGATATAATCACCTTGAAAATGGCCGTGGTGGCGCTTACAACACTTTGTTACTAAATGCCTCGTATACATACTTAAATTTAAAAACAAATTATTAAACTTAAGTGCCAAAAAATTAAACGGTGTTAGACTAGATGGTTTTGCCCTTTCTTACTTGTAAAATACTTATTTGGATGTAATAGATAAAGAGGTAGTGTAGTTATGGCAGCTAGGATTTAACACTGATTGACTACAGACTGATTGTTAAGTCCAGACAGATTGAACATTTTATCTCCAAAGTAACAACTATTCTTGGTTTTTCACTGACAAGTCACACAGAAATACCAGGAGTATCAGATTTCCAGATAGACAACTGCAGCAAACATTTTGCAAACATCTGACCACTGATGACTGATAATAAACCACTCAATGATTTGAACCTTCTATAAAATCCCATCCCAATTCAACACTGGTGCTGCTGCTAAACCCATTAGTAGTGATGGGTGGTTTAAACGGAATCCCCCCCCCCCCCCGTTTCATCTGGACACTGCACCAGAATTATTTTATGAAACTGTTCAGTGTAGTGATATTACTACTGAGCGACTATATCCCAGGAAACACTGAAAAAGGCTTTCAGATTTTTAATAAAATCATTTTATCAATATTTGTACTATTGTTAGAGGAAAGGATTGAACAAAAAATATGAAAAAAAACATTCAATTGACTTATTTTTTGTAAATAAATGTGAAATCTATTTGTTTACAAAAGAAATGAGAGCGGGGGGGGGGGATACGACAGATATGACACTTTGAAAATCTTTTCTCAAATGGGGGAGTGGAAGGAAATACGACAATGTCTGAAGTCAATTTGTTTCGGTTATCAAAGTTAAATGTTTTTTTTAAAAAAACACAAAACTTTGTGATAAAAGTAAATAATTTGTCTCCCTAAATATCTAATCATTATTACACAAGAGAATTAATGGCTTCCTTAGAAAGAATACTGAATTAACTCGTTGCTTACCAAATTTTCTTGGTATTTTTTACCTATACAATGGGATCTTTCAAAGTTCACTATCTATTTACCTCAAAAGATGGCAAAGGTATTCACGGAGTGATTTTTTTCAGTGTAAACAAGTGACACATAGCTTATGATAGGAAACCCACTGTGAGCGGTTTAACATAGATAGATTTAAAAACCAAACCAAAAACGGAGGTATCAAGGAAAAAATAACCAAAATCGATATTGAAACCAAAATGGCCAAACTACCCAACTCTATCCATTGCAGTCATTATAACAGTATTGAACCATGCAAACCTGGTACTGTGTTGCTCTTTCAAGCAGATTGTCACGTGTCTGAGAGATGGTATAAAATTAAAGGTGCTCTTCTCTGTTGGAGTTTGCAAGGACCCTATGTGAACTGGAGTCTCTGTTTTGGTGTTTTTATTATTTAATCTAAGATAAGGCCCATTATCCCCCTCATTATGTGTAAATGACATGAAACTTTTCCCAAGAAAATGCTGTTGTCTTTCAAGTATTCTATTATTGATCTTAATGTTGTCCAGATTTAAATAGCATATTGCAGCCACACTTAAATTGCATCTATCATTTTTGATCAATCGGCTGGTCACGTAAAGCCCTAGCACCTATATGATTGCCCCTACCCTACTGTCCTTATGGCAAACCCCAACCCTTTTTATCATATGGGTGCTAGAAGGTGGTGGCTGAGGGTCTTCATGTCCTGATGGTGAGATTCCAGTTTCTGGAGCTCTGGGGAATGTGGAGCATCCCTTCACCATTGCTCCCAGGTCTGCTCTGACCCAGTGGTAGTACCTGTTAGGGTCCCATCTATGAGTTAAATAGAAAAACATGAGTTTTATTAAAAAAAAAAAGAAAAAATAAAGAAAAAGAGTATCCATTAAGAATAAATTCATTTCAAAACTTTGCTGGCCTTAAGTGACCCACTGAGATTGATATGCCGGAAACCAAACTAAACCTTTTTTTTTTTTTTTTTTTTTTTTTTTTTTTTTTTTAACTCCCAGCATGAGTAAATATGCAATTTGAAGTCAAAAATATTTAGATAGTGCATACATATAAAAATTCTATATTCCTCACTTTAAATTTATTTCTTGGTGGTCTTGTAAATAAAAGAAAAAAGTATCAGTCTCTTACTGCATGATTTAAAAAAAGAACAACAAAAAACAAACAAAAATAGAAAAATAAGGGAAGATAATGAGTTAAATAACTGTCACTTCTTGATATCCTAGATTTCACTTTGAGTTAGGTTCTCAAACAAATCTGAATAGTAGTTAAAAATGTCTTTTATTTCAGTTAGTCTAATATCTCAAGTTTATATAATTCTTCTCGTAAAATTTACTGTTGTGTAAATTATTTAAAAGATTTTTTTCCCCCTCAAAGTTTGTGATTTTCATTTCTTCTTTTTCTAGGAAGAAAGCGAGCAGGTAAAAATTTTATTTTCAACTTTTTGAAAGTAAAATAAAAATTATTGGTGTAGGACCCCCAATTTTCTGTTTCAAATCTTTCCTAATTCTGTTTCCACTTTTGATAAATCCCTTCTTTTTCACCCATTTGGTAAATTGTTTTTTTCCCCCCAGTTCTATAGTATTTTATTAGAAAATTGCAATAAAATATACTATAATTATAAAAACTGAAAATAACCTAATTCAAAGTTTTATTACATTCAAAGAAATAGCAAATACCTACAAATTTAAAAAAAATGTTAAAATCAAAGTCCAAAAATAAATTCTATGTAAAAGTAGAAATGTAATATGACTAGACAATAAAACAATGGAATGTTGTAGTGCATAATTATCTTTGAGGTAGAACTTTTAACAAAGCTTCCATTTTACATCATCTATCATGTTATAAACACATGCATGCGGGGGCTTAGTTTCTTCTAAGCTTGTCAAAACTGTTATTAAACGGATGCAGTTAACATTTATAAAATGTAGATTCATAATACAGTAGATCATCATCTACTAATTCCAGAATCCTATCTACTGCAAGGCTCTTTTCTTGCTTAAAGAATCTTTCATAAAATTGTACACAGGCTTGGCAGCATTAAACTAAGAATTCCATTTGATTACCACAGGCACAGGGAGTAATTTCATTTTTTAGGCAAAGAATCTTCTTTTTATATAGAGGAGCCGGTCTAACTTCTGAGGCTGAAATTGATTCACTATATTGATTTGATTCAACCAGCTTGGCAATTTGTTACTTATTTTTCCACCCTTTTTATTTTAAATAAATGGAATATGATAAAATAATTAATAGTAATAGTTAATGTTATTAAAGGTATTTTTGTTCAATTTAAATACATTTTAAAATGGTGAAGATGATGCAATAATGAATCTGGAAAAATCCCTGTGTGACAGTAAGCTTCAAAGTAGACAAGCCAGGCATTTCATAAAATGGTGTTTGGAAAATATTTTTTCTTTATTTCTAAATGGTCATGTAATAGCCTTTACTTTTCTTTCATCGTATACAAAAACAAGGTTACAAGTCGTTAAAAATCTTTTACTTGTAAATTTTGTGAAAATCAAATGAGCCTTGAGGAAATTTGTTAAACTTTTGATCTTCGTATTTCCCCTTCCAATTCCTACATCTAAACTATTGTTTACCTCTCCTTTCCACTTCAGCAATGTTACTGGACCAACTTTCATCTGCTTTGTTACATTTGTTTATTTGAAGAAAAAAAAATTAAAGTATTTAAAAATAGACTAGTCAAACATTTTCTCAGAAAATCTACAATGCACTTTTTTTTAATGTAAAAACTTTTGTTCTTAATTCTTTGTAGGATCTTAAAAGGAAAAATTACTAATATATGTCAAATCAAATTTCGAGGAAATAACTAAGTTATGTTATGAAAATGTTTAATGTTGCTATAAAGTTTTGAAAGAATTAGAACAAAAAAATTTGAAGAAAAAAAAAAAATCCATTTTTTTTTAATTAAAAATTTCATTAAAAATCCCAGATTCTGTTTCAGATTAACAATTCTGTGACTCCAGAAAATAGGTCTCCTTATGGGTTGATAGTGGTTCTCTATTGTTGTTAACAATACTTACTGCTGGTTTGTTTACTTTTCCTATAATGTGCCTTGATATACATATGACACTAGCATCTCATAGGCTTTGTCATAGTTGCTGTGTTCAAATAGAATAAAAAGCTACATAATATTAGGTAGCTAATTTATCTCTAAATTTTTTTGCACTTCAGTTTATAATTCTTGATCTTGGAAGTTTGGTAATTTTTCTATTTTAGAAACTTTAAATCTAGAAGAGAATGATGACTTCTCATTGAGTACCTCAAACATTGGTTAAAGGCAATAACAGAAATTATTACTTCAAATACAGTAAAAATGATGCACTAAACAATTACATTTTGAAGCAGAGATGCTGATAGGTATGCGTCCTGCGTCACTGACGCACAAAAGTCTAAAAGGATACAGTGAAATTGTATCCTTGTGTTTTTCTTTTTTCTTCCCTCACCTTTTCAAGTTAACTGTGAATACATTTTAATAGTTTCTTGGAAACGAATTTCACAGGATAGGTTACAAGGTAGAAGTTAAGACTGCTTTAGTTGAGACCCATAAATTTTCCCGGGGACTCGTTCAAAGCAAATATGTGCATCCCAGGATGCACTAAATCAAAAAGTTATGAGCATAACAGTTGAAGATAAAAAAAATAAAAACGTTTATTTTATACAAACGAAATGAGTTAAATATTTAAAATTTAGCATTTAGTTTTACACTTTATATGGCCCTTGTTTAGTCTGTACTTATACAGTGCACACTCCTTATAAAGAGATTATATTATATCAATTATATTTATGTAATTAAGTGAAGAGAAGTTGGAGTCAAGATTTTGTGTTCAGACTCCACAGCCTTGCCTTGGAAGACTACAAAAGTTAGATCAACTGAAATTTAATTACTGTAACAAGGAGTTAAGAAAATGCTAAGATAAAAAAAAAAAAAAAAAAAAAAAATGGATCTCCATAAAACTGTTTAATTTCAAACTCAATTCTTATCACACATTTGTTTTTACAGAATGACTTAAAATAACATCAGAAAAAAACAAAAACTTTCACTAACAAGTGTATTGATTATTTTTTTTTCTTTTCTTGTTTTAGTTCTTAAATAGCATATCAGATGAACAAAAGCAGTTATCTCTGAAGCCATTGAGAATATCACTAGCAAGACCTATTACATTTTGGGAGGCATCTCTATAGAAACTAACATTCAAACTTTTATCTTGTCATACCTTGATGACACATCATTTAAAAGGCTTCAAATGAAAATATAATGTGCACGTGATATTTATCAGCAACTCTACCATTTTAGGTTTTAATGATTCAAGAATATATTTGTAGGTGTTTAAAACTCTTAACATCCTATACCACCTCATTCCACCCGGACAGAAGTCATATTCGTTTTCCTAATCCACTCCAAACGATAGCTTTTGTTTAAATATAATATTAAACATATTTAGAAGTCTTTATTTTAAGGTAAATAACAGGTAACTTTAAATGAAAAGGAAATGTTTAGCCATTTTTGATAGATCCTTATAGGAATGGGGCTCTGGACTTAGAAAATTCTCAACAGGATGTTAAGAGTTAACAGTCTGAAGTTTTACGACTGGTGTCTTCAGCATCTGTTCTCTTACTGAATGGAAAGAAAGTTGAACCTGTGCTATGCAAATTGATTATATTATTAAGAATAATAAACATATAACACGGAAGAAAGTCAGACATGCTCAAAATATCCAAAATCAAGTGCTGAAATTCATTTGCATCAGTTGGGTTATATTGATTTCTTTTGTGTAGCTTCCACATTAGTTAAAAAGAACAAACGATTAGGATCAATTCTAACGAAAAAAATCTAGAGTTACTCCCCTTGATGAGTAGGAGACAGTTGCCTCCTATGACAGGTGCATTGTGGAAGTGAGGACTGGAAATGGGACTTCAGCCATGACACACATGGATTGGTACACGAGATAGCTGGGCGCACCCAAATTGAGCTTTAAGTCGCTGTTTTTAGGGTAGAAGCATTTCTCTACCCGGCGTTAAATAATCAGGTCTTGCATTTTCATTCAATGTTCCATATTTATATGCATGTAAAAAAAAAAAAAAAAAAAAAAAACTGGACCTTATTTCCATGTGTAATTTGCTACTTAGAAGTAAAAAACAAAAACAAAAACAAACTATTGCAAATTATAACAATGATGAAAAATGGATTCTTCATAACTATTGGGAAGGGGGGGTGGTAAAATGTACCACCAAAATCCTAGCAAAGGCAGATTTTCATCCAAAGAAGGTAATACTTTGGATATGGTGGGGTGGAAAAAACAATTCAGATACTCATTGTCGTCAAGGCATGCTGACAGCTTGGATTCCATGGACTCTCTCGTGCCATCCATCCTATTAGCTATCACTTTTGGGAAGTCCTCTAGACAGCATCTAGTGTCAGCACAGAGCTGATGGATGTAGATTTTTGCTGGTTGGCCAATACTAGCTTGTCCATAGGAGAATGTTACTTATGAATTCATCCTTACTTCTCCAGCAGTGTCCAGCATATCTTCATTTTACTTGAATGGTTTGTGAAATGGGGAAATAGGTGGCCCTACAGCTGCTGTTTTCTAGGGAAGGTTCTAAAATTAATTCAGAAGATTGTTTCATTAGGAAAATGCTAGACTGTTTCTTTTGGTGACTAAGCAAAATATTATCTTAGCTGAGAAATTTTGACTGCTTTGTTCATCAGATATTGCTACTTCAACTCCCTATTTATTCTACTTTTTAATAGAATTCTCTTAATGAAAAAAATTCTATTCCTTGGAACAAGGCTGTGGGGTCATTGTCTCTGACTTTAGTTGAATTTACACTTTATATGGCCCTTGTTTAGTCTGTACTTATACAGTGCACACTCTTTATAAAGAGATTATATTATATCAATTATATATTTAATTAAGTGAAGAAAAGTTGTAGTCAAAGATTTTGTGTTCAGACTCCACAACCTTGTCTTGGAAAGACTACAAAAGGCATACAAAGCAGGTCTTTATTAAGAAAGAGAAACAAGTTCTAAGAGGATGACATTATAAAAAAAGATGGCAGAACATAGTGTAAAAAAAAAAATCATAAAAATGATGTTTAATAAATAGAAGGTTGGAAAAAAGAAATTCTTACTTAATAAACTAAAAAAAATGGTCAATCAATTGTTGAAATAATATAGGGTATTTGTTTAGTTGTTGGGGTAAGTGAATTTTTAGTAATTTCAATTTTTTCTTCTTCTAATCACAAGAAAACAACAAATAGAAAAATCTGGGACCCTGAAAAACATTTCATGTCAGTAACCAGTTGTTGTAATTGATATTTTATATCACAGAAGGCTCCCAATCTCAAAAGTGGTTTTGTTCATTTTATTACTGAAAGATGGGGGTGGAGTGCTGCTAAAGAGCGAATCTATTGAAACCTGTTTTGCTTTTTGTACTGTAATTTTTAACCTATATTACTGACCTATTTTGTCTGCCTTTTTAGTTAAAATGATCTAATAATAGAATTAGAAAATACCACTTTTTTCTTCTTTTTTTTATTCAATTATAATTTACCATAATAAGCCTAAGAATCCTCTAGAATTTAGTTAATAATCAAAGATAACCTACACCTCTTAAATGATTGGTGCAATTGATTCTGACATTTGAAAAAAAAAATCTGATTTTTTTTTCAGATAGTAAAAAAATTTATATTGGAATTTTTGGCATCAATACAGATTTAATGAAATTGTTAAAAAAAAATTGGCTATTGGAGATGGTTTAGCTCAGTCGGTAGAGTATCCATCTCGGAACCACAATGTTCTGGGTTCGACATTGGCTCTTGCCAACTCAGTGCTTGGGTGGCACGACTTGGATCTGTGCAGTAAATTGGGGAGCTGATGGTAGGTGTGGCACATCACCTCGGACCCAAAAACAATCTCTCTGGTCTAGTACTAGTAAAAAGAGTTGTTGGGCTGATACCGACAATAGGTCACTCTGCTGACTTTACTTTATATGAGGAGTCGTGTCTGTTTTGGTATGTATGTGTTGACTTATAACTCTGAAAAGAGATGTCATTGGGCATTAAAATCACACATAATGTTTATAAGGAAAAATACAAAATTTAGTTTTTGATTTTTTACTGATTAAATGATATAATTAAAAATCAATCGATTTGTGGAACTTTTCACTGTACAAAAAGCACAGTCACAGATTCCATAGGTGAAATTTGAATTTGAGCTTTTTCGAAAATTATTTTGTAATTTAGAACTAATTTATGGGGGGGGAAAAAATTGAGTGGGAGGGTAAACTATCAAAAAAAATTTTAATTTTTTAAAATTTTTTTTAATACTATTTTGAATATAAACCAAAAGAGAAATTGTAATACAAAAAATTCTACATTTTTAATTATTAGCTTTTTATTGTTATATTTTTATAGGATAAAATGAATTAAAATGAATACATCTTTATCACTGTAACTCAATCAATTAAGAACTAGCATTTAGAAAAATAGAATAAGGTTTCAAACCACCCTCTTTTGTAAACAAAATAAAAACAGTTCCTAAAATAAGTGAAGAAGCGAATTTAGCTTTTTTTTTATTAAAATTAATTTTAATCAGTGTAACTACAAAAACTGATTTTTTAAAGAAATAAACTATAGAATTTTTCTTTTTCTAGGAAGAAAGTGAGCAGGTAAAAATATTGATATTTTCCACTTTTTGAAAATAAAATGAAAATTTATGGGTGTAGGACCCTCAATTTTCTGTTTCAAATCTTTTCCTAATTCTGTTTCCACTTTTGATAATTCTTTTTTTTTCCGCCCTATTTGTTAAATTCTGCCCCCCCCCATTTTTATAGTATTAGAAAATTGCAATAAAATATACTATAATTATTATAAAAACTGGAAAAAAACCCCAAAAAACAACAGAATTCAAAGTTTTATTACATTTAAAGAAATAGCAAATACCTACAATTTTTTAAATATTTTTATTAAAATCCAAGTCCAAAAATAAATTCTATGTAGAAATGTAACATGACTAGACAATAAAACAATGGAATGTTGTAGTGCATAATTATCTTTGAAGTAGAACTTGAAGGACTTATTTCTTAGAACAAAATATTCATTTTTAATCAGTGTAGCTCAAGAACGTTTTGAATAAACAATATTTACCTCCTACAAATAAGGACACGTCGTTTCATTTTTAGCTTCTTTCTATTGTTGCATTTTTAGGGGTAAAAAGAAAATAAATTAAACGAATATATTTTTTATCACTTTAACTTGACAAATAATTAAGAACTGAATTTAATTCATTGTCTTATGTACAAAAAATTTTTAGAAAAAAATTGTTTCAAAACAATCACGAGTTTAGGGTTACATTAAAACAAAAATTAAAAATGTACGCAAAAACAATTTTTAAAATAAACGTAGTATGTGAATTCTTAGTGAATTTTTAATTTGCTAAGTTTGCTAAATTATATTCCTCTTCCCTTCCTCTCTTACTCCTCTCTTCCCCTTTTCTCTTTCACTCTTTGGTGTGCCTAAAATCCTTTTAGCCTGGTCATGGATCGGTACTTCTACTAGTGTGTGTGTGTATATATATTATACACACACAATAGTGTTTGATTTCTAATTAAATGTTTGAAGATATGACAATTTATAAAATTTGTTTATTTTTCAGGCTCCACCACCATCTCGATCAACCATCCCAGCTCCACAACCAGCACAGCCTCCAGCATCTCAACCAGCCATCATGACACCCTCTGAGGAACCCCCACCGTATTCAGCGGTTGGTGCTCAGAAGGTGGACACCAGTGATTTGCAACGTAGACAGGAGGTAAGACCAATCTGGGTAGATGCTAATCTCAGAAACTGGGGATTTGGGTTTTCATATGATTTTTGTGTCTTCAAACTGTGCGAATAATTTATGTATATCTATATCTCAGTGTCGGAGGCACGTGACATAATAGTTAGTCGTGGGAAATGGACTTATCAACCCGAGCTCAAATCCTAGACAAGGCTGTTTGCATTTCACATAGCGCTAATAACCTTGGGAAAGGTATGAATCCATATATTCTCCCTCCAGCTATAGGTAAAATACCAGGGCAGACTGGGCTCTTTAACCTTGGATAGGTAACCAGTCTAGAAGGAAAACTCTGAATATGAAAAACCTGAGGTCAGTTGTTGATTGGGTTTGTGGCATTCTTTGTGTACCAATTCTTATCAACTGTGCCAAAAAAGTGCTGATGGTCCAACATAAGCCTTCACCACTATAAACAAAACAGTGAGGTTTGTTCATTGGATTAACCCTCATGTGTCAAAATTGACGAGTCCATTTTCCATCATACTATATCATAAAAAATACCCAAATGGGTTTTTTAAATTATTTCAATAAAATTATAAATGCAGGTCTTTTCAATAAAACAAACAAGTTTCTACGAGAGGAAAATCCTAGTTCACATTGCCGCCCTGTCATCTGGGGCTGCAGAGGGGTAAGCCCCCTCTCTCCAATGTGGTTACTTATTGGCTGTAGGTGGGGACTTGTGACACTTAAGGATGGAATCCTGGTGGCTGAGCAGTCCATGACCTGCAACACTCTATTTTGGCTCTTACTTAGGCTAGACGGTTGGTCGGAGAGAGCCCCTCTGTGATCAATTGGCTGGTCACATCAAACCCTAGCACTTATAAATGTCCAGACCTTACTGCCTTTATTGCAAATCCCCAACCCTTCTATCATATGTTCTAGAAGGTGGTGGTTGAGGGTCTTTGACTTTGGTATGACATTAAACTGAATCTAGTGGTGAAGTTCCAATTCTGAGAAGCGTGGGGTACCCCTTTGTCACCATTATTTCCAAGTCCACTCTGACCCAAAGTGGTAGTACCTGTTAGGGTCCTATCTATGGATTAATTATATTAAAAAAATTTGTTTAAAAAAACAAATTGAGTTTTTAAAAAAAATTGAATAGACAACAAGAATGAATAAAACAAAACATCTTCGGCATAACATAACCCATGTGTTGACATGCCGTAAAATCCAACCAACCAACCAACAGTTCACATTGTAAATACTCTAGCTCTAGATAAAGGTGAATTACTAAACTAAAAAGTTAATCCTACTAGTGATTTTAATTTAATTTTTTTAAAAATTGGTAAAGTTGTTTTACCCTTCTTTTCTTATAAATTGGTAAATATTTAAGAAATTTGTATATTTTTTATTGTCCACGACATCATTAAGCCACTTTTTTTTGTTTTGTTTTTAAAAATTTATTTTAACACAATGCATTGATGTAATTGTGAGATAAACATAGCTTTGGCAAGTGGAAAAATATATTTTTATGCAAAAGAAAGATTTCAATAAACTCTATTCAATGATATAATGGGTTTAAACTAGCACTAAAAACTTATTGAGTTAAACACAAAATAGGCCTCAATGCTGACGTGGACTGTTAATTCACTACTTACACAAAATTCATAAAAAGATTGAAAACAATGTAAAAGAAATTACATCAATACTTTAAAAAGAATGTTCTATACAATATTTATATATATTTTTTCATTTGATATTATTTAGCACTGGTAAAGATTAAAAAAAAAAAAAAAAAAAAATTAGATGAAGCACAGAAAATTCAACAAAACAGTTGTAACATTTTAACTTTTAACAAATTTTTTTGTCAATTGAATATGCGCTTGCGTTATCCCCATTAAACAAGAACTGCTAAGTTGGCCTCAAGATATAAGAGGCATGCTGTTAGCAATGGAAAAAAAAACAAACAATTCACTGACATCAATAGCATTTACTTGCTGATCCAATTAGACATGAAATTGTGTAGATCCACTGAGTTTATTTGTTTCTGGAGAAGCAAGGAGAAAAATATCCCCTACGTTGTTCGGGATATTTTTCTCCAGTACACCTTCAAGGACTGCAGTGAGGGAATCTACATACACACCAGAGCTGACGGCAAGTTGTTCAACATCGCTTGACGACGACGCAGCCTTAACGTCACAGAAGGAAAGAGACAACAGTAACTCCAGCAAGCATCACTTTTTGTTTGCAATTATTGCACCAGATTGCCATTCAAAAATCGGCCTGTTCAGCCACTCGCGCAGATGCAGTTAAAAAAAAGGAAAAAAGTGGACACTTTGCCATCGTCTCTAGCAGACTATACTATTTGTGGTTAAATCGAACTTAACGGACCTAAATTCCGCTATTGTATGTCACCCTGCCAAAAGAAAAAAAAAAATACCAAAAATCGTGGAATTAACCGAATTTAATGAAATTTTCGGTGTTGATATATTAATGAATAAAAGATAAAATGCACCAGTTATTTTATTTAAAGACTTTTACATTTTTTCAGGTCAGTTAACTTTGAACCATGTATCTTTGAGGCGTAACACAGATATGGCGGGGTGACATACGATGGTGGAATTAAGTCCATTAAGTTCGATTTAACCCTATTTGTTTATATCCAAATCAAAGAATGAATTAATTTGATTTGTTTCCCTTTACATATTTTCATAATTTGCAAATTAGGGATATTTATTCAAAGAAAAGTTTCTTTTTATTTTCTCTACATCAAAATACAAAATCAAAAATGCTTTTTATGAAAATATTTATGTAAATAAATAAGTAAAATATTATGTTTCATAACATTGATATTTATTTTTTGAATCTGTTGTTTCAGATTATCTTTAAAAAAAGACACACAAATACTTTCCAGGTTTTTTTTATCAGTTTATACCATTAAACACTACTATTTCACTTCATGTTTTCATACAAAAACTCTCCCCCCCCCCAAAAAAAAAAAACCCTACTGTTTTAAAGGATGCATAAATGCTGCCTTTTATAATGTTAATGTTTCACTATATTGAATGGAAGAAAGGAAAAGTTTGCTGAGGATGATTTGAGCATTTTTATTATTATTTTTTATTTTTTTATTTTTTAGGAATTGGAACGAAAAGCAGCTGAATTGCAGCGGAAAGAACAGGAAATGCGTGATATGCAGTTTTTAAAGGTAAGGGCTTTTTTTTTTTTTTTTTTCTTTCTGATTATCTCCCTTGAAACAATTTTTTTTTACTCCCCCCCCCCCCCTCTTTACCCCATGCATAAAATGACTATTATAAATCATGTGTAATCTGTAATTGTTTTAAGCTTTTAATATTGTCCTTTGTCTTTCTTTGAAATTAAGATGTTTTTTTTATTTTTTTTTTTATTTGTTTACCCCATCTATATACGCATTATTTTATTTAAAAAAAACTTTTTTTCATGAGATTTCAGTTGGTAGAGCTTTCTGCTAGAAACCACAAGGTGTCTAGTTCAATACCGGCCCTCGCCAACTCAGTGTATGAGTAGCACAGGATCTGTGCTGTAAAGGAGCTAATGGATGTGTGGCGCTCCACCTCAGACGCAAAAACAATCTCCTTGGTCTACCGCTAGTGAAAAGGGGATAGACTCCCTTGCTGATTGGCTGATACCGACTTTAAGCCTCCTTGACGACTTTACTTTACGACTTGGTTTAAAAATAAGACTAAACCTGACTTTTTATCTATATTTCTGGGGATTCAGGTGGAAGAGTACCTTTTTAAGGCAAGATCAAAAGTGCTCATGCTGAATATCTGCTGCATAGCTTGGAGCAAATAGCAAAAGACATTGGTCTTTGTCAACTGGGGTAAAATAGTTCATGTGTTTTAATCAAGATAGTACCATCTTATTAAAAGGCAAGCCATTAAAATTTGTAGAGTCGTTTATATACCTTGGGAGCAATATCTCATCTACTGAAAGTGATGTCAATATATGCATAAGTAAAGCATGAACTGCTGATGACAGGTTATTCATGCTATTGGCATACCTTGATAATGAAGTGAAGCCTTTCCTTTTTGAGCGAACTTTAAATCTAGAAGAGAATGATGACTTCTCATTGAGTACCTCAAACATTGGTTAAAGGCAATAACAGAAATTATTACTTCAAATACAGTAAAAATGATGCACTAAACAATTACATTTTGAAGCAGAGATGCTGATAGGTATGCGTCCTGCGTCACTGACGCACAAAAGTCTAAAAGGATACAGTGAAATGTTTATCCTTGTGTTTTTCTTTTTTTCTTCCCTCACCTTTTCAAGTTAACTGTGAATACATTTTAATAGTTTCTTGGAAATCGAATTCACAGGATAGGTTACAAGGTAGAAGTTAAGACTGCTTTAGTTGAGACCCATAAATTTTCCCGGGGACTCGTTCAAAGCAATATGTGCATCCAGGATGCACTAAATCAAAAGTTATGAGCATAACAGTTGAAGATAAAAAAATAAAACGTTTTTTATACAAACGAAATGAGTTAAATATTTAAAATTTAGCATTTTATTTACACTTTATATGGCCCTTGTTTAGTCTGTACTTATACAGTGCACACTCCTTATAAAGAGATTATATATATCAATTATATTATGTAATTAAGTGAAGAGAAGTGGAGTCAAAGATTTTGTGTTCAGACTCCACAGCCTTGCCTTGGAAGACTACAAAAGTTAGATCAACTGAAATTTAATTACTGTAACAAGGAGTTAAGAAAATGCTAAGATTAAAAAAAAAAAAAAAAAAAAAAATGGATCTCCATAAACTGATTGTTTAATTTCAAACTCAATTCTTATCACACATTGTTTTTACAGAATGACTTAAAATAACATCAGAAAAAAACAAAAACTTTCACTACAACGTGTATGTATTTTTTTTCTTTTCTTGTTTTAGTTCTTAAATAGCATATCAGATGAACAAAAGCAGTTATCTCTGAAGCCATTGAGAATATCACTAGCAAGACCTATTACATTTTGGGAGGCATCTTATAGAAACTAACATTCAAACTTTTATCTTGTGCATACCTTGATGACACATCATTTAAAAGGCTTCAAATGAAAATATAATGTGCACGTGATATTTATCAGCAACTCTACCATTTTAGGTTTTAATGATTCAAGAATATATTTGTAGGTGTTTAAAACTCTTAACATCCTATACCACCTCATTCCACCCGGACAGAAGTCATATTCGTTTCCTAATCACTCCAAACGATAGCTTTTGTTTAAATATAATATTAAACATATTTAGAAGTCTTTATTTTAAGGTAAATAACAGGTAACTTTAAATGAAAAGGAAATGTTTAGCCATTTTTGATAGATCCTTATAGGAATGGGGCTCTGGACTTAGAAATTCTCAACAGGATGTATAGAGTTAACAGTCTGAAGTTTTACGACTGGTGTTTCAGCATCTGTTCTCTTACTGAATTGGAAAGAAAGTGAACCTGTGCTATGCAAATTGATTATATTATAAGAATAATAAACATATAACACGGAAGAAAGTCAGACATGCTAAAAATATCAAAATCAAGTGCTGAAATTCATTTGCATCAGTTGGGTTATATTGATTTCTTTGTGTAGCTTCCACATTAGTTAAAAAGAACAAACGATTAGGATCAATTCTAACGAAAAAAATCTAGAGTTACTCCCCTTGATGAGTAGGAGACATTGCCTCCTATGACAGGTGCATTGTGGAAGTGAGGACTGGAATGGGACTTCAGCCATGACACACATGGATTGGTACACGAGATAGCTGGCGCACCACAAATTGAGCTTTAAGTCGCTGTTTTTAGGGTAGAAGCATTTCTCTACCGGCGTTAAATAATCAGGTCTTGCATTTTCATTCAATGTTCCATATTTATATGCATGTAAAAAAAAAAAAAAAAAAAAAAAACTGGCCTTATTTCCATGTGTAATTTGCTACTTGAAGTTAAAAACAAAACAAAAACAAACTATTGCAAATTATAACAATGATGAAAAATGGATTCTTCATAACTATGGAAGGGGGGGTGGTAAAAAGTACCACCAAAATCCTAGCAAAGGCAGATTTTATCAAAGAAGGTTAATACTTTGGATATGGTGGGTGGAAAAAACAATTCAGATACTCATTGTCGTCAAGGCATGCTGACAGCTTGGATTCCATGGACTCTCTCGTGCCATCCATCCCTATTAGCTATCACTTTTGGGAAGTCCTCTAGACAGCATCTAGTGTCAGCACAGAGCTGATGGATGTAGATTTTTGCTGGGTTGGCCAATACTAGCTTGTCCATAGAGAATGTTACTTATGAATTCATCCTTACTTCTCCAGCAGTGTCCAGCATATCTTCATTTTACTTGAATGGTTGTGAAATGGGGAAATAGGTGGCCCTACAGCTGCTGTTTTCTAGGGAAGGTTCTAAAATTATTCAGAAGATTGTTTCATTAGGAAAATGCTAGACTGTTTTCTTTTGGTGACTAAGCAAAAATTATCTTAGCTGAGAAATTTTGACTGCTTTGTTCATCAGATATTGCTACTTCAACTCCCTATTATTCTACTTTTAATAGAATTCTCTTAATGAAAAAATTCTATTCCTTGGAACAGCTGTGGGGTCATTGTCTCTGACTTTAGTTGAATTTACACTTTATTGGCCCTGTTTAGTCTGTACTTATACAGTGCACACTCTTTATAAAGAGATTATATTATATCAATTATATATTTAATTAAGTGAAGAAAAGTTGTAGTCAAAGATTTTGGTGTTCAGACTCCACAACCTTGTCTTGAAAGACTACAAAAGGCATACAAAGCAGGTCTTTATTAAGAAAGAGAAAACAAGTTCTAAGAGGATGACATTATAAAAAAGATGTCAGAACATAGTGTAAAAAAAAAAATCATAAAAATGATGTTTAATAAATAGAAGGTTGGAAAAAAGAAATCTTACTTAATAAACTAAAAAAATGGTCAATCAATTGTTGAAATAATATAGGGTATTTGTTTAGTTGTTGGGGTAAGTGAATTTTTAGTATATTTCAATTTTTCTTCTTCTAATCACAAGAAAACAACAAATAGAAAAATCTGACAATTTCTTTAAGACCCTGAAAAACATTTCATGTCAGTAACCAGTTGTTGTAATTGATATTTTATATCACAGAAGGCTCCCAATCTCAAAAGTGGTTTTGTTCATTTATTACTGAAAGATGGGGGTGGAGTGCTGCTAAAGAGCGAATCTATTGAAACCTGTTTTGCTTTTTGTACTGTAATTTTTAACTATATTACTGACCATTTTGTCTGCCTTTTTAGTTAAAATGATCTAATAATAGAATTAGAAAATACCACTTTTTTCTTCTTTTTTTATTCAATTATAATTTACCATAATAAGCCTAAGAATCCTCTAGAATTTAGTTAATAATCAAAGATAACCTACACCTCTTAAATGATTGGTGCAATTGATTCTGACATTTTGAAAAAAAAATCTGATTTTTTTTCAGATAGTAAAAAAATTATTATTTGGAATTTTTGGCATCAATACAGATTAATGAAATTGTTAAAAAAAATTGGCTATTGGAGATGGTTTAGCTCAGTCGTAGAGTATCCATCTCGGAACCACAATGTTCTGGGTTCGACATTGCTCTTGCAACTCAGTGCTTGGGTGGCACGACTGGATCTGTGCAGTAAATTGGGAGCTGATGGTAGGTGTGGCACATCACCTCGGACCCAAAAACAATCTCTCTGGTCTAGTACTAGTAAAAAGATGTTGGGCTGATACCGACAATAGGTCACTCTGCTGACTTTATTTATATGAGGAGTCCGTGTCGTTTTGGTATGTATGTGTTGACTTATAACTCTGAAAAGAGATGTCATTGGGCATATAAATCACACATAATGTTTATAAGGAAAAATACAAAATTTAGTTTTTTGATTTTTACTGATTAAATGATATAATTAAAAATCAATCGATTTGTGGAACTTTTCACTGTACAAAAAGCACAGTCACAGATTCCATAGGTGAAATTTGAATTTGAGCTTTTTCGAAAATTATTTTGTAATTTAGAACTAATTTATGGGGGAAAAATTGAGTGGGAGGGTAAACTATCAAAAAAAAATTTTAATTTTTTAAAATTTTTTTAATACTATTGAATATAAACCAAAGAGAAATTGTAATACAAAAAATTCTACATTTTTAATTATTAGCTTTTATTGTTATAATTTTTATAGGATAAAAATGAATTAAAATGAATACATCTTTATCACTGTAACTCAATCAATAAGAACTAGCATTTAGAAAAATAGAATAAGGTTTCAAACCACCTCTTTTGTAAACAAAATAAACAGTTCCTAAAATAAGTGAAGAAGCGAATTTAGCTTTTTTATTAAAATTAATTTTAATCAGTGTAACTACAAAAACTGATTTTTTAAAGAAATAAACTATAGAATTTTTTCTTTTTCTAGGAAGAAAGTGAGCAGGTAAAAATATTGATATTTTCCACTTTTGAAAATAAAATGAAAATTTATGGGTGAGGACCCTCAATTTTCTGTTTCAAATCTTTCCTAATTCTGTTTCCACTTTTGATAATTCCTTTTTTTTTCCGCCCATTTGTTAAATTCTGGTCACCCCCCCCATTTTTATAGTATTAGAAAATTGCAATAAAAATACTATAATTATTATAAAACTGGAAAAAAACCCCAAAAACAACGAATTCAAAGTTTTATTACATTTAAAGAAATAGCAAATACCTACAATTTTTTAAATTTTTTATTTAAAATCCAAGTCCAAAAATAAATTCTATGTAGAAATGTAACATGACTAGACAATAAAACAATGGAATGTTGTAGTGCATAATATCTTTGAAGTAGAACTTGAAGGACTTATTTCTTAGAAACAAAAATTCATTTTTAATCTGTGTAGCTCAAGAACGTTTTGAATAAACAAATATTTACCTCCTACAAATAAGGACACTCGTTTCATTTTTAGCTTCTTTCTATTGTTGCATTTTTAGGGGAAAAAGAAAATAAATTAAACGAATATATTTTTTATCACTTTAACTTGACAAATAATTAAGAACTGAATTAATTATGTGTCTATGTACAAAAAAATTTTAGAAAAAAATTGTTTCAAAACAATCAAGAGTTTAGGGTTACATTAAAAAAAATTTTTAAAATGTACGCAAAAACAATCCTAAAATAAACAACATGTAGTATGTGAATTCTTAGTGAATTTTTAATTTGCTAAGTTTGCTAATTATTATTCCTCTTCCTTCCTCCTTACTCCTCTCTTCCCCTTTCTCTTTCACTCTTGGTGTGCTAAAATCCTTTTTGCCTGGTCATGGATCAGGTACTTCATCTAGTGTGTGTGTGTATAATATATTATACACCACACAATAGTGTTGATTTCTAATTAAATGTTTGAAGATATGACAATTTATAAAATTTGTTTATTTTTCAGGCTCCACACCATCTCGATCAACCATCCCAGCTCCACAACCAGCACAGCCTCCAGCATCTCAACCAGCCATCATGACACCCTCTGAGGAACCCACCGTATTCAGCGGTTGGTGCTCAGAAGGTGGACACCAGTGATTGCAACGTAGACAGGAGGTAAGACCAATCTGGGAGATGCTAATCTTCAAGAAACTGGGGATTTGGGTTTCAGATGATTTTTGTCTGTCTTCAAACTGTGTGAATAAATTATGTATATCTATATCTCAGTGTCGGAGGCTTGTGGGGAAATGGACTCATCGACCCGAGCTCAAATCCTAGACAAGGCTGTTTTGCATTTCACATAGCACTAATAACCTTGGAAAAGGTATGAATCCATATATTCTCCCCCAGCTAGGGTAAAAATACCTAGGCAGACTCGGCTCTTAACCTGGATAGGTAACCAGTCTAGAAGAAAACTCTGAATATGAAAAAACTGAGGTCAGTTGTTGATTGGGTTGTGGCATTCTTTGTGCACCAATTCTTCTCCACTGCGCCAAAAAAGTGCAGATGGTCCAACTATAAAACAAACAGTGAGGTTTGTTCATTGGATGAACCCTCATGCATCAAAATCGACGAGGCATTTTCCATCATACTATATCATAAAAAATACCCAAATGGGTTTTTAAAATTATTCATAAAATTATAAATGCAGGCTTTTCAAATAAAACAAACAAGTTTCTACAGAGGAAAATCCTAGTTCACATTGCCCCTGTCAGCTGGGGCTGTAGAATACGCTGACTGCACCTCTGTAGAGGGGTAAGCACCTCCCAATGTGGTTACTTATTGGCTGTAGGTGGGGACTCGTGACACTTAAGGATGGAATCCGTGGCTGAGCAGTCCATGACCTGTGACACTCTACTTGGCTCTTACTTAGGCTAGACGGTTGGTCGGAGAGAGCCCCTCTGTGATCAATTGCTGGTCACGTCAAGCCCTAGCACTTATAAATGTCCAGACGCTACTGCCCTTATTGCAAATCCCCAAACCTTCTATGTTCTAGAAGGGGTGGCTGGAGAGTCTGACTTTGGTATGACATTAAACTGAATCTAGTGGTAAGGTTCCAATTCTGGAAGCGTTGGGGTATCCCTTTGTCACCATTATTCAAAGTCCACTCTGACCCAAAGTGGTAGTACTGTTAGGGTCCTATCTATGGATTAATTATATTAAAAAAACAAATTGAGTTTTTAAAAAAAAAATTGAATAGACAACAAGAATGAATAAAACAAAAACATCTTTGGCATAACATAACCCTGTGTTGACATGCCGTAAAATCAAACCAACCAACAGTTCACATTGTAAATACTCTAGCTCTAGATAAAGGATGAATTACTAAACTAAAAAGTTAATCCTACTAGTGATTTTATTTAATTAAATAAAAAAAATTGGTTAAGTTTTTTACCCTTCGAAAATTGGTAAATATTTAAGAAATTTGTATATTTTTTATTGTCCACAACATCATTAAGCCATTTTTTTGTTTTGTTTTTAAAAAATTATTTTAACACAATGCATTGATGTAATTGTGAGATAAACATAAGCTTTGGCAAGTGGAAAAATATATTTTTATGCAAAAGAAAGATTTCAATAAACTCTATTCAATGATATAATGGGTAGCAGGTCTGCTCTGACCCAGTGGTAGTACCTGTTAGGGTCCCATCTATGAGTTAAATAGAAAAAACATGAGTTTTATTAAAAAAAAAAAAAAAAAAGAAAAAAGTATCCATTAGAATAAATTCATTTCAAAACTTTGCTGGCCTTAAGTGACCCACTGAGATTGATATGCCGGAAACCAAACTAAACCTTTTTTTTTTTTTTTTTTTTTTTTTTTTTTTTTTTTTTTTAACTCCAGCATGAGTAAATATGCAAATTTGAAGTCAAAAATATTTAGATAGTGCATACATATAAAAAAATTCTATATTCCTCACTTAAATTTATTTCTTGGTGGTCTTGTAAATAAAAGAAAAAGTATCAGTCTCTTACTGCATGATTTAAAAAAGAACAACAAAAAACAAACAAAAATAGAAAAATAAGGGAAGATAATGAGTTAAATAACTGTCACTTCTTGATATCCTAGATTTCACTTTGAGTTAGGTTCTCAAACAAATCTGAATAGTAGTTAAAAATGTCTTTATTTCAGTTAGTCTAATATCTCAAGTTTATATAATTCTTCTCGTAAAATTACTTTGTGTAAATTATTTAAAAGATTTTTTTCCCCCCTCAAAGTTTGTGATTTTCATTTCTTCTTTTTCTAGGAAGAAAGCGAGCAGGTAAAATTTTATTTTCAACTTTTTGAAAGTAAAATAAAATTATTGGTGTAGGACCCCCAATTTTCTGTTTCAAATCTTTCCTAATTCTGTTTCCACTTTTGATAAATCCTTCTTTTTCACCCATTTGGTAAATTGTTTTTTTCCCCCCAGTTCTATAGTATTTTATTAGAAAATTGCAATAAAATATACTATAATTATAAAAACTGAAAATAACCTAATTCAAAGTTTTATTACATTCAAAGAAATAGCAAATACCTACAAATTTAAAAAAAATGTTAAAATCAAAGTCCAAAAATAAATTCTATGTAAAAGTAGAAATGTAATATGACTAGACAATAAAACAATGGAATGTTGTAGTGCATAATTATCTTTGAGGTAGAACTTTTAACCAAAGCTTCCATTTTACATCATCTATCATGTTATAAACACATGCATGCGGGGGCTTAGTTTCTTCTAAGCTTGTCAAAACTGTTATTAAACGGATGCAGTTAACATTTATAAAATGTAGATTCATAATACAGTAGATCATCATCTACTAATTCCAGAATCCTATCTACTGCAAGGCCATGGCTCTTTTCTTGCTTAAAGAATCTTTCATAAAATTGTACACAGGCTGATATTTGGCAGCATTAAACTAAGAATTCCATTTGATTACCACAGGCACAGGGAGTAATTTCATTTTTTAGGCAAAGAATCTTCTTTTATATAGAGGAGCCGGTCTAACTTCTGAGGCTGAAATTGATTCACTATATTGATTTGATTCAACCAGCTTGGCAATTTGTTACTTATTTTTCCACCCTTTTTATTTTAAATAAATGGAATATGATAAAATAATTAATAGTAATAGTTAATGTTATTAAAGGTATTTTTGTTCAATTTAAATACATTTTAAAATGGTGAAGATGATGCAATAATGAATCTGGAAAAATCCCTGTGTGACAGTAAGCTTCAAAGTAGACAAGCCAGGCATTTCATAAAATGGTGTTTGGAAAATATTTTTCTTTATTTCTAAATGGTCATGTAATAGCCTTTACTTTTCTTTCATCGTATACAAAAACAAGGTTACAAGTCGTTAAAAATCTTTTACTTGTAAATTTTGTGAAAATCAAATGAGCCTTGAGGAAATTTGTTAAACTTTTGATCTTCGTATTTCCCCTTCCAATTCCTACATCTAAACTATTGTTTACCTCTCCTTTCCACTTCAGCAATGTTACTGGACCAACTTTCATCTGCTTTGTTACATTTGTTATTTGAAGAAAAAAAAATTAAAGTATTTAAAAATAGACTAGTCAAACATTTTCTCAGAAAATCTACAATGCACTTTTTTTTAATGTAAAAACTTTTGTTCTTAATTCTTTGTAGGATCTTAAAAGGAAAAATTACTAATATATGTCAAATCAAATTTCGAGGAAATAACTAAGTTATGTTATGAAAATGTTTAATGTTGCTATAAATTTTGAAAGAATTAGAACAAAAAAATTTGAAGAAAAAAAAAAAATCCATTTTTTAAATTAAAAATTTCATTAAAAATCCCAGATTCTGTTTCAGATTAACAATTCTGTGACTCCAGAAAATAGGTCTCCTTATGGGTTGATAGTGGTTCTCTATTGTTGTTAACAATACATGTACTTACTGCTGACTTTTCTGGGTTTGTTTACTTTTTCCTATAATGTGCCTTGATATACATATGACACTAGCATCTCATAGGCTTTGTCATAGTTGCTGTTGTTCAAATAGAATAAAAAGCTACATAATATTAGGTAGCTAATTATCTCTAATTATTTTTTGCACTTCAGTTTATAATTCTTGATCTTGGAAGTTTGGTAATTTTTCTATTTTAGAAACTTTAAATCTAGAAGAGAATGATGACTTCTCATTGAGTACCTCAAACATTGGTTAAAGGCAATAACAGAAATTATTACTTCAAATACAGTAAAAATGATGCACTAAACAATTACATTTTGAAGCAGAGATGCTGATAGGTATGCGTCCTGCGTCACTGACGCACAAAAGTCTAAAAGGATACAGTGAAATTGTATCCTTGTGTTTTTCTTTTTTTTCTTCCCTCACCTTTTCAAGTTAACTGTGAATACATTTTAATAGTTTCTTGGAAACGAATTTCACAGGATAGGTTACAAGGTAGAAGTTAAGACTGCTTTAGTTGAGACCCATAAATTTTCCCGGGGACTCGTTCAAAGCAAATATGTGCATCCAGGATGCACTAAATCAAAAAGTTATGAGCATAACAGTTGAAGATAAAAAAAAAAACGTTTATTTATACAAACGAAATGAGTTAAATATTTAAAATTTAGCATTTAGTTTTACACTTTATATGGCCCTTGTTTAGTCTGTACTTATACAGTGCACACTCCTTATAAAGAGATTATATTATATCAATTATATTTATGTAATTAAGTGAAGAGAAGTTGGAGTCAAAGATTTGTGTTCAGACTCCACAGCCTTGCCTTGGAAGACTACAAAAGTTAGATCAACTGAAATTTAATTACTGTAACAAGGAGTTAAGAAAATGCTAAGATTAAAAAAAAAAAAAAAAAAAAAAATGGATCTCCATAAAACTGATTGTTTAATTTCAAACTCAATTCTTATCACACATTGTTTTTACAGAATGACTTAAAATAACATCAGAAAAAAAACAAAAACTTTCACTAACAAGTGTATTGATTATTTTTTTTCTTTTCTTGTTTTAGTTCTTAAATAGCATATCAGATGAACAAAAGCAGTTATCTCTGAAGCCATTGAGAATATCACTAGCAAGACCTATTACATTTGGGAGGCATCTCTATAGAAACTAACATTCAAACTTTTATCTTGTCATACCTTGATGACACATCATTTAAAAGGCTTCAAATGAAAATATAATGTGCACGTGATATTTATCAGCAACTCTACCATTTTAGGTTTTAATGATTCAAGAATATATTTGTAGGTGTTTAAAACTCTTAACATCCTATACCACCTCATTCCACCCGGACAGAAGTCATATTCGTTTTCCTAATCCACTCCAAACGATAGCTTTGTTTAAATATAATATTAAACATATTTAGAAGTCTTTATTTTAAGGTAAATAACAGGTAACTTTAAATGAAAAGGAAATGTTTAGCCATTTTTGATAGATCCTTATAGGAATGGGGCTCTGGACTTAGAAAATTCTCAACAGGATGTTAAGAGTTAACAGTCTGAAGTTTTACGACTGGTGTCTTCAGCATCTGTTCTCTTACTGAATGGAAAGAAAGTTGAACCTGTGCTATGCAAATTGATTATATTATTAAGAATAATAAACATATAACACGGAAGAAAGTCAGACATGCTCAAAATATCCAAAATCAAGTGCTGAAATTCATTTGCATCAGTTGGGTTATATTGATTTCTTTGTGTAGCTTCCACATTAGTTAAAAAGAACAAACGATTAGGATCAATTCTAACGAAAAAAATCTAGAGTTACTCCCCTTGATGAGTAGGAGACAGTTGCCTCCTATGACAGGTGCATTGTGGAAGTGAGGACTGGAAATGGGACTTCAGCCATGACACACATGGATTGGTACACGAGATAGCTGGGCGCACCCAAATTGAGCTTTAAGTCGCTGTTTTTAGGGTAGAAGCATTTCTCTACCCGGCGTTAAATAATCAGGTCTTGCATTTTCATTCAATGTTCCATATTTATATGCATGTAAAAAAAAAAAAAAAAAAAAAAAACTGGACCTTATTTCCATGTGTAATTTGCTACTTAGAAGTAAAAACAAAAACAAAAACAAACTATTGCAAATTATAACAATGATGAAAAATGGATTCTTCATAACTATTGGGAAGGGGGGGTGGTAAAAATGTACCACCAAAATCCTAGCAAAGGCAGATTTTCATCCAAAGAAGGTAATACTTTGGATATGGTGGGGTGGAAAAAACAATTCAGATACTCATTGTCGTCAAGGCATGCTGACAGCTTGGATTCCATGGACTCTCTCGTGCCATCCATCCCTATTAGCTATCACTTTTGGGAAGTCCTCTAGACAGCATCTAGTGTCAGCACAGAGCTGATGGATGTAGATTTTTGCTGGTTGGCCAATACTAGCTTGTCCATAGGAGAATGTTACTTATGAATTCATCCTTACTTCTCCAGCAGTGTCCAGCATATCTTCATTTTACTTGAATGGTTTGTGAAATGGGGAAATAGGTGGCCCTACAGCTGCTGTTTTCTAGGGAAGGTTCTAAAATTAATTCAGAAGATTGTTTCATTAGGAAAATGCTAGACTGTTTCTTTTGGTGACTAAGCAAAATATTATCTTAGCTGAGAAATTTTGACTGCTTTGTTCATCAGATATTGCTACTTCAACTCCCTATTTATTCTACTTTTTAATAGAATTCTCTTAATGAAAAAGAATTCTATTCCTTGGAACAAGGCTGTGGGGTCATTGTCTCTGACTTTAGTTGAATTTACACTTTATATGGCCCTTGTTTAGTCTGTACTTATACAGTGCACACTCTTTATAAAGAGATTATATTATATCAATTATATATTTAATTAAGTGAAGAAAAGTTGTAGTCAAAGATTTTGTGTTCAGACTCCACAACCTTGTCTTGGAAAGACTACAAAAGGCATACAAAGCAGGTCTTTATTAAGAAAGAGAAACAAGTTCTAAGAGGATGACATTATAAAAAAAGATGGCAGAACATAGTGTAAAAAAAAAAAATCATAAAAATGATGTTTAATAAATAGAAGGTTGGAAAAAAGAAATTCTTACTTAATAAACTAAAAAAATGGTCAATCAATTGTTGAAATAATATAGGGTATTTGTTTAGTTGTTGGGGTAAGTGAATTTTTAGTAATTTCAATTTTTTCTTCTTCTAATCACAAGAAAACAACAAATAGAAAAATCTGGACAATTTCTTTAAGACCCTGAAAAACATTTCATGTCAGTAACCAGTTGTTGTAATTGATATTTTATATCACAGAAGGCTCCCAATCTCAAAAGTGGTTTTGTTCATTTTATTACTGAAAGATGGGGGTGGAGTGCTGCTAAAGAGCGAATCTATTGAAACCTGTTTTGCTTTTTGTACTGTAATTTTTAACCTATATTACTGACCTATTTTGTCTGCCTTTTTAGTTAAAATGATCTAATAATAGAATTAGAAAATACCACTTTTTTCTTTTTTTTTTATTCAATTATAATTTACCATAATAAGCCTAAGAATCCTCTAGAATTTAGTTAATAATCAAAGATAACCTACACCTCTTAAATGATTGGTGCAATTGATTCTGACATTTGAAAAAAAAAATCTGATTTTTTTTTCAGATAGTAAAAAAATTTATTGGAATTTTTGGCATCAATACAGATTTAATGAAATTGTTAAAAAAAATTGGCTATTGGAGATGGTTTAGCTCAGTCGGTAGAGTATCCATCTCGGAACCACAATGTTCTGGGTTCGACATTGGCTCTTGCCAACTCAGTGCTTGGGTGGCACGACTTGGATCTGTGCAGTAAATTGGGGAGCTGATGGTAGGTGTGGCACATCACCTCGGACCCAAAAACAATCTCTCTGGTCTAGTACTAGTAAAAAGAGTTGTTGGGCTGATACCGACAATAGGTCACTCTGCTGACTTTACTTTATATGAGGAGTCGTGTCTGTTTTGGTATGTATGTGTTGACTTATAACTCTGAAAAGAGATGTCATTGGGCATTAAAATCACACATAATGTTTATAAGGAAAAATACAAAATTTAGTTTTTGATTTTTACTGATTAAATGATATAATTAAAAATCAATCGATTTGTGGAACTTTTCACTGTACAAAAAGCACAGTCACAGATTCCATAGGTGAAATTTGAATTTGAGCTTTTTCGAAAATTATTTTGTAATTTAGAACTAATTTATGGGGGGAAAAAATTGAGTGGGAGGGTAAACTATCATAAAAAAAAATTTTAATTTTTTAAAATTTTTTTTAATACTATTTTGAATATAAACCAAAAGAGAAATTGTAATACAAAAAATTCTACATTTTTAATTATTAGCTTTTTATTGTTATATTTTTATAGGATAAAAATGAATTAAAATGAATACATCTTTATCACTGTAACTCAATCAATTAAGAACTAGCATTTAGAAAAATAGAATAAGGTTTCAAACCACCCTCTTTTGTAAACAAAATAAAAACAGTTCCTAAAATAAGTGAAGAAGCGAATTTAGCTTTTTTATTAAAATTAATTTTAATCAGTGTAACTACAAAAACTGATTTTTTAAAGAAATAAACTATAGAATTTTTTCTTTTTCTAGGAAGAAAGTGAGCAGGTAAAAATATTGATATTTTCCACTTTTTGAAAATAAAATGAAAATTTATGGGTGTAGGACCCTCAATTTTCTGTTTCAAATCTTTCCTAATTCTGTTTCCACTTTTGATAATTCCTTTTTTTTCCGCCCTATTTGTTAAATTCTGGTCACCACCCCCCCATTTTTATAGTATTAGAAAATTGCAATAAAATATACTATAATTATTATAAAAACTGGAAAAAAACCCCAAAAAACAACAGAATTCAAAGTTTTATTACATTTAAAGAAATAGCAAATACCTACAATTTTTTAAATATTTTTTATTAAAATCCAAGTCCAAAAATAAATTCTATGTAGAAATGTAACATGACTAGACAATAAAACAATGGAATGTTGTAGTGCATAATTATCTTTGAAGTAGAACTTGAAGGACTTATTTCTTAGAACAAAATATTCATTTTTAATCTGTGTAGCTCAAGAACGTTTTGAATAAACAAATATTTACCTCCTACAAATAAGGACACTCGTTTCATTTTTAGCTTCTTTCTATTGTTGCATTTTTAGGGGTAAAAAAGAAAATAAATTAAACGAATATATTTTTTATCACTTTAACTTGACAAATAATTAAGAACTGAATTAATTCATTGTCTTATGTACAAAAAATTTTTAGAAAAAAATTGTTTCAAAACAATCAAGAGTTTAGGGTTACATTAAAAAAAATTTTTAAAATGTACGCAAAAACAATTCCTAAAATAAACAACATGTAGTATGTGAATTCTTAGTGAATTTTTAATTTGCTAAGTTTGCTAAATTATATTCCTCTTCCCTTCCTCTCTTACTCCTCTCTTCCCCTTTTCTCTTTCACTCTTTGGTGTGCCTAAAATCCTTTTAGCCTGGTCATGGATCAGGTACTTCTACTAGTGTGTGTGTGTATATATATTATACACACACAATAGTGTTTGATTTCTAATTAAATGTTTGAAGATATGACAATTTATAAAATTTGTTTATTTTTCAGGCTCCACCACCATCTCGATCAACCATCCCAGCTCCACAACCAGCACAGCCTCCAGCATCTCAACCAGCCATCATGACACCCTCTGAGGAACCCCCACCGTATTCAGCGGTTGGTGCTCAGAAGGTGGACACCAGTGATTTGCAACGTAGACAGGAGGTAAGACCAATCTGGGTAGATGCTAATCTCAGAAACTGGGGATTTGGGTTTTCAGATGATTTTTGTCTGTCTTCAAACTGTGTGAATAAATTATGTATATCTATATCTCAGTGTCGGAGGCTTGTGGGGAAATGGACTCATCGACCCGAGCTCAAATCCTAGACAAGGCTGTTTGCATTTCACATAGCACTAATAACCTTGGGAAAGGTATGAATCCATATATTCTCCCTCCAGCTATGGGTAAAATACTAGGGCAGACTGGGCTCTTTAACCTTGGATAGGTAACCAGTCTAGAAGGAAAACTCTGAATATGAAAAACCTGAGGTCAGTTGTTGATTGGGTTTGTGGCATTCTTTGTGCACCAATTCTTCTCCACTGCGCCAAAAAAGTGCAGATGGTCCAACTATAAACAAAACAGTGAGGTTTGTTCATTGGATGAACCCTCATGCATCAAAATCGACGAGTCCATTTTCCATCATACTATATCATAAAAAATACCCAAATGGGTTTTTTAAAATTATTTCAATAAAATTATAAATGCAGGTCTTTTCAATAAAACAAACAAGTTTCTACAAGAGGAAAATCCTAGTTCACATTGCCACCCTGTCAGCTGGGGCTGTAGAATACGCTGACTGCACCTCTGTAGAGGGGTAAGCACCTCTCTCCAATGTGGTTACTTATTGGCTGTAGGTGGGGACTCGTGACACTTAAGGATGGAATCCTGGTGGCTGAGCAGTCCATGACCTGTGACACTCTACTTTGGCTCTTACTTAGGCTAGACGGTTGGTCGGAGAGAGCCCCTCTGTGATCAATTGGCTGGTCACGTCAAGCCCTAGCACTTATAAATGTCCAGACGCTACTGCCCTTATTGCAAATCCCCAACCCTTCTATGTTCTAGAAGGTGGTGGCTGAGAGTCTGACTTTGGTATGACATTAAACTGAATCTAGTGGTAAGGTTCCAATTCTGGGAAGCGTGGGGTATCCCTTTGTCACCATTATTTTCAAGTCCACTCTGACCCAAAGTGGTAGTACCTGTTAGGGTCCTATCTATGGATTAATTATATTAAAAAAACAAATTGAGTTTTTAAAAAAAAAATTGAATAGACAACAAGAATGAATAAAACAAAACATCTTTGGCATAACATAACCCATGTGTTGACATGCCGTAAAATCCAACCAACCAACAGTTCACATTGTAAATACTCTAGCTCTAGATAAAGGTGAATTACTAAACTAAAAAGTTAATCCTACTAGTGATTTTAATTTAATTAAATAAAAAAATTGGTAAAGTTGTTTTACCCTTCGAAAATTGGTAAATATTTAAGAAATTTGTATATTTTTTATTGTCCACAACATCATTAAGCCATTTTTTTGTTTTGTTTTTAAAAAATTATTTTAACACAATGCATTGATGTAATTGTGAGATAAACATAGCTTTGGCAAGTGGAAAAATATATTTTTATGCAAAAGAAAGATTTCAATAAACTCTATTCAATGATATAATGGGTAGCAGTAAAAACTTATTGAGTTAAACACAAAATAGGCCTCAATGTTGACGTGGACTGTTAATTCACTTACTTACAAAATTCATAAAAAGATTGAAAACAATGTAAAAGAAATTACATCAATACTTTAAAAGAATGTTCTATACAATATTTATATATATATTTTTTCATTTGATATTATTTACCACTGGTAAAGATTTAAAAAAAAAAAAAAATTAGATGAAGCACAGAAAATTCAACAAAACAGTTGTAACATTTTAACTTTTAACAAATTTTTTGTCAATTGAATATGCACTTGAGTTATCCCTATTAAACAAGAACTGCTAAGTTGGCCTCAAGATATAAGAGGCATTCTGTTAGCAATGGAAAAAAAACCCAATTCACTGACATCAATAGCATTTACTTGCTGATCCAATTAGACATGAAATTATGTAGATCCACTGAGTTTATTTGTTTCTGGAGAAGCAAGGAGAAAAATATCCCCTACGTTGTTCGGGATATTTTTCTCCTTGCTTCTCCAGTACACCTTCAAGGACTGCAGCGAGGGAATCTACATACACACCAGAGCTGATGGCAAGTTTTTCAACATTGCTTGACGACGCAGCCTTAATGTCACAAGGAAAGAGACAACAGTAACTCCAGCAAGCATCACTTTTTGTTTGCAATCACTGCACCAAATTGCCATTCAAAAATCGGCCTGTTCAGCCACTCGCGCAGATGCAGTTAAAAAAAGGAAAAAAGTGGACACTTTACCATCGTCTCTAGCAGATGATACTATTTGTGATTAAATCGAACTTAACGGACCTAAATTCCGCTATTGTATGTCACCCTGCCGAAAGAAAACAAATACCAAAAATCAGGGAATTAACCGAATTTAATGAAATTTTCAGTGTTGATATATTAATGAATAAAAGATAAAATGCACCAGTTATTTTATTTAAAGACTTTTACATTTTTTCAGGTCAGTTAACTTTGAACCATGTATCTTTGAGGCGTAACACAGATACAGCGGGGTGACATACGATGGTGGAATTTAGGTCCATTAAGTTTGATTTAGCCCTATTTGTTTATATCTAAATCAAAGAATAAATTAATTTGATTTGTTTCCCTTTAAATATTTTCATAATTTGCAAATAAGGGATATTTATTCAAAGAAAAGTTTCTTTTTATTTTCTCTACATCAAAATACAAAATCAAAAATGCTTTTTATGAAAATATTTATACCACTGCAACTCTTCACTAATATGTTATGCAAAAGACTTGCAGATTTCTTGGTAATGAATTGGCATGTAAATCTATATTAGACTACATTCTTCTATTCTGTTAAGTTTCTAAGATATATCAAAAGGTTAACTGAAAGGGTGTAGAATTCTTGACCAGTCCTGGTCACACTTGTGCATAAATCAACATTCCCTAACATAATTACAATGTTTCATAACATTGATATTTATTTTTTGAATCTGATGTTTCAGATTATCTTTAAAAAAAAAAGACAAAAAAAAAAACCTGCAAAGTATTTGTGTATCAGTTTATACCATTAAAAACTACTATTTCACTTCATGTTTCATACAAAACTTTTAAAAAAAAACAAACTACTGTTTTAAAGGATGCATAAATGCAACCTTTTATAATTGTTAATGTTTCACTATAGGATGGAAAGAAAGGAAAAGTTTGCTGAGGATGATTTGAGAGACTTGACAGCATTTTTTAAATTTATTTTTTTATTTTATTTTTTAGGAATTGGAACGAAAAGCAGCTGAATTGCAGCGGAAAGAACAGGAAATGCGTGATATGCAGTTTAAAGGTAAGGACTTTTTTCTGATTATCTCCCTTGAAACAATTTTTTACCCCCCCCCCACTCTTTACGCATGCATAAATGACTATTATAAATCATGTGTAATCTGTAAAGTTTTAAGCATTTAATATTGTCCTTTGTCTTTCTTTGAAATTAAGATGTTTTTTTTTTTTTTTTTTTGTCTACCCCACCTATATATGCATTATTTTATTTTTTAAAACTTTTTTCATGGTATTTCAGTCAGTAAAGCTTTAGGCTAGAAACCACAAGGTGCCTAGTTCGATACCGGCCCTCGCCAACTCAGTGTATGAGTAGCACAGGGATCTGTGCTGTAAAGTAAGGAGCTAATGGTAGGTGTGGCGCTCCACCTCAGACGCAAAAACAATCTCCTTGGTCTAGCGCTAGTGAAAAAGGGATAGATTCCCTCGCTGATTGGCTGATACCGACTTTAGGCCACCCTGACGACTTTACTTTACGACTTGGTTTAAAAATAAGACTAAACCTGACTTTTATCTATATTTCTGGGGATTCAGGTGGAAAAGACCTTTTTAAGGCAAGACCAAAAGTGCTCATGCTTGAATATCTGCTGCATAGCTTGGAGCAAATAGCAAAAGGCATTGGTCTCTGTGAACTGGGGTAAAATAGTTCATGTGTTTTAATCAAGATAGTACCACCTTATTAAAAGGCAAGCCATTAAAATTTGTAGAGCCGTTTATATACCTTGGGAGCAATATCTCATCTACTGAAAGTGATGTCAATATATGCATAAGTAAAGCATGAACTGCTGATGACAAGTTATTCATGCTATTTGCATACCTTGATAATGAAGTGAAGCCTTTCCTTTTTTTTTTTTTTTTTTTTTTTTTTTTTTAAATATTTGGATGTGATTATCAGAATTTCATATAGTGTATGAGAAAATCTGTTATATTAATTTAACATTAAGCATGGCATAATGGTTAGTCATAGGAAATGGACTCATCGACCCGAGTTCAAATCCTAGACAAGGCTGTTTGCATTTCACATAGCGCTAATACCCTTGGGAAAGGTATGAATCCATATATTTTCCCTCCAGCTATGGGTAAAATAGTAGGGCAGACTGGGCTCTTTAACCTTTGATAAATAACCAGTCTAGGAGAAGGAAAACTCTGAATTTGGAAACCTGAGCTCAGTTGTTGATTGGGTTTGTGGCATTCCTTGTGCACCAATTCTTTCCTATCGACTGTGCCAAAAAAGCCTTCACCACTATAAACAAAACACTGTGTAGGTTGTTTATTGGATGAACCCTCATGCGTCGAAATCAATGAGTCCTAGAATCTTTAACATTTAGTATTTTTTTTTTCTTTAAATCATAGAATATTTGTCATTTGTTTTTTTTTCTTTTTTTTTCTTTTTTAAACCCCAAAGAATTGTCATTCTCCACCTAACTTTCTTTGTTTATTTTCTTTCTCCTAACAGCTGCAAGGCAAAACAATTGGCCTCCTCTTCCCAAGTGGTTTCCAATCGGTCCATGTTTCTACCAAGATTTCAGCGTTGACATCCCACTTGAGTTCCAGAAAACTGTTAAATTTGCATATTACTTATGGATGTGTAAGTATTTTATCAAATAAACAAAGGGAAATATACGATTGAAGATCAATAAATTTTAATGACTGAGAAAAAGAAGATAATGAAATTGTGTACAGTATTCAGATGCACTACAACTCTTCAAAGGTGCATGTATAGTTATAATTGTTTGTTTCAAGTGATGACCGAACGCAATCGCTATAATGAATTTCATCAACCACAAAAGTCCTCTCTCACAGTATTTTGCTGACAACACTCACAGTAGTCCTTGCTCAATCTGTTAAAAGTTCACTCGCTCAAACGTACATCTCACTTTATTTTAAGAAGATCAAAACGCAACCCACTGTTGTGTGTGAAGGTAGGACTTAAATAATAAATGCCCTCCCCACGATCTTGCATCTGGGCTAATAACACGCTGTGCGACCCGTGCAGAATTTGCATATTCAACAGGGGTGACAGTAGTCTGCCTAATAACCACTCCTCACGACAAGTAGGCTGCGAGTTCAATATCTCGAGTCACTTTCAAAAAACCAATTTTGAATATCCATCAAGAATGAATAAAACAAAATGTCTTTGGCATGAAATAATCCAACAAGGGTTGACATGCCATAAAATCCAACCAACCAGTTAAACATGCTTCCAGTTCCTCATCTGTGTGCCCACAATATAGCTGTACAATGAATTGTCCCGTTGTGCCCCATCCTGCTGGCCACAATTTCATAGTCTCTGTTGGGGGTCAAATCAAATCTCACTGAAATCGGTGTTTTTTTTTAAATTTGAAAAAAAAATTATCTAGAAAGGTAAGTCTCTTGTGTGTGTGTGTGTGTGTATATCTATTTTTTTATATATATATATATATATATATATATATATATATATATATATATATATATATAAATTTTTTGCGTCTGATGATGGGAACTGAAAGATAATACCTCTAGATTCCCTGAAATAGTCTATTATGCTTTCAACCTAAATCTTTATTTTTTCCTAATATAATTTTACTCTGTGATTTTGACAGTAAGAGCACACATTGAAGTCTGTAAATTATGACAATTGAAAAATTACTATGTCTTAACATCAAAGTTGTCTTTTGCTTTACTGAATGATTTTATCTAAAATGGTAATAATACTGTTTATCTTTCCTATTCATTTCAGTTTATGTATTTGTGTTGTTCCTAAATATCCTGGGAAGTCTTGCATACCTGGTTGCTTCAGCAGATGGAGGTTCTACTTTTGGACTTTCAATAGTCTGGTTTTTTCTATTCACTCCCTGTTCATTTATCTGTTGGTATCGACCCCTCTATAAAGCATTCAGGTAAGTTACTTTGTTTTATTTTTGCATTTAAATTTTTTATTTTTTATTAATGAACCCCCTGAAAGAATCTTGTTAATATCTAAATCATTTTCTTTGTTCTTAGGAAATTTAAAAAAAAAAAAAAAAAAAAAAAAAAAAAAAGTAGATTTCTAATCTCAGCTCTAATAATTAAATTTCACTTTTTAAAAAATGTGTCTTTTAGACATACTAAAAGAAAAAGTTGGTCACTTAGTTATTTTGCTGAATAGTTTCTTTTCTTACAATGAGATCAAAACTTGCTGGAAGGCTATCGGTGCCTAATCCAAATAAATGTTGGTTTCTAGTCTTCAGACCCAGAGATGCTGATAGGTACACGTCCTGCGTCACTGACGCCAAGGCCCACTAATATATATGGCCCCATATGTCACATAAGCAGGCAGAATTCTAACAGGCCGATTCGTTTTATAGTAAACTTATATCCATTTTGAAAAAGATGTTAAAAATATGCAAACTTATTAAAAAAATAGTTAAAAAAATTATGAAGTTATACAAAACAAACACACCAAAAATTTATCTATGATTTCAGGTTATATCAGAAAAAAAATTAAACTTTTTCAATGTGAAATGTATTCCCTTGTCATGGTAGGCAATGATAGTAATGATACTACAGAGAAAGAGTATTTCTGGAGGAGGAGAACTTACGGTTCCATCTAGCCAAATGTTTGTGCTTTAAGATTTTTAGAAACATACATAAATTGACTATAAAACGAATCAGCCTGTTAGAATTCTGTCTGCTTATGTGACCTATTGTTGGTATCAGCTGGACAACGAGGGAGTTTATTCTCTTTTCGCTAGTGCTAGACCAGAGAGATGTTTTGCTGAAATGGAGTGCCACACCTACCGTCAGCTCCCCACCTTACTGCACTAACAAAAATAAATTCCTCTTGTAGATACTTTTTCATGCCTATCTCATTTTTGTGTGTTTTTTTTTTTTTTTTTTTTTTTTTTTTATGTGAAAACTATGAACAAAACTTATTAATGTCGTCTTGACTGAAAAATTCATTAAGATTATATATCAATGAATTTTCAGTGAAGTTTCTTGATAGCAAGTCTGTAGCATTGTGCATTGATATTGATTGTGCATTATAAGATCTATCAAGTGGCACTGACCTTGTTGGCATTGGCCAGCTGTTGTTCAAAATCAAAGAGTGGGACTGGCTAGTTGAATAGAAATTGAATAATTCTTTAAAAAATGGCTTTTAAACCAAAATAAGTTAGGCTTAGTATTATTTAAGATTTAATCTAATAAAATATGTTAAATTAGAAAGGCTAATGAAACTAAATAAGAATGCAGATAGAAAGGCTAATGAAACTAAATAAGAATGCAGATAGAAAGGCTAATGAAACTAAATAAGAATGCAGATAGAAAGGCTAATGAAACTAAATAAGAATGCAGATAAAAGGCTAATGAAACTAAATAAGAATGCAGATAAAAAGGCTAATGAAATTAAATAAGAATGCAGATAAAAAGGCTAATGAAATTAAATAAGAATGCAGATAAAAAGGCTAATGAAATTAAATAAGAATGCAGATAAAAAGGCTAATGAAACTAAATAAGAATGCAGATTAAAAAATTTGAACTAGACGTGGGTACAATTGAAAAATAGAACAACTGAAACTTACTCTTCCATCACTCCTGTCTTCATTGCTAAATTTTCTTAATTTAACTATTTAGTTGAAATAGGAAGTAAAGAAAAAAATTAGTTATTTCTTGTTAATGAATTTCTTTTCAGATTTATCCCCAAGATTTTCGCTCATATTCATTAAGATAAAACCCAAACAATTAGAAATCACTAATACTAAGCACATATTTATTAAAATCAAATTTTTAATATCAATATGCAAATTAGCCTTCCTGTTCCCACTGTAAACTGCTATTTTGTTGTATATATAAATACAATTGCATGTTATTAGTATGTAGATATAGCCAACAGTATTAATAATGTAAAACAATTTTATTAATAATTGAGGTTTATAACTGAGAATTGTGACTTGAATAGTGATATAGTTTTGGTTACAAACACACAATCTCCATTATAATAAGAATTATAAATTGTTTTTATCCATTGACTCCATATGATGATATAGTCCTTTATAGTCTTCATCTGTGTATGCAGGGCTGACATGGACTACTCCCAACTTTGGGGTCCAGGAATGGCAGATTTCGTATATTTTATATGTATGCTACCCCCCCCCCCCGTTTGATAGATTGGTGGTAGGGGGGGATTAGATCCTTGCACCGGCCCCATGTGTGTAGGGGTTGGTTTAGCTCAGTTGGTAGAGCATCTGCCTAGTAACCACAAGATTCCAGGTTCGATACTGGCCCTTGCCAACTTGGTGCATGAGTAGCACAGGTAGGTGTGGCACTCAACCTAAGATGCAAAAATAATCTCCCTGGTCTAGTGCTAGTGAAAAGGGGGATAGACACCAATGTTGTACAGCTTATACCGACAATAAGCCACTCTGCCCACTTATATAAAGAGATTAATTACCAGTTTTTAATTTATTTTTTAATAGTAAATGTGTAGAAAAAAAATTGCAATTTTGACTTTTTAGTAGGCATCTGAATAGAATAAGAAATGGACCAAGTCTCCAATAGGCACCCCAAATCAAGTTAATAAAAGGTTCATATTTTAACTTGTCACTGGTAACTTCCACTTTCAAATATGTGAAAATAAACAAACGGACGATTTTTTGCACTTCTATTGTATCTGACAAAAACAAATTTTACAAATTGTGATACTATTTCTGAATAACATCCTTTTATTTAAATAAACATAAAAAAAATATTTTGTAAATAAAAACTTTTTTATTTAAATAATTGCATTTCTCTTCTGATTAAGTAAAAAAAAAAACATTTTAGTATAAAAATGTTTCGTTTTTTTTATTTTATTTGTTTTGTTTTTTTAAATTTATCGTAAGTGTTGAAAAATATTCATAAACTTCTGATTAAAAAGTTAAAAAGTATTTATTTAAAAAAAGATTTTGCCATTGAATTTTAATTTGATTATGTGTACCAATGTGATGAAATTAAAAATGTGATGAATTGTGTACCATGTGATGAAATTAAAAATTATTTTCAAAAATTAAAAAGTATTTATTTATTAAAAAAACAAAACAACAACAATTACTTTAATATGAAAACATGTATTTTATCTGAACTAACTATTTAATTTATCGTAAGTTAAACATCTCCATAAACTTCTGATTAAAATTGTGTGTTTACAAAGATTTTGCAGTGGAAGTTACCGGTGACTAGTTAAAATGTGAACTTTTCATTAAGTTGATGATTTGGTGTGCCTATTGGAAACTTGATCCTAAAAACTAAGTAATATAAAACCATTTTTATCCATGCTAATAATTGACTTTTTTTTCTTTTGACAGGAGTGACAGTTCATTCAATTTCTTTGTATTTTTCTTTGTTTTCTTCTTCCAATTTTGCACATGTGTGATTATGTGCTTGGGAGTGACAGGCTTCACAGTGTAAGTATGCTTCTAACTTTTTCTTTTTTTTTTTCTTTTTTTTTTTTTTTTTTTTTTTTTATGATTCACATATTTCATATGTGTATATTACAAGTTGCTTATAAGTACATCTAAGCCATTCAATGTATTAATAATCAAATTAATTCAACTAATTTTCTAATCCTTTGTTTCCTAAAGAATTACTGATTGTTTGAAATATCCATTTTAATTACTGAAACATTGAAATGTACTTTAAAAAATTTTTTTTTATTAGCTGCCTCTCTTGTTTCTTCAAAAATGTTATAAAAATAATCAAAGCTTTTTTCCTTTTTTTTCTCTCTATTTAAAAGAAGAAAAAAAGGTGGATAGTCAATTCTTAATGATAAGCAGTTGTATAAAACAATATGTTTCTAAAAAAAAAACAACAAAAAAAAAACTGATAAATTCATTATACTCAAACAGTTATTTTACATGCATGCATGTCCAAAAAGAATTTATCTCCCATAAGAAAATAATTTACAATAATTCAAATCATTATGGAATATGTTAAAAATTAAATCCCTCTTTAATAACATTTACAGAAAAATAAACTAAAATTTTACATTTTATGAATATTGAAAAAAAAAACCCCAAAAAACCTTAATTTAAAAAAATTTAGATTTAAATTTTTTTTGTAATTTCTATTTGTTAGATTTTGAATGGCTTCCTTGGTGTTTTTATATTTCTCTTGTTAATAGAAACCTTTTGAGGAAATTTATTGTTCATTGAATTCTGTACTCCTTTTTAAATGTAATTTAGAGCACAATGTGTCTAAAACTTGCATATTCACAACATCTATTGGCTGTGATTTCTCTTTCCCTTCACTTTTTGAATGAGTACACTTTTTGAAAAATAAATTTCTTGCCTATCTTTTCTATTTTTTTTTTTTTTTTTAAATTTTAAAAATGTTTTAAATGTTTTTTATTTAGATTTTCTCTTTTGCCTTTGTTGATCTTTGAATGTTTATTTTTAAATTGAAATGTTTTTGATAAGCATTAAGTTGAAAGCATTTACCATCCACTTCTGTAAGAAGAAACAGTTATTAACGGGATTCCACTTTTTTTTTTTTTTTTTTTTTTGTCTGTTCAAGCAGATTCACGTCTAACTTTGCAATTTTCATAGTGCTTTGATTTAAAAGAAGAAAAATCCATGCAGTGATGCTGATAGCTTTTTGATTTAGTGCGTCCTGGGATGCACAAATTTGCTTTGAATGAGTCACCGGGAAAATTTATGGGTCACAACTAAAGCTGTGCAACTCCTCCTACCATGTAACCTATCCTGAGTAATTAGTTTCTAAGAAGCTATTTGAATGTATTTACTGTTAGCTTGAAATGGTGAACAAAGCAAAAAAAAAAAAAAAACACTAGGATGCATGATATGATTTTACTTTATCCTTTTAGATTTTTGTGCATCCGGGACGCAGGATGCGTACCTATCAACATCTCTGTCCATGTATTGAATATAAGTTTTCTTGCATTTTTATATCATTTAAGAAAAATTTGACTTATTTTTAAAACTCTCTCTCCAACTTTCTCAGTATATACAATACATTTAGACTTAGTTTTTTTTTTACTATTCTCCCGTCTGAGGATTGTGTAATGAAACTTGAGTAACAGTAATGTAGTTCCATAATCTGATATTTTAGGTTTTAAATCTGCTCTGCTATTATAGCATTGAGCAATATTTCTATGCAAACACTTTTCTTATATGGTGTCCTTTATTTTTATAAAGTGTGTGTAGCGGTTATCATAAGAAATTTTGAAAGGCATGAATACATCTCTTCTCCCCATCAATTCTGGGTAGAAAATAGTGGAACAGATTGGGCCCTCTGTCTTTCATAAGGCAACCAGTCTAGAAAAAGGACAAAACCATGTATAATAGAATCTGTGACATATTGGTGCACCATTCTTTTATTAACAGCTCATCCAAAACGTGTGGTTAGTTCTACATAAGCCTTTATCCAGTATAAACAAATCACCTTGCATACGTAGTTCAACAATTTACATCTTTTCACTGGACTGTTGGCTCCTTATATGACAAAATCAATAGGAGACTACTAGACTATATAATTGATTGTATGAATAGCAATAAATAATTCACATGTGATGATAATAGTTCATTAGGGTGAGGAATTTTTTTTTTTTTTTTTTCTGTTATCATTAAGTTATTTACCTCACATCCCACATATGTGGGTATGACATAAGGCCTTTTAATGTGGAACCACCCACAAACCGAAGCTCATGGGATGGCTGGTGCAAAAAATGTGTAGATCTTGTTGGCATTCCCCTTGAGGGGGAGTGCCTCAGGCATTGGGAAATAAACCCAGCCCTGTCCGTTTAAATCAAGGGTGGGTATCACGCCGTTAATTTCATTAACAGACACAGGCCCTGAAAGGTTATTAATGTATCTTCTCCTATTAAATTTTAAATGGACTGGTGAATTTTAGCAATTAAAGAAAAAATGTATTATTTTAAATGACAACTTTTTGGGATCTTTTTGTTTTTTTAAAGATTTTTATAAACTTTTATGTGGAGGTGGAAATTTACTTTTTATGAACAACAGGAGAAGAAATTGAAACCTTTTTGCAGTGTTCAATTTGTTACTTGCAAATAAATTTAATTTTTCTCTCTGATTAATATTCATGTGCAGAATTGCTGAAGCATGGAACAAACTACCTACATCATTTCTTAGCTACTGAAACACTGCACCTTTCAAAAACCTCAATGCTTCCTGTAATTTGTCAACACTACCTGATATCCACCTTCCATATAACTGCTCCTATACTGTTGATTTTCCTGATATTTGTACATTATTCTATGAACTATACATGCACCTTTTTGATGAGTTGTTGTGCACCGGAGCACTGTACACTATAATTGCATTATTATTAATGTAGTAATTTCTCCTCCTTCCCAAAAACAGAAGAAAAAAAAAGCTTTGTTGGTAATAATAAAGCAATGTACTCACTATACACATAATGTTGAATGGTGGGAGAGTTGTAGGTTGGTTTAACTGTGTGCTATGATCCCATTTTTTTTTTTATTACAATATGAATTTTTTTTTTTTTTTTTTTTTTTGTACAAAAATTTAACAACCCATAAAAGTTGATTGATTATTTTAAATTATATTCTTGATTGATTTTTATTCCAGGTTAATTTAAATTCTTTTTTTTTTTTCTTTTTTTTTTCTTTTCTTTCTTTTTTGTGCATGTGTGCCTGTTTTTGTGAAGCTGAACTCCATTTACTGACTTTTTTTTTGTTTTTGTTTTTTTTTTTATTCCCTGATCCACATCCTAACTCTTTGTTGATTTTTTTTTTTTTAGTAATCTCCAATAGTTATTTGGGCTGTAACTCTAATCTGCTTTTAGTTTTATGTTAATTTCTGTAATGGCTTTGGACAGTATTACTAAAATTGATTTGAAAGAGCATGACCACTTATACTGGCCACTGGCTTGTTATCATTAAGCATCAACGTTTCCCATCAAACAGGCATTTGTAAAAAAAAAAAAATAAATAAAAAAAAAATTTTAATGAATTTATTGTACTGTCATTTAACTGCCAGTTGTTGCTCTCAAATTCAGCAACGCCAGTTAGCTATCTTTTGTCATAACCCTATTTCTTGATCTTATATATATATATATATATATATAATGTGCTGGATCTACTGTTATGAATAAAAGGCCTCGAAACCATGCCTTGAAGCCAAAGTCATCATCTGATGATGGCTGTGTTGGAAGCAGTGCTGTTGTGCAAACAGCATTGTATGAATTTGATAGTACTGATCTGTCAAAAAATAAATGACGGGATTCTAAAAAAGAAAAAGGAAGCTAACACCGTGTTTATTTTATTTATGCCACAAACAGGGCATTTTGAACACTTTTTATACAAATGCTTTTAAACATACATATATACACACACACATGCACATATATATATATATGTGTGTATGACTTAAAAACTAAAATTTGGAATATTTATTTAAAATGTTTTGCTTATTTATAAGCTTTATTAGATACTGTCAGGGAAATAAAATGTTATTTTTGGAAATACTGTAAACTAAACTGTGATTGTCATGACAGGTATATTAACACCAATCATTATGAATCCATTTAATTATAATTTATTAACAATATATTAAGAATATATTGCTACACACACACACACATTTTAATACCTTTCAATCTTCTCATTTCCTAGCTTAAATAATCCTGAAAAGATATTTCAAACATCTTCATTTCGACATATTTAAAGATCTGTAAAAATTGACATTCCTAGATATGTTGCCCACTGTTGCTGTAGAATATGCTGATTGCACCTCTGCATAGTGTTACTCCCCCCTCTCATAATAGGGCCACCTTTTGGCCATGGGTAGTGACCTGTTATGCTTAAGGAAGGAATCCTGGTGGCTGATCAGTCTATGACTTGCAACATTCCATTTTGACCCTTGCTTAGGCTAGACGGGCAATTGGAGTGGGCCTCTCTGAGCAATTGGCTGGCACCTATATGATTCTCCTGACCCTATTGCTCTTATGGCAAACCATCAACCCTTTTTATCATGTGTTAGAAGACGGTGGCTGAGAGTTAGTATCCTGGGTATGATATTAAACTGCATCTAGCGATGAAGTTACAATTCTGGAGCTATAAGGAGTGTGGAGTACCCCTTCATTGCCATTACTCCCAAGTTCACCTGACATGGAGTGGTAGTACCTGTTAGGGTCCTATCTATGGTCAAATAGATCAAAACCTGAGTTTGAAAAAAAAAATGTATATAAAAAAAAAAAAAATAAATAAATAAATAAAAAACCAGTAAAAAATAAAATAAGAATCGAATACTCAACAAGATTAATTAAAACAAGTAAAATAACGCAAGAATTTACATGCCCTACAATCCAACCACCCAACTTATATATGTTGCCATGACAACCATGTAGACAGTTTAGTCTTTTCCAGTATTCTTTTGAAAACTAAAAAAAAAAAAAAATTGTCAATCCATATTTGCTGAAATATGTAAATGAACCAATCTTGGACTTCAAGTCCCAATTCTTCCATTCTGTCAAACATTTTATCCTGTCTTTTAGTTTTTTTCTAAGGTTAATTTTAAGCTCAATTATCTTTTTAGGATCGTTCACTGATAATATGTATATACTTTTTTTTTTCTTTTTTTCTTTTTCTTCCTCACCTTTTGGAGAAATAGATGAAATGTGTGCATATCTTGGTTTTGCTTGATGATTTGTTTGATGATTTGTTTAAATGTTTTGTTTAATAATGCTTAACCATTTTCCTATTAATAAATTGGATCAAGTCTCCAATAGGCACTCCATATCATCAACTTAATGAAAGGTTCACATTTTAACATCACCGGTAACTTCCGCTTCCAAATTTTTGTAAACAAATGATTTTAATCAGAAGTTTATGGAGATGTTGAATTTACAATGAATTAAATAAATAGATGGTTGGTACATGTAATCAAATTAAAATTCAATAGCAAAATCTTTTTTAAATAAATACTTTTTAATCAGAAGTTTATGAATATTTTTCAACACTTACAATAAATTTAAAAAATACGTTTTTATACTAATATATTTTTTACTTAATCAGAAGAGAAATGCAATCATGTTTATTTAAATAAAAATACAGTTTTTATTTCCAATTTTTTTTTTTATCCTTATTTAAATAAAAGTTGTTCAGAAATAGTATCACACCATTTGTAAAATTTGTTTTTGTTAGATACAATAGAAGTACAAAAAATCATCTGTCATTTATTTTCAATATTTGAAAGCGGAAGTTACCGGTGACGAGTTAAAATATGAACCTTTTATTAACTTGATGATTTGGGGTGCCTATTGGAGACTTGGTCCAATAAATCTAATATATAAATAACTTTCATGTCATGATAGATTAATGATATTAAAATGAAGGACCAGCAAGTTTTGATTTAATCTTCATAATTAACTATTGAACTAATTTATCATTTCTTTAGTATAGCCTTGTCAGTAGGGCTTAGAATACAGATGTATCCCCTGCATAGACAACCCATAAAAAAGGGGTGTCTTGGATATGACCTTAACAATTGCATCCAGTGGTGAGGCTTGAGTTCTGGGGAGTGTGGAGTAACCCCTTGCCATTAATCTGGCCTGGAGTGGTTGTACCTGTCAGAATCCTATGAATGGGTCAAATAGATCTGTTTGAAAATTATTAATATTGGATAGGAATACTTGCTACCATATAACTGTGCAAACAAAGGCTTATTGTTGAATAGGAATAATTACTTGAAGCCATATAATTGTGGATAGGTTATTAGTTAAGAATAGTTATTTGAAGCTATAATTCTTTTAGAAATGATTATCTTTAGTTACTTGAAACTATATAATTGCTTTAAAAAAAAAGCCCTACTTTGGTATAAACTAACCCAACAAGAGTTGACATGACATAAAATCAACTAACCATGTTGAGTAATGAGTTAAGAACTCCCCACCCCCTAAGAGAATAGTGAGGTTCATTTAATCTACTGTTAGAATTATTAGTCTATGTATCAAATATTCTATCATATAACTCAGAATACAACACTTAGATATTTATATTTTGTTAAATGGGATTTACCATGTTCTGTCAAAAAGAGAATTTTTAAAGATTCTATTTAACTGTCAATTTAAGAAAAAAAGGATAAAAAGTTAATTGTTATTAAGTCAAAATTTGTATTATTGATAAAAGCTGATTCTCTAAATTTTATCTCATCCCAAGGATCCATTATAACCATTATGATTTAATCTTTTAAACTGAAATTTTATTATTGGTAACACTGGTTAATTTTTAAGCAATATTTTTAAACAATATCATCCCATGTAATGCTTGATCACCTTGCTTTTAATTTAAGAATATGAATGAAGGATACCTTCCCCTACCAACTTTTTATTTTATTTTATTTTTTTTAAAATTCAGATTTTTGAGAAATCGCCCATTTGACTGCATCCATTTTGAAATTGCTTCACATATCTCTTTTCATAAAAGTTGAATAATAATTATCTAAAATAAAAAAGTTTATAGTCTTATTGAAGATTTGATTTAAAATTTCTGAATAAATCTTTATAGCATGTATAAGATTATTAGGGTTAGGTTTAGCTCAGTCAGTAAAGCATCTGTCAAAGGAATTGCAAGGTTCTGGGTTTGATATAAGATTATTTTATATTTATCATTAATAAATCTAAAAGTACAATCAGATTTAAACAAATGACCAAATAGGGGAAACAAATACTCAAATAAGAGAAATTAAGTAAAACCAAAATTTAATGCCAATCCAGAGTTTGGTTTCTTGAAATATCTCAAATGCAACGGAATTTTAAATCTTTAAATAGTTTAAGATTGGATCTCTTTGGCAAGATTAATACCTAAAATCCACTTATTAAAAATCCATAGAAATAGACTTAGAAAATATTGTACGTCTACTTCTGTAAAATCTATAGAAATTTAACAAAACTTATTTCTTTGACTGAATTTATCTATTTTTGTTTGTATTTATTTATTTTGTAAGTAAAATTCCACTTAATTGTTATTTTAAAAAATCTATATAATTAAATTAAGTTTAGTTTAAAAATATAAATGAATAAAATTTGCCTGGGATTTGAAATTCTGCTCTAAATGAGAAAAATTTGAAACTGGAAAAAAGTAAAATATTTCTTTGTTTGGCAATTTTGTCTAAAGAAAAAAAGATGAACATTTTCATGAAAACTTTTCTGGAAAAGTTTTTGCTTTAAAAAGCTTTGTAGATTTATCATTTAAAATGTCAAGTAACAATAGGAATGTTTTAATAATGGAGAAATAAAAGAATTCATATAATCTTTATACGATTTTAATGATTTTTAAAATTTAAAATGTTTGAAACTTGTCACACAATAACTAGATTATCTCCCCTCGTTTTGTTGATTGGATCAAGTCATCTTGTAATTTGATTTGTCTTTTTGGACATCCATACCCTAAAATGAGAAAACAATCTTCAAGTGTCATTAACTAATGCATAACAAAAATAAATCTGAGAATACATAGTTTAAGAGATTACTGGTGGGGGAGGGAGGCATCAGACATTTTCAATCTCAAATTAGTTGGCTTTATCAGAAAATTTGACCCTTTACAAATTGAAGTGTAATTTGTTCAAATAGTATTCATAAAGCTACTAAATTTCTTAGTATTACAATTAGTGATTAATAAAACACAAAAAAAAAAACTGATACCCTTACTCTTACAGTGATGCTGATAGCTTTTTAATTTAGTGTGTCCTGAGACGCATGTATTTGATTTGAATAAGTCCCAGGGAAATTTGATGGGTCCCAACTAAAATTTAACAAATTATAGCATTTTTGTTTACAAACAACTAAAGCCATCTAACCCCTACCTTGACCCCAGACAGTGATTCGTTTCCAAGAAAATATTGAAATGTATTACAGTTAGATGGAAATGGTGGGGGAAGAAAAAAAAAAAACACTGGGATGCATGGATATGATTTTTCTGTGTCCTTTTAGATTTTTGTCAGTGATGCAGGATGCATACCTATTGGTATCTCTGCTCTTAATTTCTGGCTAGTCGGTGGTTGGATTAAACCATTTCTCTTGTGGTATCATATGAGGTTAACCCTCTTTAGAGAGTTACTGGATATTTGAAGAATGTGACCCAAGTAACCATCTTCAGATTTTTCTGCTGAAAGTGGTGCAACCTTTTACTACCATCAAATTTTTTTTTTTTTTTTAAATTTCTTTGACATAAAGATCTGAATTAAAGTAATACAATGTAAAATTTGGCCGAGTGGCCTATAATTGGTATCAGCTTAACATCTAGGGAGTCTATCCACTTTTCACTAGTGCTCTCCCAGCGAGATTTTTTTTTTTTTTTTTTTTTTTTTTTTTTTTAATATCAGCTGGAGTGCTGCACCTACCATCAGCTCTCCACTTTACAGCACAGATCCAATTACCCAAGCTATTCTACTCGTTGAGTTGGCGAGGGCTGGTATTAAACTAGGAACCTTGCGATTCCTAGGCCGATGCTCTACCGACTGAGCCTTTTACTTAATACCATCTGCTAATCTACTAAATATAAAAGTTGCAGAATATGTTTCGCTTCACTCTCTGAATTTTGGCCTGGCTATTTATTTCTCTTAATTTTGCTTTTTAACAACTTCCATGTGTTATTGCCACAGCTAGTGTTCAAATCGCGCTGTATATGAACACTACTATCATCGCCAATGGTCTAGTAATAATAAAAAAAGTAAAGTCGTCGGGGTGGCCTAAAGTCGGTATCAGCCAGTCAGCGAGGGTGTCTATCCCCTTTTCAATAGCGCTAGACCAAGGAGATTGTTTTGGCGTCTGGAGGTGGAGCGCCACACCTACCATCAGCTCCTTACTTTACCGCACAGATCCCGTGCTACTCATACGCTGAGTTTGCGAGGACCGATATCGAACTAGGAACCTTGTGGTTTCTAGCCGAACGCTCTACCGACTGAGCTAACCTGGCCCCTTCTAGTAATAACACTATTATTAAATTCTGCTTTTTTAGGCCCATGTTAAACAATGCCAAGATACAAGAAATAGTCTCTAACCCTTTCCACATTAATAATAAAAAAAAAAAAAAAAAAAAAAGATTAAAAAAAAAAGTAATGAACAAAAGAAAATGTGAGGTGTGCAAGTCTGTGATATAAACCTGGCTTCTATCCTGATTGTAGTGCTCTTGCAGCTGGATCTTGGGCCACTGTACCCAACATTATTTTCTTGTTTTCAGGAAGAAGAGCATTGATTGTTTTATTTGTATTTCCAGTGGCATCATAGGAGGCATTGGAACTGTCTCAACAAATATGGCAGTTGGACTCATCATGATATTTATTGGAATATTTTTTGCTCTAGTCTCTGTAATTACTTTTGCACTACTCGTCAAGGTATAGTTGATGTGAAATCTTTTTCTTCCTACTACTACTACTACCACTATTACTACTACTACTCATGGCTGCTGCTGCTGCTGCTATTTATGCCTGTGCAGATGTATCTATGGCAACAGTGTTGTTGTTGTTGTTGTGCTTTATATTGTCATGCTATTATTGACTGACTGCCTTTTCTTAACAAACCTACAATTTTAATGCAGTGTTTTACCTGTTGGTCATAGAAGTCTATTTTGAGAGAAATTTTTTAAAGTCTCAATCTTTTTTGACTGAACATCAACTGGAAATAATTTTAAAACAGTTTTGTATAAGAATATATATACTAGCAAAAGTACCCTGTCCATGACTGGACTAAAACTTTTTTTTAAGAACACCAGGTAGTGAGTGGGTAAGAGAGAGAATAAAAGGAAAATAATTTATAGAATTTAAAAAAAAAATGTAATCCTTAACTTTTGAGTGTTTTGAAATATAATTCTATTTTTCAAAAACTGTTTTGTACATATGACAGAAACTTAAATTCAGTTCCTAATTGCTTGTTTTTTGTGTGTGTTTCTTAGTTATAAGCATATTAAGTTGTATACAAGATTTTAAATCTAAATGACCTCTCGTTTGTGAGTTATAAGTCAACACGTACATACCAAATCATAACAAACTTCCTTTTATATGATATTTTTATGACTGAACAATTAGTCCACTCTATCAACTGAGGTGTTAGAATACACCGACTGCACCTCTGCAGAAGAGTAAGACTTCCCCAATGGGGCCACCTGTTGGCTGTGGGTGGCAACCCGTGATGCTTAAAAACCCTAGTGGCTGAGTAGTCCACGACATGCAACACTCTACTTTGCTCCTTACTTAGGCTAGATGCCCCCTCTGATCAATTGGCTGGTCATGTTAAACCCTAGCACCTATATGATTGCCCCAACCCTATCATCACCATTAAACTGATTTCCTATCTACTTAGCAACAAACAACTGCAAATAACCTACTGTCAAAATCAATAAAAATCCTTGAAAAAAAAAAGACATAACAAATTTGACCATCCTTCACAACCTACCTCTTGGCATAAAATAACCCTGGATGGATTGACATGCTGTTAAAATCAATCAATCAAAACATTGACCTTCAAATAAATTAACTTATACCCCCCCCCAATATCATGTTTTATGTGATGCGAAATTAAGTTGATTTAAAGGTTGCTGTTAGGAAAATATTCAACACTAACTTAAAATAAAACGATAGGATTTTATTGCTCTGTCAGCAGAGCTTAAAATATGCTAACTGTAGCCCCCCCCCCCAAAAAAAAAGGGATGTCCGAAGTGTGACACTAAGCTGCAACTGGTGGTGAGGCTCCAATTTTGGGAGCTCTGGGAAGTGCCTTTACTCCCAAGTCCACTCTGACCCAGAGTGGTAGTACCTATTAGGGTCCCATTTCTAGGTCATATAGATCTGTTTAAAAATTATTTGTATTTGATAGGACTGTGCAAAACAAAAAAACTACTGCTCAAAAAATGTCTATGAATGTAATTCTTTAACATCTAGGCATAAAATAATCCCAGATGGATTGACATGCTATTAAAAATACATCAACTAGTATTTTATACTTTTATTCATTCATTTATTTATTTCCATTTTTTTTTTTTTTTTTTTTTTTTTTAAATTAAAAATTTAGTGAAATAAAAAATGTATTAGAACTAGTATAATAATAAATTATTAATAAATTTTGTTCATTACAAAACTCATTTCATTCAGCTAAATTCATTCATACAAAAATTTTGAATGTTTGAAAACTATTTTTACTTCTGTTGTACAAAAAATGATTGATTTTTTTTTTTTTTATTCTCCAAAATTTGATTTAAAAATTTTATTTAAAAAAAAATTATTTGCCTTTTTTGAAGGTTTTGACTTTCTCTATAACCACAGTAAAATATTGCGATTAATTTTGTCACAGCATTTTATATCCCCCCAATCCTCCAGTGTCATTTAACAATACCACTTGTATCACCATTAGAATATACAGTGGCATGCTGTTTGTTTTTTTATTTATTTATTGTTTTTTTTGTTAATTCTTTTTCTTTTCTTTTTTTTTTAATGAAGAATTCTTCTCTTTTTCTCTGTATATATATTTAATGTTATTGTTCCAGTTTTTGAAGAATGTTTGTCCATCTGTCTGGTAACAAGAGAATGTTATTCCTACCCTCCAAATATGCATAAAAAATACCTTTTTAAACTCAATATTCTATGGCTTTCTTTTTTTAGTGGTTGGATCAATGCCCTTATCACTTTGGGGTCTAATGTTGGCGCGGCAGCATTTATGATCTTTGTTGCCCTCTTACTAACTGCCTATTCAGTAGTGAACATCATAGTCCTCATTAAGGTATGACGATGTTGGGGAATTATCTCCCTTGTACTGCTGCTGCTGCTATTGCTGCATTCTAATGTTGAAATCACTTACTCCTCCTCCTCCTCATTCATACTTTTAACAACTATTCCTTAAAAATCTCCTGTACAGTTCATTGGATGAAAAATTTATTCTAGCATTGTTCAAAGGAAATATAACTTACTTATCACATATTAATTTGTAATAAACTTTAATGAATGGAAGAGATAAAGAAAGTTTATTGAAGTTTGTAATTTATAGAAATATGTTAGCAAAACATTGTGAGCATGAATGTTTTGTCCCATTAAGTTAACTAGGTGACTTAGTATTCAATGTAAAATCTCTTTAATGAAAACTATTCAAACTAATGTTGTCAAGGGTTGACTTTTGTAATGGGGAAGGGGATAAAACTATACATTTTAATTTATATAATTTCAACATAGTAATTATATATACTTATAGAAATTGCTTATATCAGTTTTACCTACAAAACATTAAGTGTGAAAGTCTTGCTTAAGGTATATCCTATCCTCAACTTACATTCAATAATAGATATGGAGGCATGTGGTGTTATGGTTAGTCTTAGGAAATTGACTCTAGCTCAAATCCTAGATAAGGCTGTTTACATTTCACATGACACTAATACTCTTGGGAAAAGGTTTGCTTCCACCTGTTCTCCTTCTAGCTATGGGTAAATAGTAGGGCAGACTGGGCTCTTTATCCTTGATTAGGCAACCAGTCTAGGAGAAGGAAAACTCTGAATTGAAACCAGTTAAACTCTGCCTAAAACATTGACCTTGTGTCACATCCTGCTTATGCAGAGGGGTTGGTAAATATGTACATTATAATAGTCACTTAAAAAAAGAAGTCCTTGTCTTTCATTCTAATGCTTGATTACCATAAAGCCTGACGTGGTGAGGTAAAATTAATTGCATGGTCATAGGGGGCTGCCATGCAGCACATGCCCCCTTGTCTAAAAGAGGCAGGGCCGGGTTTATTGCCCGGTGCTTGAGGTGCTCTAAAAAGGGGGAATGCTGATGGAACCACACACTTTTTGCACTGACCCACACATGAATTTCAGTTTGTGTGTCTCCCCGCATTAAAAAGACCTTGTGGTGGTAGGTCAGGAAAATGTACCTTTTGTTGACTGAATCCAAATTCTTCATTTGGCTTCAGTGTAGCAGGTTCAATCCCAGATTAAGTCTCTAAGATATCTTTTGGGCTTTATTAGCATTGTTATACTTGAAGTATTTACTTAAACATTTTTTTTCTTTTTTAATCCTAGCTCCTTCTAGACTTTTTCTATTTAAATTATTTTACTTAGTAGTCTAGTTTCATTAACTTTCTTTCTTAGTCCATTACTATAATCATTGGGCTTTACATGAAATATTATTATTATTATTATTATTATTAACTGTAGTAGTAGTAGTTAAATTCAATTCTGTAGGTTTACTTTTAAATCCAGTAAAAGAATTAACTGCTTTCTTTTGTTTAAGGCTTTCGGTAAAGTCATGTTGAAAGCACCAGTTCTTGCTAGATCACCAAAATTAAGCAGTGATGAGCCTGTTCAATACTTAGATGAGTGACCATTTAAGCAATAACATATATTGTGACAAAACAGCTCACCAAATCTTTTGAAGACAACAAAAGAACTTGTCAATTACAAAAGATGTTGATTTAAAAGAAAACAAAATGGCTACTGAGCCTCATGTTTTAGTGGGATTGAATAGATTTTTTTTTTTTTTTTTTTTTTTCACATTCATATTCTTTCTATTTTGCTCATTTTAGAAAATAGTAGTTGAAATAAAAAATGTTAAAAAATACTATAAGTGGCGAAATGACATTCAGCAAAATTAATTTATCAAATTAATAATCAAGGAACAAATATTACATTTTATTTCAATTATTTATTTTTAGATCTGTCCCTCCCCTTCCGCTTTCAATGCTTGTATTTAATTTTTTCATCCCAGGAGATTCACTAATCCATCCTATTTAACTGTCTTTTCTTTCCTTCTGAAATTATTTTGCAGCAAAATAAATATTAAAAACAAAACCTGCTCTATAAACAAATTCTTATTGCTTCATTATTTAGTAATCTGTTCCATTTATTAATGGAGTGTGTGTGTGTGTGTGTGTGTGTGTGTGTGTGTAAATATTTACATTTCTAAAGTATGTTTAATTTATAACAAAATTTAAATCCATTTTGGAAAAGACAGACTAATAAACCCATTTCATTTTATCTGATTGTAAAAGTTTTTTTTTTTTTTTTTTTTTTTTTAAATCTTAGTAACCAGATATTTTTCTTTTGGCTGCTTTAAAAAAAAAACTAATCTTTGTTAGTTTACAAAAAAAAAGTAATAAATGAAAGTAAAACAACTGTTTTTTAAAAAAAAAAAATCTCATTTCAATATCAATATACAATATATAATAGTATGCTAATATATTAAAACATATTCAAGTTTATTTTAAAATTAGAAAAATTGCAACTGAAATTTTAATTCTTTAAGAAGTTTAGACTAATTTCTTTGTTTTTTTTTTTTTTGTTTTTTTTTGTTATTTGAAAAAAAAAATTTGGCTGTGAAGTTTCTTAGTCTCTTATTTTGAAATATTGAATCTTGTTATGAAATAAAATCTAAATAATCAAATACACAGTAAATAAAGTGTGTGTGTGTGTGTGTGGGGGGTTTCTTTAATTATTTAAAAAATTTTATGGAATGCGACAAATGAACTATTTTGTATTTATTTGCATTTTGGAACAGAACAACTTGTGAAGCAATTTAGATGGTTTCTTATTTGATTTATAGAGCATTTTTTTTTCATATATAGTTTTTTTTCTTAATCTTTATCTGTATTGTGGATTTACATTCCATACCCTCAGCTCCATCCACTGGTCTATTTTCCCCTTTTCCTTTCCACTCTGTAGAATTTATTTAGAACATTAAACTGTCACTATCCTTTCTTTTTTCTTTTTTTTTTTTTCACTCCTGATTTCTTGCAGGATTAAATTTGTATTCATAAATTTGGTTTTCAATATTTTGCTAAAGAAAAATCTGGTAATTGACATCTGTCTCTGCTTTTTTCATTTAAGTTTTGTGATATTGCGAAATATCAAAAAGAATAAGTCAGAAGTGTAAATCATTTTCTTTTACAAGTTTACTGTTTTATCCTTAAACTTATAAAATCTACTGGTTCTTGTCAGATCACTGAAGTTAAGCAGTGTTGAACATAATCAATAAGATGGGTGACCATTTAAGAATATCAGGGACTGAAATGACTTGTGGTTGTGTGCCAGATATAAGAAAAAAAGTATTTTGCAAAATACATCTTTCTGATGAATCAGAGGGGGGTGTCGTTGAAGTCATTTCCTGGGTACTTAAAAATTTTTGGTCTTTCAACCTAATTTCTCTCCCAGGACTCTGATACCCCCTCCCCTCCCCAGCAATAGGCTTTTACAGATCCTGCCTCCCATATATTTTTCACATACTAAACATAAGAGTAACTTAAAAATTGTTTTTAAATTCTTTTTTGTGAAATGTTCTTGCTTTTCTTGGAGCTTCAGATCTAAAATGATTTGTTTATATTTCTCTGCTCCTTTTTTTTTTGACACCAAGTTTATCTGTCTGTATTTTGTTGGGATATTTAAATTGACACTTGGGTCTTAAGATTTTCAATTAGACCTTCTTTTTGAGAAGGAGATCAAAGACCAGAGAATTGGTAAGATTTCCAAACAAGGATAAGTGGAAATTTTTATGGGTATTATCGCATAAATGCGTCCTGGCCTCCTGCCCTATAAACGCTAAGTGGTGCCTGCTGAAAAAAACCGAACTGTACTATTTATAAACTCCCTAGCTGTTTGAAGGCGTTTTTTCCCGAAAGTTAATGCAATATAAAAGCGATATTTTACCCCCCTCCACACACACGTCTTTTCTTGACAAGTAAATGTAAATATTAATCCACCCCTTTTAAAATATTTTTAACGTTTTGAAGGCGTTTTTATCGACTTCTTTTTTTTTTTTTTTTTTTTTTTTTTTTTAATTGTTTGAAGGTGTTAAAAGTAAGCCACCACCCAAGTTTTTTTGTCAACAAGTAAATGTAAATATTTGATCTCCCACTCCCCTTAAAATATCTTTTTTTTTTTTTTTTTTTTTTTTTTTTTTTTTTTTTTTTTTTTTGTATTTTCATTTTATTTTAATTCAAAACAACTGTCACAAATTTTGAAATAATACGACCTTCAAACAGCTAGGGAGTTCAATAGTAGTGCATGTTGGGTTTTCAGCAGGCACCGCTTAGCATTTTAAAGCCAGGAAGCATTTATATGATATGCACCATTTTTACTAAACTTAGAATAAAAAATAAAATTCTTTTGAACTTTTACTAGAAATTCTCTCATTGAATAATTCCTTTAAAAAAAATTGGAGATTGTCAGATTTTATAATCATTTGATGAAAAAACGGTGAATAAATCTGTTTAATCTTTTTTTTCTCTCTTCTTTCTCTAACCTCATACTTGACAATATTTGTTGTCTTTTTTATTTTGAGGTCAAAGTTCAGAAATAATTCTCTTATTAATTGGGTTTAAGACTCCCTTCCCCCACTCTCAAATGCTGTTTTAGTGGTGATGGGGGGTTGTGTTGTCCTGCATGGTTGTTGACAACTGGTGTTTGTGGAGGGAGGGCTTTTTTTTTTTTTTGCTTGGTTTGCAGTGGGGTCTGCTGCTGTTGCTTTGTAAATGTATTTATGGTTATGCATGTTTTTTTTTTTTTTTTTTTTAAAAAATTTTTTTTTGCTTTTTTTCTCTCCTTGTCAGTATTATTGTTTTAGTAAATTGAAAAAATGGAAGCTTTAATATTGTATAAGTATTAATTGTAATATTAATTATGATATTGTATCAGTATTAAGTATTTAATATTTAATATATTTTAAGTCTTTAATATTGAGCAAGTATTTCTCTCTCTACTGATTCTTCTATAGAATGATCTATAGAGAATGATCTTGACTAGAAAAATTGTTTACACTCTCATTGATATTTAAATCACTGAAAGTATTGATATTTTTGTTGGGTGATTATGACCCCCCCCCCACTTCTGATGGTAAAAATGAAACTTATTTTATCTTAGAATTTTTGGTTAAATCTAACTTAACGGAACTAAATTCCACCATCATATGTCACCCCGCCGAAAGAAAAAAAATACCAAAAATCAAGGAATTAACCGAATTTAATGAAATTTTCATTGTTGATGTATTAATGAATAGAAGATATAATGCACCAGTTATCTTTGAGAATCTATGTTACGCCTCAGATACGTGGTTCAAAGTTAACTGAGCTGAAAAAATGTAAAAGTTTTTAAATAAAATAACTGGTGCATTATCTTTTATATATATTAAAAAAGACTTCATTTGATAAAAAAACAAAACAAAAACAAGCCAAACAAACAAAGGTTCTTTTAAAACATTTAAGGAACTTGAAATGTGTTTGCATGTTGTTAAAAACTGACACACACACAGACCTTATTCTTTTTTTATGTGGGTGGGTGCATATCTTGTTCAATTACCGCCCTGTTGGCTAGGGCGTTAGAATGCACCTCTGCAGAGGGGTAAGACTCCAATAATGGGGCCACCTGTTGGCCGTAGGTGGCGACCCGTGATGCTTAAGGATAGAGCCTAGGTGGATGAGCCGTTCATGACTTGCAATACTCCACTTTGGCCCTATCTTGGGCTAGACGGGCGGTCGGAGAGGCCCCCTCCAATCAATCAGCTGGTTATGTCAAGCCCTAGCATCTATATGATTTTCCCAACCCTATTGCCCTTATGGCAAGCCCCAACCCCCTTTTATCATATGGGTGCTAGAAGGCGGTGACTGAGGGTCTACATGTCCTGGGAATAACGTTAAACTCTATGGTGAGGTTCCAGTTTGGGGAATGTGGAGCACCCCTTCATCACCATTGCTCCCTGGTCCACTCTGGTCCGGAGTGGTAGTACCTGTTAAGGTCCCATCTATGGGTTAAATAGAAAAACATGAGTTTATAAACAAAATTGTATTATGCATTAAGAATGAATTTATTTCACAACTTTGTCGGCATTAAATAACCCACCGAGGTTGATATGCCACAAAACAAAACAAATAAACTTGTTCAATTAACCCTTTTTGCATTGCATTTGGCAACAAAATTTAATGACTGGAATGCATAAAATAAAAAAAAGCCTGCAAATAAAAAATAAAAATTACGACAATACACTGTTAGTGTTGAGTGGGAGATTATATATATATATATATATATATATATATACACACACACACCATGTTTTGACATTTCATTTTTAAGTATTGTGGACTAATGTGGTTGCACCTCATGCGAATTTAGTTGCTCTCTGCACCCAAAGGGTTAAGATAGAAATAATAGAGAAAGCCATTAAATAACTTTCTTAAAGCTTCCATATTTTTTTTAATTTTTTCCATTGAGAATTAGATTTTAGAATTTATTAATGTTGACCAAATTTTGATCCCTGTTGAAATACTCAAAAGTGCTGTCAAAACTTTAAAAAAGTTAAAAAATGAAAACTTTAGTATCTAAAACTGGATATGAATCCATTTTATGTGTATGGGGGGGGGGTGATTTGTTTTAATCTCTTAATGCAAATTGATTGTTGTATAATGTGAGAGCATTGTAACGTTAATATTATCAAATCTATTCACGAGTTTGTGTGTGTATATATATATATATATATATATATATATATATATATATATATATATATATATATATATATATATATATCATTATTCTTAAGATATTTGTAATAGCTTTTAGCCTCTGGCATTTTCTACTAAGTAAATACAATAATTATTGCCAATGAAAGTAATAGACACCTCCTCTCTCTCATATATATATCTATATCTCTCAAAACAATTATCAACTATTTTCAAATTAATTTGCTCAAAGCAATTTATATTAAAAGCAGTTGGATTAACTTAATTAAAAAAAAAAAAACACTTATTCATGTATGATCTGAAGATCATTAAATTGTTTTAACCCTTTGAGTGAACCCTCAGCTCTTGAGCTTAAACTTAATCTACTGTTTGTGTGTGTGTGGGGGGGTGTTACGATTTTTGTGGCCATCCTTTAGGCTTCAAACAAGAGCGGTGTCCAGCGGAGATCCTGTGTGTTAAACAGAGGGTGATCATGGTAGAAAATGCAAGTTTGAATCTTATCTTGTCCCAAACTCTTGCTACTTTGTTCTAAATTTATTTGACAAGACAAGAGGAAATACATTGAAAATATTCAGGATAAAGCTCTAACCGCATCAGCATGGATATGGCAATCCTACAATGTGACATCAAACCGACAGTCTGGTGGTATCGTGAGATACTGCTGATGTGCTCTGGGTTAGTCATAATGATGCTTCGGCTCCGAAACCATGCCTGAACCCAGAATCATCATCTGATGAAGGCTTTGTTGGTTGCAATGCTACTGTGTAAATAGCAGTCATTGTATAAAGATTTTTTTTTTTTTAGATATTAAAAGAAAAAAGACAAACATTACAATAAAAACAACAAGTGTTGTTTGTGTTTCAGTATCATAAGAAAAACAACTGCTGACCAGAATTCAAATCCTGGATGAGGATGTTTGCATTTCACTTTGTGTTAATGCCCATGAGAGGGGGGGGGCTTCTATTCTCCTAACTTCAGATTGGGTTATTTAGCCTTGGTTAGGCAACTAATCTTGGAGAAGAAAAACTTTGAATTCAATTTTTCTTAAAAATTGATCATGCATCACATTCTGCCTGTGTTAGGTAAATACATAAAATATAAAAACAGTCAAATGTGTAGAATAATATTTCTGAAATTTAAAATTTGAATATGTTGTTCCATTTGTGGAAAAGTAATGAATAAAAGTGAAAAATAAGAATATGAAGATGATTTATTAATATTTGATAAGTAGGACGTCGATGCTAAACGTTTTGATTTTCATATACATTTCAAATATTTATCTATAATTAAATATATATCTCCTATCTTCTTCAGGACAATACAAATAAACAAAAACCAACATTAACAATTGATATTATTTGGATTATTCGGTCTATTGTCCTCATCTTATTGATCTGTACAATGTTTCGGCCGATGTGCCCTCTGCCTTCTTCAGGTATTTCTTGTCGGACTTGGGAACCTTCTCGAACTAATTATCAAACCTCATCTCAAAAATTCAGAGAAATAACAATTGATATTTGTATTGTCTTGAAGAAAACTGAAGATATATATTTAATTATCAATAAATATTTGAAAGGTAGATAACAATGGAAACGTCAACATTATTTTTATCAAATATTAATAGATCACCCTCATTTCTTATTTTTCCCTTTTATTTATTACTTTTCCACATACTGTCAGATTCGTTTCTATTTTTTCCCTCGACACATTGTTCCATTTCTAATTGATAAGTTAAAGTCTCCCCAATTCTATTACAAATGATTCCTTGTCTGATTAATTTTTTTACCAGGACTTTCCGCTCACTTGACTCCCCCCCCACCATCACCACACGCACACACTTATTTTTTTATATCAATGTGCAATTTAGCCTTCCAGTTAACACTGTAAACCGCTATTTTGTTGTACATATAAATACAATTGCATGTTATTATATGTAGGTAAGGCCAACAGTATTAATAATGTAGAACAATTTTATTAATAATTGTGGTTTAGATAAAAAAAAATCATGGAGAATGTGATGTAAATAACTAAGAGAATTGTGACTCGAGTAGTGAGATAGTTTCGGTTACAGATAGACAAGCACACAATCTCCATTATAATAAGAAGATTGTACAATTAGTTTTATGCTTATTTAAAGATTACTGCTCTGTGTTTTTCCTTTCTTCTAATGCCTCTTGTGTTTCCTTTATTTTATTTTTTTAAGGTACACCGAATCTACCGCAGTACCGGCGCCAGTTTCCAGAAAGCTCAGGCTGAATTTGCCCAGGGCGTGATGCGTAATGAGACTGTGCAAACTGCCGCTGCCAGTGCTGCTGCTGGGGCCGCCCGAGGAGCAGCCCAACAGTACGGCTCCAACAACCGTTATTAAAGACACTCTTCCCATGAGGTTGGGGAGAAGAAATTCAACAAAATTTACATGTCATCAAAAACCGCAACCACCATTTTTCCTCCTTCTCCCATCTTTCCCATCCTCAAAACACACTTCCCCCCCCTCCTTTCTCTTTCTCTTGAGGTGGATGGCCTGTTTCATTTTGGTAAAGACATGAGTTCTTTTTTGACCAGGCTTGTTGTTGTTGTTAGTTATATAACATGTATCTAGATTGGGTCCATCTAGAGTTTTGGGCAAGTCCTGTTAATATCCATGTCCAATTAGGTCAGTCATGTTTCTTACTGGCCAAAATCCTGTCTGTATATACCCTTGGGCTGTGTGTCTGTGTGCATATGTGGGTCTGTCATATATATAATATAATATAATATATAATATATATATATACAGTGATGTTGATAGCTTTTTAATTTAGTGCGTCCTGGGACACGGATTTGATTTGATTTGAATGAGTCCCGGCAAGTTTGATGGGTCTCAACTAAAGTTTCTTAATAAATTACAGAGTTTTTATCTATGAACAACTAAAGCCGTCTAACCTCTACCTTGTACCCCTTACAGTGTAATTCGTTTCCAAGAAAATATTGCAATGTATTTACAACTAGCTGGAAATGGTGGGGGAAGAAAAAAAAACACTGGGACACATGGATACGATTTTTCTGCGTCCTTTTAGATTTTTATGCAGGACGCGTACCTATCAGCATCTGTGTGTGTGTGTGTGTGTGTGTGTATATGTATGTATATATATATATATATATATATATATATATATAATGTGTCCTTTGGGTATAAACATCAACTACTTGATGTGGTAGCAAAGTTTCAAATTTTGTAAACACCCAACAACCCATCCCTCCCCTTTAAAATACCAACACACAAAAACCTTTCATTTTTTTTAATTAGCCAAAGATGAAATGGGAATACAAGTGTGTGTGGGGAGGGAGGAAGTCAGATTCCTATACCCAATGAAATTTGTTAGGTGTGTATCTGTTCTTGTACAAGAACTTTTGCTACTACTACTACTACTATTACTACTGTTATTATATTACCACCACCACCACCTCAAACCCACTATGACTACCACCAGCTGATGACAGAAAATTTAGATGAGGGTGGGGCAGAACCCAATGTTGCTTTTCATTTTTTTTTCCCCCTTTTTTTTTCTTTTTTCTTTCATCAGGAAAAAAATTATAAGTATCGAAAAGGATGGGGCCAAATGATTGTTACATTTTATGCATACATACATATATATATGTATATATATATGTGTATGATTGTATAAAATTAGAATTTTTTTAATATATATATATATTTTGGTCACAAATGACCAAAAATGAAGTTTTAAATTTGGAGAATTTAAAAGAAAAAAAACAATAAAAAAAAATATATAAAAAATTGTAAAAATAAATTAAAAAAAAAGAAAAAGTAAACCTACAAAGACCCAAATTCCAACTTATAAGGAAAGGAAAAAAAATTGTTTTGTTTGGAGACTTTTAAGCTTTCTCTTTCTCTCTCTCTCTCTCTCTTTCCTTTTGAGAGAGGGATAATAACAAGAGTGTGACCCTCACCCAGTCAGATGGATATGAACAGTACATTCTATCCCCCACCCCCAACTATTTTCTATATCTACTTGTTGATGTATAATACTGATGATAATGACTTATTGAAAAGATTTTTTTTTTTTTTTTTTTTTAAATAATTGGGGAAAAATCTTTTCCATCCCCCACCCCTGAACAAAAAAAAAAAAAATCTCTCTGTCTTTATGAATAACTGCAGGTAATGTGTAACTGAATAGTTCCTTGTTTATTATCATTATGACTTCTTTTTTCTTTATAAATAAACTTGTTTTTTTTTGTTCTGCTTACACTGGAAATTTCTCTCTCTACCCTTTTTTTTTGTAATAGTTCATAAAAAAAAAATCTTTTAGTCGTTTGGGGAATGTTTTGTTTTTTTTATTTTTGTTTTATTTTTTTTTTTTTTTTAATCAAAAAATAAAATAAAATTACTGTAATTAATCTGCTTCAAACAATAATTGGAAAAAGGTTATAAAAAAAAAAAAAAAAAAAAAAAAAATCCAAACCACAAAACACCATATCTTCTTGTGTTGGCAAACTGTGTGATCTGTTTTGTTTTTTAAAAAAAATTTTTTTTTTAAAGACCAGAATCTTTGATTGTATGGATGTATGTATGTAAGTAAAAAAGAAAAAAAAATCAAATCTGATCTTCCACTTTTTTTCTTTATTTTATGTACCACCAAATGGAATGATTTGGGGAAAAGGGGGAATAGTTCTTCACTTCAATAAATCATTTCTGTTCAAAGTGAAGCACTAAATGTATATAAGACCATGGCCCTCTAATATATATATATGGCCCCATATGTTACATAAGCAGGCAGAATTTTAACAGACTGATTCGTTTTATAGTCAATTTATGTCTGTTTCGAAAAAAAATCTTAAAAATATACAAACTTGTTGTCTTTTTTCTTCAGAAATGTAATAATGAAAGATTGTAAATAAACTAACAAAAAAGAAAAAAAATAGTTTAAAAAAATTATTCAGTTATACAAAACAAACACCAACAATTTATCTATGATTTCAGGTTATATCAGAAAAAAATGAAACCTTTTCAATGTGAAATGTATTCCCTTGTCATGGTAGACAATGATAGTGATGATACTACAGAGAAACAGTATTTCCGGAGGAGAACTTATGATTCCATCTAGCCTAATGTTTGTGCTTTAAGATTTTTCAAAACGGACATAAATTGACTATAAAATGAATCAGCCTGTTAGAATTCTGCCTGCTTATGTGACATATGAGGCTGTATATATTAGTAGGCTGTTATAAGGCTGACATGTGTCTTGGCTGTAGAGGTTTTCCTTACAGTGCAAGGCCACCATTTTGGCAAAATGCAATAATATTATCTACAAAAATCTACAGGCAAGTTTATTTTAGAAAATTGGCTTTTTTTCGGATTTAGTTAAAAGCAATCTTCCACTAACGAAACTTAATATGACTAGGGAGAATGTTAGAAATCCTGAATATTTTTTTTGTATTTAAAAAATTTTTTTTTACTGTTGTCCTCATCTTTATTGTTATATACACAACACTCAGCTGATGTGGTCTCTGGCCTTCTTCAGGTGTTTCTTTTTGAACCCAGGAGCCTTTGTGTCATAATTGGGAGCTTTCCTGGAACTTGGAGTTTGACAAGAAACACCTGAAAACGATTGAAATTGGCCAAAACCTGTATATATCAATAAAGATGAGGACAACAGTCCAAAAAATACAAATTATCAAGCCTCATCTAAAAAAAAAAATCCAAAGAATATTTTGTTTTAATCCATGTGATTGTTCAAAATCAAGTGACATGAAATATTTGAATTTTATAACTTGTTTTCATAATGTATCTTTATTTAAGAGAGAATTTTTTTTACTGATCCTATTTTTCATTTACTGTTTCTAGTAAATCAAAATTATCTGATAATGAATTGAAGCTTTTTTTTTGTAAAATAAACTCCAAAAACCTCCTCCTCCTCCTCCTCCTAACCCCTTCCTCCTCCTTCTCCTCATATTAATTCCTGATCTCCAAATGATATAATTTGATGGTACATTTTCTTTTTCTTCTTAATAAACAGAATGAATTTTTATTTTCACTTCTGATCAATATTTCCATCCTTTGACAAATCATGGCTTTTACAAGCGCATACCTTCTGGGTACAAAGACAACAAAAGGCTTTTAAAATTCCTTTCTTTTCTGTAAGAATGGTCGTCTTTTTTTTTTTTTTTTTTAACTTAGTCGCTTGAATGTAGAGATTTACACTTTGCTGTACCTTTTTTTTTTTTTTTTTTTTTTTTTTTTTTTTCAATTGTATTCTGGAGAATCTGCCCTCAAAAGTTGGTCTAGATTTTAAGCTGGCTATCTACACCACCAGCAACAACAGATCTTCAAGTATTTTTCTCATTATTACTTTTTGTAATCAGCATTATCATACCATATTGTATTGACTTGTTTACTTTTGATTTTTATATATATATATATATATATATATATATATATATATAATATAATCTGTGCTTTGCATTAAAACAAACCCCAATTTTTAAGGCTAATAAATTACAATAAAGATCCTTTGTTTTTATGTAAAAATGCATTTCAGTATAAATTTGAAAAATATCTCCATGTCCTCATACAGTTAAAATATCATTTATTCTTTTACATTTTGAAAAAATTTCTAAATCATTTTTCCTGTTTTGAAAACTTGCTACTCATTTTCATTTATGCACTAATTTCAATGTAATTAAACTCTTTTCTTCACTCGCTTAACCATATCTCACCCTGAAGATGTGGTAAACTGAATGGGTTTTTCCAACCAGCCAGTTCTTATTTCTTCTTGAATGAAGACTTAAGCTTATAATCCAAGTTTAAATTAGTCTTATTCAATTGGCCTGTAAAATTAGCTCGTTAACCATTGCCTTGTATTGTTTCATATAATTGATTTAAAACAAAACTTAATATTAAAGAGAATAGGATTTAACTTAATATTTCTGTAAATTTTTTTTTTTTTTTTTTTTTTTTTGTGGTTTGGATTTTACGTATGTCAACCCTTGCCAGGTTATTTTATGCCAAAGAAGTTTTGTTTTATTCATTCTCGATGGGTATTCAAAATTTTGCTAGAACTCATTTTTTCTATTTAGCCCATAGGTGGGAACCCTAACAGGTACTACCACGTCGGGTCAGAGTGGACCTGGAAGTCATGGTGATGAAGGGATACTTCACACCCCACCCCCAGAGCTCCAAAATTGGAACTTCACCATTAGATACAGTTTAAATGAATATTTCTGTAAAACTAAAACAAAACAAAACAAAAATTTATTTAAGAGGCAAAATAAAATGGAATTTGTCCTCTCCCCACTTTCAAACAATCTGATCATTTCTTGCTTTTTATTTATTTAAAAAACATTTTTCAACCAATAATGGTAATTATTAATTAATGCTCATTACTTTTAGATTTCCATGAAAATCTTTTCATTTGTTATTATTCATAATTAAGATAAACATTTGAGTTTATAAAACTTGTCCACCCTTTAACTTTCATTTATACGATTTCTTTTTATTCTACCCAGTTCAATTTACACGGGCTTACAGGTCACCCATCTAAGTACTGATCAAGCTCACTGATTCTTAACTTTCATGAGCAGATGGGATTCAGGGCTTGCAGTGATTAGTTTGTAAGTCTGTTACATAATAGTGATATCGTCTGTGACGGACTTCTAAAAGAAAGAAAGAAGTTTTTTTTTTTTTTCTTTTTGTATACATTTTGTACACTTAGAATTACTAATAGGTGAAGAAGGCTTTTTTTTTTTTTTTTTTTTTTTTTTTTTAATTTTATTTTATGACCCCTTTTTTTTTTCCCCAATGTCCTTCTTCCATAATTAGTCTAGTTGCTGCAAAAGGTTTCTGGCAAATTTTAAGTTTTAGTTAATATAACTGGAAGATTTAAGCTTAAACTTTTGCAGATTGAACCTATTTGATAGATAACAAAACTAAATCTTTGCCAAATATCTAGTCAACTGTTATTTATTAAATCTGGTGTTTATTTCAAATTGAATTAACAGCTAGTTCAACTAATTTCAGCAGCTAATTATAACCCACAATGGACTAGGAAGTAGAGATGAGTAAATATATTAAACTCCTTGTACTTTCTCCTTCTCACCAAATGACATTTGTTCGAGGCATAAAAAAAAAGCTTTTTTTTTTTTTTTTTTTTTTTTTTTTTAAGAGAATTGTTTTTATCTTAAAAAAAAAAAAAGAAAAAAAAACATAGAGAATAGTAATTTTTTTGGAGAAAATACTTTGGATTTTTTTCCCCTATTGATTGGGAAATAAATCTAATTATTTCCCAACCAATAAGAGAGGGGGAAAAATCTTAAGTTGTCTCTGATCCTCCATGCGGAAATTTTTATTAGAGTGAAATTATTACATACATTACAAGCTATAAACGTCAAAATGAGCTAAAATCTTCTTGTACTGAGATTTAAAGGAAAACTCTACTTCTCACCTTAATTGAATCTTGAAAGTTATAGCCATTGAAAAACACGACAAACGTTTTGTGATGATTTGTTCAACTCTACTTAAAACATTTTCTAGCACAATTCCAGTATTAATTTTTTTCCCTTACTTCTGGGCTCAAAATTCATGTGCCAAATTTAATCTTAATCCATCCAGTAATTTTGCAGCCTTATCTTTATTAGGTCTTTCTGCACACAAGTTTATTTGAAGACGAGGATGGGCATTAGTTGTACTAAACCATTTGACGACTCTAAGACTGTTCTTAGTTTAAAGTTACTTGTCTAAAAAGCCTCACAACTCTCAAATACTTTCAACATGGTTTAGACTAACATTCTGGTTTATGTATAAGGGGTGGACAAATAAAAACATTTCAATGTTGATCCTGAGAAACATACCCTCTTCATTGAGAAGGGATCTACAATTATCATATTGTGTGATTATAAACTAGTTTAGAATTAAATTTTAGACTAAAAGACGGAATTAAAAACAAAAAGGTTTTTAAGTCATTTTTCTATACTAGCAAATATATGCACCCTCCGGGTGCAAGTATTTAAGTTTTAATATAATAAAATATCATGTTAAATTAGAAAGGCTACTGAATAAGAATGCAGATAAAAAGATTTTGAACAGAGGGGGTATGATTGAAAAATAGAACAACTTTGAAACTAACTCTTCCATCATTTTCCATTACTCCCGTCTTTCATTGGTAAATTTTCCTAATTTAACTATTTATTAGGAAGTAAAGAATAAAATTACAGTTATTTCTTCTTGTTAATGGATTTCTTTTAAGATTTATCTCCGAGATTTTTGCTCATATTCATTAAAATAAAACCAAACAATTAGAAATCAATAATACTAAGCATATATTTATTAAAATCAAATTTTAAGATCAATATGCAAATTAGACTTCCCGTTCACACTGTAAACCGCTATTTTGTTGTATATATAAATACAATTGCATGTTATTAGTATGTAGATATGGTCGACAGTCTTAATGATGTAAAACAATTTTATTAATAAATGAGGTTTAAATAAACATAAATTCATGGAGAATGTGATGTAAATAACTAAGGGAATTGTGACTTGAATAGTAATATAGTTTCGGTTACAGACAGACAAACCCACAATCTCCATTATAATAAGATTATCAACTTCCCTAAATACTAGGACATCTCATGTTATGACAGGAAAAAGTTCTTTGTCAGAAACTGTTTTAATTGATTTCTTTACAATTCCCTTTAACCATGTTTATATGTCCAATATAAACATCCATGCACCCTTTCTCCAATGATGGGGATAGGCCAAAGGACGATTCCCCACAAACTAAATAGAAATCTTTGGGAAAAAAAAAAAAGTTTGAGATCCAAATTAATTTTAAATACTTGCACAAATCTTTGCTCCAGTGCTTACTTTTTATTTAAGTTAATTACTGATATAATTGTTTAGGTAGCAAGTTAGTAAGACCAAAATCACATACAGATGAATTGGAGGTTGAAAACTTTTTTTCTTATATCAGTTTTTAAGTGAATGACAAAAAAGATTAAATAAAATTCTTCCATCTAGAAATTCTCTGTTCTATTTTACTTGTTGAAACTTTTTGTTGTAATGTTCAGGTCAGGGGTTAACATTGTCATGTGAAAAATAGCATTTTGCTGAAATGCATAATCTGATGTGTCTATCATAGCTAGGATTTTCATGGGTTTAAGAGTCTCCCAATGAAATAAACTTTGACCTTTCAGGGCTGATACAATCAGAAAACCAAACTGGGTCTTATTTCAAAACAGGTGAGTACAAGTTATTGATAGAAAAAAATATTTAAAATGTTCCATTAAGTTATTGTAAATTAAACGACATATGTTAAACAAAAACAACTCCTTAATATCTTAGATTGGGATGGATTTATAAATTGTATATTAGGTAATTATCTAAATTACATCATATTTTAAGCTTCATAATACATTAAAAACAAAAACCTTGAATTACAGGGGAAGTAACTTCATTTAGAGTAACCTCCCTTACATCTGCGATTTTAACATTTTCAAATGTCAGAAAATTCTTATGAATTTGTAAAAGGATAAGAATCTCAGAGACAGGATTAAAAAGTTCGAAAGTTGTATGAAGTGATTAACAAAATTATTTACTTTTTAAATCTGGTATTTTTCTCTATTTGATTACAATGAAGATAAAACTGAGCAGATCTCCAATCTATGAAAAATTAATCTTTTTTGCCAATATCCTACAAATGATATTAAAAAAAAATAAATTTCTAGCAATAAAAATTAAATTCCAAATTCTGCTGCCAATTTTGAAAGATAATGATCTAAAATTTTGAATTTCATAAATCACCAAATTTTCTATCCTTTCTGAGTGAAAAATTCTCAAAAATGTTGTCTCCTCAAAAAGTAAAGTGTAGAAAACTATTTTCAAATTGCCCCATAAATATTTTTTTTAAGGGGGGGGGTCTATATTAAATTTCTCATCTGCTTATGTGACTTGGCAAAAACTACACATCATTGTGAGGATTTTATTTGATCAATTCTCTAAAAATGCTGATAATCTGAACATTAGCTACATAAATGAGAGTAACCTCCCCTTGTTTCTTTCACTAAGAGGAAGCCTTATCTTTTGGTTGGCCATTTTCATTTCACAGTAAATCTACACAACTGCATGTTTTAACAGGAAAATATAAAATGTGTTCTTAATAACAATTAAGTTCATTTCAAATAATGCGCAAGCACAATTAAGGACACATTTTATGATATTTTTTCGTGTTAAAACAAGCAGTTGTATTGATTCGAACAAATTCATATTTTCAGTGTAGATTTACGGTGAAATGAAAATGGCAGATCAAAACAAACAGCTTCCTCAATGTGAAACATACAAGGGGAGGTAACTCTCATTCACTTGGCTAATGTTCAGATTACCCAAATTTTAACATTCAATACAAAGCAAAAATTCAAACAAGTAACAGCTTGTAACTTGGGCACTCATAAAGTCAAGGTACCACTGTAAATAGAAAAGTTGCAAAAAATAAAAATAGAATAAAATAAAAAGCGGTGGTTTATTTACATTTGTATCATGAGCCATAGTTACTTGAGGGCAATAAATGTTAATCTCTTATTAACATTTATCAACTTCTAAGTCCTCCACAAAGTACAGTTTGGTGTTACTTGCTTAAAAATCCTTTCTGTAGGGCATGTTTTCAGCTAGTATTTTAAACTCTGCTCAAGTTTCTCTTTATGAGGTATATTATCCATGTTGTTATCATATTTGAGGTAACATACTCCCTACTTAGAATTTCAGAAATATTTTTCTTCAAAAAGTTAGCATTACCTTGAGAAATGTTGAGGATTCCAAAATTGAGATAAAGTTTTCTGAATTTCTTATATGAACTATTTTCATTATTCCACACACTTTAACTCTTAACGTCCTATACCACCTCATTCCACCCGGCCATTTCCTAATCTGACCCAAACAATAGCCTTTGTTTAAATGTAATATTAAACATATTTAGAAGTCTTTGATTTAAGGGAAATATCTTGGATAACTTTAAATGAAAAGGCCATTTTTAGATAAATCCTTATAGAAATGGGGCTCTGGACTTGGAAAATTCTCAACAGGATGTTAACTAGTATTTTCATGTTTTAATCTCAGCATTAAGCCAGTGTGCTTTTCTTCCTTCCTCATTGTATCTATTTCTCCAAATTTTTGAGACGACGCTTGATAATTAGTATTATTGGGACTCTTGTCCTCACCTTTATTGTTATCTGAAGCAGGCCGGAGGCAACATAAGCCAAAATGTTGTACAGATAACAAAGATGAGGACAAGAGTCCCAATAATACATTATCTAGTGGTCTTTTTAGTGATTTATTTGTTTTATTTAAACAGTAGAGGCAAAAAAAAGTTTACAGAACTAAATAAAACATCCATTTTTAATGTGAATCTATATTCACCTCTGATATGATAATCGGCAGGTTGTGCTGCTGACAGCAACAAATATCCATGACACTCTCTTGACAAACATCCTTTATGGTCATCATCCTTGGCAGGTCTTCTGCATGGCATGCAGAATCCATGCAGAGCTGATGTGTTGGTAACCACAGGAGAACGTCACTTCTGATTTCGTCCTTGCATTTGTTTGTCTTACTTGGTTTGTATAATGGGAGGCAAGTGGCTGTATATATATTTACCAACCCCTCCGCACGAGCAGGATGTGACGCAAGGTCAATTTCTTAAGCAGAGTTTTACAGGTTTGAATTCAGAGTTTTCCTTCTTCTAGACCGGTTACCTTGCCAGGGTTAAAGAGCCCAGTCTACCCTGCTATTTATCCATAGCTGGAGGGAGAATTGGATTCATACCTTTCCCCAGGGTATTAGTGCTATGTGAAATTCAAACAGCTTCGTCCAGGAATTGAACTTGGGTCGACAAGTCCATTTCCTATGGCTCTAACCATTTGACCACACACGAGTGGCTGGTTCGTTCGTTGTTTGCTGCTTCCAGGATTTGCTCAAGACAGTACAAGGCCAGAAATATGGGGCACCCAGTGAGAATCAAAGTAACTAACAATGGTTTGTGAATTCAGCTCGCTAACCATTACACCATGAATAAATGAAACCTGTGCAAGCTCGGCTTTACCCACATTTGGTAGATCTCATCACGCCAACACAATGTATAAAAGAAATTTGCTCAGAAATAGATGCTGATTTTATGTAAAAATAAATTTTCAAAGATAAAAAAAAATGTTTATTACATTTCATTAAAAATTTTCTATAGCTTTTGATAACTTGTGTAGTTCCTGTTTCACTTTTTCTAAGTATTTTGTTAGATTTGGTTTGGTTTGTTTTGTTTTACGGCATATCAACCTCAGTGGGTCATTTAATCCCGATAAAGTTTTGAAATAAATCAATTCTTAATGGATAATACAATTTTTTTATAAATACATTTTTCTATTTAACCCATAGATGGGACCCTAACAGGTACTACCACTCCGGGTCAGAGTGGACCAGGGAGCAATGGTGATGAATGGGGTGCTCCACATTCCCCAAACCTCCAAAACTGAAACTCTATCTGATGATGGGGGTTCAACGTCATTCCCAGGACATGTAGACCCTCAGTCACCGCCTTCTAGCACCCATATGATAAAAAGGGGTTGGGGCTTGCCATAAGGGAAATAGGGTTGGGAAAATCATATAGGTGCTAGGGCTTGACATGACCAGCTGATTGATCGAAGGGGGCCTCTCTGACCGCCCGTCTAGCCCAAGATAGGGCAAAAGTGGAGTATTGCATGTCATGAACTGCTCATCCACCTGGGCTCTATCCTTAAGCATCACGGGTCGCCACCCACGGCCAACAGGTGGCCCCATTGGGGGAGTCTTACCCCTCTGCAGAGGTGCATTCTAACGCCACAGCCGACAGAGCGGGTATTTTGTTAGAGTCACAGTGGTGCAACCATACAGTAACACTGACACGGCTACAGCTTGGATGAATTATCGCTTTATCTTATCAGAGAGATCAAATTGCAATAGGATTGATAATCTTGCCTATAGCAGTCCATACCTTTCCAGTGCGCATATTGACATCACTTTCTGTAGATGAGATATTTCTACCTAGGTATATGAATGGGTCTACTAATTTTAGAAGGGTTACCATCCAGGGTGGAGATGCCTCCATCTTGTTTAAAAACACATGAACTCCATTTTTATCTGCGTTCACATCAATGACGATGCCTCTTGCTGTCTTCTCTAGGCTAAGCAGCAGTGATTCGGATTTATAGAAAAAGCTAAAATAATTCTTCCAACTTCTGGTTCAAATCAGGTTGCAACATAAAGAAATCTTTTCCTAAAGAAATGGTATTTAAAGAAAAAAAAAAAAAAAGTTTCATAAAGAAATTCCTTCTCAATCAAAATACTTTTTTGGTTGAATAAACCAGCAATTTTCAATGTGGTTTGGAGAAATAAAAAAAAATATAAAAAGTCTAGAATTGGCTCTAGGAGAATTTGTGTTTGTATGGGCTTGAAAAATTTTGTTGACCCCAAAAATATAACCACAAGGAAGAAAAGGTTGAGAAACACTACTCTCGACAACCATGATTATTTACAAGGGTAAGTAAAAAAAGTAATGCCATTTTGTTTAGGACAGGTATAATTACCAACACAGGAACATGTATCATACATCAAAATGAAGCTGGTCCTCAGTGGATCACATCCCTACTTCTCCACAGTCACCGTTTCTCTCAATAGCAATGTTCCAATTTCAAATGAGAGCATGTATCCCTGCCCTGTAAAATTCTGTTGACTGTTCTTTGAGCCAGTTCTTCACTACAGATTTCACTTTCATTTGCCTCTCAAACCCTCTTTCATGGTGCCAAAGACAGGCAAATACTATTCTAGTGACAAGGAAGTGAAATCTATAGTCAAGAAGTGGCTCAAAGAACAGTCAACAGAATTTTACGGGGCAGGGTACATGCTCTCATTCGAAGGTGGAACATTGCTATTGAGAGAAATGGTGACTATGAGAAGTAGGGATGTGACCCACAGAGGACCAGCTTCAATTTGATATATGATACATGTTCCTGTGTTGGTGATTATACCTATCCTAAACAAAAAGGCATTACTTTTTGACTCACACTTTTTAAAGAATTGTGTTAGAGTGATCTTATAATTACTGAATCCTGAAAATGGATTAGTACTGTGCATATATAAAGTCATATACAGAATATCTCCTTTGCTCTTTCACTAGAAATTTGGTGACATTCTTTGGGTAATTTTCACCTTTAGTTGGCTAAATTCCTAGCATAAAATTGAGCATGTGCATCATCTGAAATGAACTTAATTGTTATTAAGAACACATTTTATGATATTTTTGTGTTAAAGCATGCAGTTGTATTGTTTTTGAAAAAGTTTGTTTATTTTGCACAGACTTTCAAAATAGCTACCAGCTTGTTTCAAAGTGAAAGTCAAGGGAGGTTACTCTAATTGCCTTATTTGCTAGGAATTTAGCCAACTAAAAGGTGAAAAATTACCATTCTTTGTATTTATCTATAACTTGTAGACTGTTGAAAAGGACATTGTTTAGACTGGCTAAAACTCTAGACCAATGATTCTCAACGTGTGCTTGAGAAATTATAAAAATGGACCAGGAGTTAATCCAAGAAGGACTGAAAGGAAAGGATTGATTGGATGGCCGAAAATAAAATCCTCCCATCTCTTATTCTTTGAAAAGGTTGTTCCATTCTTAATTGGTTTTCCTATCACCTGATTGGTTGAGACGTCATCACCTGCTGCAAATTATGAACTCACAAAGAAATGTAATTTATTGCAGATAGAAAAAGAGAGGAGAATTATATCTGAATCAAGTAATTATAATAATAATAAAAATTGTTTTTTTTTTGTTTTTTTTAGTAGTGTGTGTTTATATGTATATAAAATGATAGATATATTACATTCTTGCATAAAGGTATCCCTTCCAACAACTGTCATCTTTTCTTAAATTTATCTTGTCACAGAAAAAAAAAAAAAAAAAAAAAAAAAAATTGTCTCATTTTGTTGGTTGTGATCTTTTTGTTCTTGTCATCCACTCTGAATTTTGTGGACAAAGAAAAAACATCTTTGGTTGAGAGGATCAAGTAAGAGTGACTAAAAATAATTATAATAATAAAAATAATCAGAGTGGAAGTCAGTTAGCAACAACAACCACCACCATTTATAGGATAAAGAGAAGAAAAGATGGAATCTTATGTGTTTTTCTCTTTTCTTCTCATTTTCTTTGCAACCACAGACTTTTTTTTTTCTTCGGTTCTTACCAAAGAAATGACAGAGGAGTAAATTTTGATTCAAACAAAAAAGAACTCCCGTCAACTTTATTGGCAAGAAAAGTTTAATTTATCTTTTTATCTAAATATTTAAAAATATTTGCAAAGAATAATAAAAAAAACTATTGTCCTTATCTTTATTGAGGTATATAAAAACAACTTTTCGGCCATTGTATCATCCGTCCTTCATTGTCTATCCTGAAGCTGACCCAAAGTTTGCATGTTCAATCTAACAACCTGATAGATAAACACCAGGGGCAGGTCTTTACAGCATATCAACACTTTTCAGGTCATTTAATGCTGAAACAAGTCATTTTGATAAAGAAAGGACTCAGGGATAGAGTGAGTTTGGTTTGTTTTGTTTTACGGCACATCAACCTCAGTGGGTCATTTAATGCTGACAAAGTTTTGAAATAAATTCATTCTTAATGGATACTCAATTTTTTTTTAATAAACTGATGTTTTTCTATTTAACCCATAGATGCGCTCATTAGTCAGGATTTATATTTTCTACTACATTTTCCTTTCTTTTTTTTTTTAAATAAAAATGTATTTCTTATCATAGAATTTCTATTTCTACTTATGTGGGTCTGAAATTTTTTGACATTAAAAATGGGCTGCAAGAAAGAAAAGGTTGAGAAAAATTAGTGTAAACTTTACACAAAAATACAAAACTGGGTTAAATTGAACTTAACGGACCTAAATTCTACGATTGTATGTCACCCCGCCGAAAGAAAAAAAAAAATACCAAAAATCAGGGAATTAACCGAATTTAATGAAATTTTCAGTGTTGATATATTAATGAATAAAAAATATAATGCACAAGTTATTTTATTTGAAACTTTTACATTTTTCCAGGTCAGTTAACTTTGAACCACATATCTTTGAGAATCTATGTTATGCCTCAAAAGTCAACTGACCTGAAAAAATGTAAAAGTTTTTAACTAAAATAACGGGTGCATTATATCTTTTATTCATTAATATATCAACACTGAAAATTTCATTAAATTCGGTTAATTCCCTGATTTTTGGTATTTTCTTTGTCTTTCGGCAGAGTGACATAAGATGGTGGAATTTGGATCCGTTAAGTTCAATTTAACCCAAAACTGCATGTAAAAGACAACTAGATGCTAGCGACCCAAGAGGAAGGCTGAAATGTTGGGGGACAGAGTTGGTTGGTTGTTTTGCTTTATAGCATATCAACACTTTTCAGGTAATTTAATGCTGAAACAAGTCATTTTGATAAAGAAAGGACTCAGGGATAGATTAGGTTTGGTTTGTTTTGTGGCACATCAACCTCAGTGGGTCATTTAATGCTGACAAAGTTTTGAAATAAATTCATTCTTAATGGATACTCAATTTTTTTTTTTAATAAACTGATGTTTTTCTATTTAACCCATAGATGTGCCCTAACAGGTACTACCACCCCAGATAGAGTTGGTAGATGATAGATAAACACAAACAGCAAAATACATATACAGACATGAAATAAAAAAAAAATTTAAAAAACACCATTAATGTAAAAATAAAAAATAATAAAAAAAATAAACAAAAAAAACATTGAAACAAAAAAAGATTTTTTTTTGGTTTGTAATTTTCCAAATAGCAATTGTTTTTATGATTTTTTTTCTTTTTCATTTTAATAGATAAGACACTTTTGTTGAGATTTTTTTTTTTAATGTTTGTTGACACTTTGTCCATTGAAGTCTTTTTGGCCAACAAAGATTTTCTTAAGACACAATCTCAGATTTCCAAAGAGTGCCATAAGCAGATGGCTTTGTGTGTGTTTGTTTTTTTTCTCTTTTTCTCTGCATATGCGCATACACACAGACAGACACGCACACACTCAGACACATGCATGCTACAGATACACACAGACTGACACACACTGACATACGCACACATTTCCTCCTCAAAAGTCTTAAAAACCGAAACCAGTTATTTTAAACAATAGAAAGATAGAAAAAAAATAAAAATAAAATAGGCTTTTTTCTTCTTTTACCCAGTTTTCTATTTTTTTTTTTGTTTTGTTTTGTTTAAATGGAGGATGGGTGAGGAAGAGGGAGAAATAAATATTCACAGAAGGTCAAGGTCATTTCACCTTCAGGAGGAGAAGGAGGAGGAAAAGAAAAAAGAAGAAAGAAAAGCTGAGGAATTAACAAAATTGTTTAGAAAAAGATTTTTTTCTTTCTGAAATAGCTTTAGTTTTTTTAGTAGTGTGTGTGTGTGTGTTTATATGTATATAAAATGATAGATATATCACATTCTTGCATAAAGGTATCTCTTCCAACAACTTCTGTCATCTTTTCTTAAATTTATCTTGTCACAGAGAAAAAAAAAAAAAAGGGGGGGAAAAAAAGGGGGGAAAAAAAAAGGGGAAAAAAAAAAAAAAATTGTCTCATTTTGTTGGTTGTGATCTTTTTGTTCTTGTCATCCACTCTGAATTTTGTGGACAAGAAAAAACATCTTTGGTTGAGAGGATCAAGTAAGAGTGACTAAAAATAATTATAATAATAAAAATAATCAGAGTGGAAGTCAGTTAGCAACAACAACCACCACCATTTATAGGATAAAGAGAAGAAAAGATGGAATCTTATGTGTTTTTCTCTTTTCTTCTCATTTTCTTTGCAACCACAGACTTTTTTTTTTTTTTTCGGTTCTTACCAAAGAAATGACAGAGGAGTAAATTTTGATTCAAACAAAAAAAGAACTCCCGTCAAATTTTTTGGCAAGAAAAGGTTAATTTATCTAAATATTTAAAGACGATAGATTTGCAAAGAATAATAAAAATAATGCGTAGCATCTAAATTCTTAATTTTTCAAACTATTGTCCTCATCTTTATTGTTGTATGTAAAAAAAACCAAAAAAAACAACGTTTTGGCCATTGTATCCACCAGCCTTCCTCAGGTGTTCCCTGTCTATCCGAACATAGCTATGATCCAAAAGTTTGACTTGATTTACCACATTGGGTCAATGCTTGGATAGACAAGGAAGGCCAGAGGATACAGCAGCTGAAATGTTGTTGTTACATACTACAATAAAGATGAGGACAAGTCTGAAAAATCAAAATTATACACATCAAGCCTCATCTAAAAAATTCAGACAAATAATATCTAAATTCTTCTAATATATCTTTTTGACAAAAAATTAAAAAAAAAAAAATCTAAAAATAAAAATTTACATGAAATAAAAAAAAAAAAGCTAAACTATTTTTTTAGCTTAATAGGAATAAAAATAAATGAAAAATTTGAAGAAAAAAAAAATAGGAGCCTGGCTTAATATGTTGGGCGGGGGGGGGTTGAGATTTGGGGTAGGGAAGATGAGGGTCTTGAATAAAACCCCAACCCATCCTTTTTTTTTTTTTTCAATTATTTTGTTGCTTTTTTGTTTTTTTTGTTTTTTTTTTATAGCAGTGTCAATGATGATTGGCTGGCAAAAAAAAAGAAAAGCATCAAAGGAGGAGGAGGAGGAGGAGGAGGTCCACACCCTAAGTAACCATGCATTTTGATTGGCTGATTGATAGAGAAGACAAGTTGTCCAGTTCATTGGTTGATTAGGTGGTAGTAGTAGCAAGTTATGCAGGGGGGGACATCTGGATGGTGTTGTTATTGCTGCTCAACAGATGTCGCCACGCATGTTTCTTTCTTGGGCAGGCATTATTCTCGAAGCCGAAGCAACATTCCACTTGTAGTTTGAAGGCTAAACCCATTAGAACCAGTTAAATGAATATTTCTGTAAAACTAAAAAAACAAAACAAAATTTACTTTAAAGGCAAATAAGACTGGGATTTTGTCCTCTCCCACTTTTCAAACAATCTGATCATTTCTTGCTTTTTATTTATTTAAAAACATTTTTCAACCAATAATGGTAATTATTATTAATGCTCATTACTTTTAATTTCGCATGAATCTTTTCATTTGTTATTATTCCATAATTAAGATAAACTTTGAGTTTATAAAACTGTCCACCTTTAACTTTCATTTATAAGATTTCTTTTTATTCTAACCCCAGTTCAATTTTCACGGGCTTACAGGTCACCCACAATCTAAGTACTGATCAAGCTACTGATTCTTAAACTTTCAATGAGCAGATGGGATTCAGAGGCTTGCAGTGATTAGTTTGTAAGTCTGTTCATCATAGTGATATCGTTGTGACGGATTCTAAAAGAAAGAAGAAGTTTTTTTTTTTTGCATTTTTGTATACATTTGTACACTTAGAATTACTAATAGGTGAAGAAGGCTTTTTTTTTTCTTTTTTTTTTTTTTTTTTTTTTTTAATTTTTATTTTATGACCCCTTTTTTTTTTTTTTGCCCCAATGTCCTTCTTCCATAATTAGTTCTAGTTGGCTGCAAAAGGTTTCTGGCAAATTTAAGTTTTGTTAATATAACTGGAAGATTTAAAGCTTAAACTTTTTGCAGATTAAACCTATTGATAGATAACAAAACTAAATCTTTGCAAATATCTAGTCAAACTGTTATTTATTAAATCTTGGTGTTTATTCAAATTGAATTAACAGTCTAGTTCAACTAATTTCAGCAGCTAATTTAACCCACAATGGACTAGGAAGTAGAGATGAGTAAATATAATTAAACTCTTGTACTTTCTCTTCTTTCTCACCAATGACATTTGTTCGAGGCATAAAAAAAAAGCTTTTTTTTTTTTTTTTTTTTTTTTTTTTAAGAGAATTGTTTTTTATCTTAAAAAAAAAAAAGAAAAAAAACATAGAGAATAGTAATTTTTTTGGAGAAAATACTTTGGATTTTTTTCGCCCTATTGTTGGGAAAATATCTAATTATTTCCCAACCAATAAGAGAGGGGGAAAAATCTTAAGTTGTCCTCTGATCCTCCATGCGAGAAATTTTTATTAGAGTGAAATTATTACATACATTAACAAGGCTATCAAACGTCAAAATGAGCTAAAATCTTCTTGTACTGAGATTTAAAGGAAAACTCTACTTCTCACCTTAATTGAAATCTTGAAAGTTATAGCCATTGAAAAACACGTACCAAACGTTTTTGTGATGATTTGTTTCAACTCTACTTAAAAACTTTATACTAGCACAATTTCCATATTAATTTTTTTTCCCTTACTTCTGGGCTCAAATTCATGTGCCAAATTTATCTTAATCCAATCCATGTAATTTGCGCCTTACTTTTATTAGGTCTTTCTGCACACAAGTTTTTATTTTTTGAAGACGAGGTGGGCATTCAGTTGTACTAAACCATTTGACGACTTAAAGACTGTTCTTTTAGTTTAAAGTTACTTGTCTAAAAAGCCTCACAACTCTCAAATACTTTCACAATGGTTTAGACTAACATTTCTGGTTTATGTATAAGGGGTGGACAATAAAACATTTCAATGTTGATCCTGAGAAAACATCCCTCTTCATTGGAGAGGGATCTACAATAATCATTATTGTGTGATTATAAACTAGTATTAGAATTAAATTTTAACTAAAAGACGGAATTAAAAACAATAAAGGTTTTTAAGTCATTTTCTATACTAGCAATATATGCACGCCTCGGGTGCAAGTATTTAAGTTTTTCATTAATAAAATATTCATGTTAAATTAGAAATGGGGCTACTGAATAAGAATGCAAGATAAAAAGATTTTGAACAGAGGGGGTATGATTGAAAAATAGAACACTTTGAAACTAACTCTTCCCATCATTTTCCATTTACTCCCGGTCTTTCATTGTAAATTTCCTAATTTAACTATTTATTAGGAAGTAAAGATCAATTACAAGTTATTTCTTTTTGTTAATGGATTTCTTTTAAGATTTATCTCGAGATTTTTGCTCATATTCATTAAAAATAAACCAAACATAGAAATCAATAATACTAAGCATATATTTTATTAAAATCAATTTTAAGATCAAATATGCAAATTAGAGAACTTCCCCGTTCCACTGTAAACCGCTATTTTGTTGTATATATAAATACAATTTGCATGTTTATTAGTATGTGATAGGTCGACAGTCTTAATGAATGTAAAACAATTTTATTATAAATGAGGTTTTAAATAAACATAAATTCAGGAGAATGTGATTGTAAATAACTAAGGGAATTTGGTGACTTGATGTAATATAAGTTTCCGGTTACAGACAGACAAACCACAATTCCATTTATAATAAGTTATCAACTTCCCTAATACTAGGACATCTCATGTTATGACAGGAAAAAGTTCTTTGTCAGAAACTGTTTAATTGATTTCTTTACAATTCCCTTTAAACGCATGTTTATTATGGTCCAATATAAACATCCATGCCGACACTTTTCTCCATGATGGGGATAGGCCAAAGGACGATTCCCCACAAACTAAATAGAAATCTTTGGGAAAAAAAAAAAGTTTGAGATCCAAATTAATTTTAAATATTGCACAAATCTTTGCTCCAGTGCTTACTTTTTATTTAAGTTTAATTACTGATATAATTGTTTAGGTATGCAAGTTAGTAAGCCATAAATCACCATACAGATGAATTGGGGAGGTTGAAACTTTTTTTTTCTATATCACAAAGTTTTTTAAAGTGAATGACAAAAAGGATTAAATAAAATTCTTCCATCTAGAAATTCTCTGTTCTATTTTACTTGTTGAAACTTTTTTGTTGTAATGTTCAGGTCAGGGGTTAAAACATTGCATTGTGAAAAATAAGCCATTTTGCTGAAATGCATAATCTGATGTGTCTATTCATAAGCCTAGGATTTTCATGGGTTTAAGAGTCTCCCAATGAAATAAACTTTGACTTTAAAGGGCTGATACAATCAGAAAAACCAAACTGGGTCTTATTTCAAAACAGGTGAGTAACAAAGTTATTGATAGAAAAAAATATTTAAAATGTTCATTAGTTAATTGTAAATTAAACGACATATGTTAACAAAAACACTCCTTAATATCTTAGTTGGGATGGTTTATAAATTGTATATTTAGGTATTATCTAATTACATCATCATTTTAAGCTTCATAATACATTAAAAAACAAAAACCTTGAATTAGCAGGGAAGTAACTTCATTTAGAGTAACCTCCTTACATCTGCGATTTTAACATTTTCAAATGTCAGAAAAATTCTTATGAATTTGTAAAAGGATAAGAATCTCAGAGACAGGATAAAAAGTTCGAAAGTTGTATGCAGTTGATTAACAAAATTATTTACTTTTTAAATCTGGTTTTTTTCTCTAATTTGATTAGCAATGAAGATAAAACTGAGCAGATCTCAATCTATGAAATTATCTTTTTTGGCCAATATCCTACAAATGATATTAAAAAAAAATAAAATTTCCTAGCAATAAAAATTAAATTCAAATTCTGCTGCAATTTTGAAAGATAATGATAAAATTTTGAATTTCATTAAATCCCAATTTTCTATCCTTTTCTGAGTGAACAATTCTCAAAAATGTTGTCTCCTCAAAAAGTAAAGTGTAGAAACTATTTCAAATTGCCGCCATAAATATTTTTTTTTAAGGGGGGGGGTTATAATTAACTTTCTCAACTGCTTATGTGACTTGGCAAAAACTACCACCATCATTGTGAGGTTTATTTGATCAATTCTCTTTAAAAATGCTGATAATCTGAACATTAGCTACATAAATGAGAGTAACTCCTTGTTTCTTTCACTAAGAGGAAGCCTTATCTTTTGGTTGGCCATTTTCAATTTCAAGCAGTAAAATCTACCAACTGCATGTTTTAACAGGAAAATATAAATGTGTTCTTATAACATTACAGTTCATTTCAAATAATGCGCAAGCACAATTAAGGACACATTTTATGATATTTTTTCGTGTTAAAACAAGCAGTTTGTATTGATTCGACAAATTCATTATTTTCAGTGAGATTTACGGTGAAATGAAAATGCAGATAAACAAACAGCTTCCTCAATGTGAAAACTACAAGGGGAGGTACTCTCTTCACTTGGCTAATGTCAGATTACCACAAAATTTTAAACATTCAATTAACAAAGGCCAAAATTCAAACAAGTAACAGCTTGTAACTTGTTGGCACTCATAAAGTCCAAGGTACCACTGTAAATGAAAGTTGCAAAAATAAAAAATAGAATAAAATAAAAATGCGGTGGTTTAATTTTCATTTGTATCATGAGCCATAGTTACTTTGAGGGCAATAAATGTTTAATCTCTATTAACATTTATACTTCTAAGTCGCTCCACAAAGTACAGTTTTTTGGTGTTACTTGCTTAAAAATCCTTTCTGTAGGGCATTTTTTTCAGCTAGTATTTTTAAACTCTGCTCAAGTTTTCTCTTATGAGGTAATATTTTCCATGTTGTTATATAATTGAGTACCATAGCTCCCTACTTAGAATTTCGAAAATATTTTTTCTTCAAAAAGTTAGCATTACCTTGAGAAAATGTTGAGGATTCCAAAATTGAGGATAAAGTTTTTCTGAATTTCTTATAATGAACTATCTTCATTTTCCACAACACTTTTAAACTCTTAAACGTCTATACCAACCTCATTCCACCCGGCCATTTCAATCTGACCCAAACAATAGCCTTTTGTTTAAATGTAATATTAAACATATTTAGAAGCTCTTTTTGATTTAAGGGAAATATCTTGGATACTTCAAATGAAAGGCCATTTTTAAGATATAATCCTATAGAGAATGGGCTCTGGACTTGGAAAATCTCAACAGGATGTTAACTAGTATTTTCATGTTTTAATTCTCAGCATTAAGCCAGTGTGCTTTTTCTTCTTCCTCATTGTATCTATTTCTCCAAATTTTTGAGACCGACGCTTGATAATTTAGTATTATTGGGACTCTTGTCCTCAACCTTATTGTTATCTGAAGCAGGCCGGAGGCAACATAAGCCAAAATGTTGTACAGAATATCAAGATGAGTGACAAGAGTCCAATAATACATTATCTAGTGGTCTTTTTAGTGATTTTATTTGTTTTATTTACAGTAGAGGCAAAAAAAAGTTTACAGAACTAAATAAAACATCATTTTTAATGTGAATCTATATTCACCTCTGATATGATAATCGGCAGGTTGTTGCTGCTGACAGCAAAAATATCCATGAACTCTCTTGACAAACAATCCTTTTGGTCATCATCTTGGGCAGGTTCTGCATGGCATGCCAGAATCCATGCAGAGGCTGATGTGTTGGTAACCAACAGGAGAACGTCACTTCTGATTTCGTCTTGCATTTGTTTGTCTACTTTGGTTGTATAATGGGAGGCAAGTTGGCTGTATATATATTTACAACCCCTCCGCACGAGCAGGATGTGACGCAAGGTCAATTTCTTAAGCAGAGTTTTACAGGTTTCGAATTCAGAGTTTTCCTTCTTCTAGACCGGTTACTGCCAGGGTTAAAGAGCCCAGTCTACCTGCTATTTATCCATAGCTGGAGGGAGAAATTGGATTCATACCTTTCCCCAGGGTATTAGTGCTATGTGAAATTTCAAACGCTTCGTCAGTTGAACTTGGGTCGACAAGTCATTTCCTATGGCTCTAACCATTTGACCACACACGAGTGGCTGGTTCGTTCGTTGTTTGCTGCTTCCAGGATTTGCTCAAGACAGTAGCACAGGCCAGAAAATATGGGCACCAGGAGAATCAAAGTAATAACAATGGTTTGTGAATTCAGCTCGCTAACAATTTAAAACCATGAATAAATGAAAACCTGTGCAAGCTCGGCTTTAACCCACTTTGGTAATCTCATCAACCGCCAACACATATGTATAAAAGAAATTTGCTCCGAAATGATTGCTGATTTTAATGTAAAAATAATTTTCAAAGATAAAAAAAAATGTTTATTACATTTCATTAAAAAATTTTCTATAGCTTTTGATAACTTGTGTAGTTCCGTTTCAATTTTTCTAAGTATTTTGTTAGATTTGGTTTGGTTTGTTTTGGTTTTACGGCATAATCAACTCACGTGGGTCATTTAATCCGATAAAGTTTTGAAATAAATAATTCCTTAATGGATAATACAATTTTTTTTATTAAATACATTTTTCTATTAACCCATAGATGGGAACCGCTAAACAGGTACTACCACTCCGGTTCAGAGTGGACAGGGGCAAATGGTGATGAATGGGGTGTCCCATTCCCCAAACCTCCAAAACTGAAACCTCTATCTGATGATGGGGGTTAAACGTCATTCCCAGGACATGTAAACTCAGTCAACGCCTTCTAAGCCCCATATGATAAAAAGGGGGTTGGGGCTTGCCAACTAAGGAAATAGGGTTGGGAAAATCATAAGGTGCTAGGCGCTTGACATGACAGCTGATTGATCGAAGGGGGCTCTCTGGACCGCGTCTAGCCGCAGATAGGCAAAAGTGGAGTATTTGCATGTCATGAACTGCTCATCCACCTGGGCTCTATCCTTAAGCAATCAAGGGTCGCCACGCACGGCAACAGGTGGCCCCATTGGGGAGTCTTACCCCTCTGCAGAAGGTTTGCCATTCTAACGCCACAGCCGACAGAGCGGGTATTTTGTTAGAGTCACAGTGGTGCACCATACCAGTAACACTGGACATCGCACAGCTGATGAATTATCGCTTTTCTTTATCAGAGAGAACAATTGCAATAGGATTGATAATTCTGCCTATAGCATCCATAACCTTTCCAGTGCGTCATATTAACAGCACTTTCTGTAGATAGAGATCTTCTACCTAGGTATATGAATTGGTCTACGTAATTTTAGAAGGTCTATCCAGGTGAGATGCTCCATTCTTGTTTAAAACCAACCATGACATCATTTTATCTGCTGTTCCACAATGACGATGCCTCTTGCTGTCTCTCTAGGCTATAGCGAGCCAGTTGATTCGGAAATTATAAAAGGCTAAAAAATTCTTCCAAACTTCTCGTCAAAATCAGCGTTGCAACATAAAGTATCTTTCCTAACAGAAATAGGTATTTAAGAAAAAAAAAAAAAGTTTCAAAGAAAATTCCTTACTCAACAAAATACTTTTTTGGTTGAATAAAAACCCATGCATTTTCAGACCATGTGTTTGAGGAAATAAAAAAAAAAAAATTAAGAATTGGCTCTAGAGAATTGGCTTTGTATGCTGAAAAATTTTGTTGACCAAAAAATTATAACCACAAGGAAGAAAGGGAGAAACACTGACTCTTCGACAACATGATTACTTTACAAGGTAAGAAATAAAAATAATGCCAATTTTGTTAAAGGACGTATACTTACCAAAAACTCGGAACATGATCTAATCATCAAATTGAAGCTCGTCCTCAGTGATACACGTCCTATTCTCCAACAGTCACCGTTCTCCCAATAGCAATTTCCAATCTTCAATGCGAGCATGTATTCCCTCGCCCTGTAAATTCTGTCTACTGTTCTTGAGCGCAGTGTTCTCACTACAGATCATCACTTTCATTTATCCTCTACACCCTGCTTTCATGGTGCAAAGGACCAGGCAAAACTATCATAGTGACAAAGACGGAATCTATAGTCAAGAAGTGGCCAAAAACAGTCACAGAATTTTACGGGCGTACATGCTTATTCGAAGTTAACTTGCTTTGAGAGAACATGGTGCTATGAGAAGTAGGGATGTGACCCACGAAGGATCAAGTCATTTTGATAATGATAATGTTCCTGTGTTGGTACGTTATAACCTATCCTAACAAAAAGCATTACTTTTTGACTCACACTTTTAAAGAATCTTTGTTAGGTGTCTTATAATACTGAATCCTGAAAATGGATTTAGTACTGTGCGTATATAAAGTCATAACAAGAATATCTCCTTTGCTCTTTCACTAGAAATTTGTGACATTCTCTTGGTAATTTTCACCTTTAGTTGCTAAATTCCATAGCATAAAATTGAGCATGGTGCAATCATTCTGAAATGAACTTATTGTTATTAATGAACACATTATGATTATTTTTGTGTTAAAGGCATGCATTTGTATTTGTTTTTGGAAAAGTGTTGTATTATTGCACAACTTTCAAGAATAGCACCACGCGTTTCAAATGAAAGTCAATAGGGAGGTTACTCTATTGCCTTTATTTGCCTAGGAATTAGCCAATAAAAGTGCGAAATTACCATTTCTTGGTATTTATACTAATTGTAGACTGTGAAACAGGACATTGTTTAGACTGGCTAAAACTCTAGACCAATGATTCTCAACGTAGTTCTTGAGAAATTAATAAAATGGACCGCAGAGTTAATCCAAGAAGGACTGAAAGAAAGCTTGATTGAGAATGCCGAAATAAAATCCTCGCCACTCTTATTCTTTTGAAAGAGTGTCCATTCTTAATTGGTTTTCCTACACCTGATTGGTTGAGACGTCTATCATCTGCTGCAAATTATTGAACTCACAACAAGAGATGTAATTATTGGCAATAGAAAAAGAAGAAGGAGAATATATCTGAACAAGTAATTATAATAATAATAAAATGTTTTTTTGTTTTGTTTTCTTTAAGTAGTGGTGTGTTTATATGTAATAAAATGATAGATATTACATTCTTGCATAAGGGTATCCCTCCAACAATTCTTCATCTTTTTTCTTAAATTTATCTTGTCACAGAAAAAAAAAAAAAAAAAAAAAGGAAAAAAAAAAAATGTCTCATTTTGTGGTGTGATCTTTTTGTTCTTTGTATCCACGTCTGAAATTTTGGTGGACAAAGAAAAAACCACTTTGGTTGAGAGGATCAAGTAAGATGACTAAAATAATATTATTAATAAATAATTCAGAGTGGAAGTCAGTTAGAACAACAACCACCACCATTTATAGATAAAGAATGCAAGAAAAGATGACAATCTTATGTGTTTTTCTCCTTTTCTTCTCATTTTCTTGCAACCACAACTTTTTTTTTCATTCGGTTCTTAGCCAAAGAAATGACAGAGGAGTAATTTTTATTCAAAACAAAAACAGACTCCCTCAACTTTATTGGCAAGAAAAGTTAATTTATCTTTTAATCTAAATATTTAAAAATATTTGCAAATGAATAAAATAAGAAACTAATAATCTAATTTCACTTCATCTTTATTGAGTATATAAAAACAACGTTTCGCCATGTTCATCCCCTTCATTGCTATCCTGAGCTGACCAAAGTTTGCATTTCAATCAAAACCCGATAGATAAACACCAGGGGCAGGTCTTTACAGCATATCAACACTTTCAGTCATATAATGCTGGAAACAAGTCAATTTTGATAAAGAAGACGCAGGAAGAGTGAGTTGGTTTGTTTTGTTTTACGCGACATCAACCTCAGTGGGTCATTTAATGCTGACAAATTTGAAATAAATTTCATTCTAATGATACTCAATTTTTTTTTAATAAACTGATGTTTTTCTATTAACCATAGATGCGCTCTTATCAGGAATTTATATATTTTCTAACACATTTTTCCTTTTTTTTTTTTTAGAAATAAAAAATGTATTTCTTTATCATATAAAGATTTCTATTTCTAACTTATGTGGGTCCTGAAATTTTTGAATCATTAAAAATGGGCTGCAAGAAGAAAAGGTTTGAGAAAAATTAGTGTAAACTTTAACACAAAATACAAAAACTGGGTTAAAATGAACTTGAACGAACTAAATTCCTACTGATTTATGTCACCCTCCTGCCAAAGAAAAAAAACATACCAAAAATCAAGGGAATTACCGAATTTAATTGAAATTTTCAGTGTTGATTATATTAATGAATAAAAAATAATCGCACAGTATTTATTTGAAAACTTTTAACATTTTCGAGTCATACTACACATATCATTTGAGAATCTTATGTATCTCAAGGTAACTGACGCTGAAAAAATGTAAAGTTTTATAACTAAAATAACGGGTTGCATTATATCTTTTATTCATTAAATATCAACACTGAAAATTTCATTAAATTCGGTTAATTCCCTGATTTTGTATTTTCTTTGTACTTTCGCCAAAGATGACATAAGATGGTGGATTTGGATCCGTTAGTTCATTTAACCCCAAAACTGCATTAAAAGACAAACAGATGCTAGCGTACCCAAGAGGAGCTAATGTTGGGGGACAGAGTTGGTTGGTTTTGTTTGCTTTATAGCATATCAACACTTTTCAGGTTAATTTATGGCTTAATATATATATATGGCCCCATATGTTACATAAGCAGGCAGAATTTTAACAGACTGATTCGTTTTATAGTCAATTTATGTCTGTTTCGAAAAAAAATCTTAAAAATATACAAACTTGTTGTCTTTTTTCTTCAGAAATGTAATAATGAAAGATTGTAAATAAACTAACAAAAAAGAAAAAAAATAGTTTAAAAAAAATTATTCAGTTATACAAAACAAACACCAACAATTTATCTATGATTTCAGGTTATATCAGAAAAAAATGAAACCTTTTCAATGTGAAATGTATTCCCTTGTCATGGTAGACAATGATAGTGATGATACTACAGAGAAACAGTATTTCCGGAGGAGAACTTATGATTCCATCTAGCCTAATGTTTGTGCTTTAAGATTTTCAAAACGGACATAAATTGACTATAAAATGAATCAGCCTGTTTAGAATTCTGCCTGCTTATGTGACATATGAGGCTGTATAATTAGTAGGCTGTTATAAGGCTGACATGTGTCTTGGCTGTAGAGGTTTCCTTACAGTGCAAGGCCACCATTTTGGCAAAATGCAATAATATTATCTACAAAAATCTACAGGCAAGTTATTTTAGAAAATTGGCTTTTTTTCGGATTAGTTAAAAGCAATCTTCCACTAACGAAACTTAATATGACTAGGGAGAATGTTAGAAATCCTGAATATTTTTTGTATTTAAAAAATTTTTTTTACTGTTGTCCTCATCTTTATTGTTATATACACAACACTCAGCTGATGGTCTCTGGCCTTCTTCAGGTGTTTCTTTTTGAACCCAGGAGCCTTTGTGTCATAATTGGGAGCTTTCCTGGAACTTGGAGTTTGACAAGAAACACCTGAAAACGATTGAAATTGGCCAAAACCTGTATATATCAATAAAGATGAGGACAACAGTCCAAAAAATACAAATTATCAAGCCTCATCTAAAAAAAAAAATCCAAAGAATATTTTGTTTTAATCCATGTGATTGTTCAAAATCAAGTGACATGAAATATTTGAATTTATAACTTGTTTTCATAATGTATCTTTATTTAAGAGAGAATTTTTTTACTGATCCTATTTTTCATTTACTGTTTCTAGTAAATCAAAATTATCTGATAATGAATTGAAGCTTTTTTTTGTAAAATAAACTCCAAAAACCTCCTCCTCCTCCTCCTCCTAACCCCTTCCTCCTCCTTCTCCTCATATTAATTCCTGATCTCCAAATGATATAATTTGATGGTACATTTTCTTTTTCTTCTTAATAAACAGAATGAATTTTTATTTTCACTTCTGATCAATATTTCCATCCTTTGACAAATCATGGCTTTTACAAGCGCATACCTTCTGGGTACACAGACAACAAAAGGCTTTTAAAATTCCTTTCTTTTCTGTAAGAATGGTCGTCTTTTTTCTTTTTTTTTAAACTTAGTCGCTTGAATGTAGAGATTTGCACTTTGCTGTACCTTTTTTTTTTTTTTTTTTTTTTTTTCAATTCTGGAGAATCTGCCCTCAAAAGTTGGTCTAGATTTTAAGCTGGCTATCTACACCACCAGCAACAACAGATCTTCAAGTATTTTTCTCATTATTACTTTTTGTAATCAGCATTATCATACCATATTGTATTGACTTGTTTACTTTTGATTAATATATATATATATATATATATATATATATATATATATATATATATATATATATATATATATATATATATATATATATATATATAATATAATAATCTGTGCTTTGCATTAAAACAAACCCCAATTTTTAAGGCTAATAAATTACAATAAAGATCCTTTGTTTTTATGTAAAAATGCATTTCAATATAAATTTGAAAAATATCTCCATGTCCTCATACAGTTAAAATATCATTTATTCTTTTACATTTTGAAAAAATTTCTAAATCATTTTTCCTGTTTTGAAAACTTGCTACTCATTCTCATTTATGCACTAATTTCAATGTAATTAAACTCTTTTCTTCACTCGATTATCCATATCTCACCCTGAAGATGTGGTAAACTGAATTTGTTTTTCCAACCAGCCAGTTCTTATTTCTTCTTGAATGAAGACTTAAGCTTATAATCCAAGTTTAAATTAGTCTTATTCGATTGGCCTATAAAATTAGCTCGTTAACCATTGCCTTGTATTGTTTCATATAATTGATTTAAAACAAAACTTAATATTAAAGAGAATAGGATTTAACTTAATATTTCTGTAATTTTTTTTTTTTTTTTTTTTTTTTGTGGTTTGGATTTTACAGTATGTCAACCCTTGCCAGGTTATTTTATGCCAAAGAAGTTTTGTTTTATTCATTCTCGATGGGTATTCAAAATTTTGCTAGAACTCATTTTTTCTATTTAGCCCATAGGTGGGAACCCTAACAGGTACTACCACGTCGGGTCAGAGTGGACCTGGAAGTCATGGTGATGAAGGGATACTTCACACCCCACCCCCAGAGCTCCAAAATTGGAACTTCACCATTTAGATACAGTTTAACTGAATATTTCTGTAAAACTAAAACAAAACAAAAAAACAAATTTATTTAAGAGGCAAAATAAAATGGAATTTGTCCTCTCCCCACTTTCAAATAATCTGATCATTTCTTGCTTTTTATTTATTTTAAAAAAAGTATTTTTCAACCGATAATTATTAATTAATGCTCATTACTTTTAGATTTCCATGAAAATCTTTTCATTTGTTATTATTCATAATTAAGATAAACATTTGAGTTTATAAAACTTGTCCACCCTTTAACTTTCATTTATACGATTTCTTTTTATTCTACCCAATTTGATTTACACAGGCTTACAGGTCACCCATCTAAGTACTAATCAAGCTCACTGATACTTAACTTTCATGAGCAGATGGGATTCAGGGCTTGAAGTGACTAGTTTGTAAGTCTGTTACATAATAGTGATATCGTCTGCAACGGACTTCTAAAAGAAAGTTTTTTTTTTTTTTTTCTTTTTGTATACATTTTGTACACTTAGAATTACTAATAGGTGAAGGAGGCTATTTATTTATTTATTTTTTTTTTTTTTAATGATTTAAAAAAAAAAAAAGATTTTTTATTCCCTTCTTCCATAATTAGTCTAGTTGCTGCAAAAGGTTCCTGGCAAATTTTAAGTTTTAGTTAATATAACTGGAAGATTTAAGCTTAAACTTTTGCAGATTGAACATATTTGATAGATAACAAAACTAAATCTTTGCCAAATATCTAGTCAACTGTTATTTATTAAATCTGGTGTTTATTTCAAATTGAATTAACAGCTAGTTCAACTAATTTCAGCAGCTAATTATAACCCACAATGGACTAGGAAGTAGAGATGAGTAAATATATTAAACTCCTTGTACTTTCTCCTTCTCACCAAATGATATTTGTTTGAGGCATAAAAAAAAAAAGATTTAAAAAAATTTTTTTTTTTTTTTAAAATAAAAACAGTTCCCTTAAAAAAAAAAGTGAATAGTAATTTTTTTGGAGAAAATACTTTTGATTTTTTCCCCCCTATTGATTGGGAAATAAATCTATTTCCCAACCAATAACAGGGGGGAAAAAAATCTTAAGTTGTCTCTGATCTTCCATGCGGAAATTCTTATTAGAGTGAAATTATTACATACATTACAAGCTATAAACGTCAAAATGAGCTAAAATCTTCTTGTACTGAGATTTAAAGGAAAACTCTACTTTGCACCTTAATTGCATCTTGAAAGCTATAGCCATTGAAAAATAATTAAAAAAAACACGACAAACGTTTTGTGCTGATTTGTTCAACTCTACTTAAAACATTTTCTAGCACAATTCCAGTATTATTTTTTTCCCCCTTACTTCTGGGCTCAAAATTCATGTGCCAAATTTAATCTTAATCCATCCAGTAATTTTGCAGCCTAATCTTATTAGGTCTTTCTGCACACAAGTTTATTTGAAGACGAGGATGGGCATTAGTGGTATTAAAACATTTGACGACTCTAGGGCTGTTCTTAGTTTAAAGGTACTCGTCCAAAAAGCCTCACAACTCTCAAATACTTTCAACATGGTTTAGACTAACATTCTGGTTTATGTATAAGGGGTGGACAAATAAAAACATTTCAATGTTGATCCTGAGAAACATACCCTCTTCATTGAGAAGGGATCTACAATTGTCATATTGTGTGATAATAAACTAGTTTAGAATTAAATTTTAGACTAAAGACGGAATTAAAAACAAAAAGGTTTTTAAGTCATTTTTCTATACTAGCAAATATATGCACCCTCCGGGTGCAAGTATTTAAGTTTTAATATAATAAAATATCATATTAAATTGGAAAGGCTACTGAATAAGAATGCAGATAAAAAGATTTTGAACAGAGGGGGTATGATTGAAAAATAGAATAACTTTGAAACTAACTCTTCCATCATTTTCCATTACTCCCGTCTTTCATTGGTAAATTTTCCTAATTTAACTATTTATTAGGAAGTAAAGAATAAAATTACAGTTATTTCTTCTTGTTAATGGATTTCTTTTAAGATTTATCTCCGAGATTTTTGCTCATATTCATTAAAATAAAACCAAACAATTAGAAATCAATAATACTAAGCACATATTTATTAAAATCATATTTTTGATATCAATATGCAAATTAGCCTTCCCGTTCACACTGTAAACCGCTATTTTGTTGTATATATAAATACAATTGCATGTTATTAGTATGTAGATATGGTCGACAGTCTTAATGATGTAAAACAATTTTATTAATAAATGAGGTTTAAATAAACATAAATTCATGGAGAATGTGATGTAAATAACTAAGGGAATTGTGACTTGAATAGTAATATAGTTTCGGTTACAGACAGACAAACCCACAATCTCCATTATAATAAGATTATCAACTTACCTAAATACTAGGACATCTCATGTTATGACGGGAAAAAGTTCTTTTTGTCAGAAACTGTTTTAATTGATTTTTTTACAATTTCCTTTAACCATGTTTATATGTCCAATATAAACATCCATGCAGCCTTTCTCCAATGATGGAGATAGGCCAAAGGACGATTCCCCACAAACTAAATAGAAATCTTTGGGGGAGAAAAAAAAAAGTCAGAGATCCAAATTAATTTTAAATACTTGCACAAATCTTTGCTCCAGTGCTTACTTTTTATTTAAGTTAATTACTGATAAATTTAGGTAGCAAGTTAGTAAGACCAACATCACATACAGATGAATTGGAGGTTGAAAACTTTTTTTCTTATATCAGTTTTTAAGTGAATGACAAAAAGATTAAATAAAATTCTTCCATCTAGAAATTCTCTGTTCTATTTACTTGTTGAAACTTTTTGTTGTAATGTTCAGGTCAGGGGTTAACATTGTCATGTGAAAAATAGCATTTTGCTGAAATGCATAATCTGATGTGTCTATCATAGCTAGGATTTTCATGGGTTTAAGAGTCTCCCAATGAATAAACTTTGACCTTTCAGGGCTGATACAATCAGAAAACCAAACTGGGTCTTATTTCAAAACAGGTGAGTGTACAAGTTATTGATAGAAAAAATATTTAAAATGTTCCATTAAGTTATTGTAAATTAAACGACATATGTTAAACAAAAACAACTCCTTAATATCTTAGATTGGGATGGATTATAAATTGTATATTAGGTAATTATCTAAATTACATCATATTTTAAGCTTCATAATACATTAAAAACAAAAACCTTGAATTACAGGGGAAGTAACTTCATTTAGAGTAACCTCCCTTACATCTGCGATTTTAACATTTTCAAATGTCAGAAAATTCTTATGAATTTGTAAAAGGATAAGAATCTCAGAGACAGATTAAAAAGTTCGAAAGTTGTATGAAGTGATTAACAAAATTATTTACTTTTTAAATCTGGTATTTTTCTCTATTTGATTACAATGAAGATAAAACTGAGCAGATCTCCAATCTATGAAAAATTAATCTTTTTTGCCAATATCCTACAAATGATATTAAAAAAAAATAAATTTCTAGCAATAAAAATTAAATTCCAAATTCTGCTGCCAATTTTGAAAGATAATGATCTAAAATTTGAATTTCATAAATCACCAAATTTTCTATCCTTTCTGAGTGAAAAATTCTCAAAAATGTTGTCTCCTCAAAAAGTAAAGTGTAGAAAACTATTTTCAAATTGCCCCATAAATATTTTTTAAAGGGGGGGGGTCTATATTAAATTTCTCATCTGCTTATGTGACTTGGCAAAAACTACACATCATTGTGAGGATTTTATTTGATCAATTCTCTAAAAATGCTGATAATCTGAACATTAGCTACATAAATGAGAGTAACCTCCCCTTGTTTCTTTCACTAAGAGGAAGCCTTATCTTTTGGTTGGCCATTTTCATTTCACAGTAAATCTACACAACTGCATGTTTTAACAGGAAAATATAAAATGTGTTCTTAATAACAATTAAGTTCATTTCAAATAATGCGCAAGCACAATTAAGGACACATTTTATGATATTTTTTCGTGTTAAAACAAGCAGTTGTATTGATTCGAACAAATTCATATTTTCAGTGTAGATTTACGGTGAAATGAAAATGGCAGATCAAAACAAACAGCTTCCTCAATGTGAAACATACAAGGGGAGGTAACTCTCATTCACTTGGCTAATGTTCAGATTACCCAAATTTTAACATTCAATACAAAGCAAACATTCAAACAAGTAACCGCTTGTAACTTGGGCACTCATAAAGTCAAGGTACCACCGTAAACAGAAGAGTTGCAAAAAATAAAAATAGAATAAAATAAAAAGCGGTGGTTTATTTACATTTGTATCATGAACCATAGTTACTTGAGGGCAATAAATGTTAATCTCTTATTAACATTTATCAACTTCTAAGTCCTCCACAAAGCACAGTTTGGTGTTACTTGCTTAAAAATCCTTTCTGTAGGGCATGTTTTCAGCTAGTATTTTAAACTCTGCTCAAGTTTCTCTTTATGAGGTGTATGTGACTTAGCAAAAACTACACATCATTGTGAGAATTTTATTTGATCAATTCTCTAAAAATGCTGATAATCTGAACATTAGCTACATAAATGAGAGTAACCTCCCCTTGTTTCTTTCACTTTGAGGAAGCCTTATCTTTTGGTTGGCCATTTTCATTTCACAGTAAATCTACACAACTGCATGTTGTTATCATATTTGATGTAACATCCTCCCTACTTAGAATTTCAGAAATATTTTTCTTCAAAAAGTTAGCATTACCTTCAGAAATGTTGAGGATTCCAAAATTGAGATATTAAAGTTTTCTGAATTTCTTATATGAACTATTTTCATTATTCCACACACTTTAACTCTTAACGTCCTATACCGCCTCATTCCACCCGGCCAGACATCACATTTCCTAATCTGACCCAAACAATAGCCTTTGTTTAAATGTAAGATTAAACATATTTAGAAGTCTTTGATTTAAGGGAAATATCTTGGATAACTTTAAATGAAAAGGCCATTTTTAGATAAATCCTTATAGGAACTAGCAGATATATGCACCCTCCAGGTGCAAGTATTTAAGTTTTAATATAATAAAATATGTTAAATTAGAAAGGCTAATGAAACTGAATAAGAATTCAGATAAAAATATTTGGAACAGAGGGGGTATAATTGGAAAATAGAACCACTTTGAAACTAACTCTTCCATCATTTTCCATTATGCCCGTCTTTCAGTGGTAAATTTTCCTAATTTAACTATTTAGTTAAAATAGGAAGTAAAGAATAATATTAGTTATTTCTTCTTGTTAATCGATTTCTTTTAAGATTTATCCCCGAGATTTTTGCTCATATTCAATAAGAAAAAACCAAACAATTAGAAATCAATAATACTAAACATATATTTATTAAAATCCAATTTTTAAGATCAATATGCAAATTAGCCTTCCCATTCACACTGTGAACCCCTATTTTGTTGTGTATATAAATACAATTGCATGTTATTAGTATGTAGATATGGTTAACAGTCTTAATGATGTAAAACAATTTTACTAATAATTGAGATTTAAATAAAAAAATAAAATCATGGAGAATGTGGTGTAAATAACAAAGGGAATTGTGACTTGTATAGTAATATAGTTTCGGTTACATAGAGACAAGCCCACAATCTCCATTATAATAAGATGGGGCTCTGGACTTGGAAAATTCTGAACAGGATGTTAAGAGTTAACTAGTATTTTCATGTTTTAATCTCAGCATTAAGCCAGTGTGCTTTTCTTCCTTCCTCATTGTATCTATTTCTCCAAATTTTTCAGACAACGCTTGATAATTAGTATTATTGGGATTATTTGGACCCTTGTCCTCCTCTTTATTGTCATCTGAAGCAGACTGGAGGCAACATCAGCCAAAATGTTGTACAGATAACAATAAAGATGAGGACAAGAGTCCCAATAATACATTATCTAGTGGTCTTTTTAGTGATTTCTTTGTTTTATTTAAACAGTAGAGGCAAAAAAAAGTTTACAGAACTAAATAAAACATCCATTTTTAATCTGTGAATCTATATTCACCTCTGATATGATAATCGGCAGGTTGTGCTGCTGACAGCAACAAATATCCAGGACACTCTCTTGACAAACATCCTTTATGGTCATCGTACCTCGCAGGTCTTCTGCATAGCATGCAGAATCCACGCAGAGCTGATGTGTTGGTGACCACAGGAGAACGTCACTTCTGACTTCGTCCTTGCATTTGTTTGTCTTACTTGGTTTGTATAATGGGAGGCAAGTGGCTGTATATATATTTACCAACCCCTCCGCACGAACAGGATGTGACGCAAGGTCAATTTCTTAAGCAGAGTTTTACAGGTTTGAATTCAGAGTTTTCCTTCTCCTAGACCGGTTACCTTGCCAGGGTTAAAGAGCCCAGTCTACCCTGCTATTTATCCATAGCTGGAGGGAGAATTGGATTCATACCTTTCCCCAGGGTATTAGTGCTATGTGAAATTCAAACAGCTTCGTCCAGGAATTGAACTTGGGTCGACAAGTCCATTTCCTATGGCTCTAACCATTTGACCACGCACGAGTGGCTGGTTCGTTCGTTCGTTGTTTGCTGCTTCCAGGATTTGCTCAAGACAGTACAAGGCCAGAAATATGGGGCACCCAGTGAGAATCAAAGTCACTAACAATGGTTTGTGAATTCAGCTTGCTTAACCATTACACCATGAATAAATGAAACCTGTGCAAGCTCGACTTTACCCACATTTGGTGGATCTCATCACGCCAACACAATGTATAAAAGAAATTTGCTCAGAAATAGATGCTGATTTTATGAAAAAATAAATTTTCAAAAGATTAAAAAAAAAAATGTTTATTATATTTCATGAAAAATTTTCTATAGCTTTTGATAACTTGTGTAGTTCCTGTTTCACTTTTTCTAAGTATTTTGTTAGAGTCACAGTGGTGCCACCATACAGTAACACTGACATGGCTACAGCTTGGATGAATTATCGCTTTATCTTTATCAGAGGGATCTAATTGCAATAGGATTGATAATCTGCCTATAGCAGTCCATACCTTTCCAGTGCGTATATTGACATCACTTTCTGTAGATGAGATATTTCTACCTAGGTATATGAATGGGTCTACTAATTTTAGAAGGGTTACCATCCAGGGTGGAGATGTCTCCATCTTGTTTAAAAACACATGAACTCCATTTTTATCTGCGTTCACATCAATGACGATGCCTCTTGCTGTCTTCTCTAGGCTATGCAGCAGTGATTTGGAAATTATAGAAATGGCTAAAATAATTCTTCCAACTTCTGGTTCCAATCAGGTTCAACATAAAGAAATCTTTCCTAAAGAAATGGTATTTAAAGAAAAAAAAAAAAGTTTCATAAAGAAATTCCTTCTCAACCAAAATACTTTTTTGGTTGAATAAACCAGTGATTTTCAATTTGGTTTGGAGAAATAAAAAAAATATAAAAAGTCTAGAATTGGCTCTAGGAGAATTTGTGCTTATATGAGCTTGAAAATTTTTTTTGACACCAAAAATATAACCACAAGGAAGAAAAGGTTGAGAAACACTGCTCTCGACAACCATGATTATTTACAAGGGTAAGTAAAAAAAAAAGTAATGCCATTTTGTTTAAGACAGGTATAATTACCAAAACGGGAACATGTATCATACATCAAAATGAAGCTGGTCCTCAGTGGATCACATCCCTACTTCTCCACAGTCACTGTTTCTCTCAATAGCAATGTTCCAATTTCAAATGAGAGCATGTATCCCTGCCCTGTAAAATTCTGTTGACTGTTCTTTGAGCCAGTTCTTCACTACAGATTTCACTTTCATTTGCCTCTCAAACCCTCTTTCATGGTGCCAAAGACAGGCAAATACTATTCTAGTGACAAGGAAGTGAAATCTATAGTCAAGAAGTGGCTCAAAGAACAGTCAACAGAATTTTACGGGGCAGGGTACATGCACTTATTCGAAGGTGGAACATTGCTATTGAGAGAAATGGTGACTATGAGAAGTAGGGATGTGACCCACAGAGGATCAGCTTCATTTTGATATATGATACATGTTCCTGTGTTGGTGATTATACCTATCCTAAACAAAAAGGCATTACTTTTTGACTCACACTTTTTAAAGAATTGTGTTAGAGTGATCTTATAATTACTCAATCCTGAAAATGGATTAGTACTGTGCATATATAAAGTCATATACAGAATATCTCCTTTGCTCTTTCACTAGAAATTTGGTGACATTCTTTGGGTAATTTTCACCTTTAGTTGGCTAAATTCCTAGCATAAAATTGAGCATGTGCATCATCTGAAATGAACTTAATTGTTATTAAGAACACATTTTATGATATTTTTGTGTTAAAGCATGCAGTTGTATTGTTTTTGAAAAAGTTTGTTTATTTTGCACAGACTTTCAAAATAGCTACCAGCGGGTTTCAAAGTGAAAGTCAAGGGAGGTTACTCTAATTGCCTTATTTGCTAGGAATTTAGCCAACTAAAAGGTGAAAATTACCATTCTTTGTATTTATTTATAACTTGTAGACTGTTGAAAAGGACATTGTTTAGACTGGCTAAAACTCTAGACCAATGATTCTCAACGTGTGCTTGAGAAATTATAAAAATGGACCAGGAGTTAATCCAAGAAGGACTGAAAGGAATTGATTGATTGGATGGCCGAAAATAAAATCCTCCCATCTCTTATTCTTTGAAAAGGTTGTTCCATTCTTAATTGGTTTTCCTATCACCTGATTGGTTGAGACGTCATCATTTGCTGCAAATTATGAACTCACAAAGAAATGTAATTTATTGCAGATAGAAAAAGAGAGGAGAAAATATATCTGAATCAAGTAATTATAATAATAATAAAAATTGTTTTTTTTTTTTTTTTAGTAGTGTGTGTTTATATGTATATAAAATGATAGATATATCACATTCTTGCATAAAGGTATCTCTTCCAACAACTTCTGTCATCTTTTCTTAAATTTATCTTGTCACAGAAAAAAAAAAAAAAAAAAAAAGGGGAAAAAAAAAAAAAAAAAAAATTGTCTCATTTTGTTGGTTGTGATCTTTTTGTTCTTGTATCCACTCTGAATTTTGTGGACAAAGAAAAAACATCTTTGGTTGAGAGGATCAAGTAAGAGTGACTAAAAATAATTATAATAATAAAAATAATCAGAGTGGAAGTCAGTTAGCAACAACAACCACCACCATTTATAGGATAAAGAGAAGAAAAGATGGAATCTTATGTGTTTTTCTCTTTTCTTCTCATTTTCTTTGCAACCACAGACTTTTTTTTTTTCCGGTTCTTACCAAAGAAATGACAGAGGAGTGAATTTTTATTCAAACAAAAAAGAACTCCCGTCAACTTTATTGGCAAGAAAAGTTTAATTTATCTTTTTATCTAAATATTTAAAAATATTTGCAAAGAATAATAAAAGAAAAGCGTAGCATCTAAATTCTTAATTTTTCAAACTATTGTCCTCATCTTTATTGAGTTATATAAAAACAACGTTTCGGCCATTGTATCATCCGGCCTTCATTGTCTATCCTGAAGCTGACCCAAAGTTTGCATGTTCAATCTAACAACCCGATAGATAAACACCAGGGGCAGGTCTTTACAGCATATCAACACTTTTCAGGTCATTTAATGCTGAAACAAGTCATTTTGATAAAGAAAGGACTCAGGGATAGAGTGAGTTTGGTTTGGTTTGTTTTACGGCACATCAACCTCAGTGGGTCATTTAATGCTGACAAAGTTTTGAAATAAATTCATTCTTAATGGATACTCAATTTTTTTTTAATAAACTGATGTTTTTCTATTTAACCCATAGATGCGCTCATTAGTCAGGATTTATATTTTCTACTACATTTTCCTTTTTTTTTTTTAAATAAAAATGTATTTCTTATCATAGAATTTCTATTTCTACTTATGTGGGTCTGAAATTTTTTGACATTAAAAATGGGCTGCAAGAAAGAAAAGGTTGAGAAAAATTAGTGTAAACTTTACACAAAATACAAAACTGGGTTAAATTGAACTTAACGGACCTAAATTCCACGATTGTATGTCACCCTCCTAAAAGAAAAAAAAACACCAAAAATCAAGGAATTAACCGAATTTAATGGAATTTTCAGTGTTGATATATTAATGAATAAAAAATATAATGCACCAGTTATTTTATTTGAAACTTTTACATTTTTTCAGGTCACCACATATCTTTGAGAATCTATGTTATGCCTCAAAGGTCAACTGACCTGAAAAAATGTAAAAGTTTTTAACTAAAATAACGGGTGCATTATATCTTTTATTCATTAATATATCAACACTGAAAATTTCATTAAATTCGGTTAATTCCCTGATTTTTGGTATTTTCTTTGTCTTTCGGCAGAGTGACATAAGATGGTGGAATTTGGATCCGTTAAGTTCAATTTAACCCAAAACTGCATGTAAAAGACAACTAGATGCTAGCGACCCAAGAGGAAGGCTGAAATGTTGGGGGACAGAGTTGGTTGGTTGTTTTGCTTTACAGCATATCAACACTTTTCAGGTCATTTAATGCTGAAACAAGTCATTTTGATAAAGAAAGGACTCAGGGATAGAGTGGGTTTGGTTTGTTTTGTGGCACATCAACCTCAGTGGGTCATTTAATGCTGACAAAGTTTTGAAATAAATTCATTCTTAATGGATACTCAATTTTTTTTTTAATAAACTGATGTTTTTCTATTTAACCCATAGATGTGCCCTAACAGGTACTACCACCCCAGATAGAGTTGGTAGATGATAGATAAACACAAACAGCAAAATACATATACAGACATGAAATAAAATTTTTTAAAAAACACCATTAATGTAAAAATAAAAAATAAAAAAAAAATAAACAAAAAAAACATTGAAACAAAAAAAGATTTTTTTTTGGTTTGTAATTTTCCAAATAGCAATTGTTTTTATGATTTTTTTTCTTTTTCATTTTAATAGATAAGACACTTTTGTTGAGATTTTTTTTTTTAATGTTTGTTGACACTTTGTCCATTGAAGTCTTTTTGGCCAACAAAGATTTTCTTAAGACACAATCTCAGATTTCCAAAGAGTGCCATAAGCAGATGGCTTTGTGTGTGTTTGTTTTTTTTTCTCTTTTTCTCTGCATATGCGCATACACACAGACAGACACGCACACACTCAGACACATGCATGCTACAGATACACACAGACTGACTGACACACACTGACATACGCACACATTTCCTCCTCAAAAGTCTTAAAAACCGAAACCAGTTATTTTAAACAATAGAAAGATAGAAAAAAAAATAAAATAAAATAGGCTTTTTTCTTCTTTTACCCAGTTTTCTATTTTTTTTTGTTTTGTTTTGTTTAAATGGAGGATGGGTGAGGAAGAGGGAGAAATAAATATTCACAGAAGGTCAAGGTCATTTCACCTTCAGGAGGAGAAGGAGGAGGAAAAGAAAAAAGAAGAAAGAAAAGCTGAGGAATTAACAAAATTGTTTAGAAAAAGATTTTTTTTTTCTGAAATAGCTTTAGTTTTTTTTAGTAGTGTGTGTGTGTGTGTGTGTTTATATGTATATAAAATGATAGATATATCACATTCTTGCATAAAGGTATCTCTTCCAACAACTTCTGTCATCTTTTCTTAAATTTATCTTGTCACAGAAAAAAAAAAAGGGGGAAAAAAAAAAAAAAAAAAAAAAAAAAATTGTCTCATTTTGTTGGTTGTGATCTTTTTGTTCTTGTCATCCACTCTGAATTTTGTGGACAAAGAAAAAACATCTTTGGTTGAGAGGATCAAGTAAGAGTGACTAAAAATAATTATAATAATAAAAATAATCAGAGTGGAAGTCAGTTAGCAACAACAACCACCACCATTTATAGGATAAAGAGAAGAAAAGATGGAATCTTATGTGTTTTTCTCTTTTCTTCTCATTTTCTTTGCAACCACAGACTTTTTTTTTTTTTCGGTTCTTACCAAAGAAATGACAGAGGAGTAAATTTTGATTCAAACAAAAAAAGAACTCCCGTCAAATTTTTTGGCAAGAAAAGGTTAATTTATCTAAATATTTAAAGACGATAGATTTGCAAAGAATAATAAAAATAATGCGTAGCATCTAAATTCTTAATTTTTCAAACTATTGTCCTCATCTTTATTGTTGTATGTAAAACAACGTTTTGGCCATTGTATCCACCAGCCTTCCTCAGGTGTTCCCTGTCTATCCGAACATAGCTATGATCCAAAAGTTTGACTTGATTTACCACATTGGGTCAATGCTTGGATAGACAAGGAAGGCCAGAGGATACAGCAGCTGAAATGTTGTTGTTACATACTACAATAAAGATGAGGACAACAGTCTGAAAAATCAAAATTATACACATCAAGCCTCATCTAAAAAAATTCAGACAAATAATATCTAAATTCTTCTAATATATCTTTTTAAAAAAAAAAAAAAAAAATCTAAAAATAAAAATTTACATGAAATAAAAAAAAAAGCTAAACTATTTTTTTTAGCTTAATAGGAATAAAAATAAATGAAAAATTTGAAGAAAAAAAATATAGGAGCCTGGCTTAATATGTTGGGCGGGGGGGTTGAGATTTGGGGTAGGGAAGATGAGGGTCTTGAATAAAACCCCAACCCATCCTTTTTTTTTTCAATTATTTTGTTGCTTTTTTGTTTTTTTGTTTTTTTTATAGCAGTGTCAATGATGATTGGCTGGCAAAAAAAAGAAAAGCATCAAAGGAGGAGGAGGAGGAGGAGGAGGTCCACACCCTAAGTAACCATGCATTTTGATTGGCTGATTGATAGAGAAGACAAGTTGTCCAGTTCATTGGTTGATTAGGTGGTAGTAGTAGCAAGTTATGCAGGGGGGGACATCTGGATGGTGTTGTTATTGCTGCTCAACAGGTGTCGCCACGCATGTTTCTTTCTTGGGCAGGCATTATTCTCGAAGCCGAAGCAACATTCCACTTGTAGTTTGAAGGCTAAAGAAGAAAGACAAAAAAAAAACAACAAAAAAACATTATTTAAGAAATTAATTAGAGAAAGAATTGAGTTGGTTATATTAGATAAAATCCACAGAAAAATCTGACCAAGTAATGAATAAGCACCCCAAATCATCAACTTAATGAAAGGTTCATATTTTAACTCATCACCGGCAAGTTTCGCTTTCAAATATTTGAAAATAAATGAACAGACGATTTTTGCAATTATATTGTATCTGACAAAAACAAATTTTACAAATGGTGTGATACTATTTCTGAATGCCATCCTTTTATTTAAATAATCATAAAAATGTTTTGTAAATAAAAACTATTTTTATTTAAATAAACATAATTGCATTTCTCTTCTGATTAAGTAAAAACTATTTTAGTATAAAAACGTCTTTCGGCTTTTTTTAAATCATCGTAAGTGTGGAAAAATATTCATAAATTTCTGATTAAAAAGTGTTTATTTAAAAAAAGATTTTGCTATTGAATTTTAATTTGATTACATGTACCAACTATCTATTTATTTGATTTATTGTGAGTTCAACATCTCCATAAACTTCTGATTAAAATCATTTGTTTACAAAAATTTGGAAACGGAAGTTACCGGTGATGAGTTAAAATGTGAACCTTTCATTAAGTTTATAATTTTGGGGTGCTTATTGGTTACTTGGTCAAAAAAATCTATCTACATAATCTGAAATGTTGCTGCTAGTTGAGGTCAAATAAGGAGTTTAACATCAATACTCAAGTTTGAAAGCTTGAACCAGTTGCCGCATTCACAATATTTGGGTTGTTTTATTGGATTTTATTGCATGTCAACCCTTATTGAGTTATTTTATGCTGAAGATGTTTTTGGCACCAAGTTGGAGTTTTCAACTGAACCTTTCTCTTAATTTGTATCTAGATTTTTCAGACTGTTGTCCTGGGTAAAGGTATGAAGGGGGAGGTAGTCTTACAGATCCATTATTGTTGAATAGCAAGTTGGATTCTTGGAGGAAGCCCTACTAAAATCCCTACGTAAAAAAACCCACCTTACATTGATCCATACACTCTGAAAAGAAAAAAAAATTAATGTCTCCTATTTAAAATACTAAATGCAAAAAAAAAAATCCATGCTGTTATCATTTAAATTTTATTTTTTAATCATCTTCATGAATATAAATCTAATCTTCATTATTTCTGCACAAAAAGCCAGACCTGGTGATAGTGAATGTGTATATATATTTATCATAGTCTTCCGAGACTACAATGCCAATGATATATATTTACTTTGTCAATTGTTTTATTTTCATAGTTTCCTCCAGACATACATACACACACTGCCCTTTATATATGTATAGATACACAACGTTTTGGCCGATGTGTCCTCTACCTTTCTTCAAAGGTTTCTTGTTCAACTTGGGAACCTTCTTGTCATAACTGGGAACCTTCACAAAACTTCAAACCAAACCATTTAATCCATTGCGGTAGATTGTTCTCATTCTTTTAACCATGACAGAGTGAAAGTGTTAAGCTAGGTTAAGTATTCAATGTTATTTTCAATTTTCATTTCTTTTATTCATTAATCATTGAATAAAAGATTTTTGAGGCTAAATATTAATGATTGAACTGAATGAAATGAGACTCCCCCCCAAAAAAAAAAAAAAAAAAAACAACAACTTGTATTTGCAAGCTAAATGGGTTGAGATTAACTCAACATCCTGTTGAGTATTTTCTAAGCCCTATAAGGATTTATAAAAAAAAATGACTAAAAATGGCCTTTTCATTTAAAGTTACCTGTTATTTCCCGTAAACCAAAGACTTCTAAATATAAAATAATAAAATATTATTTTATAATTTATAAAATAATAAAATATTATTTTATAATTTATAATTTCCCGTAAACCAAAGACTTCTAAATATAAAATAATAAAATATTATTTTATAATTTATAATTTTATTATTTTATAACATACTTAACAATGCTTCAAGCAAATTACCAATTACTTTTACTTCTAAATATGTTTAATCTTACATTTAAACAAAGGCTATCATTTGGAGTAGATTAGGAAAATGAATGTGACTTCCGGCTGGGTGGAATGAGGTGGTATAGGATGTTAAGAGTTAAAAGAAAATCAACTCACCAGTCTACGAGATCAGCACCAATAATATCATGGATGTGATATATTATTCCCAACCGGGCAAGGCGAGGCCACTTTCTTTGTTCCAGATCCTGACATAAAAAATAAATAAATAAAATAGAAACCATTTAAAATTCATCTCAAACAGACATTTGGGATCTTAGCCACTTGAGACAGAGATTTAGTTAGTATTATTTGGATCATTCAGACTATTATCCTAATCTTCATTGTTATCTGTACAACGTTTCGGCCGATGTGCCCTCCGGCCTTCTTCAGGTAATTCTTCTTGGACTCGGGAACCTTCTTGTCGTAATCAAGAGCCATCCGATTTAGTTATCCTTTTGATATAAGCAATAGCATATCTTTACAGATCACTGCCGTCCCTCAAAATCCTCCAGCCCCACCACCAGAACCTTTCCTCCCATGAACCCTCAAATGACTCATCAATCCCATCTTTGTGCAGATCCACAAAGTTTGATGCAAATATGACATAGTAAAGACATCATTTCCACTGGATCGGATGGATCATATGATAAAATTTGATGCTTATGCACCACCATACGTCTCAAAAAGCCGATTTACAAAGTTTGTTACAAGTTGACGCTCGAGTTTTTTTATGCTCAATTCTTTCACTCTCAAAACAACTGCTACAGCCATCATCCACATGAATTCTCCAGTCATTTTGATACTACTTTACATATTATTGATCGCAACGTCTTGTCAGGTGACTGCCACTCCTTCATTCATTGTCTGTTTGTGGGCTCATTCATGACTTTTCAATCCTGCCAAAGTCTTGCATATCGTTGAACATATCTGGCACACATAACAACAGGTGTTGTATATGCATCACCGTCCTCATGTTGGGGATCATGCTGGGAAACAGAGTGTGGCATGGTAGAGACAACAATTGCAGACAGGTAGCTCATGTGATTGACCAAGCCTGGCTGTGACAACAGGGCCTGGTCACACTCCTCACAGATTCACACATCACCAGAATTGGCCGGCAGAATATCATGTCTTCGGTACGCTCTCTTGAGTTTTGCCCGGTCCACCCTTGCAGCTTCAAATAGTTCTGCACCCCTGTATATTGCAGCCCTCCATTGCCCACGATCAGATGTCAGGGACTCCCAATTATCAACGGGAATACCAAAGCACACTAGACACCCCTTCACACTATCACAAAACCGTTGCGGTCTTTTGCCAAAAAGAAGCTCACCATAAAAAAGCTGTTTTGGTAGTTTAGAGTCATCAAGCCAAATAAGATGACCTGTTCAACACATCTGATTCCTCATCACAATTGCAGCAATACTAGTTGTTTTGGCTTTGGTTAAGACAGCCGTATCTGGAATATGGTTTATTTATTTACGATTCTTGTTTTAATATATTTACTACTTTACATATACATATATATACATACATACATACATACTATGCTCCCACACATCCATACAGATCTGCTCATAGCTACATACATGAATGTATGCTATCCTGGGAATGGATTTGTTGAAACTCCAGCATCTGGCAACTGACTTGGTAAATGCTCATAATGTTCATTAATCATCTTACCAACAGCAACCTTGAGCACCTTTTTGATCTCCATGTTTCTAACACATATGGGCATGCCTACAAAGTCAGAAAACAGCATAGCTCACATGATTTTCGGAAACATTTTTTCACACTCAGAGTTTGGAATAAACTGCCTGCATTTATTGTAGGCTGTTGAAACACTACATCTTTCAAAGCCTCCATGCTTCCTGTAATTCGCCAACACTATACCTGATAGCCTTCTCCCCACACATACATGTATATTACTACTGTACACTATTCATGTTCCTGACATTAGTACATTATTCGGAACATATGACCTTTAGGTAGCCCTTCCGCGATCTCGACTAACAAGGACATTTTTCTCATTTACACCGTCAAAATCTGGTTAGGGTTAGGGGTATAATTTTAAAAAATCAAAAAGAAAATCAAAAAATCGTCTGTTAACAATTAACCGGATTTTGACGGTGTAAATGGAGATCGCAAAAGGTCATATGGTCCCATTATTCTATGTACTATACATGAGACTTTGATGAGTTGTAGTGCACCTGAGCACTGTACGCAATAAATTTCATTATTATTATTGTACCTAAATACTTAGGAACAGATTTTAAGTATTGTCACATTGTCAAGTGTTTTCAAGTGTTTAAATATTGTAGATTTTACAAGTTGAATGTTGAACCAATTTACATCATATAATTTTTCTTAGATATAATAAGATATTTTTTTTGAAGGCAAAATAATGCAATTTATGTTGAAAAACATATTTAAATTTTTTTTTTTTCCTTTTTTTTTTCTCTTAATATTTTCGGAGCAAAGTCCATCTTCGGAGAGTTGAAAAGTTTCCATCTGTGTTAGTTAAAATCAACTGTGGTATTATTCCGTTGAATCTGATGGAGATTTAAAAGTTTGGCAAAGATCGTCAAATTCCGTTAAATCCCGTGTAGCTGTTGTGTTTCGCGGGAATTTTTGAAATCATTTAAGATATATATTTTTTTGATACTATAAAAACAATAAGGCCCCGCTCCGGGCATATTGAAATAAAGATTTTTTTTTTTTTGTTTTTGAACATGAATTGCATTATTTTGCCTTCAAAAAAAAAATATCTTATTACATTTTATGATTAATGCTTCAAACACACTATAAAAAAAAACAAAACTTTTTTTTTTCTTAGATGTTAAAATCATGCAGTATCAATTCAGGTGTGTGACGGAGAATGAGGAAGGAAAGGGAGCAAGACATTGTCTTGCCTGCCAGGATCGAACTCGCGTCCTCTCGCATGCAAAAACAAATGCGATTTAGGCACTGGACAGACGCAAGGTTCGACTGATGTGCCTGGATGTTTGGGCAAATATGTCCATAAATGACAAGTGAGTCGAGCGCTGGGGGTCAGCAGCAGCAGAAGCAGTCGACGTTGATGAAACGCTTTGCGAACGACCCAGTAAAGAAACGGATTTTGGTCCAACAGAAACAAAACTAAATAGGAATTGTGATTTTGAACTGTTAAAGATTATTTCGACTACGACGACGGATTTTCCAGCTGCTGGACGAAGAATGTCTTGACCAAAAGAAAGTCTGCCTTGTGAGAAGACGGCGAACTCGCTTGTTTTTGGTCCCTCCTCAGCAGGAACATCTTGATTCGAATATCTATTTCCCCCCCATATATTTCCCCCTTCTATAAGGTGATTGATTAATTGATTGTTTTACGGCATATCAACCTCAGTGGGTCATTTAATGCCGACAAAGTTTTGAAATATATTCATTCTTGATGGATACTCAATTTTTTTTTTTTTATAAACACATTTTTCTATTTAACCCGTAGATAGAACCCTAACAGGCACTACCACTCTGAGTCAAGTTGGATCTATGAGCAATGGTGATCAAGAGGTGCTCCACATTCCCCAGAATTCTAGAAGTGGAACCTTACCATCAGATAGAGTTTAACGTCATTCCCAGGACATGAAGATCCTCAGCCACCACCTTCTAGCACATACAAGCGTATAAAGGGCTGGGGGTTGCCATAATCTTGGTTAGATAACCAGTCTAGGAAAAAAGGAAAACTGATTTCAAACCTGTTAAACTCCACATAAGAAATAGACCTGGTGTCACATCATGTTCGTGGATAGTTTTTTCTCTTTTTTTTTTTTTTTTAAAGATTCTCCCGAACCCATTTCAAAAAAAAATAAATTATTCTACCATAAAAATAATTAAAAAAAAAAAAAAGAAAAAAAAAAAGGGGTGTTGTACTCACATCTTTGAAGATTTCTCTGTATTTTGTTTTCTTTATTATTGTAATTGCAGCTTTTCTTCCTCGTATCAAGTTTTTCATAAAAATACCAGCATTTGGAATAGACAGCCACCACGTACCTGCATCACGCACAATTAATACAGATGCCTTCACAAGTTGCCTAGAAATAAGAAAACATAAAAATGTTCAAAGAAAAAAAAGAAGCCTTTTTCCAAATCTAAAGGGAGGGGGTGGTCTGGTCATCCCTACATATCGTTTTAAGTTTCATTATAATTTGTTTTGATAATATAATATATAATGTCTCTTATTATAATGGAGATTGTGTGTTTGTAACCAAAACTATATCACCTCTCAAGTCACAATTCCCTTAGTTATTTACGTCACATCTCCATGATTTTATTTTTATTTAAACCTCACAATTATTAATAAAATTGTTTTACATTATTAATACAGTTGGCTTTACATAGCAGTTTACACTTTACGGTTGGCTTTACATAGCAGTTTATACTTTACGGTTAGCAGTTTACAGTGTAAACGGGAAGGCTAATTTGTATATTGATATTAAAATTTTGATTTTAATAAATATGTGCTTAGTATTATTGATTTCTAATTGTTTGGTTTTATCTTAATGAATATGAGCAAAATTCTCGGGGATAAATCTTACAAGAAATCCATTAATAAGAAATAACTAATTTGATTCTGTACTTTCTAATTGAACTAAATAGTTAAATCAGGAAAATTTAACAATGAAAGACGGGAGTTTCAGCTGTTCTATTTTTTCGATTATATCCCCCTCTGATTCACATCTTTTTATCTGCATTCTTATTTAGTTTCATTAGCCTTTCTAATTTAATATAATATCTTATTACATTAAAACTTAAATACTTGCACCCGAAGAGTGCATATTTTTGCTAGTTGTAATTAATGATTGAGTTTACTCTTAACTTAGTGCCCCCACACTTGTGGCCTTGTGCCAACTAATCTCAAACTATGCGCTACAAAAGTTCCAAAATGATTGAACTCTTTGATGTGAGGGGCATCGTCTACTGCAAGTTCTTGCCACAGGGCCAGACGATCAACCAGCATGTCTACAAAGAGAATAATGCGGTGTTTGCTTCATTCAGTGCGCGAGAAGAGGTGAGAGAAGTGGCAGGACAACTCGTGCGTGCTTCACCATGACAACGCACCTACCCACACTGCCTTGAGTATCCAAGAGTTACTGGCCCGTAAGAACATCACTGTGCTGGAGCAACCTGCCTACTCGCCCGACCTGGCTCCATGTGATTTTTTTTCTCTTCCTCAAACTCAAGGGGGTCATCAAGGAAACCCATTTTGAGGATGTGCAGAGTTTAAAAATTCAATGTCAGAGAGTTTGTACCATAAGTAAAGTTATCAAATTTATTAAAGGAGTTAAAAAAAAAAAAAAAAAAAAATAAAAAAAAAAGACGATTTGAAATGAAACTTAGTTCTGTCCCCCTCAAATAAAATATTGCGCACATCTATTAATTATTAATCAAATAATGATTTTGAATATTTTACACATAAATTTTTCACAAAATCGTAAGTAAGTATTTATTTATTAGTAAACTTTTAGTTAACTTCTTGATACTGAAAGAGGGGTGAGAGTAAAAAATAAGTTTTAAAATTGATACAAATTTCACAAATAATTTTTTCCATTTAAAGTAATACAATTTTCTAATTAATATCATAATTTATATAATTTATTTATTTAGATAATACATAGTTTATTTATTATAATGTAAAGGATTCAAATGTTGAATTATAAGGAATAGCTTTTATTTATTTTATTAGTAATAATTGTTCTTCATTCTATATATATTGACAACTTTGGTAATTGTGATGTAAGCAGTGACGTAGTTTTGGTTACAGACAAATAGAGACCAAATCTCCATTATTAATAGATTCGATGACTAAAATTTTTAAGATTGAAATTTAGTAAATTCTTGCCATGAAAAGATTATGACAGAGAGTTGAGAATAGGATGACAGTATTTTCCAAGTTTTTCTTGATTATTAGTTCCAATTTTGTGATCACTAATTGTGTGTGTGTGTGTGTGTGGGGGGGAGATGAGATAACAAAAAAGATTTCAAAACTTACGTGATTTCATCGTCCTGAAAATGAAATTTGTTGATCATCACATCTTTGTTTACACTAACATCATTCCAGTTTTTCACAACTGTATTCAGGAATTTATCTGAAAAAGAAAAAAAGGGAATAGGATCAAATATCAGATAAAATGAGTGTTTTTAATGGCATGGCAACCGATCCAGGGTTATTTTATGCCAAGTGGTAGGTTGTGAGGGATGGTCAAATCTATTTATGTCTTTTTCAAGGATTTTTTTGATTTTGACAGTTGTTTGTTGCTAAGTGGATTGGTAATCACTTTAAAGGATAAGTTTATAGGGTAAATTTCAAGTTTAATATATTTTTTGGTATAGAATTTAGTTTAAATAATTTTCTACCAAACTATTGCTATGAATCTAAATTTCAAGTTTAATATATTTTTTGGTATAAATTTTTTGGTGGGTCATTTAATGACGGCAAAGCTTTGAAGCTTTGCCAGCATTAAATGACCCACCAACAAATTTATACCAAAAAATATATTAAACTTGAAATTTAGATTCATAGCAATAGTTTGGTAGAAAATTATTTAAACTAAATTCTTTTTTTTTTTTTTATTATATAAACAAATTTTCTATTTAACCAATAGATGGGACCCTAACAGGTAATACCACTCTGGGTCAGAGTGGACCTAGGAGTAATGGTAATAACGGGGTACTCCACAGTCCCCAAGCTCCAGAACTGGAGCTTCAACATCAGATTTTAACATCATACCCAGGACTAAGACCCTCAAGTCATGGCCTTCTAGCACATATATGATAAAAAGGGTTGGAGCTTGGCAATAGGGGTGGGACAATCATATAAGTGCTGAGGTTTGACGTGACCAACCATTTGATCGGAGGGGGTCTCTCCGACCGCCTGTCTAAGCTAAGTAAGGGTTAAAGCGGAGTGTTGCATGACATGGACTGCTTAGCCATTTTGTCCAGAGGTGCAGTGGGTGTATTTAATGCGTCAGGTATTAAAATATTATTTGCAATAAAAGTATTTTAGGCCAGAATAACCAGGATATCCTATTTGAATTCGTTTGTATCTTGAAAAGAAAGTTAAACAGTGTTTGTAAAAATTTACCTATAGCAGGATGTAGATACGCAAACATATATATATATATATATAAAATGTTGCACAAAGGATAGATAAAATTTTATTTTAATATTTTCATTATCATGTTACATTTCATTTTGATAATATTTACATATACATATATATATATATTATATTATATACACATATATATATATATATTAGTAGGGCAAACTGGGCCCTTCAGCCTTTGGTAGGTAACCAGTCTAGAAGAGGGATAACTCTGAATTCAAAATTCCTGAGGTTGGTCGTTGATTGGGTTTGTGGCAACCCTTGATGCACCAATTCTTTCCTATCGACTGTGCCAAAAAGTGTGGATGGTCCAACACAAGCCTTCACCACTATAAACAAATCACTGTGTGGGTCTTCATTGTGTGTATGAACCCTCATACGTCAAAAATTGACGGGAGAGTCCATAATAATATATATATATATATGGATTCATCGATTTCAACGCATGAGGGTTCATCCAATGAACAACCTACACAGTGGTTTGTTTATAGTGGTGAAGGCTTGTGTTGGACCATCCGCACTTTTTGGCATAGTCGATAGGAAAGAATTGGTGCACAAGGAATGCCACAAACCCAATCAATGACAGACCTCAGGATTTTCAAATTCAGAGTTTTCTTCTCCTAGACTGGTTAACTATCCAAGTTTAAAGAACCCAGTCTGCCCTACTATTTTACCCATAGCTGGAGGGAGAATATATGGATTCATACTTTTCCCAAGGGTATTAGCACTATGTAAAATGCAAACAGCCTTGTCTAGGATTTGAACTCTGGTTGACGAGTCCATTTCCTACGACTAATTGTCATACCATGCACCTCCATATATATTTATAGCAGGATGTAAATACGCAAACATAAATCTACTGTAAATCAAAGATTATCCTATCTGAATTCATTTGTACCTTGAAAAGAAAGTTAAAGAGTGTTTATATAAAGACTTACCTATAGCAGCTTTACTGACACAATTATCAGCTGTTGTTCGTGCAATGTGGCTTTGATAATCTTCAGTAAACAGAATACTGTAATCATTTGATTCTGTTCCTAATTTGAAAACTTTGATTTCACCAGCTGACTTCATATCAGCCTGAAAAAAAAAGAAAAAAAGAAAAAGAAAAAAAAAAAGAATTAAAGTCATTTCAAGCTTTGATGTACAAGGTGTGTAAAAAAAGTATCGAAATTTTTTTGTACTTTTTGACACCTTGTATTCTAAAAAAAAAAAAAAAAAAAAAAAAAAAAATTTAAAAATAAATTTAAAAAAAAACTAAAAAAAAAAAAAAAAAAAAACCAACGTTCCATTCATTCTTCATTTCTATCTTGGTAAATACAGCCTCAATACATACAAGGTGTGTAAAAAAAAGTACTGAGATTTTTTTGTACTTTTTGACACACCTTGAATTCTGAAAAAAAAAATTCAACATTCCCTTCATTCTTCATTTCTACCTTGGTAAATACAGCCTCAATACATACAAGGTGTGTAAAAAAAGTATTGAAATTTGCTGTAATTTTTGACACACCTTGTATTCTGAAAAAAAAAAAAAAAAAAAAAAAACGTTCCATTCATTCTTTATTTCTATCTTGGTAAATACAGCTTTAAACTTGGTACTTTTTTGACAGACCTTGTATTCTGAAAAAAATTAATGAATGGAATGTTATTTTTTTCAGAATACAAGGTGTGTAAAAAGTACAAAAAATCACGACGCTTTCTTGACACACTTTGTATAGGCTATTTAAAGTGCTATTATTTTGATTTTTCGGACTGTTGTACTCATCTTTATTGCAAAATATACATGCACACATTTCAGCTGTTGTACCATCCAGCATTCTACCATTGGGGTAGACTACTCCCACTCCGCTACAAATGACTTTGTCTATCCGAGCATAGCAATGATTTTGGAAATCATTTTTAATAGTTTGACTGTTGGGCAAACAAAGCATTGAAGAATTTATGAGGATTTCATTTAAATGATGACGTACAAAATGTTGTGTATGTATATTTTTGCAATGGAGATCAGGACAACAGTCTAAAAATCAAATACATATCAAAGAAGCTTAATCTTAAAAATTCAGACAAATAAAATAGTGCTAGTTTTATATCAAGAAGGGAAACCATTTTAAATCTTTGCCTACTTTAAACCGATCACAACGGCTCTCCCACCAACCACACAGCAAAGTACAAAAACTAATGGTTAGTTGATTATAATTGAGGTACCATCGCTCAGTCAGGGTGGACCTGGGAGTAATGGTGATGAAGGGGGTACTACACATTCACCAGAGTTCCAGAACAGGAACTTCAATATTAAATGCAGTTTAATGTCATACCCAGGGCTTGAAGGAGATAAAGTTTTTGAAAAAAAAAAAAAATAAATAAAAATAATGAAAATAAAAAAATGGAAAGAAATCCAGGTGAAAAGAAATTACAACAATAATAGGACTTTTATTTGAATAGAATGAGTTCTGAGATGAATAGATAGTGAACTTTGAAATATCCCATCATACAGGTCAAAATACCAAGAAAATTTGGTACAGCTACGGGGGAAATTTGGTAGGCAAAGAGTTAAGTTCTGAATTCCTGGAAGTTTACAGAGTATGACAAAAGGCACCAGAAGAAGGTTGGAGAATACAGTGGCTGAAATGTTGCGAGTATAGCAACCAAGATGACTATACGTGCAACCAGGCAGATACCCTCCATCAGGCATCTGCCATACTCTGAACGTCTCGCTGCCCTGGGAATGGATTCATTGAAACTTCGGTGTCTGGCAACTGACCTGGTAAACGCTCATAAGGTCATTAATCATCTTAACAACAGCAACCTTGAGCACCTTTTTGATCTCCATCTTTCTAAAACACGTGGGCATGCCTACAAAGTCAGAAAACAGCACTGCTCACGTGACTTTCAGAAACATTTTTTCACGCTCAGAGTTGCGGAGACATGGAATAAACTGCCCGCGCCTGTTGTAGGCTGCTGAAACAATGAGTCTTTCAAAGCCTCCATGCTTCCTGTAGTCCGCCGACACTATACCTGATGCCACTCCACACACACACGCACACATACATGCATACTACTACTGTAAACTGTTTATGTTCCTGACACTAATACATTATTCTGTGTACTTGACATGAGACTTTGATGAGTTGTGGTGCACCTGTACACAATAAATTTCATTATTATTTTATTATAGCAGTTTACAATGTGTAGAGAATTATAATAATACCTCAACTCAGAAATATGGACAGTTAGAGCGTCCGACTAGGAACCACAAGGTTCCGAGTTCAATACCAGCCCCTGCCAACTCAGCGTATGAGTAGCATGGGGATCTGTGTGATGGTAGGTGTGGCGCTCCACCTCAGACACCCAAAACAATCTTCTTGGTCTAGCGCTAGCGAAAAGGGTATAGACTCCCTTGCTGTCTGGCTGATACCAACTTTAGGTCACCCCGACGACTTTACTTTTATGACTAATCTAATCCCCTGCCCACAAAGTGGAGTGGGGGAGGGCTGTGTCGAGTGCACTCACCAATTGCTTGTCAACTAAAGTGCGGTTCTTCATGATGCTGTAGACTTGATGTTTAAGAATCACAGGAGGTAGACGGCTTTCAAATTTCTCCACAGGAAACAAAGACTTTAGATAAAGGAGTGAGGCTTTTGTGTCTGATGGAATGTCGTCAACTGAAACAAAAAAAAAGAAAAAAAAAGAAAAAATTACAAATAATATAAAAATAATATAAAAATAAATTGTTGGTACAAGAATATTTATATAAGATTGTAATTAATGGAATCATATATAATTATCTTTTAATACCAGGAGATGATATGGACGAAGAGAGAGAGAGAGAAAAAGGGAAATTTATTTATAATCAACTCTTAATGTATATATATATATATATATATATATAATATATATATATAGGCATGTGCAGAGATGTGCAAAGGGAGGTAATTTTTATTTTTTTAATTTCTTAATTTTAAAACAATTACCAAAAATCAGGGAATTGTCCGATTTTAATGAAATTTTCACCAAATTATTTTCCCACGACTTAATTTTATAAGGATTAATTTATTTTATATAAGATTGTAATTAATGGAATCATATGTTATTATCTTTTAATACCAGGAGATGATATGGACGAAGAGAGAGAGAGAGAGAGAAAAAAGGGAAATTTATTTATAATTAACTCTTAAATGTCTTATACCACTTCATTCCACCCGGTCAGAAGTCATATTCATTTTCCTAGTCTACCCCAAATGATAGCCTTTGTATAAATGTAATATTAAACATATTTAGAAGTCTTTGATTTAAGGGAAAAAAACAGGTAACTTTTAATTATTATTGGTAAACCAAGTACTTTCGTTTTTTTTCAGAATCATTCAGACTGTTTATTATATGATAATGATAATGAAATTTATTGTGTACAGTGCTCAGGTGCACCACAACTCATCAAAGTCTCATGTCAAGTACACAGAATAATGAATTAGTGTCAGGAACATGAACAGTTTACAATAGTAATATGCATGTATGTGCGTGTGTGTGCATATGTATGTGAGAGTGGCATCAGGTATAGTGTCGGCGGACTACAGGAAGCATGGAGGCTTTGAAAGATTCAGTGCTTCGGCAGCCTACAACAGACGCGGGCAGTTTATTCCATGTCTCCGCAATTCTGAGCGTGAAAAAATGTTTCTGAAAGTCACGCGAGCAGTGCTGTTTTCTGACTTTGTAGGCATGCCCACGTGTGTTAATGAAACGGCCACTTTTGATAAAGGGTTATAGGAATTGGGCTATATGGACTTAGAAAATTCTCAACAGGATGTTAAGAGTTAATAGAGCAGAGAATGTTTTATTACGAATGATAAACAAGGTCCGGTGTTTTGTTAAGTATTATAACCGGAGAACAATTAAAAGTCAAATTGTAAACAACGATTAAGTAAAATGGGTGATCTGAAATATGTTGGCGTGACTAAGGGGGAGAAAAGTAAAAAAAAAAAAAATAATAGTAGTTAGAGAACACACAGAGGATCAAACTCACTATTCATTATTAATGGATCTGCGAGACTAGTTTGCTAACTATTACACCATGATTGTTGGTTGTTGATTAGTTAGTTGGATTTTATGGCATGTCAACCCTTGTTAAGTCATTTTCTGCTGAAGACATTTTGTTTTATTCATTCTTTGTGGCTACTCAATGTTTTTTTAAAACTCATTTTTTTTCTCTATTTAACCCATAGATAGGACCCTAACAGGTACTACTACTCCAGGTCAGAGACACCATGATCGGACACCCTTGAAACCAATGCATAGTAGTTAGAGAATATACACATACACACACACACACTTATACATTCATTATTAGATATTATATTATTAGTAGTGTATGTAACTTAACTCTTAACATCCTGTTGAGAATTTTTTAAGTCCAGAACATTACTATAAGGATATATGAAATAATGGCTAAAAATGACCTTTGCATCTAAAGTTACCTGTTATTTCCCTTAAATCAAAGACTTCTAAATATGTTTAATATTACATATAAACAAAGGCTATCGTTTGGGGTGGATTAGGAAAACGAATGAGACTTCCGGCCGGGTGGAATGAGGTGGTATAGGACATTAAGAGTTAAAAAAGAAAACTACTAGAAAAGAGTGAATATTATAAATGGTTTCATATGAGTCAAATGCTACCCCACATAAATATACAGTGATCATTTAATAATATTAATGGTAAACAAGGGCCAAGTATTACAACCGGAGAACAATTAAAATTGTTTGGTTTGGTTTGTTTTACGGCATATCAACCTCGGTGGGTCATTTAATGCCGACAAAGTTGTGAAATAAATTCATTCTTAATGCATAATACAATTTTGTTTATAAACTCATGTTTTTCTATTCAACCCATAGATGGAACCCTAACAGGTACTACCACTCTGAGTCAAAGTGGACCAGGGAGCAATGGTGATGAAGGGGTGCTCCACATTCCCCAAACCTCCAGAACTGGAACCTCACCATCAGATAGAGTTTAACGTCATTCCCAGGACATGTAGACCCTCAGTCACCGCCTTCTAGCACCCATATGATAAAAAGGGGTTGGGGCTTGCCATAAGGGCAATAGGGTTGAGAAAATCATATAGGTGCTAGGGCTTGACGTGACCAGCTGATTGAACAGAGGGGGCCTCTCCGACTGCCCGTCTAGCCCAAGATAGGGCCAAAGTGGAGTATTGCAAGTCATGGACTGCTCAGCCACCTGGGTTCTATCCTTAAGCATCACGGGTCGCCACCCACGGCCAACAGGTGGCCCCATTGGGGGAGTCTTACCCCTCTGCAGAGGTGCAGTCAGTGCATTCTAACGCCCCAACCGACAGGGCGGATTAAAATTGTAAACTACAATTAAGTAAAATGAGGGTGATCTGAAATATGTTAAGGGGTTTTCTTTTTTCTTTTCTTTTTTTTCACCCCCTTAAGTCACACCAGAACTAGGAACTTCTAGTAAATACAATGAGTGTTTTGGTCTCCGCTTTACACAGGGAGGGGGCGGTCAAATAAAATGTAGACCACCTCTAAGACATTGTTTAGTCCTCGTCCTATGTAAAACAGAAAAACACTCATCATCATAAAGTAAGAAGTCGTCGGGGTGGCCTGAAGTCGGTATCAGCCAATCAGCGAGGGAGTCAATCCCCTTTTCATTAGCGCTAGACCAAGGAGATTGTTTTTGCATCTGAGGTGGAGCGCCACTCCTACCATCAATTCCTTACTTTACCGCACAGATCGCTGGGCTACTCATTCGCTGAGTTGGCAAGGGTCGGTATTGAATTAAGATCCTTGTGGTTTCTAGCTGAACGCTCTACTGACTGAGCTCAGCCCAAATAATATAAAGGACATTTTTTAAAGTTATCGGGTGTGTGTGTCGATATGGGGGTGGAGAAAGTACACCCACTCACACAAATTGTTTGTAGAAAGATCTTTAAGGAGAGTAACACTTTTCACATCCTGGTTTCACACTGAACACACTCTAACAGACATGCACAAATGATTTGTTTTGTTTTTCAGCATATCAACCTCAGTGGGACATTTAATGCCGATAAAGTTTTGAAATAAATCAATTCTTAATGGATAATACAATTTTTTTTATAAATACATTTTTCTATTTAACCCATAGATAGGACCCTAACAGGTACTACCACTCCGGGTCAGAGTGGACCAGGGAGCAATGGTGATGAAGGGGTGCTCCACATTCCCCAAACCTCCAAAACTGGAACCTCACCATCAGATAGAGTTTAACGTCATTCCCAGGACATGTAGACCCGCAGCCACCGCCTTCTAGCACCCATATGATAAAAAGGGGTTGGGGCTTGCCATAAGGGACGTGCACAAATGAGAATAAAAACTATGTTTCCGTTTTTCTCCCCCCCCCCCGAAGAATTCTACCCCGATACTTTCTCTGTTTAATCAGCCAATTAAGAGATCAATAAGTTAATCCTATGAATAGGAATTGGCCAAACCAACTGGGCATAGAATTCTCCCAAAATAAATCAGAGAAAGGAAAGAGTAAATGAATTTAAAAAATGGATTGCATATAATATTTTTAGAAGATTGTATACAACAGGCAGTATAAAGAAGAATTATAAACTGAATGAAATTTTCACTATTGATATATTAATGAATAAAATATATAATGCACCAGTTATTTCATTTAAAAACTTTTATATTTTTTCAGGTCAGTTATCTTTGGACAACGTATCTTTGAGAATCTGTGTTATGCCCCAAAGATACGTGGTTCCAAGATAACTGACCTAAAAAAAGTTGGTTTGGCAGAATTGGAACATTACCACTAGATGCAGTTTAGTGTCCTATTCAGGACACCAAGACCCTTAGCTATCACCTTCTATAATATATTTTATCTTCTTTATAAAATATTGAAATGCAACAACAATTATAGACAAGAGGGGTAGTTATTTTATCTTCTTTATAAATATAAATCTTACAATGGATTCTGGCACATCAATATCTAATTAAAAATTATGGGTAAATTCTTAATTCCTGTATCCAAGGGTGTTAACTATTCTTAGTTTGATTGGTTGGAAGCGCGGTGATGTACTGGTTAGAATCGTAAGAAATGGACTCAAGTTCAAATCCTGGACGAAGCCACAGTTCACATAGCGCTAATACCCTTGGGAAAGGTATGAATCCAACTATTCTCCCTCCAGCTATGGGTAAATAGTAGGGCAGACTGTACTCTTTAACCTTGGTTAAGCAACCAATCTAGGAGAAAGGAAACTGAATTCAAACATGATCACTACTAGAATAGGCTCAATCCTACTTAGTGATCTATTTCAATTTTAAATAAAATAAAAAAATTTCAATTTAAAAATTTTATTTTATTTATTTGGTTTTTAAGGCATGTCAACCCTTTTTGGGTCATTTTATGACAAAAATGCTTTTGTTTTACTTATTCTTGTTTAGTGTCATATCCAGGACACTAGATGGCATGCTAACAGGTACTACCACACTGGATCAGGGTGGACTTGGGAGTAATGGCAATGAAGGGGTACTCCACACTCCCCCAGAGTTTCAGAATTGGAACATCACCACTAGATGCAGTTTAGTGTCCTATTCAGGACACTCTTGTCTGGCATCCACTAAGATGGACTAGACGAATGGTGTCTGTCCATTAACATAGGGGGACCTTGTCCCCACTTTTAGGCTCATATCCATGTGTGTACATAGCCCTGTATAAACCCTACAACGTGGGTCATGCACAAGTAAGTGATTAAGAACTCTTATTTCAAAAAAACTTTTGTCCTAACTGTTGTGTCTTGTTATATATGTCATGTCCCATGTACTCAGACAATAAAGTTTGTATTGTTATATTGTTTGTATTTTATTATGTATACTAGCAAATAAATACTTGCACCTGGAGGATGCATATATTTAAGTTTTAATGTAATAAATTATTATACTAAATTAGAAAGGCTAATGAAAGTAAATAATAATGCCGATAAAAAGATTTGAAACAGAAAAAATAGAACAACTGAAACTCCCGTCTTTCATTGCTAAAATTTCCTAATTTAACTATTGAGTTAAAATAAGTAAAGAATAAAATTACAGTTATTTCTTCTTGTTAATGGATTTCTTTTAAGATTTATCCCAGTGATTTTTGCTCATATTAATTAAGATAAAACCCAACAATTAGGAATCAATAATACCAAGCATATATTTATTAAAATCAAATTTTTAATATCAATATGCAAATTAGCCTTCCCATTCACACTGTAAACTGCTATTTTGTTATATATATAAATTCATGTTATTCATGTGTAGATGAAACACATCATTCAATAAATCACGGGCCTAACTAATAAAACAACAACTTTTTAGGAAAATTCGACTTTATTCATCAACATAATCTCCTTCTAGGGTGATACACTGATTCCAAATGCTTCTCTAACAATTCGATGCCTTTTTTGTAGAACGATTTGTCTTCAGCCTCAAAACATGCCTCAGTTTCTGATATCACTTCTTCATTAGAGCCAAATCTCTTTCCCTGGAGCAGTCTTTTGAGGTTTGCAAACAGCCAGATCTAGAGAATAGGGTGGTTGCGGAAGCAATTCGAAGTGCAATTCATGTAGTTTTGCCATTGTTGCGATTGACTTGTGACACGGTGCATTGTCTTGGTGAAAGCACTTTTTTCTTCTTCATTTGTGGCCATTCTTTGGCAATTTCTTCCTTCAAACACACCAATAATGCTATATAATATTCGCTATTGATAGTTCTTCCTTTCTCAAGGTAATTGATGAACAAAATACCTTGCACATCCCAAAATACGGAGGCCAAAACCTTGCCTGCTGATGTTTGCGTCTGGTCGCTTTGGACGGTTTTCACCTGCTGCTGTCCACTCAGCTGACTGTTGATTTGACTCCGAAGATAAAAGTGGTGGATCCAGGTTTCATCCATTGTCACATTTTTACACAAAAACTCCTTTTTGTTGCATTGAAACTCACGCAACTTCACTTTACGATCGGCTAAAAGGAGTTTTCCAGGACAACTGCTCAATTTGGGTGACCTGAGCGTTCAGCATCATTTGTGTCTACGAACGCGTTTAAAGTCAGTCTTAACCATTTTTTCCGACAGAGCAGAGTCCAAATAACACTTATCAAGCCATTGCTTTGCTTGAACAGTATTTTTTCCGCATCAGAAAGCAATGCTTTATCAACACACAAAATTCAGATTTTTCCATTGTTTTGGAAATTTGTAACAGTAGCTTCACTTAAATAACTAATTTGTAAACTAATAATCTGATTGGGCTCAAATTTTGAGTTGTGCCATTTGAAGGTTAGTATTTTATAAAAATCATGGATTGTTTATTAGTGGCGCCATCTATATGTCAGGCCTGGGACTTATTGAGTGATGTGTTAAAACAATTTTATTAATAATTGAGGTTTAACTTTTAACATCCTATACCGCCTCATTCCACACAGCCGGAAGATATTCATTTTCCTAATCTACCCCAAATGATAGCCTTTGTTTAAATGTAATATTTCATATTTAGAAGTCTTTGATTTAAGGGAAATAACAGGTAAATTTAAATGAAAAGGACATTTTTAGCCATTTTTTGATAAATACTTATAGGAATGGAGGTCTGGACTTGGAAATTCTCAACAGGATGTTAAGAGTTAAATAAAAATAAAATCATGGAGAATGTGACGTACATAACCAAAGGAATTGTGACTTGGGTGCTGATATAATTTCGGTTACAGACAAACACACAATCTCCATTATAATAAGATATTCACCTACGTTGGAAGGTTTCTTTGAGGCCACTAAACCCAAAACCATACATTTAATTCTTATATTTCTTTGCTACCTAATGTAGCAGAGTGGAAAGACCAATTTTTATCAATTCATGAGTTATAGGAATTTTTTTTTTTTTTTTAAAGTCTTATAAACAAAACAAACATGATCTACTCACTGTTTTTATCATTGATTCCATGTTTCTCATCTTCGTCTTCTTCGTCATCATCATCCGAAGGAGAATCCTGAGGAGTCGCTAACGCCAGACACGCACGCTTTTTTGCTTTGTAAATTTCAGGCATTAAGTTTCTTTTCCGACTCATGATATTCACTGTCTGAAAAAGACAATAGAAAATTTAGTTGATAGCATAAAAAAATTAAAAAAAAAAAAAAAAAAAAAAAAAAATTAAGAAAAAAAAAAAAAAAAGTGCAGAAGATCCCCACCCCGAAAGTATGTCCGCCAAAGAGGTATGCAGACTGCTTTGGATGGAAGATATCTCCAGAGCTGTGGAGTCGGTTTGTTGGTTTGATTTTACGGCATGTCAACTCTTGGCTTATTTTGTTGGCTGGAGGACTACAAATGATGTGAAAAGAGTTAAAAGGAGTCCAATGGTGATTACGAAGGTACAGCAGTTTGGAAGCCTCACTCTGACCATTCTGATAAGAAAAGAATCCCTAAATATCTTGGTGAGATCCAACAAGTCTATTGACAACGATCCCAACAAGTCAATCAGGTCCATAGCCAGTGAGATGAGAGTGTCAGAGTATCTTATCAGGCAGGTAGTGCATCAAGCACATTCACATTCAGTATTTCTCCAACAAGCTTTACAAAAAAAAAAAAGAAAAAGAAAAAGGGTGCTTTGTCTTGATAAGCAGCTCATAGACTGCTTTGAAACTAATGGTAACAAACGTCTTTTGATTGTATAGTATATCAATCTATACATATATAAAGGGCAGTTGTGTGTAGGTCCAGAGGAAACTTAAAAAATAAAACAATTAATGACAAAGTAAATAATATATATATATATACATTAAATATCACCAGGGCTTAGTGTTTGAGCAAAAATAATAGAGATTTGATTTATATTTGTGAAGATAATTAAAAAATAAAAATTTTTATTTTTTTTATTTAATATTTTAGATAGTAGACATTAACATTTATTTTCAGAGTAGCTGGATCAATGCAAGGTCTATTTTTTTTTACATAGGGATTTAAATAGGACATCCCACGAGGATTCAACTCACGATTAAGTAATAATGGATTTGCAGGACTAATTTTTTAAAAATCCCCCTTTACCCAGGCGATGCCGGGTAGCCGCTGCTAGTATGTAAATATATCTCTTACACCTGTAAGCGAGCATTTTATATTCCTTTCTCTAATACAAAATACCTACATACAAACGAAAGACACGCACACACATACATGGTATATGCAAATATGTATTTGTGTATTATTATTTTACTCCTTGTGAGTTTTTAAAAAAAAAAATTTCCGATAGTTATTCACTGGAGTCTGAGTGACAGCAAGTCTTCTCATGTCTCCAGGACTCTTCTAAATATTCTAGTCATTTTAGTAGTGGTGTGGTCTGACTGATTTCAATTCTTCATCTAATCAATTGATCATCTTTCTTTTCTAGTGATTTAATTAATTTAACCTCCTAGAAACTGTACAGAGACATGCAACCAAACGAATACCCTCCATCAGGCATCTGCCATATTCTGAATGTCTTGCTGCCCTTGCTTCGTTGAAACTCTGGCGTCTGGCAACTGACTTGGTAAATGCTCATAAGGTCATTAATCATCTTAACAACAGCAACCTTGAGCACCTTTTTGATCTCCATCTTTCTAACACACGTGGGCATGCCTACAAAGTTAGAAAACAGCATTGCTCACATGACTTTCGGAAACATTTTTTCACGCTCAGAATTGCCGAGGCATGGAATAAGATGCCTGCGTCCATTGTGGGCTGCCGAAACACTGCATCTTTCAAAGCCTCCATGCTTCCTGTAGTCTGCCAACACTATACCTGATACCCCTCTCCACACACATATGCACACACGTGCATGTATATTATTACTATAAACTGTTCATGTTCCTGACACTAATACATTATTCTGTGTACTAGAAATGAGACTTTGATGAGTTGTGGTGCACATGAGCACTGTACACAAATTTCATTTCATATAAATAAAGTTTACAACAAACTCATAATCCAAATAAAGTTAGGACACAACAGATTTGAAAATGTAACCTTAAACAGAACATTCAATGCCTTGACGACCATTGTAGTCAGTCAATAAATTCTTCAAGTGTTCTGCAGTGTAATTCTATTAATAATGGAGATTGGGTGTATTTCTGTCTGTAACTCAAACTACGTCACAATATTTTCAATGATTACGTAAGTCTCTTAAGTATATACTTTATAGTCAAAATCGTTAATACATAGAATAAAAAACAACCCCGTGTTATATACACTCAAAATTTGAGTAAGCAATTTAAAATTTTTTTTAATTTATTTTTTACTCCCACCCTTTTTTTTTCAGTAACAAGAAGTTAACTAAAAAGTTTACAAATAAATAAATACCTATGAATTTGTGTAAAAATTTGTGTAAAATATTCAAAATAATTATTCGATTAATAGTTGATAGAGGCACTCAACATTTTATTTGAGGGGACAGGACTAAGTTTTCATTTCAAATGGTTTTATTTTTTTTTACTTGATGATTTTGCTTACTTATGATACAAACCCTCTGACATTGAATTTTTAACTCCCTGTGGGCGTCACAGGCAATATCTTTAAAAAATTAAGTTTTACACTGCCTGGAGTGTGTTTTTTTGTTGCTAGCTAACACTAATACAAGTACTTAAAGAAGTAAAAAAATTTTAAATTGAATCAATGTGAAAATAAATAATGAAAATATGAAGAGGCAGCTGTAGGTTATCTATCAACCACTAAACAAAGAAATAGAAAAGTCAGTGGTCTGAGGATCCCCCACTCCCAGGGAACTTGGAGGTGGATGGGAAGGGGGGGATATTAGAGTTCCAAGCACTCAACAAATGACATTGACACTGACCTCAATAATAAGATGACAATGTTGGACAGTCAACTGGTGAGAAGTAGAGCTGGCTATATATGACATGACATTCACAAACATTTGACACAGACACAGACCAATAAGAACAACAGAACCCCACCCCCCTAAATTTTTTACCCCACCCCTACCACACCAAAAAAACAAAAAACAAACAAGTTTTCTGTATGTAGATAAAACATTAACTGATTTTACAAGTATAATTTAACAAAAACAAATAAAATTCAATTAAACATTTTCCCAACATCATTATGTGTAATGTGCAAACACACATATCTCTCTCTCTCTCTCATATATATATATATATATATATATATATATATAGTCATTTTAGTTTATGCTAATTTATTTGAATCACTGTGGTAAGTACTATATTTAATGCGTTTGCTCCTTGTCTCTCTAGTCAGATCTTAGCCCTGAAGAGCATTAAGCGAAACTTTTAGTAGGTTCATCTGACTCATTAGAGTTATCTTTATTATTTGCTCTACTTAGGTATTGAGCACTTTTTACTTATTAGCTTTAGCCTCCTGGTGGGTTTGTATGTATGTATATATATATATATATATATATATATAAATTGTTTTTTCTTTTGGCAAAGATATTGTGCTAATAGATTATTTTTTGTTGGTACGATTATCTTAGTCTTTTCTTTTTTACAAAAATTTTTTTTCTTCCCGGTTGATGTTTGGTAGTATATTTTTACACTCAAACTATTTGCTGGGTTTTTTCTCACCGCGAGGATTTACCAACAAGTTTGGTATATATATATATATATATATATATATATATATATATATATAACTCTCACACACACAACAGATCAAATAAGATTTGAATTTTTTTTTTTTCCTTAAATTTTTCAAAAACTAAAATCCTCCACACATATACATACACACCTTAGGCATGCATTTGTGGAAGAAGAAAAAAAAAAAAAAAAAAAAAAGATAGGTAGGTCAGATATGTTTCTTTTAAGTTATTTCCAGGTTATACCAGCTTGTCTTTATTAGGACTTGTGAAACTTCTTTATACAAACAACAAAATCGACTGAAAGTAGAAAAACTTGACTAAGCTTTTAACTAGGTGTTTGTTAAGAAGAGAAGACTTCTTAGCCTTAAAATGGTCTAATTACCTGCACTCTTCAGGGAGTAGTTAAATTCGGACTATCATTTAAAGTACCTGGTGACTATCATGAAATATTCTTAAATAAAGAATGATAAATTGGATGATGTTAATATCCAGAATTGTGTGTGTGTGTGGGGGGGGGTGAAATAAAAAATACAATTGAAGAATAAAGAATACACAGGGAGAAATACCAGCACCTAGTATCCAATTTAGCTATATATATATATATATATATATATATATATATATATAAAAACCCTTTGTACTTGATCAAAGACCACTATTTTATACAGATATGAAAAAAATATTAAATAAAAAAAAATACTCGTACTGGGAATATTATACAGTTTATCAAAAACAAAATTTAATTTAAAAATTTCATAAACATTTTTATACATGCAATGTGCATATATAGATAGATAGATAAATAGATTTGAGGTATTGGGAAGGTTTATTTAAATTTCCATATTTATAAAGAAAATACACATCAAAACATTACAGCATATAATTCATTACATTCTATTTTATTATATTTTTATACAATACAGAGCTATTTTTCTTAAAAAAAAAAAAAAAAAAAAAAAAAAAAAAAAAGAAAAAGAAATGGTGTTTTTTTATGAGGTGGGGGCTGGAATGGATTAATGCCATTTCAGTTTATTTCAATGGGAAAAAATGATTTGATAAACGAGGAAATTGAATTATGATCAGAACTTATTAAACTCGTTAAGTCAAGGTACCACTATATAAGTAAAAGTCATCAGGGTGGCCTAAAGTCAGTATCAGCCAGCAAGCGAGGGAGTCTATCTCCTTTTCACTAGCGCCAGATCAGGGAGATTGTTTTGGCATCTGAGGTGGAGCGACACACCTACCATCAGCTCCTTACTTTACCGCAGAGATCCCTGTGCTACTCATACGCGAGTAGGCGAGGGCAGGTATCGAAATTGAACCCTGTGGTTCCTAGTTCGACACTAGGGTATAATAATTATCAGCGTGCCAGAAAATGCAATAAAACTAAAATTCAAATTTGAAGCCAGCATCAGATATACTTATTTAAGTTTCCAAATTTATTACGTCAAAGAAAATATAAACAGTTTTTGTAGTGAAAATGTCTGTCAATTATAACATCTAGAAATAATTCTTTTTTTTTTTTTTTTCCTAAATCAGATCCATTTGACCTCATTCTCAACACAATAAACAAATTATATCAATAGGAATTGTTTCTGCATTTATTACAGATTAACATTAGACTAATGAGAAAAGCACAAGTTGTGTTTTAGATTTAACCACTGGGTGAAGGCTTAATATATTATTAACCTTGGCACACATCTCTATAATATGGAGAAACTCTCTCATTACAATAAGAGAAGAAATCTTCAGATTTTGTTTTTGATTTTTTTTATTAAGATTAAAATTAAAACAATATTTATAGGTTATTCACATATCTGATTAACAAAAGTGAATTTGGATAAAAGTTTTATATTCGTATCTTATGAACCACCCCATAAAAAATTTTTTTTTTTTTTTTACTGAGAATGATGCAAATAAAACATTAAATTAGATTTACTCAAAAACATACGGATTATCAATGAGTAATTTGGTCTGAATTCCTATAATGAAGTGGTATTGGCGGTATAGGGCTGGTTTAGCTCCGTCGGTAGAGCGTCCGACTAGGAACCACATGGTTCTGGGTTCGATACCGGCCCTTGCCAACTCAGCATATGAGTAGCACAGGGATCTGTGCGGTAAAGTGGGGAGCTGATGGTAAGTGTGGCGCTCCACCTCAGACACCAAAACAATCTCCTTGGTTTAGTGCTAGTGAAAAGGGTATAGGCTCCCTTGCTGTAGAACTGATACTGACAATAGGCCATCACGACTTATTATTCACTATTCATTGAATAACGAGTTTGATCCTCATTGGTTGCCCCCATATTTATGATCTTGTGTCACATCTAAACTGTGGTGAACTGGTTTGACTACTCAGACTAGTGCCTTCATCTTGGTTGTTATAGTCAATGTTTCACAACCAAAACGTAACTGTTGCATAGGGCCAGTCGGGTCGTAGTAGTAGTCGTCAGTTCAGAAACAACATACGCAAGTTGTATAGTCACAAGGGGGCTGTTTATTTCTTTCTAGGCTTGTGGGTTCTTTTTCAGAGAGAAGGAGAGAGAGAAAGAGTGTTGTTAAATTATTCTATTGTAAATCATGTTTGGTACTACTATGCGAAACCCATATGGGGGAACGGAGAAGGTCTGCCTCCAAAAAGGTCTCTTCTTCCGTTTCTCGCCCCTGAGTGAGAGGGTCACCCACTTCCACTTCCAGTCAAAACCCGGAAATTCCGTTTTTATCTTTAAATCTAATTCCAGGGTCATTCGTCAGTCAATTGCTGGCACCCTGTTGAGCGTTTACCCTTCTAAACTTTAACCTTTGTTCTTATTTCTTTTCTTCTCTTTCTCCAGAAATCTGAATACTGTTTCCTTTTCAATCCCCAAATTCCCCTGTAGACCATAATAATTACGCTACAGTAACCATAGCAACCAAAGTGAGGGTACAAGTCAAGAGTATGTTAGTATATAGATGAGACTTATCCAGTAATCTGGTTTGGTCGTGGGGGTGCTCCTCATATAGCGGGTCTTGGGCAAGAATAACCTGGTGGAGCCTATCCCTATCCAGTAGGGTTTGAATTCAGAGTTTTTCTTTTCCTAGACCAGTTGACATACCAAGGTTAAAGGGGCCTACTATTTATCCATAGCTAGGGGGAGAATAGTTGGATTCATTCTCTTCCCAAGAGTATTAGTGCAATGTGAAATGCAAACAGCCTTGTCTATCTCCTATGACAATAACTGTTACATTAGTGTATAAGTTGGTTGGTTGGATTTTACGGCATGTCAACCCTTGCTGGGTTATTTTATGCTGAAGACATTTTGTTTTATTCATTCTTGATGGATATTCAATTTTTTTTTAAAACTGTCTTTTTAAAAAAAAATCATTTTGTTCTATTTAACCTATAGATGGGACCCTAATAGATACTACCACTCCAGGTCAGAGTGGACCTGAGAGTAATGGTGATGAAGGGGTACTCCACAATCGGAACTTCACCATCAGATAGTTTAATGTCATACCCAGGACATTTAGAGTATAAGAATAACAAATTAATTTCTTTTACAATTTTAACATTCATCCTTTAACAGGAAAGTCGCTGTGGCGTAGTGGCTAATGTGCTGGACTGCGATATCAAGGGAGTTTGAACTCCAGTTATGCTATTACATTCACTTTTGGTCTAATACCCTTGGGAAAGGAATGATCCTCTTAATGTGGGTTAAATAGTGCCACTGGTTTAGCTCAGCTGGTAAAGCGTCACCAGGGTGTCTCACGGTTCTGGTTCGATACTGGCCCTTGCCAACTCAGCGTATGAGTAGCACAGGGAACTGTGCGGTAAAGTGAGGAACTGATGGTAGGTGTGGTGCTCCACCTCAAACGCTAAAATACAATCTCCTTGGTCTAGCGATAGTGAAAAGGGGATAGACTCTCACTGTCTGGCTGATACCGACTTTAAGCCACCCTGATGAGTTTACCTTTTTTTACTTACTGTTTCTTCTAAAAGGATGGCTTTGGCATTGAATAACACACAAAGGTTGATATGACTTGTAAATATGATAAAAAGAAATAATTACGAGGGTGTATCAAAAAGTAATGCCATTTTGTTTAGGACAGGTATAATTGCCAACACAGGAACATGTATCATACATCAAAATGAAGCTGTCCTCTGTGGATCACATCCCTACTTCTCTACATAGTCACAGTTTTTCTTCTGTTGACTGATCTTTGAGCTGGAATAATGTTTGCCTCTCAAACCCTCTTTCATGGATCTGAAGAGGCAAACACTATTCCAGTGACGAGGAAGTGAAATCTGTAATGAAGAAGTGGCTCAAAGAACAGTCAGAATTTTACAGGACAGGGATACATGCTCTCATTCAAAGGTGGAACATTGCTATTGAGAAAAACTGTGACTATGTGGAGAAGTAAGTGTGTGATCCACAGAGGACCAGCTTCATTTTGATGTATGATACATGTTCCTGTGTTGGTAATTATACCTGTCCTAAACAAAATGACATTACTTTTTGACTCACCTATGTGGAGAAGTAAGGATGTGATCCACAGAGGACCAGCTTCATTTTGATGCATGATAGGTGTTCCTGTGTTGGTAATTATACCTGTCCTAAACAAAATGACATTACTTATTGACACACCGTCGTATTGTCAAATGTTAAATCACCTTTTTTTTCTTATACAATGAAGAATATCACAAAGGTATATTCATTAATTTTGGTTAGATAATGTAATTATCAGTTATGCAATTCATTAATATTAATTTATTAATATTAACAAAACATGACCTTTGATTTTTTTTCCTAAGTTTTTAATAAAAGGTCAAAGGGCATATATCATTGTTTCTTTGTCACAAGAACAAATTCTAAAAGGGATCAAACAAAGGTTCGATTACATCAGGGATCACCAAACTTTTTTTTTATGGTCGGCGGGATAATGAGCGATGGCCACATTATTATTGTGTTCAATACTTGCTAGCCAGAAAGAAAGCTCTGAGAAAAAGATGTAAAACAAAATTCATCTTTCCATGTTATATTCATGGATGAGTGGCGTAAGATGCACAAAAACAAATTTAACCAACATATTTATTTTCAAAACATTATCAAAGAACGCAACATTAGCAGAAAGGTTTAGTGAGATTTGTTTTTCAAGCAGTCATAACAAGTGAAAATTCGGGACTGTAAGTAACAAGTGAAATGCTCACACACAAAAATTTTGTAAACTACCAACTTTAGTTAAGTCCATGAAGATTTAGTAAGGTTAACATGATATTTAAATTTAAATAGTATCAGAACATCTCATGTTCCATACGTTTTAACAAACAAATTCAAGTACCGTCGGTGGGCCTGATAAATTGGTTGGAATCGGCCCACGGGCTGTAGTTTAGTAACCCCTGGCTTACATGTACGTATTTACCAAACCTCTCTGCTACTAGCAGAATGTGACAATTTTTAAGCATACTGTAATAGTATTACGAACTACTTCCTCACATGACACAGCACAACACGGCAGCGTAGAAAGATCATGAACTGATAGCAGACGCTTAGGGGTAGAACTACTTACAAATGCTATCCGGGCCTAGACTCACATAATACATATCACTGTACATTTTCAACATAAATAAATATATATATTTCTATCTTCTGTTAAACTTTACATTATACAACATATCTCTTCACACATACTACAACTGGTTTGAACTCAGAATTTCCTTTCTACTAGAATGGTTGCTATACCAAGACTAAAGAGTCTTCATTACCGAAATCTTCCAATAATTATACCATTACCGGTTTAGCTCAGTCGGTAGAGCATCTGCCTAGGGACCACAAGATTACGGGTTCAGTACTGGCCTTTGCAAACTCGGCGCATGAAAGCACAGCCTGGATCTGTGCGGTAAATTGGTGAGCTGATGGTAGATGTATTGCGCTAGTGAAAGGAGATAGACTCCCTCATTATCCAGCTGATACAGATAATAGGCCACCCCACCGGCCACGACTATTACTCTTACACACACTCTCCAATCAACCCCCCTCTGTTAATGTATAAATTTACCCAACCCCTCCAGACAGTATGTGACGCATAAAAGTAAATTTTTAATCTAGTTTGAATTCAGAGTTTTCCTTCTCCTTGACTAGTTGCCTTATCAAGGCTAAAGAATAGTTTGCTCTATTATTTACCTATAGCTAGGGGGAGAAGAGAAGGATTCATGACTTTCCCAAGGGGATTAACGTGATGTGAAATGCAAACAACATCATCAAAGATTTGAACTAGTCACCGATTCCATTTCCTACACGATAACTGTTACGCTAAGAGCATTTTTTTTTTTTTTTTTTTTTTTTGAGATTCCCTGTATTCATAAAACCCGTCTGATGAGGCTAAGACTCATTTTTTTAGTTTCTGGTCGAGTATAACAGGATGACAGTTTCAGTTTTTCTTTCATTTAAAGTTAAATATTGCTCTGTATATAATTTAATTTATTGATTATTATACATTGAACTCTTTTTAGGGATTTATAAAAATCCTTGTATGAGTATATATTTGCACCTACAAGAGTATACAGTATGGTTGTACAGTGTGATCTGATGATCCCAAATAGAATCATCCCTTACTTACCAGTCATGTGGATTACCTTACATATATATGATCTGTGTGATGGACCTCTTGTGTCCTTGGAGCGTCAATACGTCACACAGAACCATTGTATCCCTGGTAAGTTCCTAAGCGTTCACTATATATATATATATATATATATATATATATATATATATCTTTTGGCTATATTTTGATTTAAATTTTTATTGGGTTCATTATTAAACTTTAATTTTACATTTTAAAAGAAAGTAATAAAAGTCTGGAGTGGCCAATTGTCAGTATCAAACAAACAGTAGGGGAGTCTATCCCCTTATCACTAGTGCTAGACCAAGGAAATCTTGAGGTGGGGTGCCATATCTACCATCAGCTCCGCAACTTTACCACACAGATCAGATTATCCAAACTGTGCTACTCAGGTAACCGAGTTGGCAGGGACCAGTATCGAACCCGGAACGTGATTCCTAGGTGTATGCTCTACCGACAGAGCTAAACTGTACCAAATGAAAATATGAGGATGAGTCAAAAAGTAATGCCATTTTGTTTAGGAAATGTATCATACATCAAAATGAAGCTGGTCCTCTGTGGATCACATCCCTACTTATCCATATAGTTACCGTTTCTCTCCCAATAGCAATATTCCACCTTTGAATGAGAGCATGCATCCCTACCCTGTAAAATTCTGTTGACTGTTCTTTGAGCCACTTCTTCACTACAGATTTCACTTCCTCATCACTGGAATAATGTTTGCCTCTCAAACCCTCTTTCATGGGGCTGAGGAAGTGAAATCTGAAGTGAGGAAGTGAAATCTGTAGTGAAGAAATGACTCAAAGAACAGTCAACAGAATTTGACAGGTCAGGGATACATTATTAATACATTATTTAATCTTAATTAGCATCTTATATATTAACAATGTCTATTAAAGTTTAGGAGAGTTAATTTGCCTCAAAACAGCCCATCTTATTAATGTTTAAAATCCTGCAATGTGTGTTATACATCACTAAGAAATAAAGATTTACAGAGTATATGGGGTGGATAATTTGCATACTGGTTTTTAACAAAACCGGGTTTAATAAATAATTACTAGGTGTTATTAATTTCTAATATTATTTCATTTTGAAATGTACTAAAAACAATCCTATCAATAGATTTATATAGAAATCCATTAAAATAAAATAAAAATAAGTAATCTTTTTAAATTTCACAGTTTTGTTAGTCTTTCTATGTAATACATGTGCCTGGACTGAGCATATTTTTTTTACTAGTGAAAATTTTTAAACAAAATATATATCTATCTAACCTCTCTGCGAGAACAGGATGATTCACACGGTCAAGTTTTAAGCAGAGTATGAATTCAGTTTTCCTTCTCCTAGACTGGTTTCCATACAGAGGTTAAAAAAACCCAGTCTACTCTACTATTTACTCATAGCTGGAGGGAGAATGGTTGGATTCATAGTTTCCCCAAGGGTATTAGCTCTATGTGAAGTGGAGACAGCCCTATCCAGGATTTGAACTTGGTTCACCGTGTCGATTTCCTACAATGAAAACCATTACACTGCAAACACCTCCTCTTTTAGACATAATATACAGCACAAAAGTAAAAAATTTATAACAACCCCAACAATATTGATGTAAGGCAGAGATGAAAATAGTGATGCTGATAGCTTTTTGATTTAGTGCGTCCTGGGATGCACATATTTGCTTTGAATGAGATCCCGGGAAAATTTATGGGTCCTAACTAAAGCCGTCTAACTCCTACCTTGTAACCTACCCTGTGTAATTTGTTTTTAAGAAACTATTGAAATGTATTTACAGTTAGCTTGAAATGATGAGGGTGGAAAAAATAAAAACACTGGGACACACGGATATGATTTTACTACGTCCTTTTAGATTTTTGTGTGTCAGTGACGCAGGATGCATACCTATCAGCATCTCTGAATATTTATTTATATATATATATATATTACACACACACACACACAGTGATCCTTAAGGATCGCCTTGACACACAGTATCACCGATAAGTATGCTTGTATTTTTTATTATGTTAATTTACTTCTAAATCAAAGATAAGAATTTAGAATTTATTATTTCTAGTAGAACATAAAATCAAAACATTAGGTATTATTCATTACCAAACTCTATAGCATGAAATTCTGTAACCAAAAATATGTACATCTCTTACGTTACATAAATGCTAAACAAGCCGTTTTTTTATTTTTAAATCTTAACATTTTGATCATCTGATGATTGCAAGTACGCATGAAACTTTAGTTACAGGATATTAAATCCATAATATTTAATATTAATTTTGCTCTCCTCTTTTAGCATTGAGCACATTCATTCTACATTCATGCTCTCTCTCTCATATATATATATTTCCTGGTAGTTAGGATCTTTCCAGGTGTGGTTTAACCAAAATGATGCAGGTAAACTGTAATGAGAGCTCAATGTTTCTAGTGCCAGTAAGTGGACGGACGGAGCAAAATATTCAATAAAATGTTCTAGCCCCGCCCTGATTGCCCTCCCAAAATAAGACACCTGCCCCCCAACCCAATAGATTTAAACCATTCTTTCTTAGGGAAAATTTTCAGTAATATCCATGATTTTGCTCTTACCTGAAGATGCTAAAGTAATGCGGTTGAAATAAATTATTGAATTGAAGCAAATTTAAAGTTTTTTCCTTCATTTATTATATATAATAGGGCCGGGTTAGCTCAGTCGGTAGAGCGTTCGGCTAGAAACCACAAAGTCCCTAGTTCGAAACTGGTCCTCGCCGACTCAGCGTATGAGTAGCACAGGGATCTGTGCGGTAAAGTAAGGAGCTGATGGTAGGTGTGGCGCTCCACCTCAGACGCTAAGATAATCTCCTTGGTCTAGTGCTAGTGAAAAAGGGATAGACCCCCTCGCCGATTGGCTGATACCGACATTAGGCTGCCCCAATGAATTTACTTATATATGTGTGTGTGTGTATACTATTTTTGGTAACAGAGGTATTGCAATTGGTAGGGGGGGTATTAGTTTATGAGAAATACTATGTGTATATCGTTACATAAATACTTTACATCAAGAAGCATTGTGTTCGAGGTGTTATTTCTAATACTTGTACCAGAGAAAATATTTATAAAGAAGAAATCCTAATTCTTTCCATGCATTACAGATTACAATATCAGTGCTATCTTTATAATAAAAAAAAAAATTTAAAAAAGCAGCCATAGAAGAGTTCAAATGGCTGTAAATATTAACTCATGGAATTCTGCTACTGATGTGCAAAATTAATCTCCTTGGTGATCAGACCTTGATTAGGACCCCCCCCCCCAATCTCTAAAAAAGATGGAAGATGAGATTTGCATAGCTGTTAAATTGAAAGATTCTGGAATAACATGAACATTAGTGGAGTTTAGTATTGTAGACCAGTGATTCTCAACATGGTCCAGTTGGACCATCTGTGGTCCACAGAACATTTCTAGTGGACCACAGAGAGTTCAAAGCCACAAAAATGTTTTAGCCATTTCACAAAAATTTAACGCTTCTTATAATGATCCTCCCCAGTTGAAAATCTCTATTTAAGCGCACGTCGACGATCGGCGGAAAATGAATTGTCTTACTTTAACACGTGTGCTAGCCGCTCGCAGCAACATTAAAGAAAAGTAAGATTGGTCCATGGGAATTTTTTGAATAAAAAATGGTCCATAAGCCGAAAAAGGTTGAGAAGCACTGTTGTAGACAACTACACATGGGTACACCAGTGTTGGCAAAAACTTACAGGTATGTATGGACACTGGATGCTATGCTGAGAACTTAACAGTAGCAATAAGAGCTAGGGATGGGTGGTGAGAAGAGTCATGGGAATCTGTGCTGCCAGCACAACTAGATGATGAGTATGAAGATATGGTGTGTGTGTGTATATATATATATATATATATATATATATATATACACACACACACACACACACACTGATAGCGTTTTTATTTAGTGCATCCTGGGACGCACATATTTACTTTGAACGAGTCCCTGGAGAAAATTTATGGGTCCCAACTAAAGCCATCTAATTCCTACCTTGTAACCTATCCTGTGTAATTCATTTGTAAGAAACTATTGAAATGTATTTGAAATGTATTCAGGAAGAAAAAAGAAAAACACTGGGATGCATGGATATGATTTTACTGTGTCCTTTTAGATTTTTGTGCGCCAGGGCGCGTACCTATCAGCATCTCTGTATATGTGTGTGTATTATGGAACTCATCGATTTTTGACGCATGAGGGTTCATACATACAATGAACACCCACACAGTGATTTGTTTATAGTGGTGAAGGCTTGTGTTGGACCATCCACACTTTTTGGCACAGTCGATAGGAAAGAATTGGTGCATCAAGGGTTGCCACAAACCCAATCAACGACCGACCTCAGGAATTTTGAATTCAGAGTTATCCCTCTCCTAGACTGGTTACCTACCCAAGGCTGAAGGGCCCAGTCTACCCTACTATTTAACCCATAACTGGAGGGAGAATATATGGATTCATACCTTTCCCAAGGGTATTAGCGCTATGTGAAATGCCAACAGCTTCGTCTAGGAATTGAACTTGAATCGACGAGTCCATTTTCCACGACTCTAACCACTAGCCCACGCACCTCCATGTGTGTGTGTGTATATATATATATATATATATATATATATATATATACACACCAACCCTTCCACACAAGTGAGAAGTGATAAAAGGTCAATTTCTTAAGCAGAGTTTTCCTTATCCTAGACTGGTTACCAAACCAAGGTTAAAGAACCCAGTCTATCCTATTTATTTACCCATAGCTGGAAGGGTTATAGTTGGATTAATATTTTTCCAAAGGTTATTAGCGCTATATGAACAGCCTAATCCTGAATTTGAACTATCACAGAATTCATTAATAACCATTACACCACATGCCTTGGTAACATGGTGTATAGTTATATACCTACCTATACTTTACAGAGAGAAGAAAAAGTTATACCTTTGGATGGTTGGTTGGTTTATTGATTTTAACGGCATATCAACCCGTCTGGGGTTATGTCATGCCTAACGGTGAGATTATAACTTTGGAGTTTTGATAAGAACTTGTAAGTGAAAAAATTTCACTGAAGAACAGTTGGCTGGGTAACAGGACTAGACTATCATATTGATTGATTTTAATGGCATATTAACTTGAATTGGGTTATTTTATGCCTAGAGGTTAGGGATTTGCAGTAATTGTATATTTATATTTTTTTTGTAATTGTTTCTATTCTTTTGCACACAATTACATGATATTGAGTATTCTTATCTAATACTAATAATTTGCATAAGGATTTCAAGTATTCCTATCAAATACTAAAATAGTTTTAAGTAATTATTTCTATTTAATAATAGTCATTTGTTTGGAGTTATATGGTTTCAAGCAACTAATAATCCTTAGTAAACAATTATAGCTTCAAGTAACTATTCTTAATACAAATAATTTGTACACAGTTATATGGTTTCAAGTAATTAATAATAATCCTTAGTAAACAATAACTTCAAGTAACTATTCTTCTTAATACAAATAATTTACATAATTTTTATGGTATTCCTAATGCTGATAGTTTGCACACAGATCTATTTGAGCCATAGATGGGACCCTAGTGGGCCTGGGAGTAATAACAATGAAGGGGTACCCTATGCTTTCCAGAGCTGGAGCCTCACCCTTAGATTGGTTGGTCGTTTTTTTTATTTATTTTTTTTTTTAAATGGTACATCAACCCTTTTTGGGTCATTTAATGCCGAATCAAGTTATTTTGATATCAGGTTGCTTATAGTACCTGCTGTTGCTTAATTGGTCACCCATCTAATATTGAACAAGCTCATTGCTGATTAACTTTGGCGAGCTAGCAAGAACTGGAGCTTTCAATGTAACTTGACCATAAGCTCAGATGCAGTTCAATGTCATACTCATGATATCCCTTTTTTGAGGGGTCATACTCCTTTACAGGTCTAGCACTATTGAAAAGGGGATAGACTCCCTCACTGACTGGCTGATACCGACTTTAGGCCGCCCCATCGACTTTTTTTACTTTACTCCTTTACAGGGGATACAGATAGCGTATGGGTAATTCCATCTCAAATAATTAAAAAAAAAAAAAAAAAAAAAAAAAAGTAAAATTGTCACCCACCCCCTTTAATTATCTGAAATTTTTTTCCAGGTGTGGACTATGTTAACGTTAGAAAAAATTCCAAAAATTGGCGGAGTTATGTCGATTTTTAGCTCGACAAATTTGGTGGGGTTGGCAAAAAATGGCGACTTTTTGTGATCTATTTTTGTCTGTAAAATGAGTTCTAGAGCTTCCCTACTACTAAAAATTGGTTTATAAAAACATTTTTGCCCATGGAATCCAAAAATGCTATTAAAAAACACACACAAAATAAAAAAATCTTAAAAATCAACCAATTTTAAGTTATTGATGATTTCTGATATTTTTCTAGCTAGATCAATATCCTGATGTGGCAGTGCATCTATGACAAAAAAAATTTTCTATTAATACTTTACATATATTGAACATTATTTGTACCAAAAAGATTGATTTTAGCTCATAACTAAAGCTACAACATCAGTTAAAATTTTGCAAATCAGAAATCAAATTTTTGCAAAAAATAGTCAGGATGATTTGACATGGAATTGCCCGTATTCTATGCCCTGTCTACATTTGTGACCATCAGAAGATATGAAAGGAAAGCATTGGTCGGTTGGATTTTATGGCACGTCAACCTTTGGGTTATTTTATGCCAAATACGTGTTTTATTCATTTTTGTTGGGTATTCAATTGGTTTTGTTTTTTTGTTTTGTTTTACAGCATATCAACCTCAGTGGGTCATTTAATGCCGATAAAGTTTTGAAATAAATCAATTCTTAATGGATAATACAATTTTTTTTTTAAAACACATTTTTCTATTTAACCCATAGATGGGACCCTAACAGGTACTACCACTTCGGGTCAGAGTGGACCAGGGAGAAATGGTGATGAATGGGGTGCTCCACATTCCCCAAACCTCTAAAACTGGAACCTCACCATCAGATAGAGTTTAACGTCATTCCCAGGATATGTAGACAAAGACAAAGTGGAGTATTGCATGTCATGAACTGCTCATCCACCTGGGCTCTATCCTTAAGCATCACGGGTCGCCACCCACAGCCAACAGGTGGCCCCATTGTGGCCTCTGTAGAGTACAGTCGGTGCATTCTAACGCCCCAGCCGACAGGGCGTGTTTTTTTAAACTCATTTTTAATCTACTTAATCCATAGACAGAACCTAATAGGTACTACTACTCAGGGGCAGAGTGGACCTGGGAGTAATGATGAAGGAATACTCCACACTCCCAGTGCTCCAGAACTGGAACTTTACCATTAGATTCAGTTTAATATCATACCCAGGACATGAAGACCCTCAGCCAACGCCTTCTAGTACACATTTGATAAAAAAGGGGTCGGGAAAATCATATAGGTTTTAGGGCTTGACATAACCAGCTGATTGATTGGAGGAGGCCGATCTTGCCTAGGTAAGAGCCAAAACGAAGTGTTGCATGTCATGGACTGCTCAGGTTGCCCAATTGGAGGGATTTTACCCTTCTCTGCAGAGGTGCAGTCGGTGTATTCCAAAGCCCCAGCCGACAGAGCGCAAAAGGAATAAAAGATAAATTAATGATGACAATTGAATTATTATATCATTCGAACATCAGAGTTTATAAACTATCACCCTGAACTTTGAGCCCTGTTAGCTGGGGCTTTAGAATACACCGACTGCACCTCGGCAGAGGGGTAAGACTCCCCCCCCCCAATGTGGCGACCTGTGAAGCTTAAGGACGGAATCCTGGTGGCTAAGCAGTCCATGACATGCAACACACAACTTTGGCCTTTACTTAGGCTAGACAGGCAGTCCGAGAAGCCCCCTCCGATCAATCAGCTGGTCACGTCAAGCCCTAGCACCTATATGATTGTCTCAACCATATTGCCCTTATGGCAAGCCCCAACCCTTTTTATCATATGGGTGCTAGAAGGCGGTGGCTGAGGATATTCATGTCCTGGGCATGACGTTAAAACTAACTGATGGTCAGATTCCAGTTCTTGAGGTTTGGGGAATGTGGATTACTCCAACATTGCTCCCAGGTCCACTCTGACCTGGAGTGGTAGTACCTGTTAGGTTAAATAGAAAATTTGTTTACAAAGAAAGAAAGAAAAGTGTTTAAAATGTGGCTTCTCAATAAGTTTCTAGTGCCTCACCCATCATACACACATGCGAAGTCACTATTAAAAAAATTTTTTTTTTCAAAAACAAACAACTTAGTGTCCTGGGTATGATGTTAAACTGTATCTAGTGGAGAAATTTCAATTCTGGAACTCTGGGGAGTGTGGAGTACTCCATCATTGCCTTAACCCTTTGCGACCAGGGGTGGTAGTACCTGTTAGGGTCACATCTATGGGTTAAATAGTAAAAAGAGTGTAAAAATCTGTTTTTAAAAAAAAAAAATTGAGTTTACATTTTGAATATCCATCAAGAATGGATCAAAGAAAATGTCTTCAGCAAAAAAATAACCCATAACATGCCGTAAAATTGTTCTAACCTCACAAAGGTTATTAAATGAGAAGTAACCAATCGGATGTTGGGAATGAAATGGAATCTTTATAACATTAACAAAATACAATACTCGGCAGCGGCATGAAGAAGGTAAACCACTTCTAGTGGTATAAGACTACTCAGTCAGCATTAAAAAAAAGGAAGTAAAGTCGTCCGAGTGGCCTAAAGTCGGTATCAGCCAGACAGCGAGGGAGTCTATCCCCTTTTCACTAGTGCTAGATCAAGGAGCGTCACACCTACCATCAGCTCCTAACTTTACTGCACAGATCCATGAGTTACTAAGGGCCAGTATTGAACCAAGAACCTTGTGGTTCCTAGGCAGACGCTATACCAACTGAGCTAAACCTGTATTTATGATGATTGGGACATAAAAAAAACATGTAGGTATTTGCTATTCATATGGAATAAAACTTTGAATTATGTTTTTGCTTTCTATTTTAATACTAGCATATTTTATCACAATTTTTGCCTCCCCTGGGGGCAGTGTAAAAATCTAGGGGAGGTACCGCTCACTTTGGGAACCACTGGTTTAGATTTACCAGGTATTATCGCATAAATGCGTCCTGTCCTCTTACCTTAAAAAACGCTAAGTAGTGCCGGCTCAAAATCCAACCCACGCTACTATTGAACCCCCTAGCTGTTTGAAGGCGTTTTTCTCGAAAAGTTAATGTGATATGAAAGTGATTTTACTCCACACAAGTCTTTTCTCGACAAGTAAATGTAAATATTTTAACCCTCCCCCCTCTTTAAAATATTTTTTTAGCAGTTTGAAGGCGTTTTTATCGACAAATAACTCTTTTTAGTGGTTTGAAGGCATTAAAAGTTAGCCACCACCCAGGTTTTTTTTTTTTTTTTATCGACAAGTAAATGTAAATATTTTTTTTTTTTTTGTTGGTATTTTCATTTTATTTTAATTCAACAAAAATAAAAACAATCAATACATTATTAAACCAAACAATGGTCACAAGGGTTTAAAAAAAAAAAAAAAAAAAAAAAAAAAAATTTACATTTACTTGTCGAGAAAAGACTAGGGGGGGGATAAAATATCGCTTTCATATTGCATTAACTTTTCGGGGAAAAACGCTTTCAAACTGCTAGGGAGTTTGAATAGTAGCGCGTGTTGGATTTTCAGCAGGCACCGCCTAGTGTTTTTTTTTAGGGCAGTATGCCAGGATGCATTTATGTGATATGCACCAATTTACCTGAACAAAAACGAAAACACAAAACAAAACAAAGCTGAGCAAAAAGGTCATACTTATAAAAGGCACCCGGTGATGATAAAGT
>CM042145.1:26105884-26173384 GCA_023376005.1 Doryteuthis pealeii | reverse complement strand
AACGTCGGTTAGAAGATCTTTTTAACACAAAGAAAGAGAAATCGACAGAGAGAGAAAGAAAGAAAGAGAAGTGCCTTGCTTAACGAATAACTGTTATTTTACAAAGGAAAAGAAAACGATTTATAAAGAAGAAAAAGCATTAAAAAAAAGAAAATAAAGAAGAAGAAAAAAAAAAGCAGAAGAGACTCGTCCTTCACCTGATTTTTAACTCGGCTTTTAGCAAGTCGTCATTCAACAGTGGAGGCAGCCATGTTAGGCAGGGCCGGTAAAAAATAACCGACGCTTTGTGATTGGTTGTAATTTTTCTCACAAGGCAAACACACACACGCGGAGCTATGACGCAGAACATAGTTCAATCCTTGACCAAAGAATCATTCCAAATATTGATTAGAATAAATAAATAAATAAATAAATAATAATAATAATAATAATAATAATAATAATAAATTTGCAGTACCAGCTGACCACAGGGTGAAAATGAAAGATAATAATAATAATAATAATAATAATAATAATAATTGGAAAAGGGTCTGGAATGTTTGGAAATCAGAGGAAGGGTTGAAACCATTCAGAACACTGCACTGCTGCAATCTGCCAGAATACTCAGAAGAGTCCTGGAGACCTAAGGAGACTTGCTGTCACTCAGACTCCAGTGAAAGACCATCAGCTAATGCTGATGTGAAAACTCAAAAGGAGCAAATAATAATAATAATAATAAAGGTGATCCGTTTTTATTTCAAAGTCCCAGCAAGAAGACCAGACCTAGTGTTGATAAACAAAAAAGAAAGAACTTGTCAACTGGTGGATTTTGCAGTTCCAGCAGATCACAGGGTAAAGCTAAAGGAAAATGAAAAAATGGACAAATATCTGGACATTGCCAGAGAACTGAAAAAGTTATGGAATATGAAAGTGAAAGTTATACCAATTGTAGTTGGTGCACTTGGAACGGTCCCAAAAGGATTGGAAAAGGGTTTGGAAAGTTTGGAAATCAGAGGAAGAATTGAAACCATTCAGAACACTGCACTGCTGCAATCTGCCAGAATACTCAGAAGAGTCCTGGAGACCTGAGGAGACTTGCTGTCACTCAGACTCCAGTGAAAGACCATCAGCTAACACTGATGTGAAAACTCAAAAGGAGTAAAATAATAATAATAAAATTCTCTGGGATTTCGAGGTACAGACAGATCACCTAATCCCGGCCAGGAGACCAGACTTAGTATTAATTGACAACAAAGAGAGAACCTACCATCTCATGGATTTTGCTGTCCCAGCTGATCACCGAGTAAAAATGAAGGAAAGTGAAAAGATAGACAAATACTTGGACCTTGCCAGAGAACTGAAGAAGGTGTGGAACATGAAGGTGAAGATTGTACCAATTGTAATTGGTGCCCTTGGAACGATCCCCAAAGCACTGGAAAATAATTTGGGTGAATCGGAAATTAAAGAATCGAGACCATCCAAACTACTGCACAATTGAGATCGGCTAGAATACTCAGAAGTGTCCTGGAGACCTGAGGAGACTTGCTGTCGCTCAGCCTATAGTGAACCACTGGCTATAACATGTGTGAAAAACAATAATAATAATAATAATAATAATAATAATAATAATATGATCTGCTGGGACTGCAAAATCTACCAGTTGACAAGTTCTCTTTTTCTTGTTAATCAATACTAGGTCTGGTCTTTTGGCTGGGATAAGGTGATCTATCTTTATCTCAATGTCACAGAGAATTTTATTCGTTTCATTCTCAAGAACAGATTGTGGTTTATGCATATACCATTTCTTGCACAATTACCAGTACCTTTCCAACCCAGTCATGCCTCGCTTTGTATTCTCATTGTGCTTGTCTGCTACATTCGCTTAATACATGGTTGATCGTCTCATCTCTGTCTCCACACAACCTACATTTACTGTTCTGTTATGTCTTATCTATTTTTCCTTTGATATAATTTGTTCTTAAGGCATTGTTTTATGCTGCAGTTATGAGTGACAGTTTCTCTGTTGAGGTTTCCTTTTCTTAACCATGCCCAGGTCTTTTCATGTGCAAACTCCTCATGTCAGTTGTCTGCTGGTTATCACTAGGGATGGGGAGCAGGGCTGACATATCTTGTTTGTTTGTTTTGTTTTATGGCATATCAACCTTGGTGGGTCATCTAATGCTGACAAAGTTTTGAAAGAAATTAATTCTTGATAGGTACTACCACTCTGACCTGGACCTGGGAGCAATGGTGATGAAGGGGTGCTCCACATTCCCCAGACCTACAGAACTGGAACCTCACCATCAGTTAAAGTTATCAGTTATACCCAGGGCATGGAGACCCTCAACCATCGCCTTCTAGCCCATATGATAAAAAGAGTTGGTTTTGCCATAAGGACAATAGGGTTCGGACAATCATATACATGCTAAGGATTAACATGACCAGCTGATTGATCAGAGGTGGCCTCTCCAACCTTACATCTAGCCTAAGTAAGGGTCAAAGTGGAGTGTGGCATATCAGACTGCTTATCCACCAGGATTCCGTCCTTAAGCATCTCGGGTTGCCACCCATGGCCAACAGGTGGCCCCATTGGTGGGGTCTTATCCCTCTGCAGAGGTGCAGTCGGTGTATTCTAAAGCCACAGCTGACAGGGCTGTAATGTGTCAGGCATTAAAATATTATTTGCAATAAAAGTATTTTATGTCAGAATAACCAGGATATCCTATTTGAATTCGTTTGTACCGTGAAAAGAAGGTTAAACAGTGTTTGTAAAGACCTACTTATAGCAGGATGTAAATACACAAACATATATATATATATTCTTTCGTAGTATGCTTGAGAGCTCAATGCATCAGAATTTGACTACTATATATAGAGCAATAATTGTAAATTTGAAATAGAAAACAGTTAAAATTCACTCATATTAGCAATAATAAATATTTAGTTCAATTAGACTTAACGATTATGAATACTTATTATTAACTATTATACATATTTATTTTAACTAGACCCCTCTATAAAAGATTTAGTGCATTTTGGTTATCTGAAGATTCTAGACCTTTTGGTGGGTCCTTATCCCTCTGCAAAAGTATTCTAAAACCCCCAATTGACAGGGCTCCTTAGTTAAGTAAAAACCAATACTATTACTAACAATAATGAAGAAGGAAGATAATAATGAATAACAATAAAATCAATCACTCCACAATATATTAAAGTATTAAAACTGAGAGAGAACTTTTCCAAAAGCTAATTTTTCTCCTTTCATACCCTCACCCTCTAAAAAATAAGGTGTCCTAATCTAGGCCAGGAAATCAGATCTAGTCATCATAAACTAAGAAAATACCTAGTTGGTCTGAACAAGGAAGATAAAATTTGCCAAATTACAGACATGGCTGTATCAGCAGACCACAGGGTGAAGAAACCATAAAATCATAAAAGTATCAGGACCTTGTCTGAGGACTGAAGAAGCTGTAGAATCTATAAAGGTTAGTGCATAATATTGGAAAAAAAGAAAAAAAATTGTAAAAAGATAAAAACACCTGAGATGGTAATAGATGGAATAGAGATTTAAGGAAGTGTTGAGAGTTTGTGAGGATACTGAGGAAGGTGCTGGAGATCTAAAAAAACTTCAGGACAGACAGTCAAATTACAGACATGGCTGTATCAGCAGACCACAGGGCGAAGAAACCATCAAATCCTAAAAGTATCAGGACCTTGTCTGAGGACTGAAGAAGCTGTAGAATCTACAAAGGTTAGTGCATAATAGTGGAAAAAAGGAAAAAAAAATTGTAAAAAGATAAAAACACCTGAGATGGTAATAGATGGAATAGAGATTTAAGGAAGTCTAGAGAGTTTGTGAGGATACTGAGGAAGGTGCTGGAGATCTGAAAAAACTTCAGGACAGACAGTCTTTGATTTTTCTGTAGGTTTCTTTGCTTGTCTGTCCATAATTTATGTGACCCTTAAGTAAACTGGATAAAAAATTAACTAGGGAATCCTACTCTGATTTGAACCCTTCATTACTGGAGATAACTTACCACAGCACCAACATGATTTAACAGATACTAAACTGATTTTAGACAGAGAGTTGAAGAGTGATACTTTGCTCTACAGCAGTGCATGCAAATCAACATTCCTGTTATTTTTTTCTCTAGTAATTTATTAGAAATGCTTGTAGCGTAACGGTTATCATTTTAGGAGTTGGAGGCTGTGGAGTAACGGTTAGAGCCATAGGAAATGGATTTGTTGACCTGAGTTCAAATCCTGGACGAAGCTACAGTTCACATAGCGCTAATACCCTTGCGAAAGGTATGAATCCAACTACTCTCCCTCCAGCTATGGGTAAATAGTAGGGCAGACTGGGCTCTTTAACCTTGGTTAGGCAACCAGTCTAGGAGAAGGAAAACTCTGAATTCAAGCCAGTTAAATCTCCGCTTGCGGTGGTCACTACTAGAATAGGCGCAGTCCTAATTAGTGATCTATTTCACTAATTTAATTTAATACTAATTTAATTCAAGACGAACAGGACTCAGCTATCTGAGTTCAAATCCTAAGCAAGATTATGTGCATTTCACAAAGCACTAATTGGGAAAGGTATGAATCCAACTATTTTCCCTCCAACAATGGGTAAAATTGGCCTTGTGTCACATCCTGCAGAGGGGTTGGGTAAATACATCAAACTTTAATGTTAAATTTGGATGTTAGATTTCTGAAAGCAGCAGCAGCAACAAGTGGACTCGCCTACCCGAGTTCACATCCTGGACGAGGCTGTTTACATTTCACATAGCATTAAAACTCTTGGGAAAGGTATATATCCAACTAATCTTCTTTCAGCTATGCATAAATAATAGGGCAGACTAGGCTCTTCAATCTTGGTATAGTAACCAGTCTAGGAGAAGGAAAACTCTGAGGCGGCTGAGAGAGCTAAGGAGGAAGTGGGCTCACCTACCTGAGTTCACATCCTGGACGAGGCTGTTTACATTTCACATAGCATTAATACTCTTGGGAAAGGTATATATCCAACTAATCTTCTTTCAGCTATGTGTAAATAATAGGGCAGACCAGGCTCTTCAATCTTGGTATGGTAACCAGTCTAGGAGAAGGAAAACTCTGAAGTGGCTGAGAGAGCTAAGGAGGAAGTGGGCTCGCCTACCCGAGTTCACATCCTGGACGAGGCTGTTTACATTTCACATAGCATTAATACTCTTGGGAAAGGTATATATCCAACTAATCTTCTTTCAGCTATGCGTAAATAATAGGGCGGACTAGGCTCTTCAATCTTGGTATAGTAACCAGTCTAGGAGAAGGAAAACTCTGAAGCAGCTGAGAGAGCCAAGGACCCTCCCAAATTAAATGACATAATGGATTCAAATGAAGAAGTTTTGCATGATATTCCAAACTATTATAGCAACACTGTACAGTAAATCATCTATTAATAATGGAGATTGGGTGTCTTTCTGTGTGTAACCAAAACTATGTCACAATATACTCAATGATTGCGTAAGACTATCAATCATCATCATCATGTCGCGCTTTCAGCATGGATATCCATGACAATCTCTCTCCATCCGTCCCAATCGCTCATCATTCTCGGGAGGTCCTCTATGCAGCATCCTGCATCCGCACAGAGCTGATCAACGTACATTTTTGCTGGTCGGACCACACTGGCTTGTCCATGTGCTGGCTTCCATATGAGGATGTCGCTTATGAGTTCGTCCTTGCTTCTCCAGCAGTGTCCCGCATGTCTTGTCCATCTTACTCGGATGGTTTGGGTGATATGTGGTAGGTGGCCGTACAGCTGTTTTCTCGTAGGGTGCTGTTTCCACGTCTTGTTCATGATCACCCGCAGCATTGTTTTGCAGCTCCCATCTAGTTTATTCTCTAGTCGCTTAGTTAGGGTCCAGGTGGTACAGCCATACAGCAGTACTGACACGACAACGGCCTGGAAGAACTGTCTCTTTAACTTGTCTGCGAGATTGGACCTCCATATGATCGATAATTTATTTATAGCAGCCCATGCTTTTCCTATTCGTGCATTAAGTATATAATTTATAGTCAAAATCGTTAATACATAGAATAAAAACAACCCCGTGTTATATACAGTCAAAATTTGAGTAAGCAATTTAAAAATTGTTTTTTACTCTCGTCCTTTTTTTCAGTAACAAGAAGTTAGCTAAAAAGTTTACAAATAAATAAATATCTAAGATTTTGTGTAAAGTTTATGTGTAAAATATTCAAAATAATTATTTGATTAATAATTAATAGATACACGCAACATTTTATTTGAGGGGGACAGGACTAATTTTCCATTTCAAATTGTTTTGTTTTTTAATTACTTACTTATAATACAAACCCTCTAACATTGAACTTTGAACTCCCATCCCACTCAGGCAATATTTTTCAAAAATACATTTTTACACCGCCCGGAGGTTGTTTTTTTTTCTAGTCAATATAATCACTAATACCTTTGTCCAACATATTTATTAATACGTTTGTTAAATATATTTGCTAATAGCTTCGTTCAGTTTATGTACCAATACCTTTGTCCAGTATATTCACCCATACCTTTGTCCAGATTATTCACAAGCACCTTTGCCCAGTTTATTCGCCAGTACCATTGTCCCAAATATCCACAAATACCTTTTTGCAATATAATTTACGAATAAATTAATCACATATATTCACCAATAGCATTGTTGGGTCAGTAAAATGGTAATTCCGGAGTCCAATAGGGTTGTCTTACCTTGCTGCAGTTGTTCGCCGATAGGTGGCTAGGGTATTTAAGCAACAGCCCGGGAATTTTGTGTTCTCTTTCTCTGGGACAGGCAAACACTTCACATGGTTTAGACGCTTGTGCCTCTTACCTTTAAGTGGGGGGGGGGGCTTTGCTCCACAACCAGCTATTATTAAGGGCTATTCTTAGGACGTAAGTCCTACACCTATTTTCTTTACGTGATGAAGTATGTTTGTTATTATCTTATAACTTCTTTGTCGGAGTATTTCACGTACACACATGTACCCACGTTGGAAGGTTACTCTGAACCTTCCAACTTAATATATATATATATATATATATATATATATATATATATACCAACCCCTCCGCCACAAGGTCAATTTCTTAAGCGGAATTTAACAGGTTTAATGAAGTTATGAATTCAGAGTTTTCCTTTTCCTAGACTGGTTACCTAGCCATGGTTAAAGAGTCAAATCTGCCCTGCTATTTGCCCATAGCTGGAGGGAGAAATGGGTTCATATCTTTCCCAAGGGTATTAGCACTATGTGAAATGCAAACAGCTTCGTCCAGGATTTGAACTCGGGTCGACGAGTCCATTTCCTACGACTCTAACCATTAGACCATGCGCCTTTCAACTTAATATAAGAACTTGATATCTTATAGCTTTGTTCAGTTATTCTGCCTTCTCTTCTGTAATAACACCTCACTTTTACATTATACTTACTGTCTCGAGTTTTCTTTGTATTATTTTTATTTTATTGTTTTATATTCTTTCGTCGCCGTTTGGTTAATTCATTTACTCAAGTGAGAAGGCAGAATAGTTAACCAGTCTAGAAGGAAAACTCTGAATTTAAACCTGTTAAACTCCGCTTAAGAAATTGACCTTGTGTTGCATCCTGCTCGTGCGGAGGAGTTGGTAAATATATATATATATATATATTAAGTTGGAAGGCTCAATACACACATTGATGGAATAAAAGGAAAAAGTAAGGAAGAGTTGAGTATTCTGCGATAGCTTCAGGGTTATGAGAATGTCACTTTCAAGAATCGCGAATTACGCGTCTGGATCGTGTAAGAAATTCGAGGACTCTGGAAAGGTATTGAAGAAACCGCCAATTCGATGACGTGAGTGTCAGATGGGCTATGAATCGTCTTTTTTTTTTTGCTAGGCAGATTTCGACCCGTGAATCTTAGGCGCCTGTGACTTTGGGAGACAGGGATGGGTCTCAGAGAGGAGAGGTGTGTGGCCGGATAGCGACGGGTCTAAACAGAAAGGAGTAGTGTGTGGGTGGGGGATTAGAAGAGGAACCTTAGATAAAGGCAGAATGTCAGTTTATCCACCTCGTCCAATATACGCATCAAAACTGTAAGTCGTCGGGGTGACCTAAAGTCAGTATCAGCCAGACAGCGAGGTGGTCTATCCCCTTTTCAATAGCGCTAGACCAAGGAGATTGTATTTTAGCGTCTGAAGCGGAGCGCCACACCTACTATCAGCTCCTCACTTTGCCGCACAGATCCCTGTGCTACTCATACGCTGAGTTGGCGAGGTCCGGTATCGAACCAGGAACCTTGCGGTTTCCCAGCCAGACACTCTACTGACTTAGCTAAACCGACCCTAAATCCACCATATATCTGAATTCAATCCTATTACTTTGCTTTAAAAAAAGCATCGTGTTCGTGAGGAGGGGTTGGGTAAATACACAAACAACACTAGACAAACGTGTTCGTGTTAAACACTACTTAGAAAGGATGAAATGTAACATCCCCATTTTCTGGTTGTTTATTAAATTCTGATCTGAGGCTTAACCAATAAATCTGATCCCCAAATAGAATTAAACACGCACAACGTACGTTTTCTTTTCATGTACACGCTATCTTAACTTAGATATACATGCTCTATCCATGATATCGAGCACTGTTCACTTATAAATATAACATACTATATTATCAATACTAAAAGATTATATATATACATATATAGGAGGAGAGGTAAAAGGAAAAGTGAACAAAAATAATGACTCAAACAAGTAGAAGTAGGAGAGAAGTATTTCGTCCTTCTCACGCGAAGAACATCATCAGTCTGACTTTATTCAAAGCAAAATACGTACATTTGTGTTTATAGAAGAGAAAGTGAGTTTACAAATGTACGTATTTTGCTTTGAATAAAGTCAGACTGATGATGTTCTTCGCGTGAGAAGGACGAAATATTTCTCTCCTACTTCTACTTGTTTGAGTCATTATTTTTTGTTCACTTTTCCTTTTACCTCACCTCATACTGTCGGATTTACTCCAACCCTCCTATCTTCATACATATATATATACGTGTGTGTGTAGTGTGTGTGTGTGTGTGTGTGTGTGTGTGTGTGTGTGTGTATGCGTGCGTGCGTGTGTGTGTGTATGTGAGAACGAAAAGGAGTGAAAAAGAGAGGAAAGAAGTCGCCGCAGAAAAGAGAGCCATAAGGAAGGAGAGACAACAGCACCTCCAGCAAGCATCGCCGTTTGTTTGCAATCACTGCACCGGAGATTGCCATTCAAAAATCGGTCTGTTCAGCCACTCACGCAGTTGCAGACAAAAAAAATTAAAAAATAATAAAAAGTGGACACTACGCCATCGTCTTTAGTAGACGGAAGGATGCCAACAATGTGTGTGTGTGTGGGGGGGGGGTGTATGTGTGTGTGCGTGCGCGTGTGTGTGTATTCACTAACTTAGTATAAGGGTATGGAACTAGTATATTCAATTATGTACTTTGTTGCCTATTAAACCTTCTGTTTATTGTTTCCTATTATCGACTGCATTGTTTATTTGTTCGTGATCTTTATTACAATTTCTGTTCATGACCTAGATCCACTTTCCTTTATAATCCGTAAGTATTACTTTGACTTAATAAAGGAGAAGGCCTTTTAGTATAACAAATAAAATTGTACAATCTTCCCAATCATGTTGAAAAAAACATTAATTTCCAAATTTTTAATCCAAGGAAGTAAAATTTATAAAGAAGGTGCTATAATTGATGAAGAAGGGACTAAAATTTATAAAGAAGGTGCTATAATTGATGAAGATGGCACTAAAATTGATGAAGAAGGTTCTATAATTGATGAAGAAGACTATAAAATTGATGAAGAAGAACTCTATAATTGTGAAGATAGCACAAAAATTGATGAAGAAGGTTCTATAATTGACGAAGAAAACTCTAAAATTGATGAAGAAGTCTATAATTGACGAAAAAGGAACTAAAATTGATGTTGAAGGTTCTATAATTGATGAAGATGGCACAAAAATTGATGAAGAAGGCTCTATAATTGATGAAGATGGCACAAAAATTGATGAAGAAGGCTCTATAATTGATGAAGATGGCACAAAAATTGATGAAGAAGGCTCTATAATTGATGATGAATTGATGAGAAGGCTCTAAAATTGATGAAGAAGGCTATAATTGATGAAGAAGACTATAAAATTGATGAAGAAGGCTCTATAATTGATGAAGAAGGCACTATAATTGATGAAGAAGTCTCTAAAATTGATGAAGAAGGTTCTATAATTGATGAAGAAGACTATAAAATTGATGAAGAAGGCACTATAATTGATGAAGAAGGCACTAAAATTGATGAAGAAGGTTCTATAATTGATGAAGAAGACTATAAAATTGATGAAGAAGGCACTATAATTGATGAAGAAGGCACTAAAATTGATGAAGAAGGTTCTATAATTGATGAAGAAGACTATAAAATTGATGAAGAAGGCACTATAATGGATGAAGAAGGCACTATAATTGATGAAGAAGGCACTAAAATTGATGAAGAAGGTTCTATAATTGATGAAGAAGACTATAAAATTGATGAAGAAGGCACTGAAGAAGGCCTAAATTGATGAAGAAGGTTCTATAATTGATTAAGAAAAACACTAAAATTGATGAAGAAGGCACTAAAAATGATTAAGGCGCTAGAATTGACGAAGAAAGCTCTAAAAATGATGAAGTCTCTAAAATTGTCGAAATGCATAAGATTTTCCAGAAGATATTTCATTTATTAATTGTGTCAAAAAATCCCTGCATCTGTTTTTCAAAACTAATATTGAATCGATAGTCGAAAAGCATTTTTTTTTTGCAGGAAACTTTTGCATCTAGTAAAATGGAATATTAAGATTAAAAAAAAAAAAAAAAAGCTCAGAAGCTGAAATTTAACCCTTGTGATATTAAATTTCTGGACGGTCGTAAATTTCAAGATATTTGTTCATTAGTTTCAGATTGATTGATTGATTTTAACGGCATGTCAACTCATCTCGGGTTATATTATATATAGAGAGGTTAAATCAACCTTAACGGACCTAAATTCCACCATCGTATGTCACCCCGCCGAAAGAAAAAAATAAACAAAAATCAGGGAATTAACCAAATCTAATTAAATTTTTAGTGTTGATATATTACTGAATAAAAAGATATAATGCACCTGTTATTTTATTTAAAAACTTTTACATTTTTTTTTAGGTCAGTTAAGTTTGAACCACGCATATTTGAGAATCTTTTTTTTGGGCGTCTGAGACAGAGCGCCACACCTACCATCAGCTCCTCACTTTACCGCACAGATCCCTGAGCTACTCATACGCTGAGTTGGCGAGGGCCGGTATCGAACCAGAAACGAAAATATGATTAATATTAATTACAAAAGAAAACAAAAAATAATCTCAATTTTGAATGGACGCTTCTCGCACCCCCCGGTCGGGAACCCCTGTTTTATACTTAACGCCCAAATTTGACATTTGGCTGTCCTTCAAACCTGAAAAAAAAAGAACGAAGAAAAAGAAAGAAAGAAAGAAAGAAAAACAAAACAATACCACAATAAGTAAATGTGTTTATGTGTGGTGTAGAACTCGTGCTTAGATTATTTTTGTTATGATACACTGACCTCAACTAAACCTGACCTCCACTAAGAAAGGATTATAGATTATCCGATAATAAATCTTCTAAGGGTTAAACACGTGATGCACTAAACAATGGTATTAGCAGACGATTAGCAGACGGAAGTTGTTTTATAGTGTTTACTGACAGAGATCGAAAATGGGTTTGTAATCTTTCATTTTGTCACCAAATCATGTAGTAGAATACTTGGAGACTGATCATTGATATATGAATTTGTGAAATTTGTAGTAAAAGCAGAACCAGTGCTCTAGACTTTAGAAAGCTTTATTTCACTTTACTCTGACTAGCTCAGTCGGTAGAGCGTTCGGCTAGAAACCACAAGGTTCCTAGTTCGATACCGGTCCTCGCCAACTCAGCGTATGAGTAGCACAGGGATCTGTGCGGTAAAGTAAGGAGCTGATGGTAGGTGTGGCGCTCCGCCTCAGATGCTAAAAAACAATCTCCTTGGTCTAGCGCTATTGAAAAGGGGATAGACTCTCTCGCTGACTGGCTGATACCGACTTTAGGCCGCCCCGATGACTTTTACTTACTGACTACGATCTAACTGACGTAGTCAGAGGGTTACTTTAGACCATATTACCTTAAGGCACTCCTTTTCGATTTTGTTTCATTAGGCCATTTTTTTTTCATTTAAGTTAGGGTTAGGGTTAGGGGTGGTAACCCTAACCCTAACCCCTAACCCCTAACAAACAACCGGATATTGACGGTGTAAATGAAAAAAAAAATGATCCAATGACACGAAATTGAAAAGGGGTGCCTTAAGGTAATATGGTCCGTTACTTTTATACAGACAGATATTCAAGGGGACGTAATTAAGTTGGATTTATTTGTACAAAAGTTATATTTGTTTGTTAGAGAAGCAACATTTTAAAGTTATAAATTTCTACATTTCATTAATAAATTAATGAAATGAAGAATTCTATGCTCATTTATTTATCGTAAAGTGCAAAGGATATATTCGTAAAAATATTCTTAAAAGACTATTATAGATCCCGGATATTTGAAGCAGATCTGTAATCTGTTATCTGAGTCCTTCTGTTCGATTATAATGAAATAGCCATTAGTTTTCGTACTTTGCTTATGCAGTGGTGGTAGAGCCGCTATTAGAATAAATAAGAAGGGTCCAGTTTTTAACTCTTTGCCTACCAAATTTTCTTGGTGTTCTTTACCTGTATGATAGCAAAGTTCACAATCTATTAACTTATAATCACTATCATAACTCATTCTATTCCAATAAAGTCATATTATTATTGTAATCAGAGTCCTTCTGCTCACTTATAATGAACTAACCATCAGTTTTTGTGCTTTGCTTGGGTAGTGGTGAGAGAGCCGCTGTGAGTGACTTAAAGTAGGCGAAGAGTTAAAAATAAAATTAATACCCACACAACATATTCCTCCGGACCGGGAATAGTAGTACCTGTTTGGGTCCCATCTATGGGTTAAATAGATAACAAAAATGAGTTTTAAAAACTAGGAGTTTGACAATAATAAATAAATGAATACCTAACAAGAATAAATAAAACAAAAACATATTTGGCATAAAATAACCCAAGGGTTAACATGCCGTAAATACAACAAGCCAACCCATTAATTTCTATTTTTTCTTATACCTTATCTTCTTTAACTTGTTCTAATGGCTGTTAACTTCTTGGGTTATGGCTCGTCGAGTCCTTCTCGTTGGAGACACATTTTTTCTTCGGGTCATCATTGGGTTGACTCTATCTCCGCCTTCATCTTTGGCATAGAATAGCCCAAGGGTTGACATGCCGTAAAATCCAACCAACTGTTATATACACAAAATAGATATCTCCCGATTCACTAACTCAGCAATTCAATTCGCGCACACACCGCAATAAAGAGATATACTCGCCAACAAAATAAAATATAAGTTGCTGACGCCAGACGGAAGTTTACTCAACGGTAGCCTAAAACGAAGTGACCAAATTAACACGGTTCTACGCATAGGCTCCAGCAGAACTTCCGGATGGAAAACAAGAATTCCTAAACAATAAAGAAAATAATATTGTAAATAAAATTCGCATTTTCATCCAATCCAAACGATTCCGGGTGAAATGAAAAAGATCTCAGTTGATCCGATTTTGGGTCCCGACAACCTATATAAAGTCGGCTTTGAAAAGCCGACAAGTCAGAGCGGGCGGCCTACCAGTCCACATCGCAAGGAAGCCGGCGATACGAATTCTACACCTCAGGTCGACTGACCTATATCTCTCACCTATGCTTATTGCCGACCGACTATTAAAGGGGTGTAGCGTTAGTTTCGTATTTGCCTGGTGGAGTTGTCTGCCCGATTTAGTTTGCTGGTGCCCGCTAGGGGGCTATAGTATTTAAGCACCGGGTTCAAACCCTTTCGGTCTCTTTTCCGTGCCTGATACTACGAGACACCATGGGTTAGTTAAGGTCTAACCCCGTCTCATTGGGGCGTTCGCCCCACTTACATTACTGTAAGTTCTCACAGCATGGACTATCCCTAGTCTCATGTCTGTGGCTTTCATATGTTATCTTGTACCATTCATGAATGTGTCTTCATATTTATTTATGTACTCTTTGTTTATGTACCCTTTTACCTATGTACTTTGTATCTATCTTTTTACCTATGTACTTTGTATCTCGTCATATCCATGTGCTGTATACATTAAATGTTTTGTCTGTTAACCTTCGTCGGAGTCGTGTGTCCAAGTATATAACCTTGAACCATTCTTAAAGGGGCAACATCCTACAACAACAAGAATACACCAACTATGATACACGATACCAACCCGCTATGGAATATTAAAACACAAGACGCTGCCCACCTAACCAACACTTAACCACTACCACTGGCTCATCTGCCCACTTCACCACCTACACTACAACTGATTCGGCCACCGGACATTTCACTGACTTTATTAAACACGTTACAACTAGCAAAATTACCCGACTGAAAAGATTTTAGGAACACCAGGGGGTTCTTATATATAACTTTTTTAAATATCACTGAAAATTTATGTATTACAGTGTTTATTTTAGGGATTATTTTTTTAAACATTGAAAATATTTTTAAAAATGTAATTCGGAATTTTTTAGTGTTTTGAAATAATTTTATGTCATAATATTAACATTTTTTAAGTAGAATTCAGAATACGTTTTTTTTTTTATAATAAAAAAAATCCCGTATGGAAATTTCAAAAAATCTTATGATATAATTATTCAGACTATTTTCTTTATTGAAAAAAAAAATTAAAAATCGTTTTTTATCAGTTTATTTATTCATTTTTTTTTTAGATTTCATAAAATAAGCGTGGTGGGGAGACCTTGTAAAAAATATTTCCCCTAACATATTTTATGAAAAAACAACCTATTTCAGACATATTTTCATTTGGCTGAACTTGCACAACGGTCGGAAAATTAAAACGGAAAGTTTGTTGGTGGTCCCCATGATAGTTTAACTACAGTCTATGAATGAACTTTTTGTGAATTGGTTACAGTCTAGGGGATTAAGGTTGTTTTTAATTACATATTGCTTTAAAAATCTGTGTTTGTTTTTCCTCGTCACCATACGCTTCATACTAACCCTGTTTATAACACAACCAATTACTCTATCTCCCATCTTCATCTTAATTTTTATTAATTAACACTGAGATTGAATATATTTCATGTACATTTTATTTACCAGGTTAAATAGATAAAAAATGAGTTAAAAAAACAAAACAAAATCAATGTGTTTAAAAATAAGTTAAAAAAATGAATACGCAACAAGAATGAATAAAATAAAAACATCTTTGGCATAGAATAACACAAGAAGAGTTGACATGCCGTAAAAACCAACCAACCAACCAGCCAACCAACCAACCAACCGACCAAAACTAGTTCCGTAAAACTGACACAGCTTTGAAGTAATCAAGAATTGCATTACTGATGAATGTTCTATAGGTACCACCAATTTTCCCAGTGAAATTTACCCCCCCCCCCCTTATATTTAACACAAGGAAAATTGCATAAACGTTTATACTATCTTTTTCCACCGTTAAATCAATTGAAATTTAACGTAGCCAAAAACAAGTTATGACTAGATGCTTTTTAAAAAATTCTATGAAAAATCAATTAATATTCCGATTTTCACGAAAATTTCCATAATTACTTACCTTTTGATAAAAATATGTGAGAAATAGTTTTTTTCTAAAATATATTAGGGGAATATTTTTTACGGGGTCTACACCCCCACTATTTTATTTTATGAAATATGAAAAAAAGAACCGACAAAAAACGATTTTTACTTTTTTCTATAAAGATAAAGTCTGAATAATTATATCAGAATATTTTTATAAGTTTCATTGCCAGAGTTTTTTTTTAGTAAAAGAACCATGAATACAGAATTTAGCTAAAAAATATCAATAAAGAAATTGACCAGTGTCGTAAAAAAACGGACTGTTTTACTTATTTTTCAAGATAACGGTGAGTAATTTTCAGATAATTTGATCTTTGAATTAACTGTTTTTCTTTGTAACAACTCTTTATGTTCGTTATTTCTTTTTTGCGAGATTTAAAAAAAGTTAAAAAAATATTTACGTTTCTTCCTTCAATATGGCCTAAATTGATCACGTGACATATTTTGGTGGTACCTAATGTTTTAAAAGCCTCATAATTGCCTAGATTTATCTTTCTTTCGTCATCATCCATAATGTTTGTTTCTTCTGAGACACAGCGCGTATATTCTATGTAACATTGTTTGTGGGTCATAATTTCCTTTGAAATAAGATCAGCCCCTCTTATTTGAGTAACAAGAACGCTGCCATTCTTCATTTCTGCGGCATCGTCGACCTTCCACTGTACTGCATTGGTGGTCGTAATCGTGTATATTAGGTAGATCTTCTTTCTTTATAGTGTGATGATTAATAAAAATAAGATTTACCAAATAAAAATAAATAAAACAAAAATAAAACAAAATTGAATTAAATATAAAAAGATAAATAAAAAGACACAAAAATGACAATCTCCCAGAAGGCTTCCACACCGGAAGAGCCTCAGGGCATGTGCAGAAAAAACCCCGAATACTTCGCGCCAAAAGGGTTTCTCTGCCCTTTTACCCCAGGACTTTGAAGAAGAAACACCTATTGATTTGCTCGGGAAAATATGTCCACTTCAAAAAAAATAGTGTGAATAATTAATAAAAGTCTTACCCTAAGTCACCCTTATCTTAGTTCTTTCGCTTCTTTTCCCAAATACCCTTTCAACTTATCAGCCCACGAGGAGGAAGAACTAACTACAAACCAAACCGCTACAATAATATAAGAATTAATAGATATTAATTTGAAAACAACACTAAATACTAATAATGCATTAGGATATCCAAGGATAATCTAACACTGGATATTTCGGTAATGTTAAGCGGAAGTCACCGGTGATGAGTTAAAATATGAACCTTTCATAAAAGTTGATAATTTTGGGGTGCTTATTGGTTACTTGGTCCAAAGGTGCAAATAAAGATTGACAGGTCTTTCATGGTTTTTCTGTGAGGTGCAATACAATTCTGCACTATGAACAGAGCTTGGATAAATACATCCTTTGTTCGCAAAAAAGTATCGAGATTTTTAGGCCACCCCGACGGCTTTACTTACGACTTTTTATAGATCAGTTAGCGTATCACACAAATCATTACACTATGGGAGGCGCCCTATGTTAAGATAATAATGATGTATAAAAGAATGGTTTAGCATATTTTTACAAGGAATTATCATTTGGACAAATTAAGAATTCTCTCCTCATTTCATTAAATATGGAATTTGGTAAACAAATAAGCCGTATTGTTGTTTGTTTATTGATTTTAACGGCATATCAACCCATCTGGGGTTATGTCATGCCTAACGGTTAGGAAGTAAGACATATCGTGTATTTATATTTATACTTTTTAGTAATTGGTTTTAACAATGTGCTAGCATTATTGGGGATTATGTTGTATGTATTGATTTGTTTCATGTCTATATTCTATGGTATAATTTTATTTCTCTCAAAAAAGAATCCATGTTGACATTTTCAAACATATCTTTCATATTGTTTGCTTTAAAATAACGGTTTCTGATGTGAGCAAAAAACCTGCATTCCATGAATATGTGTTTAACTGTCAAAGGTGTTTGACATGTTCCACATTGTGGTTGTTATTCTTGTTTGAGTATATAGGAGTGCGTTAGTCTTGTATGACCAATGCGTAATCGGGACACAATGACTGTTCCTTTCTAGACTTTCTTAAAGTTGTCTCCAGCCTCCAAAGTGGGTTTGATTAGGAAGAGTTTAATGTGGATATTGTTATTCCAGTGTTGTTGCCATTTTGTATGAAGGGATCTATTAATTTTAGGTCACAGAATAGTAAACAATTCTATATCTGTCCTATAAGATTTGTTGTGTTCAGTTTATCAAAGTTATATACAAATGTAACAACAATTATATATTATAGACTTTTTTGCCAGTTTTGTGTCAGCAAAATGAAAGTTTTACCGTTCTGTAATTAAAAGACGGAATTTTGAAACTAATACATTTCCTGCTGTTAAAATTAATAGAGGATCGAAAACCGAGAGATGTTACCGCTTCAAAGAAATGTGACTTAAAGAGGACGGATTAAGGGGCTGACCGACGGACACGTAACATGGAAAGCCACGCCTACAATCCCAGAGGGTGCAATTATGTTTGTTTCCTATTTGAACACATAGCCTAGTGGATAAAGGAGTTAAGTTAAGACAGTTCTAAGTGACAGTTATCTCTGGACTGCAGGTTCAATCCTGGTCAGAGGCAGCAGTGACATAGAATAAATAATTAACACAGCTTAACACTTGTACCCCAGCTATGGTTAGCTGAATGAGAACAGGATACCCCCGTGGACTGAATAAAGGGTCAGGTTCAAAGTTCTGTGATGGATCCCGATTACGACAAGAAGATTACGACAAGAAGGTTCCCGAGTTCGAGAAGGTTCCGACTCCGACAAGAAGTACCTGAAGAAACCGAAGGGCACATCGGCCGAAACGTTGTACAAATAACAATAAAGATGAGAACAATAGTCCGAATAATACAAATAATACTAATGTTTGTTCCCTTACAATAATTTTTCTAACCTTTGTGGAAATTCCCGATGTTGAGGCTGTAGGATTCAAGGTATTACTTGAAGATAAAATTCCGACAAGGGTTGATAGACAAAACATTTTATATACAGCACAGAATTAACAGGGTACATAAAACATAGAGGTGTACATAAACATACATACATAAGTAATATAAATACATATACAAGAGTAGAGATAATGACACATTCATGAATGGTAAAATACAAGATATTTAGGTATCAAAGAGATACCTAAATGTACATAAAAACATAGTTACGGATACATGACTAAAGAATAGTCATGTATCGCACAAGAGACTTACTAGCAGTGAGTGGCCAGTGTTAAGGGCCGAAGCCCAACGAGTAGGGGGTAGACAGAGTCTAACCCGTAGTCTCGTACGTCGAGCAACAGGAAAAAAAGAGAAAGAGACGTTCAAACCAGCCGCTTAAATATCAAAGGCCCTAGCGGAAATCAGCGAAACTAGACGGGCAACAACTCCCCAGGCGAATATGAAAATACCGCCTACAAGGCCAATGCTGAGTTACTTATATATCGTTTTGAGGTAATTCTGATTTACGTTTCTGATCTCTTAAAATAATCAGTGTAGATTTTTCATAACATGGTTTAAGATCTAAAGTAAAGTAAAGTCGTAGGGGTGGCCTAAAGTCGGTACCAGCCAGACAGCGAGGAAGACTATCCCCTTTTCACTAGCGCTAGACCAAGGGATTGTTTTGGCGTCTGAGGTGGAGCGTTACACCTACATCAACTCTCACTTTACCGCTCAGATCCTACTCATACGCTGAGTTGGCGGAGGCCGGTATCGAACCAGGAACCTTGCGGTTCCTAGTCGGACACTCTACCGACTGAGCTAAGCCGGCCTTGTTCAAGATCTACTTCATATTTATTTACATCAAAACTATTGTCAGGGATCGATAAACACTGTTCTGCATGTGGATTTTGTGTTGCATAACCTTCTTTTACTTCTTATATTCTTATCTATCTTCTACTTAGCTGGCCAGATCCTCTACCTTTCATGTTGGCTGGTTTCACTCTATCCCTGATCTTCCTTCTTGGGGATTCTTCATCTTTATGTCCGTTCTTGGCCTTATTAATGACGTAATGTCTTCCTGTTCTTTCTTCTTGGGACTTCTCCATCTTAGTGTTTCTTGGTCTTATGAACGAACACAAGACTTGGGATATTTTTGACTTCTTTATTCAAGTTTCCAAAAGTAAGCAACATGCATGGAGAGAAAATAGCTCGCGGAAGATAGACGCCATATTTGTGTCTTCTTCAATCATCCATCTAAAATCTATCTCTGTAATTCTACTTCCGGTTATCACGATTGTATTGACCAGTCAGAGACTAGCTAACAAGGTCAGTGAAAGACCAATCACAGACACGCAGACAGACAACACACACACACACACACACACACACACACACATACAGACACACACACACACGCATGCATACACACAGAGACACACACAGATAGATATAGGCAGACAGACACACACACACACACACACACGCTCAGACAGTCAGACACACACATAGAGAGAGAGAGAGAGACACACACACACACACACACACAGACAGACAGACAGACACACAGAGTGAATGAGTGAGAGAGAGAGAGAAGAGAGAGAGAGAGAGAGAGAGAGAGAGAGAGAGAGAGAGAGAGAGAGAGAGATGCATGCATGCATACACACAGACACACGCACAGATACATACAGACAGACAGACAACAGACACACACACACACACACACACACACTCAGACAGACAGTCAGACACACACAGACAGACAGATAGTCAGCCCCCCCACACTCACAGACAGAGTGGTGTAACAGAAGTAATAGGGCAATCAAAAACATAAGGGGGGGGGCAAAATTTATAATGAAAAAAAAAAAAAGCAAACCAAAACAAGACAAAACAAAAATCAAAAAACAACAAAATTCAAAAACAAAACAATAGATGTTTTGTATTGTGCAATAATATTGACTTCCTATTATTTCTGCCCCACCCTCGTATCCGCTTCGTGTCTGAAGTGGGCTATAATGTTGGTCGGGGCGGTTAGAGTTTGCAGCAATTACAAGGAATTCTTTCTCTGCTTTTTTTTTTGTTGTTTTTTTTTGTATTCCGGGCGTTGATGGTAGCGTCAAAACCTGTTAGCCATAAATAGAAGGGAGAAAAGGAAAAATAAATAGATAAGTTTTTTGTTTGTTTATTTTTTGCCTTTTAATCATTAAAAACGAAACGCCATAAAACGTTCTGTTCAGTAGTTCTTACCTCAAAAGTCACATATGAATGTAGATAAATTAATGCATAATCTATCTATCTATCTATCTATCTATCTATCTATCTATCTATCTATCTATCTATCTATCTATCTATCTATCTATCAGGTGGCGGATGGCCAAGTGGTTAAGATACCGGGATGACGGAAAATCAGTCGGGTTTCTATCCCGGTCAGAGTCAGCTTGCAAAAAAAATCTATCCACATATTTGCCCGCCTAAATTCATTAATTATTAACTAATTAATTTTCAAAAATTAGGTATGACTTCAATTAAGCACAATTATTGTCGGCTAAAAGCCATATCAAATAAACACAGTGTTTATTTACGTACTTTCATACTATCATGTAGCAAGTCAATAAAAAGTGGAATATAAATAAGTTCAAAACGGACGAAGAATTTGTGATTGGCAAGCTGGTGTAGTGGTTAGAATCTCCGCCTGTCAGCTTGGCAGTCGAGGTTTCGAGTCACACACGGAGCAGTCTCCCATGTCTATAACCTTGCTGATGAGACCTAATAGGTCGAAATGTACATTCAGGGATTGACATTTTCTCGATCTGTTTAGCCTTACATTTGAACATATATGCCCGCCTAAATTCATTAATTATTAACTAATTAATTTTCAAAAATTAGGTATGACTTCAATTAAGCACATATCCTCCAAAAATTGTCGGCTAAAAGCCATATTAAATAAACACAGTGTTTATTTACGTACTTTCATATATATATATATATATATATTGCTCTCTATATAGTTAATTTATTAATTATCATACATTGAACTCTCTTAGGGATTTATAAAAATCCTTCTATAAGTCTATAAGTGTACATCAACATGTGCATGCATTGTGGATGTACAGGAGATATAGTCAGGTCGATTTAGTGTAAAAAGGGTGTACCGGTGACAAAAAAGTTACCAAGCCATACTTGGTATCATTGGAAGCGGATTTTATGCTCTAAAAGGAAACGAAAACTCCTCTTTTATACACCTTGGGAACTTTTTTATATCCATTTTTCTGGGCATGTGTCAGGATTAGTTGGATTGTGATTAAAAAAAAAAAATTGTGGAACCAAGAAGAAAATAAAATAAACCCTGCTGCTTAATTTTAAGTCTAGTCGGTTGATTGGTTGGTTGGTTGATTAGATTTTAGGGTATGTCAACCCTTGGGTTATTTTATGCCAAAAACGTTTTGTTTTATTTATTATTGATGGGTATTCAAATTGTTTATCAACTCATTTTTAAAAACATTTCTTAAACTCATCTTTTCTATTTAAACCATCTATGGCACCCTAACAGGTACTACCACTCCGGGTCACGGTTGACCAATGGTGATGAAGGGATACTCCACACTCCCCAGAACTCCAAAATTGGAACTTCACCATCAGATGCAGTTTAACGTCATACCCAAGACGGAGCTTCAGCCACCACTTTCTAGCACATATATGATAAAAAGGGTTGGAGCTTGCCATAAAGGCAATAGGATCGGGACAATCGTATAGGTGCTAGGGCTTGGCGTGACTAGTCGATTGATCTGAGGGGGCCTCTCCGATCGTCCGTCTAACCTAAGTAGACCAAAGTAGAGTGTTGCATGGATTGGACTTCCAAGCCACCAAGATTCCTTCCTCAAGCATCACAGATCGCCACCCGCGACCAACAGGGCCCCATTGGGGGTCTTTACCCCTCTCCAGAGGTGCAGTCAGTGTATTCTTCTGCCACATCCAACAGGGCGATTTAAGTCTAGAAGATTAAGGAATCTTTTATTTATTTAATTAGCTAGCTGTAATTGGGGGTATAATAAAAATTCAAAACTGACCTGAGTTTAATACCCCAATTTAGACAGGTCGAGTGAATAGGAGGTCCAGGACCTCGCAGATTCTAAATGAATAGTAAAATAGAGAGTCAACCAATTATTCTGGTTGATTTAGTCTAAAAAATTGGTGTACAAGGGGGGGGTTACCAAAACATGTTTGGTATCATGGGAAGCGTAATTTTATGCTCTAAAGAAAATTATTGATACCAAGTTTATGGGCATAGTTTGTAGATTTGGGGCTTTCATGCCATCATTAGTTTCTTGGGAAGTTTTGGCAGTCTTATGAATGGTGCTGAGTTGTCTGAATAGCCGGCTATTATCTATGTAGACCAATGGTTCTCAACCTTTTTTTTACCTATTGACCCCCTTTTAATCCTATTTTACTCTGGTGGACCCCATAGCCATTCCTTGTTTAAAAATCCCATTGTATTTTTATAGTTAAATACATTTTAATTGCTTGGGCCCCCAAAAATGTTATATGATCCCCATATTGAGAACCACTGATGTTGACAAATCTGTAACACACATTTTTTCCAGAAAGATCGTCTGTCAAGTTTTGTGAGCTCAATTCTTGGTACATACAGCCTAGATGAACAAGTTTATTGATTCTGTACTTCCACCAGTAGATGGTGATCATGTTAGTGAAGGTCCTGATGAGAGCAATAGATGTGATCTCTTCCAGGATAATTTCCGCGAAGTGGTACAAAGCTGTTTGATTATGGTTAGAACAGTCAGACGTGGATAAATATAAATGAAAATGTACAAACACATGAGACCAGCAGTGGTGACAGCCAAATCCATAGCCAAACCCATAGTTCTCCCCAATCTGCAAAGAATGCTTGAAACTTTGATGCAAGAACTCAGGGACAGAACCAGAATGGCAAAGCTATGACTGGCTTATATTGAGTACATTGAAACAATGAAGCTGTTCATTTGTGGTGAGAAGACTGGAAACTGGAATTTTCTAGAACGAATGCTAAATTTATTTACAGCAACTGGACATTTCAGATATGCTAGGAGTGCTCAATTCTACATACAGTGGATACTGGAATTGCCGGAAAAAAACATCCTTGGCTGTGTCAGCAGTTCTCGAAATACGGATTTCATTGTTAACGCAGTAACTAGTACTGGGCTAGCTTGTCAACTGACCTCATGTTTAACAAGTGATGATGAGGTCCATATTGAGCCGAGGGAAGCTGACAAGAGGCCAAGGGTTTACAGAATCAGTAAGTCTAATGTGGGTATATATAATGTACACCTGAGCTCACAGAACCAACGAGCAGCACGTAGAGCTAACCAGTGCATGCCAGAAGAAGAACTTTGATGATATGACCCGGAATCTAAAAATGGATCTCTCAACACAATCCCCTTGACCCAAGTCAGCTAGAACCATCATCAGTATCATACGGATTGACAACTTCTGATGGAGATGGTATAAATTATGATGCTGTTGATCTTGTTTTTGGTTGATCTATCCAGAAGAAGATTGACAACATGAACTTTTGGAGAGCACATTGAAAAGAAATTCAGAAGTCCATACACTTTCTCAGCTGCAAAAATGTGTGAAATTCGATGAATAGATGTGTAAAAAAAAAAAGGAAAAAATAAAGGACTCTGGTCGATTTCAACGCATGAGGGTTGATCCAATGAACAACCTACTCAGTGTTTTGTTTATAGTGGTGAAGGCTTGTGTTGGACCATCCGCACTTTTTAAGACCTCTCATCTAACCCATTATATAAATGGACTCTCTCGTCGATTTCAGCGCATGAGGGTTGATCCAATGAACAACCCACACAGTGTTTTGTTTAGAGTGGTGAAGGCTTGTGTTGGACTATCCGCACTTTTCAAGACCTCTCATCCAACCCATTATATAAATGGACTCTCTCGTCGATTTCAGCGCATGAGGGTCCATCCAATGAACAACCTACTCAGTGTTTTGTTTATAGTGGTGAAGGCTTGTGTTAGACCATCTGCACTTTTTGGCACCGTCGATAGGAAAGAATTGATGCACAAGGAATGCCACAAACCCAATCAACGACTGGCCTCAGGAATTTTTAAATTCACCGTTTCCTTCTCCTAGACTTGTTACCTATCAAATATTAAAGAGTCCAGTCGGCCCTACTATTTTACCCATAACTGGAGGGAGAATATATAAATTCATACCTTTCCCAAGAGTATTAGCGCTATGTAAAATGCAAGCAGCCTTGTCTAAGATTTGAACTCGAGTCGACGAATCCATTTCCTACGACTCTAACCATTATGCCACGCACATTCATATATATATAAGTAATAATAAATGATTAAATCCTGTATTTCTATTTAACACTTTGCCTTTCAGATTTCTCGCGCGTCTTTACCAAATTTTCTTGGTATTTTTTACTTGTATGATGAGATATTTCAAATTTCACTATCTATTCACCTCACAACTCGTTCTATTCAGATAAAGCCCTATTATTGCTGTAATCTGAGTCCTACTGCTCATTTATAATGAACTAACAATCAGTTTTTCACGGAAGGGTCACAGGAGTGGGAGAGCCGCCTTATGCGGTTTAAAGTAGGCAAACAGTTAAGAAACGACTACGTACAAAATGTAAATATGAACATTTAATGAACGCGATTCCCTAACCTCTAAGTATAGAATAACCCTAGACGGGTTGACACGCCATTGAAATTCATCAATTGTTATATACTCCCCTTTTCTCGGGTGTATATATATATATATATATATATACCAACCCCTCCGCACGAACAGGATGTGACACAAGGTCAATTTCTTAAGCGGGGTTTAACAGTTTTAAATTCAGAGTTTTTCCTTCTCCTAGACTGGTTACTTAGCCATGGTTAAAGAGCTCAGTCTGTCCTGCTATTTACCCATAGCTGGAGGGAGAATTGGATTCATACCTTTCCCAAGAGTATTAGCGTTATGTGAAATGCAAACAGCTTAGTCTAGGAATTGAACTCGGGTCGACGAGTCCATTTCCTACGAATCTAACCATTAAACCACGCGCCTCCATCAATTGTTATATACTCCCCTTTTCCCGGGTGTATATAATCGGTGAGAGAGAGAGAGAGAGAGAGAGAGAGAGAGAGAGAGAGAGAGAGAGAGAGAGAGATTAGATACAGGAGATAATAGTTCTTAACTTCTACTTGTTGCTGGTTACTGACTCGTTGCTTCTGCTGGTTCTATTTCTCCGTCTAACTTGTCTGGCAGCCATTTTATCTGGGCTGACTTCTATTTTGTTGAGGATTGATTTTCTTCTTTTGTTCTTCTTACAGGACTGAACTGAGCTGCTCATTGTCTTACATTTAATCAATGACAACAAGACTTGGTTATACTTGATCAAGTTTTATTTTCTTAGCCCATATTCCGACGCAGGAGACAGACCCGTCAGAGCCAACTATACATCTGCACTCTTTGAAAACCGGGCCACATCTGCTAACTAACTAAACTATTCTCATGGCGCCCAAAGGGGTAACAAAGTTATTAACCACCTACCGGTTGATTTTCCATGAACTCTCTGATTTTAAATTAACAGACCTTAATTCAAATTATATACCCCTCTAACATTTTCGGGTATATAATCGGTAGAGAGAGAGAGAGAGAGAGAGAGAGAGAGAGAGAGAGAGAGAGAGGAGAGAGAGAGAGGGGGGGAAGATAGGAGAGATTAGAGACAGGAGATAAAAGTTCTTAACTTTGTAACTTCTACTTGTTGCTGGTTACAGACTCGTTACTTCTGCTGGTTCTATTCCTTCGTCTAACTTGTCTGGCAACCATTTTATCTGGGCTGACTTCTTCGTCGATTCTTCTTGTTGGTACTTCTTTGTGCTGGGCTAATCATTGCTTTCAACATTTAATTAATAATCACAACAACTTGGTGTTACTTGATCAAGCTTTTATTTATTAGCCCATGATTGATTCCGCCGCGGGGAGGAGATGGACCCCGGGATAGCCGATAATCATATCTCTCTCCTTCGAAAGCTGGGTCGCATCTGATAACTAACTAAACTATTCTCATGGCACCCAATCGCGCGCCTCTAAGGGGTTAAAAGGTTATTAGCCATCCACCAGCTGATTTTCCATGGACTCCCTGATTTTAAATTAACAGACCTTAATTCAAATTTCTAGCTACAGGTCTGTTCACAATTTATAACTGCCCATAAATTGTAATACAATCAATACTATTGAAAAAGAGAAAACGGGTCAGTTTCAACCAGTTCAGTATAATTACTGAGGTTTCTTTCTCATCTTATAATGGAGATTATGTAATTATCTATCTGTAACCGAAAGTACGTCACCGCTGAGACCATGATTTCATTAGTTATTTAAGTTATATTCTCGAATAGGTTTGGTTTGGTTTGGTTTGTTTTGTTTTACGGCATATCAATCTCAGTGGGTCATTTAATGCCGACAAAGTTTTGAAATAAATTCATTCTTAATGCATAATACAATTTTGTTTATAAACTCATGTCTTTCTATTCAACCTATAGATGGGACCCTAACAGGTACTACCACTCTGTGTCAGAGAGGACCAGGGAGCATTGGTGATGAAGGGGTGCTCCACATTCCCTAAACCTCCAAAACTGGAACCTCACCATCAGATAGAGTTTAACGTCATTCCCAGGACATGTAAACCCTCAGTCACCACCTTCTAGCATCCATATGATAAAAAGGGGTTGGAGGTTGCCATAAGAGCAATGGGGTTGGGGCAATCATATAAGTGCTTGACGTGACCAGCCGATTGATCGGAGGGGGCCTCTCCGACCGCCCGTCTAGCCCAAAATAGGTCCAAAGTGGAGTATTGCAAGTCATGGACTGCTCAACCACCTGGGTTCTATTCTTAAGCATCACGGATCGCCACCCACGGCCAACAGGTGGTCCCATTGGGGGAGTCTTACCCCTCTGCAGAGGTGCAGTCAGTGCATTCTAACGCCCCAGCCGATAGGGCGGTATTCTCGACTATTATGAAATAGTCATTATTTAATCTTAATTTGCATCTCATTTGTTAAAGATGTCTCTATCAAAGTCGAGGTGAGTTAGATTTGCTGCAAAACTGCCAATATTATTAAGGCATTCAAAATCCTGAAAGATGTGTTATATATCTCTAAGAAATAAAGATTTATGTAGTATATGGTGGGAATAATTTGCATAATGATTTTAACAAAAATGGGTTTAATAAGTAATTATTTGCTGTTACTGATTTCTAATACTAACATCAAAGGTAATAAAAGCAATCATGTAATTTTATATAGAAATTAAAAAAAAAAACACATTTAAAAAAGTGTAACATTTTTTATATTCGTTCTTATTTAATTTCACTAGCCTTTCTAATATAATATAATATTTTTTTACATTAAAACTTAAATACTTGCACCCAGAGGGGGGGGGGCATACTTTTGCTAGTTCAATTAAAAAAAACTTAGGTGTTTTTTTTCCTTCTTACCGATCGCCATTGAAATAATTTGAAGTTGTTCTAAATCAATGGTTCCGAAAGTGGCCGATACTATTATAATGAACTAACTATACCTTTTGTACTTTGTGTGAGAACCACTGCGAGCGGTTTAAAGTAGGAAAAGAGTTAAATCTATAAGAGCCTATATATATATATATATATATATATATATACGATTAAAATCGAATGGTTTAAAAACTACCCACTTAAGTTTCTCGCAGTAGCGCGAATCTTCAGGGTTTGAATATATATATATATATATATATATATATATTAATAAGTCATCCACAGACACGTGTTTCGGTGTTTCGCGCCTCTTCAGTGTGGCTAGACGCAACTATCTTTGGCTAGGGTCGAACTCAGACTGACCATTTGGCAGCCTGATATCTAATCCCCTCGTCCAATGACAGCTGTAGCAGGGCTGGTGTTTTTAAACTATTAAGTACATAGGTTTGTTTATGTATTTTACGGTCACTGAGAGATCAAATTTCCAGGGAAACGATCATTGCTTATATGCTTAGTAGTGAGAGTTAATTTAAATTACCAATTAGAGAGCTCATACCTAACTTATGTGAGCATATATATATATATATATATATATATATATAATTCTAAATACAACCTGGTATACCCTCAAATAACACGAAGAACTTCCGGCGGATATGCTGGCTGAAAGGAGGACCATTCCAGCAGCCAGTCATATCCGCCGGAACAGAAGGAGGACCATTCCAGCAGCCAGTCATATCCGCCGGAAGTTCTTCGTGTTATTTGAGGGTATACCAGGTTGTATTTAGAATTATATATATATATATATATATATATATATATATATATATATATATATATGCTCACATAAATTAAATTGGAAAGCTATCACTTGCTCAAGTACGGGACGAGTCGACCCGGCGAGATGATCTGAAGCTAAGACCCAAAATCTTTAATGAACCGGGAGGCATCACTGAAGAACAGTCCCAGTTTAAGTTAATATATATTTTTTCAAGGGATAGAACAACATCTCGTCCTAGAAGCTCCATATATATCTTTGCCTATCAATTTTTCCCATGGTTATACCAAATCTTTTTGGTATTTTTTTTTATTGGTATTCTGTATGATGGGATATTTCAAAGTTCATTATCTATTCACCTCAGAATTCATTCTATCTCTTATTATAATGGAGATTGTGTGTTTGTCTGTCTGTAACCGAAACTAAATCACTATTCAAATCATAATTCCCTTAGTTATTGACGTCACATTTACCATGAATTTATTTTTATTTAAACCTCAATTATTGATAAAATTGTTATACCTTATTAATACTGTTGACCATATCTACCTACTAATAGCATGTAATTGTATTTATATATACAAAAAAATAGCGGTTTACAGTGTGAACGAGAAGGCTAATTTGCATATTGATATTTAAAATTTGATTTTAATAAATATATGCTTAGTATTATTGATTTCTAATTGTTTGGTTTTCTCTTAACGAATCTGAGCAAAAATCTCGGGGATAAATCTTAAAAGAAATCCATAAACAAGACGAAAGAACTGTAATTTTATTAAATACTTCATTGTCGGGGCCAAAACAGCCTTGACCCCTTTCTCTGAACGAACGCACGTAATCAGAGCAAGCGTGTGCATTTTCGCACGTAAGCAAACCCCTTTCCATTTCTGACCAGATATATCCAGTTTTTGCCCAGCTTTAACCCTTTAAGCTCCACCCCCTTTCACGTGTATTGGGTCACGTAGCCAAAACTATGTCATCATCATTTCTAACGAACTTTTCCCTGACGTCATTTGATATTTCCGGCAAATTTCGGGTATTTAAGAAAGTCGTTTGCGATGACGAGGACAGTTCCAGCCAGCCACCGACAGTTAACGATCCTGATTCCTATTCTGAACAAATGGCCTTTCCTGATTCCTGACCGCCCTGCCTCTCTACGCTGCTGGAACGACCTGCCTTTCTTTGACGCTAGACGACCAGCCTCGTTCTTTGCTGTGATGACACAAATATTTCCAGTCCAGCAATATTAGCCTTTTTCAAGGCTAAACAAACCCAGCTCTTTTCAGAGCTAACCAGTCGGCCTTTTCACCTCAGTCTTTCCTTAACCACGAATGCGATCCTAGGGCGAAATCCCTAGAAGATCTGGATCTTACGACCAGATAGGCGTCCCTCGCCGACAGTACGCTAGGTCCTAGCTTGGTAGATCCGACTCGATCTTCCGCCGAGCAAACACCTAGCTACTCGAGGCATTTGCGCACACGTACCAGCCTGGTCTGAAATCCCGCATAACCGCGGCCAATCAGACCCAAGCAACGCACGTGCTAAGCGAACGGTCCGTCGCTGTTACGTTTCACGCTCGTACCCGAACAGTCCTCGACGGGACTACGACTGGGGCTCGCAGCCGATACAACCGCAAGCCGAGACCGTTACCGACCGACCACGACGTCAACCGAAACCCGTAGACGCACTGTATCCCGATTCCGGATTCCAGCTGCCTATCCGACAACGGACGACCTATCCACCCAGATTAACGAAAGACTGACCGAACGTTGAGCGACCAACCTCGAGCGACGAAAACTCTCAACTTGCCGATTTACCTTTGTCAATTCTCGTGAATAAATTGACCACCTGGTTACTTCCTGCCATCTAAATCCTCTGCCTTTGTCTCTTTCATTGCCTCCAGTCGTTTCACTTATTCAAAAGTCTGTGGGGTCGACATCCTTATCGGCCCCGCAACATCATAATCTAACTAAATAGATAAATTATGAAAAAATGAAAGACGGGAGTGAAAGAAAATGATAGAAGAGTTAAATCTAAAGCTGTTCTATTTTTCGATTATACCCCCTCAGTTTATCATTTTCTAAATAGTTTATAATTTGATACAATATTTTATAATATCAAAACCTAAATACTTGCACCCGAAGGGTGCATATATTTGCTAGTTCAAATAAAGTCCTATTATTATTATTGTAATCTGTGTCCTTCAGCTCTATTATAATGAACTAACAATACTTTTTGTACTTTGTGCGAGAGCCGCTGTGAGCGGTTTAAAGTAGGCAACGAGTTAACTCTATAACAGTCCTTAACGTCTTTTACTTATTCAGTTTCTCGTCGTCGGTATTGTCAACTTAGATGTTTACATTATAATACAAAGTAAATGAGTGCCATGTGGTATAATCTATTCTACACAGTTGTTGGTCAACGGTAGGGATGTAATCGTGTGCGTTCACTGGATGTAGAGGGGGGGGTAGAATGAGGGGGGGGGCAAACGCTGTTGAAGACGCTTCATTCCTTTGTAACAGCAGCCAATTTATAAGTTATAAAAAGAAATCCAAACTGTAAAAATACATTTGCTCACATATAAAGACTTGACTTTTACAGCGTCTGTAATGAATCATCTGAGAACAAGTGCTCCTTTTTCTGCTTATGTCTTACTTTTTAAAGATCACACACACACACACACACACACACACACACATATATATATATATATATATATATATATGTATACAAGGTGTGTCAAAAAGTATCGAGATTCTTTGTACTTTTGACACACCTTGTATTCTGAAAAAAATACGTTCCATTCATTGTTCATTTCTATCTTGGTAAATACAGCTTAAAACTCGGCACTTTTATGACACACCTTGTATTCTGGGGAAAAAATAACGTTCCATTCATTGTTCATTTCTATCTTGGTAAATACAGCTTCAAACTCGGCGCTTTTATGACACACCCTGTATTCTGAAAAAAAAAGTTCCATTCATTGTTCATTTCTATCTTGGTAAATACAGCTTAAAACTCAGCACTTTTATGACACACCTTGTATTCTGAAAAAATGAATAACGTTCTATCTTGGTAAATACAGCTTAAAACTCGGCACTTTTATGACACACCTTGTATTCTGGGGAAAAAATAACGTTCCATTCATTGTTCATTTCTATCTTGGTAAATACAGTTTCACACTCGGCACTTTTATGACACACATTGTATACAATAACCTCTAGGCATAGAGTTACCTCAGACAGGTTGAGATGCCATTAAAATCCATCAGTCTATACTATACAAAAACAGAAAGGTTAATTTCAACCTGTTCAGTATGATTACTGAGGTTTCTTTCTCATTCAATTAAAAAAGAATTAGGGGTTTTATTTTCTATCTTACCAATCGCTTTTGAAACAATCTGAAATTGTTCTAAACCAATGGTTCCGAAAGTGGGCGATACCTCCACCTGGGGTGGTGGAAAGATATAGGGGCGGAGAGGCAAAAAGAGGTGGTGGGTGTGGTGAGGCAAAAAAGGGGCGGTGGGGAGGCGACAGGTTGGAATTAAGAGCAGTTACTAAATAACTTTTCTTTTGAACGTTCTCTTGACGCCTTGGTTGGAATTTACGAAATGTCAACCCTTGTTGGGTTATTTCATGCCAAAGACGTTTTGTTTTATTCATTCTTGGTGGTATTAAATTTTTTTCAAACATAATTAAAAAAAAACAGGTAATCTGAACATTTGCTATATAAATGAGAGTAACCTCTCCTTGTTTCTTTCGCTTTGAGGAAGCCATGTGTTTTGGTCGGCCATTTTCATTTCACCGTAATCAATACAACTGCATGTTTTAACACGAAAATATCATAAAATGTGTTCTTAATAACAATTAAGCTCATTTTAAATAATGCGCAAGCACAATTAAGAAAACATTTTATGATATTTTCGTGTTAAAACATGCAGTTGTATTGATTCAAACAAATTTGTATTTTCAGTGTAGATTTACGGTGAAATGAAAATGGCCGACTAAAACATATGGCTACCTCAAAGTGAAATAAACAAGGGAGGTTACTCTCATTTATGTAGCTAATGTTCAGATTACCTTAAAACACATTTTTTAATTCTTTTTTTCTTTCTATTTAATAGATGGGACCCTAACAGGTACTACCACTCCGGATTACAGTGGACCTGGTATTAATGGCGAAAAAGGGGTTCTCCATTTAATTTTACGGTATGTCAACTTTTGTTTTTTTTTATGCCGAAGATGTTTTTGTCCTATTCATTCTTGTTGGATATTCAATTTTTGAAACGGGCAGTCGGAGAGGCCCCCTCCGATCAATCGGCTGGTCACGTCAAACCCTAGCACCTATATGATTTTCCCAACCCTATTGCCCTTATGGCAAGCCCCAACCCCTTTTTATCATATGGGTGCTAGAAGGCGGTGGCTGCGGGTCTACATGTCCTGGGAATGACGTTAAACTCTATCTGATGGTGAGGTTCCAGTTTTGGAGGTTTGGGGAATGTGGAGCACCCCATTCATCACCATTGCTCCCTGGTCCACTCTGACTCGGAGTGGTAGTACCTGTTGGGGTCCCATCTATGGGTTAAATAGAAAAATGTATTTATTAAAAAATTGTATTATCCATTAAGAATTGATTTATTTCAAAACTTTATCGGCATTAAATGACTCACTGAGGTTGATATGCCGTAAAACAAAACAAGCCAAACCAAACCAATTTTTGAAAACTCATTTTTAAACACATTTTTATACTCATTTAAAAAAAATCTATTTAACCTATAGATGGTACCTTAAAAGGTACTACCACTCCTGTTACATTTTATGTGGTGTCATAAATTGTTGACAAGACCCTGTAGTTAGTTTTGAAATAAGTTCATTTGAGTTAAAAGCGTAGGCGGGTAGATTTCAGTTGGGTGACCCCAACTGACCCCTAGAGAGGCGCGAATCTCGCGCGCCATAAGAAAAACGTAACTAGTTAGATTTAGTTTCAACCTGACGTCGGAGCAGAGAGCATCGGTCTTTCTCTGCTGAGGTTGTTAACTCCCCGCGCGGAAGAACATGGGCAAGAAAAATAAATCTTGATCAAGGAAAAAATGACTAGTTGTGTAATTATTTGCATGACTAAAAAACTAGCCCAGAAGAAGCCCTTAGTCAGAGACGGTAACTAGAAGACGACAAGATCACAGTCAAAGAAGTAGAAGAGGAAACATGGCGTAGTAAAGAAGAAATGAAGCAACAAGTAAGTCTCTAATCTCTCTCTCTCTCTCTCTCTCTCTCTCTCTCTCTATATATATATATATATATATATATATATATATATAGTTTATTCGGGTCTCAAACCCGGTCAGGGGTAGCTGTTAACGGTATAACCACACTGATGAGAAGTGATACTTCGAAACACGTGTCTGTAGATTACTTATTTATTATATATGCTCCCACTTTGGTCGAGCACTTTAAATAGGGATTTAATTGCGGATTCACCGTATCTGGCGCGCAGCTAAACCTCGCTTTGTTTATAAATGTTTGAGGCCTCTAGTGATTTCATTTCCGCTTAGAAATGTAGCGATTAAATATTCTCCTATATTTGACAGCTGCCTCTGGCCGTACGGGTGAGAAGATTGTTGAACGAAAGTTCATTCGGGTCTCAAACCCGGCCAGTGGTAGCTGTTAAGGTATAACCACACTGATGAGAAGTGATACTTCGAAACACGTGTCTGTGGATTACTTATTTATTATATATATATATATATATATATATATATATATATATATATATATATATATCACCCGCGTCTCCTCTCTCGTTTATATACCCGATGTTCGACGTACGATATTATAAGGGGTATATAACACTCCAAGCCAGAGTGGACCTGGGAGTGATGGCAAGGAAGGGGTATTCCACACTCTTCAGAGCTCCAGAATTGGAACCTCATCACTAGATGCAGTTTAACGTCATACCCAGGACATGAAAAACCCTCAGCCATCGCCTTCTAGCACATATATGCTAAAACGAGTTGGGGTTTGCTATGAGGATTATAGGGTCGGGACAATCATATAGAGGCCAGGACTTGACATGACCAGTCGATTGATCGGAGGGGGCCTCTCCGACTGCCTGTCTAAAGTAAGGACCAAAAGGGAATGTTTCAAGTCACGGACTACTCAGCCAACAGAATTCCATCCTTAAGCATCACAGTTCACCACCCACGGCCAACAAGTGGCTCCATTGGGGGATTTTACACCCCTGAAGAGGAGCACTTTGCGTATTCTACAGCTCCAGCCGACAGGGTGCATAGATGGGACTTTATTAGGTACTAACACTCCGGTTTAGAGTGAACCTGGGAGTAATGGCAATAAAAGGATACACCATACTCCCTAGAACTGGAGCATCCTCACTTGATGCAGTTTAGTGTCTTACCCTTAGGAGGCGACCGTTGTGTAATGGATAACCGGTTTCAAATCCTGGACAAGTGTGTTTGCATTTCACATAGCGCTTGGGAAAGGTATCCATTCAACTATTCTCTGTCCAGCTATGGGTAAATATTTGAACAGGCGAGGCTTTTTAACCTTAGTATGGCAACCGGTTTAGGAGAAGGAAAAAACCCTGAATTCAAACCTGATAAACTCCGCTTAAAAATTAACCTTGTATCATATCATGGTGGGGTTGGGTAAATACACCTCTGCAGAGGATAGAGTCAGCACCACTGACAGATCTAGACTTAATGACCATGACATGCAACACTCTACTTTGGCATTTACTTATGCTAGACGGGTGGTCGAAAAGGCCCTCTCCGATCAATCGGCTGGTCACGTCAAGCCCAAGATTGTCCCAATTCTATTGCCTTTATGGCAACCTTAACAGAAATAAAGTAAACAAATAGTTACGAATATGACTGTATTTGTGAAGGAAAAGTACAAGGCAATTATAAGAATTTATAATTGGGTTAACAATTTATTCTGGGTTAGTAATAATATGTTAGAGTGTACCCATTTGTGTAAATGTCTTTAAGAGTTGTGTAAATGTCTTTAAGAGTTGTGTAAATGTCTTTCAGAGTTGCCAGAGGATTTCTCCTGGCGGGGATATATTTTTAGGTAATACAAGGAGTTTCAAATACACTTATCTTAGTTGTATAGGTCTTTGCAATGTCTCTAAGTTGTCCGGTAAAGTCACTGTAGTTCTATTCTTCTGCTAGTATCAGCTAGTACTGTACCCTTTGCCTGCCGGGTCTGTTCTGCTGCTAGTATCAGCTAGTTATGTACCCTTTGCCTGTCGGGCCTGTTCCTCTGAATTTTAGGGGTCTACCCCTGGCCTCTGATTCCAGGAACTAATAGGGGCAGATAACCCAATTTCTGATAACCTCTCGCCCCCCTTTTTAACATATATGTGTTAGTAGGCGGTAGATGAGGGTCTTAGTGTTCTGGGCATGACGTTAAACTGCATCTAGTGGTGAAGTTCCAATTCAGGAGCTCTGGGGAATGTCTAGTACCCCTTAATCCATGTATGGGTTAGATATATTAAGAAATGAGTTAAAAAATGTGTTAAAAATTTTGACTGCCCAACAAGTATGAATAAAACAAAACGTCTTCGGCATCAAACAACCCAACAAGAGTTGACATGCCGTAAAATCTAACCAACCATCCAACCAATACCTTTTCTCCATCCAAGTATGGGTAAATGGCAGGGCAGATTGGGCCCTTTAACCTTGGTATGGCGACCAGTCTAGGAGAAGGAAAACTCTGAATTCAAATCAAAGGAGCTCTCTTCTTGTTATACAAAATTACTTTAAGAGCTCCACTCCCTCTCTCTGTCTCTGTCTGTCTCTGTCTCTGTCTCTCTGTCTCACAAACCTGATAAACTTAAAAATCGTGGTGGGGTTGGGTAATACCTAGGATACCTCGGCAGGGGATACAGGCAGCCTATTCTAAGCCTCACCGACAGAGCTAAACGTGAATGAAGTGAGTAATTAATTAGTGAAATAGACCACTAATTAGGACTGAGCCTATTTTAGTAGTGACCACCCGAACCAAAGTTTTAACAGGTTTGAATTCAGAGTTTTCCTTCTTCTAGACTGGTTGCCTAACTAATGTTTAAGAGCCCAGTCTGCGGTACTATTTACCCATGTAACTATGTGACCTGTAGCTTCGTCCAGGATTTGAACTCGGGTCGACGAGTCCATTTCCTACGACTCTAACCATTACACCACGCGCCTCCAATAACGTAACATAAAGGATGATAATTCTTTAGGCAAAATGCTTGGAGCAGTGTTAAAAATCTTTTGGAGATTTTGTTTCTGCAAAACTTTGGCAAGAAAAAGAAATTGTTAGGGGAAAAAACGATAAGAGTCAGTTATTTGAGAATCTGGAGATGTAAACGAACGATAGTGTTTGGGTGAGAAAACCTGACCTTATCATTATCTGCAAAGAAAGACTTCTATCTATAACTACATCATAGCGACGAATAGAATTAACGTTACACCATAAAAAGACATATGTATTGTTGTACTGGTTCAGTAAGGTAACAATGCTATAATTTCAACGGTTGGTTAATGTGATGATGAATCACCAGCATGTCAGACCAATCACAAGACGACACGTCAGTCATCAGTTTCTTGGTGACGTCGGAAATACGGCAAAGAGTGGTAAATTCATTTTCAAGACGAAAGGGTGTGGGTCTCCTTCTCTCACTAGCAAATGAATAGAAAATCTATATATATATATATATATATATATATATATATATATATATATATATATATATATATGGAGAAATAAGAGGAAATTAATCCACGACAATATGTGGAGAAAGGTAGACAAACACGGGATGTTGTACAAAATGGATGTTTATTGTGCTGATGTCGACCTTGTAACGTTTCGGTCTGTTAGACCTTTAAAACGTTGGATTGAGTTCTTGCTTCAACGTTGGACATTTTCATACTGGTGAGTTAGGAGGTCGTGAATAGGGGAGGGGTGGTCGATTGTTGGTGTTAGTAGGAGTGTTTAAGTTGGTAGTGGGAGTTCTATTTTTTTTTAAAATATTTTTTCCTAACTTTCGCTGCCTGAAGATTGCTATGCTTAAACAAACAAGTTTAAAGAGCATGAAACCAATATGGTAGCAGATTAGTTTCCATACAATATATATATATATATATATATATATATATATATATATATATATATATATATGTATGTGTGTGTGTGTGTAAGAAAATAGAGATAGGCTGGATCATCAGCTGCCATTGGATGAAAAGAAGCTTACGCAACAGGACTTGTAGATGTATGTATATATGCATACATGTATGTATGTGTGCGTATAAACACACACACACACACACACACACACACACACACACACACACTTGTCATTCGTGTTGGGTGGTGTAAAAAATAAATCAACCCAGCTCTCATACACTATGTATCAACTCTCTCTCTCTCTCCCTCCTCTCTCTCTCTCTCTCTCTCTCTCTCTCTCTCTCTCTCTCTCTCTCGCTGACAGAAAAGAACTCATTGTTTCTATACCCGCAACATGGGTATATAACACATGAAGTAAAGCAATGTATAATCTGTCAGCGCACCAACTAACATGATACTACCAACCACAGCGGATTACTACCATGACATAAAGCTCATCAATCACATGATATACGCACCGCAAACTAATATATATATATTAAAAAAATGATATCTTAACTTACGAGTATCCCACATTTAGACACTTTCGGGTTACGAGTTGTCACTTGGTCTTTCTTTCTTTCTTTCTTTCTTTCTTTCTTTCTTGTGTCTTGTTTGTCTGTTACTTTCTTTCGTTGTTGAGTTTTTATTTTTGTTTTTGTTTATTTGATTGTTTGTTTTTCGTTCTTTTTTGTTCATTCTCATTTTTCTTCTTTCAAAAACAACAACAACAACAACAACCTCTTCTTCTTCTTCTTCTTCTTCTTCTTCTTCTTCTTCTTCTTCTTCTTCTTCTTCTTCTTTACATTGTACCCCAACAATATTTCTTTAGTATTAATAATGATTTTAGTTATGTTATTTTATATATGTATCATAGTTGATACATATATATATATATGGGAGTAAATATGGAAAATAAATCCGACAATATAAAGAAAATTTGAAAAAACAAGTATTCCGAAAATGGGATGAATTTTATTATCGATGTTTAAAATGAAACCGAAATGAATGTTTTAAACATCGATAATAAAATTCATCCCATTTTCGGAACACTTGTTTTTTCAAATTTTCTTTATATATATATATATATATATATATATATATATATATATATATATATATATATATATATATATATATATATATATACAAGGACAGGGAATTCTTCTCACACTTCGATATCTATGCAAGAGAGTACGCGTCTGCCAAACAACGAAGGACAATAAGACAGGGCCTCGGTGATAGCAACAATTTTATTTACAAATATACAGACAATAAAGGAATAGAAAAAGGAAAAAATTAGTGAATAGGGAACGGGGAGATATTGAATAAGTATCTATTTTATCATATATGTACGAACAAGCACTTCAAAACATTCAACAGGTAACCAATCTTACAGAGACATATCTACACATATATAAAGGCCAGTTGTGTGTATATATATGTCCGGAGGAAACTTCGAAAATAAAACAAGTAACGACAAAGTAAATGTATATACACATTAAATATCATCAGGGCTTGGTTTTTGAACAAAAATGATAGAGATTGATTGATATTCGTGAAGACAATTAAAAAAATAACATTTAAATGATACCAGCATGTTTTTTTTTCATTTAATATTTTAGATAGTAGACATTAAGGTTTCTTTTCAGAGTAGCTGGATCAATGCAAGGTCTATTTTTTTTTTTTTTTTTTTTACATAGGGATTTAAATGGGGCATCCCACGAGGATTCAACTCACGATTCAGTAATAATGGATCTGCGGGACTAACTTTAAAAATCCCCATCTACCCAGGCGACGCCGGGTAGCCGCTGCTAGTATACAATAAAGGAGAGATTCAACTCACTGCGATATCACTGGTGCTGTGAAAAAAGGAATGTCTTTCTGTTTCTTTTTTCTTATCTTTCTTTTTTTAAAAATATATGCCAGACATTCGTCAAAGTTCTTAGGATGATTCAAACAAAATGTAGTTTATTGTACTTTCAGCGGCGTATGTGTTTTCACAATTATTTTTCTGTTCTTTAATCAGATGCCCAACATTCAACGATAAAACATTTTTTTCTCTTTAGCTATAGTTGAAAATATGTGATTGTTGACAGCTCTGTATTCTCAGAGTATCAAAATCTGCTGTGAGGTGTCACCTATACAATCAACTCCCCATTTTACCACACAGATTCAAACTTGTGGGTACTCCCACATTAATAAGGCCTTGTGCCTGACAGGCACACGTGGGGTGCGCGGTAAATACCTCCTGCCTACTGAAAAGGTGCCTGAGGCACCCCCTTTGAGGGGGAATGCTGATGGGATCTATGCATTTTGCACCTACCATCCCATGAGCTTCGGCTCGTGGGTGGTCCCACATTAAAAAGACCTTGTGTCACACCCGCATACGTGAGATTCGGGGTAAATAACTCATAAGTAAAGTAAGTGGCCTAGAGTCGGTATCGGCCAGGCAGCGAGGGAGTCTATCCCCTTTTTACTAGCGCTAGACCAAAGAGATTTTTTTAACGTCTGAGCGGAGTACCACACTTACCATCAGCTCCTCACTTTACCCCACAGATCCCTGTGCTACTCATACGCTGAGTTGGCGAGGGCCGGTATCGAGGGAATCTATCCCCTTTTTGCTAGCGCAGACTTTTTTTTCTAAGTCGAGCGCCAAACCTATCGTCAGTTCTCTACTCCATCACGCATATCGGAATACGCAAACTGTGCTACTCATGTGCTGAGTTGACAGTGACCGGTATCGAACCAATAACCTTGCGATTCCTAGGAGGTTGCTCTACCGACTCATCATACTGACCCTTTTATTTCCGTTGCAATAATTCAATTGCAGAAAACCTAAACAAGATTACAAAATAAATAACTAAGAATTTTTGAATTCAAACAAAATAATCTTTATGTAAAGAATTAGTACGAGTAGCAAAAAAGAAAACATCCTCCGGGCGGTGTAAAAATTAATTTTTGAAAGATATTGTCTGAATAACTAAGTTTAATTTCAAATTGTCTTCTTTTTTTTTCTATCTCAGAAGTTAAAAATTCAATGTCAAATGGTTTGTATCATAAGTAAGTAAAATCATCAAATTTATTAAAGGAGTAAAAAAAAAGAAAAAAAAAAAGAAGACAATTGAAATTAAACTTAGTTCGGTCACCAATGGTTTGTTTGGTTTGGTTTGGTTTGTTTTACGGCATATCAACCTCGGTGGGTCATTTAATGCCGACTAAGTTTTGGATTCGTAGCGATAGTTTGGTAGAAAACAAATACATATGTATAGATTTTAACTATTGTTTAATTGAAAAAGAGATATTATTCGAAAATTCAAGAATTAAATACAGGTTAACACACAACATCATTATTACCGTATTATTATTTTTTTCTCTTTACACCTGCATTGTGATAGCCTTCTAAATCAACCACCTAACCAAATGTATATATGTATAGATTTTAACTATTGTTTAATTGTTCATATTTTTTAGTACAATCTAACTTCTTTTAGGAAATGTAAAATCCTGGATGGTCTTATTTTCGTGAAAAGTTTTTTAAAATTATTTGCTTGGTAGTATTTTGTTCGCATTAGATCAAAGTCTACACACTCTAGCAGTATATACTTCACTGTAAATCTCTCTTGGCATGTAGTGTATACTGTTGCGCTCATCTATTAATTAAATAACTATTTTGTATATTTTATACATAAATGTTACAAAAAATCGCAAGTATTTATTTATTTGAAAACTTTTAGTCAACTTCTTGTTATTGAAAAGTTATTGAGAGTAAAAAAAAAAAATAATTAAAAAAATTGATTACAAATTTCGCAATTAATTTTTTCAATCTAAGGTAATATAATTTTTAAAATTAATTTCATAATTTATATACTTTATTTATTTAAATAATATATTGTTTATTTATTATAATTTATATACATTTATTTATTATAATTTATATACTTTATTTATTTAAATAATATATAGTTTATTTATTATAATTTATATACTTTATTTATTTAAATGATATATTGTTTATTCATTATAATTCATATACTTTATTTATTTAAATAATATATTGTTTATTTATTATAATTTATATACTTTATTTATTTAAATAATATATTGTTTATTTATTATAATTTATATACTTTATTTATTTAATGATATATTATTTATTATAATTTATATACTTTATTTATTTAAATAATATATAGTTTATTTATTATAATTCATATACTTTATTTATTTAAATAATATATTGTTTATTTATAATAATTTATATACTTTATTTAAATAATATAGTGTTTATTTATTATAATTTATATACTTTATTTATTTAAATAATATATTGTTTATTTATTATAATGTAAAGGATTCAAACATTGAATTATAAGGAATAGATTTCATTTTATTTTTATAAGTAATAATTGTTTTTATTCTATGTATTGACGACTTTGGTGATTGTGACGTAAGCAGTGACGTATTTTTTTACAGACAGGTACAGACCTTATCTCTATTATTAATAAATTTGTTCGTTACATATTTACATTGAATCCTTTTTCTTTTCTTTTCATGATTAACACATTTCTGACGTAATTGTAGAACATTTTGAAGTTTTTGATACAATGTAAGGGAGATAACTGCATATTTTTAAAACATAGTTATCTCCACTTGCTTACGGAACAGATCATAAGATTTATGCAGATTCAAGCAAAACTGACACAATTTTTTTTGGTAATCTGAACATTTGCTACATAAATGAAAGTAACCTCCCCTTGTTTATTTCATTTTGAGGAAGCCATGTGTTTTGGTCGGCCATTTTCATTTCACCGTAAATCAATACAACTGCATGTTTTAACACGAAAATATCATAAAATGTGTTCTTTATAACAATTAAGTTAATTTCAAATAATGTGCAAGCGCAATTAAGAACGCATTTTATGATATTTTCGTGTTAAAACATGCAGTTGTATTGATTCGAACCAATTCGTATTTTCAGTGTAGATTTACGGTGAAATAAAAATGGCCGACTAAAACCTGTGGTTTCCTCAAAGTGAGATAAACAAGGGAAGGTTACTCTCATTTATGTAGCTAATGTTCAGATAACCAAATTTTCTTGGTATCTTTTATTTTTTACTTTTTATTTCATCTGGTACATTATTGCAAAAGGATCAAGTACGTCTTTTATCTCACTTCACTTGCCGAACCATTTCAATCAAACAGGGGTGTGACAGATTGCTTATAAAAAGACATCACTCATAACCTGGAGGTTGTGCGTTCAATCTCTATGCTGGGCAGGCAGTACTGATCACTCCACCTTCTCTTCAACCACTTATGAGAAATCAGATCATCTTGTACGCAAGGCACGTGCGTGCCCCGCTTATTCTCACAGGGTAATTCATTGGTTATTTCCTATAAATCTAACATAAACAAAGGGGAACCACTCTTGACTGATAAATTATTTATCTATTTATTGATCTACTAGGAAAAAAAGAAGACGGGATTAGGGTTAGGGTTTAAGGTTTGGGTTAGGTTTATGGTTAGGGTTAGGGTTTAGAATGGGAAAATAAATAAATAATTTATCAGTCAAGAGTGGTTCCCCTTTGTTTATGTTAGACTTATAGGAAATAACCAATTCATTTCTCCTCGTTACAAACCGCCAAATAAAATCGAACCGTCCATGAGTGCATGACAAGGAAGACATGATCAATTTTTTAAAAAAGCTCTTTGCCTACCAAATGTTCCCCCATGGCTGTGCCAAATTTTCTTCGTATTCGTATATATATATATATATATATATATATATATATATATATATATATATATATATATATATATATATATATATATATATATATATATATATATATATATATATATATATATATATATATATATATATATATATATATATATATATATATATATATATATATATATATATATATATATATATATATATATATATATATATATATATATATATATATATATATATATATATATATATATAATTTTTTTTACCTGTATGATGGGATATTTCAAAGTTCTATTCACTATCTATTCACCGCAGAACTCATTCTATTCAAATAAAGTCTTCTTATTATTGTAACCTGAATCTTTTCAGTATAAAACAAGTGACACGTGCGAGAGCTGCTGATAGAGGCTTACGGTAGGATCACAGTGATGGTTGGTTGATTAGTTGGATTTTACGGCATTTCAACCCTTGTTGGGCTATTCTATGCCGAAGACGTTTTGTTTTATCCCTTCTCAATGGGTATTGAATTTTTAAAAAAGTCGTTTTTAAACAATTTTAAACTCACTTAAAAAAAAATCTATTTAACCCACATATGGGACCCTAACAGGTACTACCATTCCAGGTTAGGATGGACCCGGGGGTAATGGCAATGAAAGGGCAATCCACACTTTACCATTAGATACAGTTTTACGCAGAGGTCGGAGAGCCGCTGTGAGCGGTTTATTGTAGGCAAAGAGTTAAAAGATGACAAATCTATATTTTCCTTATCTATTTTGTATTTACTAAACTGTAAAGTGTGTCCTTAGCATCACTCAAAATTGCATCCGGTGGTGAGGCTCCTGTTCTGGAGCTGTAGAGATTGTGTGGAGTCACTTATTCGTTTCCATTACTCCTAGGTTCACTTGATAGGCGTCTCATCTATGGGTCAAATATATCTGTTTGAGGTAATGTTTTGAATTATTGTGAACCGATTTAGCCCAGTCGGTAGAACATCAGCCGAGGAACCACAAGGTTCCGGGTTCGATACCGGTCCTTGCCAACCCAGGCGCTCCACCCAGACGCAAAAACACTCTCTCTGGTCTAGCGCTAGTGAAAAAGGGATAGACTCCCTCGCTGTCCGGCTGATACCGACATTTAATATATATATATATATATATATATATATATATACCCAACCCCTCCACACGAGTAAGATATGACACAAGGTCAATTTTTAAGCGGAGTTTTCCTTCTTCTAGAACAATTGCCATAACAGCCCAGTCTGGCCTACTATTTATCCATAGCTGGCGGGAGAATAGTTTGATTCATACCTTTCCCAGCTATGTGAAATGCAAACAGCATTGTCCAGGATTTGAACTCATGTTACAGAGTCCATTTCCAACAACGATAACCACACACACACACACACACACACATATATATTTAAAAAAAAAAATTAAACTAGAAATGCCATAACAAGACGACAAAGACTTCAGTTCCAGTGTTCTCCTGAAAAAGAGATTTTATCTCGAAATATCAAGAATAAATTACAGGTTAACAAACAACACCATTGCTACCTTATTATATTTTTTCTTTACACCTGCATTGTAATAGCCTTCAAAATCAACCTCCAAACCAATATATACACAATGCTTCAAGCAAATTATAAAACTCTCTTATATATATATATATATATATATATATATATATATATATATAATAAAGTTAATACTAATGAGTCAGATTAACCTACTAATAGTTTCGCTTAGTTGCTCATCAGGGCAAGTGTCTGATTCAGATTCTAAGCGAAACTATTAGTAAGTATATCTGACTCATTAGGATTAACTTTATTATTTGCTCTACTTAGGTATTTAGCACTCTTTACTTTTTAGCTTTAGACAATCATAGCGGGATATATATATATTATTATATATTATATATATATATATATATATATAAATTTTTTTCTTTTGGCCAAGTATTATAGTGTTAATCGATTATTTTCGGTTGGTGCGACTCTCTTGGTCTTTTCTTTTTTAAAAATTTTTCCCCAGGTGAAATTTGGTAGTATATTGTTACTAACAAATTATTTGCCGTTTTTTTTTCCTGAAGAAAGCCGGGGGGCACATCGGTAGAAACGTTCTGTAGATTACAATAAAGATGAGGACAATAGTCCGAATAATCCAAATAATACAAGTTATGAGTTTTTTTCTATATTTTCTCAGGGGTCAGTTCAGTTCAGTCGGTAGAGCACTCGCCGAGTAATCGCACGGTTCCTGCTTCGATACTGGTCCTCGCCAACTCAGCGCATGAGTAGCACACCTTGGACAACCTAATCTGTGCGGTAATATATGGGCGCTGACGGTAATCGTGACGCTCTCCAACAATTTCCCTGGTCTATCACTCACGATCTTTCTCGCTACCCGGCTGATACCGACACTACGTCACTAACCTTATTTTCTTTTTGTTTTTACTTTTCACGCTAAAAATCCCCCAAATTTAACTCTTTGCCTATCAAATTTACCCCACGGCTATACCAATTATTTTTATCTGTACTAGCAAGAATATGCGCCCTTCGGACGTAAGCATTTAAGTTTTAATGTAATAAAATATATTAAAACAGAAAGACTAACGAAATTAAATAAGAACGCATATAAAAAGATTACACTTATCTTAAATATATCTTAATTGGTTTCTATATAAAATCATTCATAGGATTGATTTTAATACATTGGAGAATAAAACAATAATATTAGAGATCAATAGCACCAAGTAATTATTTATTAAACCCGGTTTTGTTAAAATCAGCATGCAAATTAACCACACCATATATAATAGAAACCTTTATTTCTTAGTGATATATATGATACATTGCAGGATTTTAAATGCACGAATAACATGGGCTGTTTTGAGGCAAATCTAACTCTGGTTAACTCTTTTAGAGACATCGTTAATAAGATTTATTCTATGTATTAATGATTGTGACTATAAATCAAATACCCATTGATAAACTTATGCAATTCCTGAGGGTATTGTGACGTAAGCAGTGACGTAGTTTCGGTTACAGACATACATACACCAAATCTGTATTATAATAAGAGATGATGCAAAAAGATCAAGTACCAGTCTCAGGATTGGTTCACCGACAAAACAAAAGAGGTCAGGGGTATTCCTGAAATAATTTTTCAGTATAAACAAGTGACAAATACGAGAGCCACTGCCAGTAGTTTACGGTAGGATCGCGCGCTGTGAGAGCCGCGGTGAGCAATTTAAAGTAGGCAGATTTAAGACTCTTTTATAATGGGGTGAAATTGTCATTTTCCAGGATAAATATGTTATTTATTTTTAGGTAATTGTCAAGGAAATAATTATTCTGGTTCCTCTGTTTATATCACAATAGAATGAATGGAGCGTATCGCATAAATGCGCCCTAGCCTCCTGCCCTAAAAAACGCTAAGCGGTGCCTGCTGAAAATCCGACCCGGGCTACGTAGAAACTCCCTAGCTGTTTGAAGGCGTGTCGTAATTCTTTGCCGACTATTTCGTACTATTACTACTCACTTACGTATCGTAGATTTATATAAATTTATAAATAAAAGTTTTTAAAAAATTCAATAACCAAGAAGTAAACTATTGTCATACAGACAAACTTATTTATATAAAAAAATAAGCAAGAAATAAGCTCAGAAAAAATAAGCAAAAAATAAACTCAGAATTGCGAAGACATGGAATAAACTGCCTACATCTGTTGTAGGCTGCCGGAGCACTGAATCTTTCAAAGCCTCCATGCTTCTTGTAGTCCGCCAACACTATACCTGATGCCACTCTCCACATACAAATGCACACACATACATGCATATTACTATTGTGCACTGTTCATGTTCCTGACACAACATTATTCTGTGTACTTGACATGAGACTTTGATGAGTTGTGGTGCACCTGAGCACTGTACACAATAAATTCATTATTATTATATCATTTTACAGGGACCATATGAGCTTTAGGCACCCCTTTTGCTTTGCTGATTCATAAGTACATTTTTTCATTTACACTGTCAACATCCGGTTGTTTGTTAACAGACGATTTTTAGAGGGTTTTTTTAAATTATAAAACTAACCCCTAACCCTAACCCCTAACCCTAACCCTAACCCTAACCCTAACCCCTAACAAACAACCGAATGTTGACGGTGTAAATGAAAAAATGTACTTATGAATCAGCAAAACAACAGGGGTGCCTAAAGGTCATATGGTCCTATTTTTCTTCCAACATTCAACGAATGCAGTACAAATTTACACCTACATATTCATTAATTTCGGATAAATATAGGTTTTTTGTGTTTTAAAAAAAAAATTAACACGTGTCAATTTAAATTTAGTTGTCGAGAAAAGACTCGGGGGGGGGGGTGTGCTAAAATATCACTTTCATATCGCATTAACTTTTCGGGAAAAACGCCTTCAAACAGCTAGGGAGTTTATAAATAGCACGGGTCGGATTTTCAGCTGACACCACTTAGCGTTTTTTAGGGCAGGAGGCCAGGAAGCCAGGAGGCCAGGACGCATTTATGCGATACGCACCGAATAAATAAGTAAATAAGTAAATAAATGAATAAATAAATAAATCGTTACACTGTACAGAAAAGCTACTTTGTGAGCAAGGGAGGTAAATCTTTCCATCTTAGCATTTACGGGAAATTTTTGAATGTAAGGGAGATAACTCGTAAAGGCTTCGTAATAAAAATTCGAAGGACTTATATTCACATACATCTGTCTGTCTGTCTGTGTCTGTGTGTCTCTCTCTCTCTTTCTATATATATATATATATATATATATATATATATATATATATATATATATATATATAAGAAAAAAGGAAGACAGTATGACATGTTTCTCTATTGGAATAGCGTCATACACGAGGTGTGATAAAAAAAAGTTATTTCCTATAACTCTAACATAAACAAAGGGGAACCACTCTTGACTGATAAATTATTTATTTATTTATTGATCGACTAGGAAAAAGAAGACGGGGTTAGGGTTTAGGGTTAGGGTTTAGGGTTAGGGTTTAGGGTTAGGGTTTAGGGTTAGGGTTAGGATTTAGGGTTAGTGTTAGGGTTAGTTTAATGGGAAAATAAATAAATAATTTATCAGTCAAGAGTGGTTCCCCTTTGATTATGTTGGAGTTATAGGAAATAACCAAAAAAAGTATCGGGACTTGACTCTTTGGATACTTTAAACCGCTCACTGCGGTTCTCCCGTCACTGCGATCCTACGCTAAAACCGCTGATGGTTAGTTCATTATAATTGAGCAGGTGGGACTCCAATCACAACAATAATAGGACTTTATTTGAATAGTAAGAGTTCACAGGTGAATAGATAGTGAACTATGAAATATCCCATCCTACAGGTAAAAAATAGCAAGAAAATTTGGTACAGTGGTGGTGCTGGGGGGAATTTGGTAGGCAAAGAATTAATATTTAAATGTTTTGAATGTTTTAAATCTAAACCTTTAAATGAAGACATATGCACGGCTAAGCAACTTATATAATAAAATGATGATATTTAGACGTCTCAACTGCGTTTATACAGTAAGTAAACTTGGCGAAGTGGCCTATTGTATGTACCAGCCGGACAGCGAGGGAGTCTATCCCCCTTTCGCTAGCGCTTAATAATAATAATAATAATAATAATAATAATAATAATAATAATAATAATCACGACTAGGCATGACTGGGTGGGAAAGGTAATCCACTGGCAATTGTGCAAGAAATTAATTTTTGACCATGCTGCCAAATGGAATATGCACTAATCAGAATCCGTCCTTGAGGATAAGACGCATACCATTCTTTGGGATTTAGAGATACAAACGGATCACCTAATACCGGCTAGAAGACCAGACCTAGTGTTAATTAACAAGAGAAAAATAACTTGTCATCTAGTGGATTTTTCTGTTCCAGCCGACCACAGAGTAAAAATGAAAGAAAATCAAAGGATGGACAAATACTTAGACCTTGCCAGAGAACTGAAAAACTGAAGATGAAGGTGATACCAATTGTATTTAGTGCGCTTGGAACGGTCCCCAAGAGTTTGGAAGAAAGACTGAAGGAATTGGAAGTGGGAAGAAAGGTCGAAACCATACAAATAACAGTATTGAGCTTGAATACTCAGAAGAGTCATGGAAACCCGAGGAGACTAGACTCACTCACATACAGGCATAATTCGTAGGCTACCCATAAATTATGTAACAATAATAAAATAATTTTTTCGGGCCAGATTGGCGCATTATAATCTTCCTTCGCCCAAGTGAATATTTGTCTGATTAAGCCGAGCATCGTAAGTGTTTTAAAACTACAAATGTATCAGATCCTTATATATATATATATATATATATATATATATATATATATATATATATATATATATGTGTGTGTGTGTGTGTGTGTGTGTGTGTAAAAATGGGATTAGAAATGAATCCGACAATATGAGGAAGAATGAATAAAGAAAAGAAAGAACAGAATGGATAATAAAAGATTAATTTAATCAATATCACTTACACATGTGTTTCGGTCAGTTCATCTGTGTGAAAATATTCCGCAACAGAGAAGATTCGACCTTCATCAGAGTTAAATTTTATTTTGAATGAAAAAATTCGTTGGGGAACAACGGAGAATTTTTAGAAATGTTCGAAGAGAATTTTTATATATATATATATACAGAGATTGATTTTTCTCGATTTGTTTAGCCTTACATTTAAATAGGCATTCTCGCCTAATTAATTAATTATTAATCAATTAATTTTCAAAATTAGGTACGACTTAAAATTAAGCACATATTCTCCCAAAAATTGTCGGCAAAAAGCCATATCCAAACACTCCGTGTCTACATAGTTATCATATATATATATATATATATATATTATATTATATATATATATATATACCCTGTATATGAAACTTTTTATTCCACAATTTCAACGCCAGGCATTGCCTTGTTGCTTGCGAATTGATTTACAACTGTTATATAAAGTATATTAAAAAAAAAAAAATTATGAGTGGAAAAGAACAAAATGACCCAAACATAATAAAAAGGACATTTTTAGGGCCAGATTGGCGCATTATAATCTTACTTCGCCCAAGTGAAACTTTGCCTGATTAAGCCGACCGTCGTAAAAAGATTAACGATAATCACAAGACCAAGTCTTACGGTACGACATCCATGGTTAGTGATTGAAGACAGATTAGCCGCGAGATCAGATTTGAAGATATCATAAATCCCAAAGCTTACGAGGTTAGATTACGCAGTAACGGCTCGATAACATAATCCCCGCCCACTTATTATACATCTACCGTTTCTTCCAGGTCCACCGGATTAAAAGAAACTCAAACCGATAGTAAAGGGGAATTAAGATTTTTTTTTTAAGTCAAATATTGGACGAATTAAAGGAAGCTTAGTTATCAGAACTTGTATCTAATAAACTGATTAATTTCAAATAAACATCATTATCAAATATGGACGATATTATAATTCAATCCAATATTATAATATTCAACCCCAGCAATTCTCTGACGGAATTTCAACAAACATTCTAAACAAAACGCATTCCAAATAAATTCTTACTTTCAAAATATTTTTTCAAAACATTTGTTCCCTTCTTATTCAATCACAAATTATTCTTATTAAAACTGATTCTCTTTCGAACCTTAATTATCAAAGACCCCCGCTAATAATCTAACATTTAGATCAAAATCTATTTTTACAATAATTTTCACCGTATTAAACAAAATTGGAGAAAAAACGAAGTTAAAGTAATGTTCAGTTATTTTCCCATTTGCTTCTTCTTTCCTTTCCTTTATTTTTACACCCAATTTGCCATTTTTGCCCTCTCTCAGGCGGTTATAGAGCCTCGAAAATCACCTAAAACTCCTAATTCACCAGTTTTTTCACCATCAGTAAATTCAGGGCATTAGAATCCATGAGAAAAAACAATAAAATCGATAACGAACACTTTCATCAAAATACGTAGTCTTATAATGGCTGAAAAATGGCATTTTGGGCAAACCTTTGAAGCCCCATATCTCCCTTAATACTCAAGCGCCACCATCCATCTTTTACTATGTGATACTCCTCATCGAACTCTATCAGAAAAACATAATAGTTTGGCACTTTATTTTACACACAATTTGCCATTTTTGCCCTCTCTCAGGGGGGTTATATAGCCTCGAAAATCACCTAAAACTCCTAATTCACCAGGTTTTCACCATCAGTAAATTCAGGCATTAGAATCCATGAGAAAAAACAATAAAATCGATAACGAACACTTTCATCAAAATACGTAGTCTTATAATGGCTGAAAAATGGCATTTTGGGCAAACCTTTGAAGCCCCATATCTCCCTTAATACTCAAGCGCCACCATCCATCTTTTACTATGTGATACTCCTCATCGAACTCTATCAGAAAAACATAATAGTTTGGCACTTTATTTTACACACAATTTGCCATTTTTGCCCTCTCTCAGGGGGGTTATCGAGCCTCGCAAATCACCTAAAACTCCTAATTCACCAGGTTTTTCACCATCAGTAAATTCAGGGCATTAGAATTTTCTTTCTTCATTCTATTTGAGTTTTTCTTCTGATTTGCCTTTTTTTTCTTTCTAACAATTTTGTAGGACAAATTTAAAAAGGGGGAAACATATATAGGCTCATCTTCACCTATTTTCATTATTACTAGGTTATGCATTTTTTAGGCACTGTGGCGGGTTTTTTGTTGTATGCTCATATAATACTAGCTCGCCGTCATGTTGTTGAGGGAGCGTTGAGCCTCGTCGTCGTTGTAAACTCTCTACACCACTTGCGGGCGTTTTTGACATCCATGCATGACTTGCCATACACGCCCGTTAATTGGCAATGCATTTCAATCGGTTTAATGCCTTTTCCGTTCAAAAACTAAATAACTGCGCGAAGTTTACACTTGGCGGTAGCATTGACTGGGAGCACCACCAAAAACGACCGTGAAGCCAAGACTGAGCATGGCGGCGAGCATGGGACAGGGGCAGGGACAAGCGTATGCACAACAAATACAACAGTGCTGCTAATAGCCGAACAAAGAGTTTCTCTGCGTCCAGAACAAGGTAAGTGGTGATGCGACAGGTTATGGGAACGTTGAGGTTCTTAAATTTTGCAAGAATTTCATAACGAGTTCTTTTTTTTGTTTTTTTTTGTTTTGTTTACAATAGGTACCACTAAAATAGGTCACGTGATCAGTTTAGGCCATATTGAAGGAAGAAACGTAAATATTTTTAAACTTTAAAAAAAAAATCTCGCAAAAAAGGAATAACGAACATAAAAAGTTGTCACAAAGAAAAAATAGTTAATTCAAAGATCAAATTATCCGACTGGGGAAAATTTACTCACCATTATCTTGAAAAATAAGTGAAACACTCCGTTTTTTTACGACACAGTCAGTTTCTTTATTGATATCTTTTTAGCTGAATTCTGTATTCATAGTTCTTTTACTAAAAAAAAACAAACTCTGGCATTGAAACTCATAAAAATCTTCTGATATAATTATTCAGATTCTTATCTTTATAGAAAAAAAAGTAAAAATCGTTTTTTGTCGGTTAATTTTTTCATATTTCATAAAATAAAATAGGGGGGGGGGAGTAGACCTCGTAGAAATATTTACCCTAATATATTTTTAGGAAAAAACCTATTTCAGACATATTTACATCAAAAGGTAAGTAATTATGGAAATTTTCGTGAAAATCGGACCATTAATTGATTTTTCATAGAATTTTTAAAAAACCCTCTAGTCATAACTTGTTTTTGGCTACGTTAAATTTCAATTGATTTAAGGGTGCAAAAATGTAAACATTGTTTATTGTTTATAATTTTCATTATTTCTGTAAGCTGAAAATTAAAAAAAAAATCATCAGTTTAATGTTTAATGTTTAATATTTCTTTTTTCGAATGGACAAAAAATTTTCAAGATAATATTAACCTTTATGCAAGTTTCATTGTGTTAAATATAGGACGGGCGGGTAAATTTCACAGGGAAAATTGGTGGTACCTAGTTTACAAAAATACTTTGTTTAGTTATTCGTTTGTTTCTTTCTTCTGATTTTCATCTCTTCCTTCCTTTCTTCGATCCTTTTCTTTGGTTGGCCATTTTCATTTCACTGTAATCAATACAACTGCATGTTTTAACACGAAAATATCATAAAATGTGTTCTTAATAACAATTAAGTTCATTTCAAATAATGCACAAGCACAATTAAGAACACCTTTTATGATATTTTCGTGTTAAAACATGCAGTTGTATTGATTCGAACAAATTCGTATTTTCAGTGTAGATTTACGGTATTTTTCCCTTCCTTCCCCAGTTTTTTGTGTTTCTTTCTTCTGATTTTCCTTTCCTTCCTATATATATATATATATATATATATATATATATATATATATATATATATATGTGTGTGTGTGTGTGTGTGTGTACATATAGAATATATGTGTATATATAGTCTATATATATGTGTGTGTGTGTACATATATATATAGTTTATATATGTATATATATAGTATATATACATACATATACACTATATATAGTATATATATGTGTATATATAGTCTATATATGTGTGTGTATACATATATATGTAGTTTATATATGTATATATATAGTATATATACATATATATACACTATATATATTATATGTGTACATATATGTGTATATATGTATATATAGTTTATATATATGTGTACATATATAGTTTAAATATATGTGTATATATATAGTATATATACATATATATACACTATATATAATATATGTATCTTTGTACATATAGTTTATATATGTGTACATATAGTTTATATATGTGTATATATATTATATATACATATATAAACATTATATATACAATATATGTTTACATATATATGTATATGTCAATATATATGTGTGTGTATAAATATATATATATACATAGTGTATATATGTGTATATGTATAATGTATATATAGTTTATATATATATATATATATAGATATATGGGGGAAATGTGAGGAGGTTAATCCGACAGTATGTGGAGAAAGGTAGACAAACACGGGATGTTATGGAAACTGGATGTTTATTGTCGACGATGAAGCGTTTCGGTCTCTTATTAGACCATCTTCAGGAATTGGATATAGTACTTGCTTCAGTGAAGGACATTCTCAAAATGCAGAAATTGAAGGTCGTCAGTAGGGAGAGGGGTGGTTGGGGGTGGTTAGTGGATTTTCTTCTCACTAGATGGGGAGTGAGATCTGTTTGTCTACTTTTCTCCACATAGCTCAGTCGGTAGAGCGTTCGGCTAGAAACCACAAGGTTCCTAGTTCGATACCGGTCCCCGCCAACTCAGCGTATGAGTAGCACAGGGATCTGTGCGGTAAAGTGAGGAGCTGATGGTAGGTGTGGCGCTCCACCTCAGATGCTAAAAAACAATCTCCTTGGTCTAGCGCTATTGAAAAGGGGATAGACTCCCTCGCTGACTGGCTGATACCGACCTTTGGCCGCCCCGTCGACTTTACTTATATATATATATATATATATATATATATATATATATATGTGTGTGTGTGTGTGTGTGTGTGTGTATGTGGTTATTTATTGTTTCTTTCTTCTGATTTTCATCTCTTCCTTCCTTTCTTCGATCCTTTTCTCCCTTCCATCCCTCTATCATTCCTTCCTAGTTTCTTTCCGGTAATCTGAACATTACATAAATTATTTATCAATTTCCCCATTAAACTAACCTAACCCTAACCCTAACCCTTAACCCTAACCCTAAACCTAACTCCGTCTTCTTTTTTCCTAGTAGATCAATAAATAATTAAATAATTTATCAGTTAAGAGTGGTTCCCCTTTGTTTATGTTGGACTTATAGGAAATAACCTATATATATATTTTTTTTTCTTTTCTATCCTTCTTACCTACCTTTCTTCCTTCTCTTCCTTTCTTTCATTCTTCAACACTTTCTTTCTTTTTGTTTTTCCTTTGTGTTTCATTCTTCTGATCTTCTTTCATTCCTTCCTTTGTATATTTGTTTGTTTGTTTGTTTGTTTTGTTTTCTCTTGTGATTTTCCTTCCCCCCCCTTCCTTCATTCTTCACCCTCACCCTTTCCCTCCTCCCCTACCCGTGACTTTCACTCTTTCCTTTCCCCCTTTTCATTTTATTGTTTTTTTTTTCGTTTTAAAATGTGTGTCTACTTTTATTTATAATGTTTCGTATTTTTTTTTTTAGTTGTCTATTCTAAATCATAAAAATCGCCATTGTTTTTTCAAGCCGGTGTCGTTTAACGGAACGTCACCTTGGTTTTTTTTAGTTGTCCCGTAAATATCTGAAGAGAGAAGACGAGGGGAAATAAGCATTTTTTAAAAGTCTCTCAGAGAGAGAGAGAGAGAGAGAGAGAGAGAGAGAGAGAGAGAGAGAGAGAGAGAGAGAGAGAGAGAGAGAGAGACGAGAGAGAGAAAGCAGGAGAGAGAAAGACAAAGAGAGAAAGAGAGAGAGAGAGAGAGAGAGAGAGAGAGAGAGAGAGAGGAGAGAGAGAGAGAGAGAGAGAGAGAGAGAGAGAGGTGGGAGGGGTGATAAAAACGAAAAAAGGTAAAAGGGAGAAAGATGAAGAAAACGAGAAACAATGGTTGGTTGTTTGGTTGTATTTAATGCCCGATGAAGACATTTTGATAAACAAAGGACTCAGGTTGCTTACAGTACATGCTGTTGCTTAAGTGGTCACCCAATTAAGTATTGAACAGGTCCATCATTGCTTAACTACTGTGAAACAATGGACAGAAAGAGAAAAGGAATAAGAGAATGACGGGACAGAAAAAGAGAAAAAGAGAGAAGGATAAATAATAATAATAATAATAATAATAATAATAATAAGCTCTGTACGGATACTGCATGCTGTGCAGAGGACTATCTGGGTCAATGAATGATAGGGATGGTTGTCGAGTGATTGTCATGGATATCCGCGTTGCTGGCGTGACATGATATGATGAATGCCAAATCAAATCTTTTTGATAAGCAAAGTATTCAGGTTATTTACAGTACATGCTGTTGCTTAAGTGGTCACCCAATTAAGTATTGAACAGGCTAATCGTTGCTTAACTTGGGTGATCTAGTAAAAACCAACCACCCAACCACCAAACAAAGCTATTTGGTTGATTGTTCGGGTTGTTTTGTTTTACGACTGATCAACCATCTTTCGGGTCATTTAATGCCGAATCAAGTCATTTTTGATAAACAAAGGATTCAGGTTGCTTACAGTACATGCTGTTGCTTAAGTGGTCACCCAATTAAGTATTGAACAGGTTCATTGTTGCTTAACTACTGTGAAACAATGGACAGAAAGAGAAAAGGAATAAGAGAATGACGGGAGAGAAAAAGAGAAAGAGAGAAATGGATAAAGAATACTATTACACTACTACTACTACTACTATTACTACTACTACTACTACTACTACTAATAATAATAATAACAAGAAGAAGAAAAAGAAGAAGAAGAAGAAGAGAGATAGATAGATAGATAGAGAGAGAGAGAGAGAGAGAGAGAGAGAGAGAGAGAGAGAGAGAAGTGAAAGTAGAAGAAGAAGGCAGTAAAACGAAGAAGAGAAGGCAGTAAACGAAGAAGAAGAAGAAGAAGAAGAAGAAGAAGAAGAAGAAGGCAGTAAACGAAGAAGAAGAAAAAGAAGGCAGTAAAGAAGTAAAGAAGAAGGCAGATCATGATGATAAGAAAAGAAGAAGAAGAAGAAGAAGAAGAAGAAGAAGCAGTAAACGAAGAGAAGAAGAAGAAGAAAGTAAACAAAGAAGAAGAAAAAGGCAGTAAACGAAGAAGAAGAAGAAGAAGAAGAAGAAGAAGAAGAAGAAGAAGAAGAAGAAGAAGAGGATTTTCAAATCGATTGAACCGCATGGAAAAGGAGATTACAGAGAAAGGAAGAAAGATAAAATGGCCCAATTTATTCGATCGGCCATCGGCTGACCCCTTGAGTTGACCTTAATGAGGTCAGCAGAATATCTCATATCATCGATCGTTCCCGCCAAAAACTCACACGCATGCGTACACACACCGACTACTCCAGATTGATATACAAGCGTACACTGCTGCGTCTGCAAGTGTATGCATAACGACACATATATAATTGGGTATTTAGAAATAAACAATACCTTCTACCGCAACGCACAAACATCGTATGCCATATTTATTTGGTTGGTTATTTGGTCTAGTGGCATATCAACCCTTGTGGGTTATTTAATATTTAACGGAAATTCCCCCACTTAACTCCCTCCGATTTTAAATCTAACGAACTCCTTCAAAAAAAATATTCTTCCTACAGGGACGTACATAATTCATTGACTATCCATGAATTATGTAACATAATAATGCAAATTTAAATTCTGTATATTGACGCATTCTACGCATACGCTGGCAGGACAAAGTACCCGACACAGACGTGCTGGAACGTGTAGACATAAACAGCATGCCCGCCAGCATCTGCGAGAGACGCCTGCGTTGGCTTGGACACGTCAGGAGGATGGACAAAGGCCGCATCCCCCAAAGACCTGCTATATGGTGAATTAGTAGAGGGCACCCGACCGGTAGAGAGACCACGCCTACGCTTTAAAGATGTCTGCAAGATGGACATGAAGACATGCCACATCGACAGCAACACATGGGAGGCTTTTGTAGAAGGCCGAGCGACCTGACGCCTCCTCGTCAAATAAGGAACGAAAAGAAGTGAAAAATAGAGGAAAGAAGCTGCTACAGAAAAGAGAGCCTGAAGGAAGGAGAGACAACAGCATCTCCAGCAAGCATCACCGTTTGTTTGCAATCACTGCACCAGAGATTGCCATTCAAAAATTGGTCTGTTCAGCTACTCGCACAGTTGCAGATAAAAAAAGTGGACACTACGCCATCGTCATTAGTAGACACAATGCAAATTTAAATTCTGTATGATGGCTTCTTTACTGATTATTGCATACCGTTAGAAACTCGAACCCCTTCTCCGAATTGACAGATAGACAGAAGCTGAGAAGCTGTGGATCGATTTCTACGAACAAGCCATCCAATTAAGACGAACAAGACATGCTGCACACTTGGAAAAGCAACGGCGGACTCACAAGTGAAGACCTGCCAGGAGTGATAACGGATAGGGACGGGTGGCGAGAAATAGTCTTGGAAATCCCTGCTGTCAGCACAACCTGATGATAATGATAGAAATACAACTTGTTTATAGAAATCGTGCCAGGGGTCTAATACCTGTGAGCAACAGCTATGGCTTTGGAGTAGTAACAATTGATGAGGGTGATTCAATCTTCCTCTTGACTCTCTAATTTCTATCTCTTTATTCTCAAAGAACTACTAAGATAAATAAGGAGTAATCAAGATATATATATATATATATATATATATATATATATATCATTATTATTTATATTTTTGCTTGAAGGCAATTACAATGCGTATATCGTATAAAATTCGATAATTATAGAAAATAACCATGACAAGTGAATTTCGCAAATGATCTTGCGATGCTAGAACATCGTACAGTCTGTTTCAACTTTATTAAGTCTCATCAGCGATGTATACTAACGATTTCCCTCCGACAGAAATCGAACCCGGTAATCCAGCAGGCAAAGTCTGTGACTTTACCGCTCGGCCAACAGTCCGCATCGTACAATCCCTGCGAAATTAACCTGTCAATGATACTAGCACACCTCTACCATATGAGGTACGTGGACGTTGAGTGAATAACAACAAACCAGACCCATGCCTCGGTGAAGGAAATAAAATTTTTGGATGTTTGTTTTTTAGAAGCATTGTTGAATAAAGTATATATTATTATTTATATTTTTGCTTGAAGGCAATTACAATACGTATATCGTATAAAATTCGATAATTATAGAAAATAACCATGACAAGTGAATTTCGCAAATGATCTTGCGATGCTAGAACATCGTACAGTCTGTTTCAACTTTATTAAGTCTCATCAGCGATATATACTAACGATTTCCCTCCGACAGAAATCGAAACCGGTAGTCCAGCAGGCAAAGTCTGTGACTTTACCGCTCGGCCAACAGTCCGCATCGTACAATCCCTGCGAAATTAACCTGTCAATGATACTAGCACGCCTCTACCATATGAGGTACGCGGACGTTGAGTAAATAACAACAAACCAGACCCATACCCCGGTGAAGGAAATAAGATTTTTGGATGTTTGTGCTAGTATCATTAACAGGTTAATTTCGCAGGGATTGTACGATGCGGACTTAACAGATTTGAATATATATATATATATATATATATATATATATATATATATATATACAGACACTGTGTTTCGGCGTTGCACACCTCTTCAGTGTGGCTAGACACAACAACTGCCTCTGACCAGGAGCGAAATCCGACTGACTTTTCCTCCCCCCGATTCGTTTATCACTCGGCCATTTGACAGCTGCCATAAAGGGGTGATGTTTAAACTATTAAATACATACATTTGTTTATATATTTTACGATCACCAGAGAGATCCAGTCTGTAGAGAGAGAGAGAGAGAGAGAGAGAGAGAGAGAGAGAGAGAGAGAGAGAGAGAGAGAGAGAGAGAGAGAATTGACAGGCAGAATGTAAAGTAAGAGATGGGTTAAGTTATGACTTAATTGCAAATTACTGCAAAACAAAACGATGAAAATTTTCTTTTTTAAAAACATAATTCAATTCCAGAAGTAAGGAATATTTTAGTATTTAATTTTAGTCATTAAACTTAAAAAAGCCTTAGGAAAACAATTATTCATTCACTCAGCTTTAGTATAACTATCAAAACAAAAACATCCTCCCGGCGGTGTAAAAATTAATTTTTGTAAGATATTTCCTAAGGAGGTGGGAATTTGTTTTGTTTTACAACAGATGACAATGCTTGAAAAATACACTCGATTTTATATAATTCTACAAAATCTCATTAAAACTGAACGAATGTTTTAATTCTAATGTAAAAAATTATTTAAACATTTTTTTATCTCAATTTTATCGACGTCCAAAAGTATATAATAGGATTTTTTGTCACGCACTTTCGTAAAAAAATGTAATCAAACCTTTGAAATCTTATAGTTTTTAATAATAGACATAAAAATAGTTTTCCTGCCAGAATTCAAATAAATGTTTTCTTTCTAATAAAATCAAGTTTCTCACAGTTAAATTCAAATCAATTCAAACAAGTTTGTTCTTTATTCTATATTCGACGATTTGGAGTAACGTAACGTAGTAGTGACGTAGTTTTATTTACTGGCAAATTGAGACCAAATCTCCATTATTAATAGATGATAGATATATATTCAAGTTCAGATTAAATGCTGATTTCAAGGCTTTCAGTGGACTTATGCTACATACATTTTCTTCTACGACACTGGTTTTTATTAATTAGGTATTTGTAGAACACGCACCTTGGACACTCCCTCGTTTCATCTTCAACCAGTCCTAGGTATTTAAGAGAGAGAGAGAGAGAGAGAGAGAGAGAGAGAGAGAGAGAGAGAGAAAGAGAGAGAGAGAGAGAAGAGAGAGGAGAATGAGAGAGAGAGAGAGAGAGAGAGAGAGAGAGAGAGAGAGAGGAGAATGAGAGAGACAACAGAGAGAGAGAGAGAGAGAGAGAGAGAGAAGAATGAGAGAGAGAGGAGAATGAGAGCGAGAGAGAGAGGAGGGAGGAGGGAGGAGAATAAGAGAGAAAGAGAGAGAGAGAAAAAGAAAGAGAATGAGAGAGAGAGAAAGAGGAGAATGACAGAGAGAGAGAGAGAGAGAGAAGAGAGAGAGAATAAGAGAGAAGAGAGAGAGAAAAGAGAGGAGAATAAGAGAGAAAGAGAGAGAGGAGAATGAGAAGAGAGAGAGAGAGAGAGAGAGAAAGAGGAAATGAGATAGAGAGAGAAAGAGACAGAGAGAAGAATGAGAGACAGAGAGAAGAATGAGAGAGAGAGAGAGAGAGAGAGAGAGAGAGAGAGAAGAATGAGAGAGAGAGAGGAGAAAGAGATAGCGAGAAAGAGAGAGGAGGGAGGGAGGGAGGGAGGGAGGGAGGAGGAGACAAGAGAGAAAGAGAGAGAGAGAGAAAAGAAAGAGATGAGAGAGAGAGAAGAGAGAATGACAGAGAGAGAGAGAGAGAAGAGAGAGAGAGAGAGAGGGAGAGAGAGAGAGAGAGAGGAGAATAAGAGAGAAAGAGAGAGAGAAAGAGAGGAAGAATAAGAGAGAAAGAGAGAGAGGAGAATGAGAGAGAGAGAGAGAGAGAGAGAGAGAAAGAGGAAAATGAGATAGAGAGAGAAAGAGACAGAGAGAAGAATGAGAGACAGAGAGAAGAATGAGAGAGAGACAGAGAGGGGGAATAAGAGAAGAGAGAGAGAGAGAGAGAGAGAGAGAGAGAGAGAGAGAAGAGAGAATTTATTACAGAAAACGTTACCAAACTGAGATGTTTATAGAACGACGGGTTGATCTTTTTTTTTGTGTGTATGTGTCAGGGTGGCGGTGTCGGGGAGTATCGCCAGTGTCGGCGGGGTCGGTTTTTTTTTCTTCTGAGAAGGCCGAACTGAAGGATAGAAGGAAGATAAGATGATATTTAGGAAGGGAGGAAGGAATAGGAGACAGACGTAAACCGTGAGTCGTAAACAATTTTTCCCTACGTAACCCCCCCCCTCCACCGTTCTCTATTTAAGCTTTCGATAACACCCAAACACTCATCCGACCGACCGTCGCCTCCATTCCTTTCGGCTTGGCATATATCCAAACATTCAAACAGCCAAACGTTTTTTTATTTATTTATTTTTACCCGAAGGTATATGACACTACACAAAGACTGTCATTTCGGCTGGCGACAGCTTACTTCGATTTTATCCTTCTATTCTTTCTTTCTTTCTTTCTCTCTTTGTCTCGTTCGTTCTTTCTTTCTTTCTTTCTTTCTCTCGTTCGTTCTTTCTTTCGTTCTTTTTTCTTTCGGTTTTTTTTTTTTTTTTTCTTTTCTTTCTTTCTTTCTTTCTTTCTTTCTTTCTTTCTTTCTCTCGTTCGTTCTTTCTTCTCTCTCGTTTTTTTTTTCGTTCTTTTCTTTTTTTTTTTTCTTTCCTTCTTTTTCTTTTCTTTCTTTCTTTTATTCATTTATTTATTCTTTCTTTCTTTCTTTTTATTGATATCTACGTATTTTCTTTATTCCTGACTTTATTTCTCTTTCTTTCTTTCTTTCTTCTTTCTTTCTTTCTTTCTTTCTTTCTTTCGTTCGTTCGTTCGTTCGTTCGTTCTTTCTCTCGCTCTTTTTTTCTTTCGCGTTCTTTCTTTTCTTCTTTCTTTCTTTCTTCTTTCTTTTTCTTTTATTCATTCATTCTTTCTTTTTTTTTTTTTACATCTACCTATCTTTCTTTATTCCTGACTTTATTTCTCTTTCTTTCTTTTTTCTTTCTTTCTTTCTTTCTTTCTTTCTTTCTTACATCTTCCTATCTTTTTTATTCCTTACCTTTCTTTCTTTCTTTTTTTCTTTTTCTTTTCTTTCTTTTTTTTTCTTGCTCTAGCTCTTGCTCTGTTTTTATTAATTCTTTCTTTCTCTAAACAACTCTCTTTCTCTCTCTCTTTCTCTTTCTCCCCTCTCTTTCTTTCTTTCCAATTTCTTTCCTTTCTTTACATCTTCCCTATATTCTTATTCCTTACCTCTTTTTCTCTTTCTTTCCTTTCTTTCTTTCTTTCTTTCTTTCTTTCTTTCTTTCTTTACATCTTTCCTATATTTCTTTATTCCTTACTCTTTTTCCTCTTTCTTTTCTTTCTTTCTTTCTTTTCTTTCCTTTCTCTTGCTTCTAGATCTTGCCTCTGTTTTATAATTCTTTCTTCCTCTCCTAAACAACTCCTTTCTTCTCTCTCTTTTCTCTTTTCTTCTCTCCTCTTTCTTCCATTCTTTCTTTCTTTACATCTTCCTTATTTCTTTATTCCTTACTCTTTTTCTCTTCCTTCTTTCTTTCTTTCTTTCTTTCTTTCTTTTAGCTCTCGGTCTTTACTCTCTTATTCATTTCTTTTTCATCTACATTTTCTTCTTTTTTTCTTTCTCTTGTTCTTTTTCATCTTTTACTAATTTTCCTTTTCTTTTCCTTTTAATCTTGCTTATTTTCATTCCTTGCTTTTTCTTTTTTTTAAAAATTAATTCTTTTATCCCCCCCTGTTTTTATAATATTCCATTTTCTTTATTATGATTTACTTTTCTTCCTCTTCATTTTCATTCTAACTTCACACTGAATAAACAGCATCAAAAAGAAAAGAAAAAGAAAAATGAAAATTTAGAAGAAAAAAAAAGTATCCTCTCTGTCACATTCTTTCTTTCTTTCCTTCTTTCTCTTTGACCTTAGTCTTTCTCCCTTTTCTTCATTTCATTCACTGTTCCTCATTTTTTCTTTGTTGCCTGTTAATCCTGTCAGTATCACCCTTTTGCGCATGCGTCATATTCAAACAGGAAAAGAAACAACACGCTTTGCAGACGTCTTCCATTTTCTACAGGATGTTTCTGTCGGCTGCAGAATGCCCGGTGTTTACGAAACGTTATAGCATGAGCCTGTCCATCAGATGAATAAAAAAGAAAGGGCAATGAAGAACGTAAAGAAGAGAGAGAAGAGAGAGAGAGAGAGAGAGAGAGAGAAGAGAGGGGGGGAGGAGAGGGAGAGAGAGAGAAGAGAGAGAGAGAGAGGGGATAACAAGTGGGAGATTGGAAAAGGAGAGAAATGACTGAAGAGAGAGGGGAGAGATGACAGGGGAATTGGGAAAAGAAAGAAAAATGAGAGAGAGAGAGAGAGAGAGAGAGAGAGAGAGAGAGAGGATTTCCAGTGGGAGAAGAAGAGAGGAGAGAGAGAGAGAGAAGAGAGAGGGGGGGATACAGTGGAGATTGGGAAAAGAAAGAAAATGAGAGAGAGAGAGGGGAAGATAACAGTGGGAGAATGGGAAAAAGAGAGAAAATGAGAAGAGAGAGAGAGAGAGAGAGAGAGAGAGAGAGAGAGGGGGGGAGAGATAACAGTGGGAGATTGGGAAAGAGAGAATGAAGAGAGAGAGAGGGGAGAGAATAACAGTGGGAGATGGGAAAAGGAGAGAAAATGACAGAGAGAGAGAGAGAAGGAAGGGAAGATACAGTGGGAGATTGGGAAAAGAAGAGAAAGAGAGAGAGAGAGAGAGAGAAGAGAGAGAGAGAGAGAGAGAGAGGGAAATATCAGTGGAGATCGGGAAAAGGAGAGAAAATGAGAGAAGAGAGGAGAGAGAAGAGACATAAGAGAGGGAGAGAGAGGGGTTATAACAGTGGGAGATCGTTAAAAGAAGAGACAATGAGAGAGAGAGAGAGAGAGAGAGAGAAAGAGAGAGAGAGGGAGAAGATAACAGTGGTAGATTGGAGAGTGAGAAAAGACAGAGAGAGAAGAGAGAGAGAGAAGAGAGAGAGAGAGAGAGAGAGAGGGAATATCAAGTGGGAGATCGGGAGAAAGGTGAGAAAATGACAGAGAGAAGAGAGAGAGAGAGAGAGAGAGAGAGAGAGGAGAGAGAGAGAGAGAGAGGAGAGAGAGGGGGGGCGTATAAAAAGAAAGAAAGGATGAGAGTCTAAACTGAAAGAAGTAAACGAAGAACAAAAGAAAGGGTGAAAGACAGAACGGTCAATGGAGAGAACCGAAAGACAAAAAATAACCGAGTGAAAAGAAAGAAATAATAAATAAAAAATAAAAACAATGTTGAGAAATTAATACGATGGTAATTCCAAAAGTAAGGTCTCCAAAACGCTGGAGCCGGGAAACTGTTCGTGCTGCTACTGGTAAAACTGTTGTGTTTGTTCCTATGCGCACCTCTCTGGCACGATCAATCTTGGTTTGGTGGTCGTTTCCCATGGCACCCCCAATTGACGCTACTGCAAGGTGTAAAGTTCGCAAAGTTATTTTTTTTAATGTAAAAATCATTAAGCAGATTGAAATTCATCGCTAATTAGCGGAAGTGTTTGGAGAGCTGTGCATGGATGTCAAAAACGTCTGCAAGTGGTGTAAGAAGTTTGCAGCGACGACGAGTTTTAATGCTTCCTCAACGACATGGTGGCAAGCTGGTATGACATGGGTATACAAAAACTGTCACAGAGCCAACAAAAATGAATCAGCCGAAATGGTGATTTTGTAGAAAAAGAGATACATGTCCAAATGTTAGATAAACAATAAACGTTTCTGTGATTTGTAAATATTTTGGAGACTTCACTTGTGGGGTTAACCTCATATTTACCAACCCCTCCGCACGATTAGAATGTGATATAATGTCTATTTTTAAACAAAGTTGGACCATATTACCTTTAGGGTGCCTAAAGGTAATATGGTCCAACTTTGTGACCTCGATTAAGGCACCCCTTCATCACCATTGCTCCCATGCCACTATGACCCAGAGGTGGTAGTACCTGTTAGGGTCCCATCTATGGGTTAAATAGAAAAATGTGTTTATAAAAATTGAGTAATCTATTAAGAATAATTATTACAAAACTTTTGTCGCATTAAATGAACCGCAACTGAGGTTGTATGCCATACCCACCATATTTCAAAATTTTCGATTAAGAAAGGAGACATGTTTTTCAATTTACACCGTCAATACCGGTGTTTATTTAAGGGGTTAAGGATTAAGGGTTAGGGTGGGGTATAGTTTTATAATTAAAAAAATCTAAAAATCGTCTGTTAAAAACAGGATATTGACGGTGAGTTGAAAAACATAGTCTTTTCCTTACGACGACATCAAAAAGGGTAACTAAGTAATAATGGTCCACAATGTTCAAACAGGTTTTGAAATTGGAATTTTTTTTTTTTTCTTCCTTGACCGGTTTGCCACTAATCACGGTTAAAGATACAAATCTGCCCTATTATTAACCCATTTAAAACTTAATGAATATCAAATTATAAAGCCTAACTAGTCCTCATGGAATACAAGGTTGGTTGATTTTTAAAAGATCGGATCTGTCTGCGTAAGTAAGGAGCTGATGGTAAATGGGGCGCGGGGGGCGCTGGGGTGGGGCCGCCCCACTAGGTTGAATACACTCACATCAAATTATGTTATGTGTATATATTGGCAAATTAATTTAAAATCTGCTTTATGTTTTTCCACATATCGGCAAAAACTGTTTGAGGTTTGATGGAAAAAGTTATATTATTTTTTTAGACTTCCATATAAAACAAGCGATGAGAAGTTTTGTGTTTGGTGTTTTTGAGAATTGCCTTGGGCCCCCGCTTATGCTGTTTTCTGGTGTGTTGCAGAGCTGCGTTTGTTTTTGCGTTTGTTGTTTTAATACTATATATAACCCACATCATATTTCGGATATATAATGAGAGAGAGAGAGAGAGAGAGGAGAGAGAGAGAGAGAGAGAAGAGAGACGAGAGGAAGAGAGATTGATTATGAATAGATGATAAATGATGGTTCTTAAACTTTTAAACTTCGGACTCCCCAGATTCTGCTTGTAGTTTTTTTTGTTGACCGTCGTCGGGCTGGGGGTGGGGCTTGGGCTATTTAGTGATTCTACTGGTCT
>CM042145.1:26080877-26105784 GCA_023376005.1 Doryteuthis pealeii | reverse complement strand
AAAAAAAAGAGAGAGATACCCAAAAGGCTAGGAAGTGTAGGAAGGAGTTCGCCAGTTCTGGAGAGAGCAGACTGACGCCACCAGGAAAAAGTGGACAATAACAAGTTCAGAAATCCATTGAATGGACACTAATAGTAAGGAAAATGAGACCGGAAGTAAGGAAAAGGGGACCGGAAGTACGGGAAAGGACATCGGAAATAAAAGAGAAAGCAAGTGATGATACCCTTTGTAAATCAAAGATCCCGTTTAAAATTTCTTGAGATTACAGAATATGTGATAGTTACCTGAGGAAGGCCGGAAAATAAGGAGGTTGAAACGTTGTAAGAAAAATAATGACGATGAAGGTTGTTAATCTGAATGAAACATTGTATAGAATTAGAATAGCAGGAGAAAGAAAGGGTAGATAAAGAGATTGAAGACTATGTTTTGTTTTGTGTTGTTGAAGGGTATCCCTAGAGACTCTATAAAAAAATAAGACTCCATAGACAAAAGAGAAAAAGAATAACCCGTGTCACAAAAGGCCAAATGAATAGGTTTGGTTTTGTTTGTTTTGTTTTACGGCATATCAACCTCAGTGGGTCATTTAATGCTGACAAAGTTTTGAAATAAATTCATTCTTAATAGATACACAATTCTTTTTTACAAACACGTTTTTCTATTTAACCCATAGATGGGACCCTAACAGGTACTACCACTCTGGGTCAGAGTGGGCCTAGGAGCAATGGTGATGAAGGGATGCTCCACATTCCCCAGACCTCCAGAACTGGAACCTTACTACAAATAGAGTTTAACGTCACTCCCAAGACATGAAGACCCTCAGCCACCGTCTTCTAACACAAAGGGTTGGGATTGGCCTTAAGAGCAATAGGTTTGGGGCAATCATATAGGTGCTAGGGCTGGATGTGACCAACTGATTGATCGGAGGAGGCCTCTCTGACCGCCTGTCTTGCCTAAGTGGAGTGTTGCATGTCATGAACTTCTCATCCACCAGGATTCCGTCCTTAAGCATCACGAGTCGCCACCCACAACCAACAGGTAGCCCCATTGGTGAGTCTTACCACTTTGCAGAGGTGCAGTCGGTGTATTCTGAAGCCCCAGCCGACAGGGCTGCCAAACGAATAGGAAAACTGGAGTGTCTTATTAATCTTCTAATTGGTAAGGCATGCCTGCTTGGAAAAGCAGCATTTGACACCAAAACTTTGGCCTAGAGCACGAACGTCGAATCCAGTCACTTAATACCAAATATACATATTTACCCATTTAGTATCTTTTAAATCATGAGTAGAGAGCTATTACTGGGGCTTTAGAATACACCGACTGAACCTCTGCAGTTCAGATTTTTCCTTCTCCTAACCAAGGGCAAAGACCCCAGTCTGTCCTACTATTTACCCATAGCTGGAGGGAGAGTAGAATTCATACCTTTCCCAAGGGTATTAGCACTAAGTGAAATGCAATTACCACATCCAGGATTTGAACTCGGGGCGACGAGCCCATTTCCTACGACTCTAACCATTACACCACGCGTTTCCTTATCATACTAGATACTATATAAGTGTGTGCAAACAAACAATTATTATTAAAGTCAAATAAAAAAATAGCGTTTAAAAGAATGATTACAATGAAACAGAGGAGTAAAACCTCCACAAAAAAGCGGGTGTCCTGGGTGTTACAATAAACTGCATCCAGTGGTTAGTCCCTAGTTTTCGAGTTCTGTGGATGGTTGGTTTATTGATTTTAACGGCATAACAACCCGTCTGGGGTTATGTCATGCCTAACGGTTAGGAAGTAATATATGTTGTGTATTTATATTCATACTTTTTAGTAATTGGTTTTAACAATGTGTTAGCACCATTGGGGATCATGTTGTATGGTATTGATTAAGTTCATGTCTATATTATATGGTATAATTTTATTTCCCTAAAAAAGGACAGATGTCTTCCATGTTGACATTTTCTAGTAAATCTTTCATATTGTTTGCATTAAAATAACCGTTTCTGATGTGAGCAAAAACACCGTATTCCATGAATAAGTGTTTAACAGTTAAAGGTGTTTGACATGTTTCACATTGTGGTTGTTGTTCTTGTTTGAGTATATAGAAGTGCGTTAGTCTTGTGTGACCAATGCGTAATCGGGACACAATTACTTGTTCCTTTCTAGACTTCCTTAAAGTTGGTCTCCAGCCTCCCAAAGTGGGTTTGATTAGAAAGAGTTTATTGTGGATGTTGTTATTCCAGTGTTGTTGCCATTTTGTATGAAGGAATCTATTAATTTTAGGTCACCGAATAGTAAACAATTCTATATCTGTCCTATAAGATTTGTTGTGTTCAGTTTATCAAAGTTATATACAAATGTAACAACAATCATGTGATAGACTTTTTTGCCAGTTTTGTGTCAGCAAAATGAAAGTTTTACCATTCTGTAATTAAAAGACGGAATTTTGAAACTAATACATTTCCTGCTGTTAAAAATAATAGAGGGTCGAAAACCGAGAGATGTTACCACTTCAAAGAAATGTGGCTTAAAGAGGACGGATTAAGGGGCTGACCGACGGACACGTAACTGAATTGTTCCTTTGTGTGGAGTACTACTTCATTGCCATTACTCCCAGGCCAATTCTGATTAAGAGTGTTAGTACCTTTCAGGGTCCAATCCATGGGTCAGATAGATCTGTTTGAAAATTATTAAAAAAACAGAAATGGAAAGAAAAACAACTACACGGGTACTTTAAGCGACAAACTCAAGAAATATCACATCAAAAGACCTGGACATGGCTAAGAAAAGGAAACCTCAAAAGAGAAACCGAATCCCTAATAATTGCAGCACATGACAATGCCATTAGAACAAACTATATAAAGGCAAAAACAGATAAGACGCAGCAGAATAGCACGTACAGAATGTGTGGAAATATAGACGAAACAGTCAATCACATAATAAGCGAATGCAGCAATCTAGCACAAAGAGAGTACAAAACTAGGCACGACTCTGTGGGAAAGGTGATCCACTGGGAACTGTGCAAGAAATTTAATTTTCCCCATACAACCAAATGGTATATGTACAAACCTAAACCTGTCCTAGAGAAAGAGACGCACAAAGTTCTCTGGGATTTCGAGGTACAGACGGATCATCTAATCCTGGCCAGGATACCGGACCTAGTATTACTCGACAAGAAAAAGAGAACCTGCCATCTTAGTAGCACTGGATAGGATACTTGAATACATGTAACTTTTTGCAAACAAGTCATCATCATTATTATCAAATCTATAAATAATGGAGATTTGCTTCCGGTTTTTGTCTGTAACAAAAACTACGTCACTGCTTACGTCACATTACCCAAAATCGTCATAAAATACAACAAAAACACTCAAAATTTGAACGTGCAGCATTAGACGGTCCTCATTGTTTTTTAAAACAAGTTTTTAATAAATACATGACTGGTATATATATATATATTGTTTTATTTTAATACATATTTAAAGTTTACATTTCAAATTGTTTTATTTTTTAATCCTTTAATGAATTTGATGATTTTACTTACTTAGGATACAAACTCACTGACATTGAATTTTTTACTCCCACCCTCAGGCAATATGTTTCAAAAATCTATTTTTACATCGCCCGGAGGGTGTTTTTTTTATTTTGCTATTATGAATAATTACTTTAAACCATATAATTGTGTATAAATCATTAGTATTAAATTAGAACATATAAAGGATTGTTATTAGATAGGAACACTTGAAACCATATAACTGTATACAAACAAATGATTATTATCATTAAATATGAATAGTTACTTAAAGCCATATAATTGTGTGTCAATTATTAGTAACGGATATTTGGTTTAGTGTGTTTTGTTTTACGGCATATCAACATCAGTGGGTCATTTAATGCCGATAAAGTTTTGAAATAAATCAATTCTTAATGGATAATACAATTTTTTCATAAATACATTTTTCTATTTAACCCATAGATGGGACCCTAACAGGCACTACCACTCCAGATCAGAGCGGACCAGGGAGCAATGGTGATGAAGGGATGCTCCACATTCCCCAAACCTCCAAAACTGGAACCTCACCATCAGATAGAGTGTAACGTCATTCTCAGGACATGTAGACCCACAGCCACCGCCTTCTAGCACCCATATGATAAAAAGGGGTTGGGGCTTGCCATAAGGGCAATAGGGTTGGGAAAATCATATAGGTGCTAGGACTTGACGTGACCAGCCGATTGATCGGAGGGGGCCTCTCCGACCGCCCGTCTAGCCCAAGATAGGGCCAAAGTGGAGTATTGCAAGTCATGAACTGCTCATCCACCTGGGCTCTATCCTTAAGCATCACGGGTCACCACCTACGGCCAACAAGTGGTCCCATTGGGGGAGTCTTACCCTTCTGCAGAGGTGCAGTCGGTGCATTCTAACGCCCCAGCCGACAGGGCGACATTAAATATGAATAGTTACTTAAAGCCATATAATTGTGTGTCAATTATTAGTAACCGATATTTGCTATCATATAAATGTCTGCAAATAAATCATTAGTAACAAATAAAAAAGTTCATTTTTAGACGACAATGATCAAACATTTACAAATGAATCGAATTTTGGCTTTGACTATATAGAATTACCATTAAACAAATAAGCCAATCTAAACCAAACAAAGTCGTAATTACGGTGATCCCCAGGGAGGACCGATCACCCTACTCAGTAGTATTTGGTCTGCGAGACTAACTTAACCATTACTTCTTCGAAAGACATCCTTGATATTCACTAAAATAAGCTAAGTCAAACTCAAGGCCGAAAGTACAGAGAACTAAGATCGAATTTACTAGATAAAGGGTTACTAGATTTTTAAGGGTCTATATATATTTACCAACCCCTCCACATGAGCAGGATGCGACACAAGGTCAATTTTTTAAGCGGAGATTAACAGGTTTGAATTCAGAGTTTTCCTTCTCCTAGACTGGTTACCTAGCCATGGTTAAAGAGCCCAGTCAACCCTGCTATTTAGCCATAGCTGGAGGGGGAATTGGATTCATACCTTACCGAAGGGTATTAGCGCTATGTGAAATGCAAACAGCTTAGTCCAGGAATTGAAATCGGGTCGACGAGTCCATTTCCTACGACTCTGCAAACGCCGTCATATGGCTTAGACCACGCGCCTCCATAGGGTCTATAAGACTAACTTACTAGCTACTGCGCTACAGCGAGGTCCGACGTAAAACAGCGACAGAAATTAAGGAACAAAAATTAAAAGTTCGATATCTCAAAAAATATAAGCCCAATTTTTCTGAAATCTTCACTTAATGTAGATAACTGGCGGATCAATTGTGCAGGTTATTTGAAATGATATGGAAAGAGTTACGATTCATTTAATTTTTTAGTCGCTACTGTATGTAGATATTCATTAGGCTAGTACTAATAATTTTCAAATAGATCTATTTGACCTATAGATGGGTGTTCTGCCTTCATCAAAGGCAACCCTTCTTTCCCCACATACATATTGCCTCTGTTTAGCCCATCTCCTGTCCTGCGTTGATTGAAATGTAACCCTTCTCCTCCAAGTTCATCTCTGTCAAGACCTGAACTCTGACTCATAGGTCGAAGCCCCATACCCACAGACACACCTACATACATAAGACAATCCTTAAAACTACTAATTCAAAACCAACTACGTCATCAGATTTTGGTGCTTAATTTTAGACTCTTCTTTAGTTCCTTCCGAGTCTGTCGTACGACCCAGACGCATCTACACGTTTCTGCAAAGAGACATTCCACATTTCCTTAATTTCTTTTTACCCGAGGCTGGTTGAAAGACTTTGAACTTTTCTATACCCTTTTCTGTTATTTCTTCTCCTTAAACGTACGTATTTGTACTCGTAAAATACATCTATAGGATGATGGAGGGGGGAGTCATCAGCGATGTTATATCCCTGGGATCATTGGAAATTTTTGGTCTTTCAACATCGGATAATAGCTAACTTTTACGTTATATTTTACTAGTATTTTCTTTCATTAAAGGGTGCGGTTTAGCTCAGTCGGTAGAGCATTAGTCTAGGAATCACAAGGTTCCAGGTTCGATACCGGCCCTCGCCAACTCAGCGTATGAATAGCACAGGTGTCTATGCTGTAAAGTGAGGAACTGATGGTAGATGTGGCGCTCCACCTCAGATGCTAAAATATTCTCCTTTGACTAGCGCTAGTGAATAGGGGATAGACTCCTCGCTGTCTAGCTGATACCGACTTTAGGCCGCCCCGCCGACTTTTTTTTATTTTATTATTTTTATTTCATTATTTTATGTTCTTTTGTCGCCATTTGGTTAAACTGATGCCCAATTCCCTCGCACAAGTGAGTAATGTCAGTGCAGGAGTATATTCTCCAGAGGTCAAGAATTGGAGCCTCACCACCAGATACAGGTTAGTGACACATCAAGAACAGCGTGTTTTTTTTTGTAGATGAAACAGTCGATGAACCGGGTTAGCCCAGTCGGTAGAGCGTTCGGCTAGAAACCATAAGGTTCCTAGTTCGATACCGGCCGTCGCCAACTCAGCGTATGAGTAGCACAGGGATCTGTGCGGTAAAGTAAGGTGGGGAAGGTGTGGCGCTCCACCTCAGATGCTAAAAACAATCTCCTTGCTCTAGCGCTAGTGAAAAGGGGATAGACTCCCTCGTTGATTGGCTGATACCGACTTTAGGCCAGACCTTTTTTTTTACTTATATATCCTTATAACACATCGGGTATATGAGAGAGAGAGAGAGAGAGAGAGAGAGAGAGAGAGAGAGAGAGAGAGAGAGAGAGAGAATAGGGATGGGATGAAGGGGCTTACTTGTTACTCTCTGCTTGATTCTACAGCTTCTAACTCGTCGGCCTCCATATTCTTCAGGGCTTATTACACGGGCTGATCCAGTGGGTTGCATCTTCGTGTTTGGGCTAATCATCCCTTATTTTAATAACACAACCTGACTTGTTGTTTTTCTTAAGTCTTTATTTAACAAAACCCAGCCCATCTTCAACCGTCGTGCTGGAGAAGCGACTCTCAGAGCAACAGAATTTCGAGTCCACTCGCTCTGAATCTCTGGTCAAATCTGACTAAAAATTCTCTCGCCTGTAATAGCGTTCTTTTAGGAAAGGTGAAGTCAGGGTCACTACCTACCAATAACCGTCGAGGCAATTTCCCGCTGCACCCCGTTATTTTTTTTAATCTAACGAACTCGATTAAAAAATATCTTGCTACAGGTATGTACATAAGTCATTGACTATCCATGAATTATGTAACACTAAGCCCCACCGACGGGGCTTTTCATGGTTTTGTGTCTCACAAAGTGCCTTATGTTTGCAACCATGTGTCAAATCTAAGCTAGGTTAATGTTAAGAGACACTTCATCATGGTGCGAATAGTTAGCAAGCTGATCTCGCAGTTCATTTACAAGTTCGATACTCACTTCTCATTTTGACATACTTGCAACCTTTTGCCAAATCGAAGCCATACTTAGATTTTAGGGATACTGCAAGGTGCGATGATTAATCTACACTAGCAGACCATTGAAAATGAGTTTGATTCTCACTGTGTGTCCCATTCTTTTTACATTGTGCCTAACTAAGTTAAGCTTACTAAATGAATAAAAACTGACACCGCAACACACACACACACAAACACATATACATTTACATTGGTTTGCAATGAAAAACACACACTCTGTATGTGTATATATATATATATGTATGTGTGTGTGTGTGTGTGTGTATGTATGTGTGTGTGTGTGTGTGTGTGTGTGTGTGTGTGAGAGAGAGAGAGAGAGAGAGAGAGAGAGAGAGAGAGAGAGAGAGAGATAACTATATGCATTTTCATTGGCTTGCAATGAAATACACAGACACACACATACAGGCAAAAACACGCATACACACACATACATGCGTTTGCATTGCTTTGCAATCAAATAGACATACATACATACATACACAGAGACACATATGCATTTAAATTGGTTTGCAATGAAACACACACACACACACACACACACTGTGTGTGTATCTAAGAGAGAGAGAGAGAGAGAGAGAGAGAGAGAGAGAGAGAGAGAGAGAGAGAGAGAGAGAGAGAGAGAGCTATATGCATTTACATTGGTTTACAATGAAATAAATACACATAAACACACATACAAGCGCAAAGATGCGCGCACGCACGCACACACACACATACACATACACACACATGCATTTGCATTGGTTTGCAATCAACACACACACACACACACACACACACACACACACACACACATACACGCGCTGAAACGAAATCCAGCGTTTGTTATTCGTTTGGTTATTTATCAGTTAACCAGAAGCAATTCGAGTATTTCCGCTTCCGGTGTGAGAGATGCAGAAGGAACGTAGCTTCAGTTTACAATTCTCCCGCGTTGCCGATCGTCTGTCTTGGGTGTTTATTTTGAGAGAGAGAGAGAGAGAGAGAGAGAGAGAGAGAGAGAGAGAGAGAGAGAGAGAGAGAGAGAGAGAGAGAGAGATCCAGCCTTTTTGTCGACTCCTCAGGACTTCCGGAATTTTCTTTCTTTCTTTCGTTTTCTTTAATTTTTTTTTGTAGGTGAGGGGAAAGAGACGAATAATCGCATTTGCTGATTTTTGTTTTCTTTTTGTTGTTGTTTTGTTTGTTCCTATTGTATTTGATTTCAAGACGCCATGCCATGGTGTAATGAATAACAAGTTTATCTCAAAAGCCATTGCTACTTTAATGCGTTCGATCCTCATGGACGTGGGGATCTTCACTTGTGGCAACGTACTGGGGTAAGCTCAGCTTCGGGTTATCATGCTACAAAACAGTCTTTCTCAACCATTTTTTTGGCCGTGACTCTCTTCAATCTATTGCGAGTTCTTTGTGGCTCCGCCATGCCAATTTGTTTTTGTTTTTTACCCCCCCCCCTTCTTGACCCTTATATTCCACAGCTTTATCAATTCTCTGGCAAGGTCCAGGTATTTGTCTATCTTTTCGTTTATTATTATATTATTATTATTATTATTATTATTATTAGCAAAATAAAAAAACACCCTCCGGGCGATGTAAAAATACATTTTTGAAAGATATTGCTTGAGAGGTGAAAGTTAAAAATTAAATGTCGGAGAGTTTGAACCATAAATGATGAAATCATATTTATTAAAGGAGTAAAAAAAATGTGTGTATGTATATGGCATGAACATGTGTTAATATATGGATGTGAATGGTTGTTGCAGAATACTGTTCATGGAACAGAAGAGATACTTGGTCGCCAACCCAGTTAATGGACTTAATCTCACCTCATCGCTGAAATGTAAAGCTCACATGGCTATGAACACCCAGAGAACTCCAGTAAGACTTTATGCCATTTTTGTACCCCCTTTTCACATAGGCTTTTTCAAAGAATAATATGTGCTCATTTTATCTGTTGAGACGTTTGTGTATTTTTGTAATTACCTCTTGTATGTATATTATGTATACTAGCAAAATAAAAACGCCCTCTGGGCGATGTAAAAATACATTTTTGAAGATATTGCTTGAGGAGGTGGAAGTTAAAAATTAAATGTCGGAGAGTTTGAACCATAAATCATAAAATCATCAAATTTATTAAAGGAGTAAAAAAACAAACAAACAACAAAAAAAAAAATTTGAAATCGAAACTAAGTTCTATTAACTTTGAATATCTATTAAAATAAAACAAACTATTTATATAATATATGATACTGGGGATGTATCTATTAAAACTTGTTTAAAAAAAAAAACAATGAGGACTGTCTAATGTTGCATGCTCAAATTTTGAGTGTATTTATTCTATGTTATGACGATTTCGGGTATAGTGACGTAAGCAGTGACGTAGTTTTTGTTACAGACAAAAACCGGAAGCGAATCTCCATTATTAATAGATTATTATTATTATTTTGTATGGCCGATCCTGTGTGTAGTGGAAATGTGTTAGTCACCAACTTCAATGAAAGAAAGTCTAAATAATATAATAGAGAACAATATTGGAGATTTAAAGAATCGGTAGATATACTAGGCTCAGATAATATGTTCAGTAGGTCTAGCATAGAATTAAACACAATATGGGAAACATAGATAAGAAGAGTGACTTTCTGCCTTGAGTAAGAATATTAGTTTGCAAATGTTTTGTAAACAAAGATGAACATCAATGAAAACTTAGATGCAAAAGATAATAAATCAGAGCTTTTTTTGAGAATGATAATGTTAGAATAATTTTGATATATATATATTTACCAACCCTTCCGCATGAGCAGGATGTGACACAAGGTCAATTTCTTACGCGGAGTTTAACAGGTTTGAATTCAGAGTTTCCCTTCTCCTAGCCATGGTTAAAGAGTCCAGTCTCTCCTGCTATTTATCCATAGCTGGAGGGAGAATTGGATTCATACCCTTCCCAAGGATATTAGCGCCATGTGAAATGCCAACGGCTTCGTCCAAGAATTGAACTCGCGTTGACGAGTCCATTTCCTACGACTCTAACCATTAGACCACGCGCCTCCATTATTTTGATATATAAGGTGTGCTGGAGGCCACAACTTAAATTTATAGACTCTCCGTGGCTGCGTGAATTCAATCGGCCAACCAACACACTCAATACGTTGGTGCAAAGGCGTTCAGTTGCTCGTGCTTAACACGGACGAACGGATCAACAATCAAGGATTCTGCTTAACACTGAGGAACACAAGGATCTTAGGATTCAATATACACGGACCAACGGGAACTTTGTGCCACAAGGGATCTCCACTGTAGAGTGCTCTCACCTGCAGCTTAAAAATGACCACAAGAATCTTAACAGATAATTTGAAGCTCTCTAAATTTTTAAAGAAATAGCCGTGGCAGCGAGTAATGTTTCATCGTCATCATCATTTCACACAATTAGTACGAATATCCATGACAATCTCTCGCCAACATTCTCTATCATTCATTATCCCCGGGAGGTCATCCGTGCAGCATCCAGTATATGTGCAGAACTGGTCAAAGTAGGTCCACATTGGCATGTCCATGTGTTGGTTTCCACAGGACAACGTCGCTCATGAGTTCGCCCTTGCTTCTTAAGCAGTGTCCAGCATGTCTTGTTCGTCTCACTCATTGTCCCCGGGAGCTCCTCCGTGCAGCATCCAGTATCCGCGCAGAACTGGTCAAAGTAGGTCCTGGACGGCCCACATTGGCATGTTCATGTGTTAGTTTCCACAGGACAACATCGCTTATGAGTTCGCCCTTGCTTCTCCAGCAGTGTCCAGCATGTATTGTTCCTCTCACTCATTGTCCCCGGCAGCATCCAGTATCCGCGCAGAGCTGGTCAATGTAAGTCCTTGGTGGACGGCCCACATTGGCATGTCCATGTGTTGGTTTCCACAGGAGAACGTCACTTATGAGTTTGTCCTTGCTTCTCCAGCAGTGTCCAGCATGTCTTTTTCCTCTCATTCGGATGGTTTGTGATATAGGGGACAAGTGGCCGTACAGCTGCTTTCTTTTCGGGTGTTATTTCCACGACTTGTTCAAGATTGTGCAGCTCCCATCTAGCTTATTCTCCAGGCGCCTCGTTAGGGTCCCAGTGGTACAGCCATACAGCAGCACTGATACAACCATAGCTTGAAAGAATTGTCGTTTTAACTTGTCAGCGAGTAATGTTTAACCAGGGTTAACAACAGGGCAAACGAAATCGGGTTAACTTTGTATTAATCTCTTTGGAAAAGGCATGAACTCACATCTTCTTCTTCTTTGGTCGGTTGCAAGGTTACCTCAAGGTTGCACAACCGGTTTTCGAGATATTCAGAGTGACCAGATAGATTTTAGGTAGACCTCATACAAATTCGTAAGTGACGTTCTCCTGTGGACACCTACAGATGGACATACCAGCATACCTACATAAATCAGTTCTGTTAGGATTCTGGTAACTGCGATGACAGATAGGGACGGTTTGGTGTGTGTGTGTGTGTGTGTGTATGTGTGTGTGTGTGTGTGTGTGTGTGTGTGAGAGAGAGAGAGAGAGAGAGAGAGAGAGAGAGAGAGAGAGAGAGAGAGAAACTTCTACCAATGCAAAAAGAACGAAATGTGTGTGTGGGGGGTAGTACATTCAGAAGGCTGGAAAGGATTGATGACAAGAAGAAGAAGAAGAAGAAGAAGAAGAAGAAGAAGAAGAAGAAGAAGAGAAACGAGCAGAAGAGAAGCAAGAATAACAAGGGAATGGTAAGTTCAAGTGAGAGAGAGAGAGAGAGAGAGAGAGAGAGAGAGAGAGAGAGAGAGAGAGAGAGAGAAGAAGAAGAAGAAGAAGAAGAAGGAGGAGGAGGATTTTTTTTATTTAAGGTAGAAATAAGAAAAGGGATTTGGGGACGATAATTCTATAAAACAACGATAACGAAAGGCACAGCATTAATCGTTCGTGTGTTTCATATCTCATGGGATTTTATATTGGAATGTCCATCTATGGTCAATCAGTTAGGATGAAGCTTCAATAAGCGGAATAAATATTTCTCCTCTTCCTCCTCCCCTCCTCCTCCTCTCCTTCCTCCAATCATAAACGACTATAAAGACCGCGGAGGTGTCAACAGGTTTATTTTGAGACAAAAAAAGATGTAAAAGAGAAATAAACAATAGAAATGAAAGACAATTCAATAAAAGAATCGGCGGAAAAAAAAGTGAATAAAAAAATCGATAAAATAATGAAGATAGGAACAAACAAACAAACAAACAAACAAACAAACAAACAAATAATAAAAAGAATTTCGGAAAAAAAAAGTTGTAAAGTTAAAAGGAATAAATGTTTATAAATTTGGAAATCGGATTTAAATCGATAAATTCCTGGAAAGGAAATATCTCTTTCGTGCTGAGTTACTTCTGAATACCTGCGATATATGTGAAGCTTAATTCATGTACCTTAATAAAACATAGGGATATATATATATATATATATATATATATATATATATATATATATATATATATATATATAATTTAATATACCAAACTTGTTGGTAAATCTTCGCGGTGAGAAAAAACCCAGCAAATAGTTTGATTGTAAAAATATACTACCAAACATCAACCGGGGAGAAAAGATTTTTTGTAAAAAAGAAAAGACCAAGATAATCGTACCAACAAAAAATCTATTAGTAAAATATTTTGGCCAAAAGAAAAACAATTTATATGCATATATATATAATATATATATATACATACAAACCTGCCAGGAGACTAAAGCTAATAAGTAAAAAGTGCTCAATACCTAAGTAGAGCAAATAATAAAGATAAATCTAATGAGTCAGACGAACCTACTAAAAGTTTCGCTTAATGCTCTTCAGGGCTAAGATCTGACTCTTAGCCCTGAAGAGCATTAAGCGAAACTTTTAGTAGGTTCGTCTGACTCATTATATATATATATATATATATATATATATATGACTCCATTCCCATACCATTAGAAGTTATTGACAAATGGAACCACAAGGTTCCTGGTTCGATACCGGTCATTGCCAACTCAGCGTATGAGTAGCACAGGGGGCTGTGTGGTAAAGTAAGGAGTTGATGGTAGGCGTGGCGCTCCACCTCAGACACTAAAAACGATCTCCTTGGTCTAGCCCTTGTGAAAAGTGGAATTAACTTTCAAAGAATTCCGATAAAAATATTAAAGCTTAAAGAAATCTCGAATTAATGTCAGAAGAAACTGAGTCTATGGGCAAAGTGTTTTTGCTTCCGATCGACATTTGTGTGTGTGTTGATAAACAAAATTTTTGAAGAGAGAGAGAGAGAGAGAGAGAGAGAGAGAGAGAGAGAGAGAGAGAGAGAGAGAGAGAGAGAGAGAAGTCGAGTGAATTAAGTGGCTTTCACTCAATTTCTCTGTCTGTCTGTCTGTCTGTCTCTCTCTCTATATATATATATATATGCGAAGAAAGGAAGTGAATCCGACGGTATGTAGTATATTAGAAAAAAAACCCAAAAAAACACAGGTTTAAATGGGTTAAGTGGTGAGTTTATTGGCCGACGATGCAGTGTTTCGATCTATTAATTAGATCATCTTCAGGGTATTTGTTGGTATATGGAAGGTGATAAGAAATTACTTATCACACAATAACGAGAAAAGCGAGTGGTAGTTATTGTTATTCAGCCTGTTTAAAATTTTTTTGAGGTTTGAAAAAAAAAGGGACGGTTTTGAGATATGACGTCAAATATTCTTTTTTATGGCGTGAGTATGGGACGGCATAGGGTCCTGAAGATGATCTAATTAATAGATCGAAACACTGCAGCGTCGGCCAATAAACTCACCACTTAACCCATTTAAACCTGTGTTTTTTCATTTTTCCTAATATACTATATATATATATATATATATATATATATATATATATATATATATATATAAGATTCGCGCTATTGCGAGAAACTTGAGTCGGTATATTTTAAACCTTTCGATTTTAATCGTCTATTTAGCTCTTTATATTGAGCACTTTTTTTTATCGATTTTAGTGAAAAAATCCCGAAGTAAATAAGATTGTATACTTATTTTGCTTGGTGGATTTAATGGTAACTGCATATTATATATATTATATATATATATATATATAATATATATATATATATATATATATATATATATATGTATGTGTGTGTGTGTGTGTGTGTGTGTGTGACAAATGTAAAATTGTAAGAATGAATATAACGAATTGTATGTACTGATGAACGAAACTTTTGAGAAAAAAAACAGTTTCTTAACCAATTAGATCAATTAGTAGGTAACTTAGTAGATAAATGATAACACCGGCAAATATACATAACCTTTTGAATCTAATTATTGCTAGGTAGAATAAATATATATTTACCAACCCCTCCGCACGAGCAGGATGCGACACAAGGTCAATTTCTCCTTTTCTAGACTGGTTACCTAGCCATGGTTAAAGAGCCCAGTCTGCTCTGCTATTTACCATAGCTGGAAGGAGAATTGGATTCATACCTTTCCCAAGGGTATTAGCATATGAAATGCAAACAGCTTCGACCAGGAATTGAACTCAGCTCGACGTGTTTAATTTCCTACGACTCTAACCATTACATCACGCGCCTCCACTAGGTAGAATAAATAGGGTTTTCCATCCGTATAAAATCATTATTAAATTGGCCAGTTGTAAGTTAATCGGTTATTTCCTATAACTCTAACATAAACAAAGGGACCACTCTTGACTCTTTCCCATTAAACTAACCCTAAACCCTAACCCTAAATACTAACCCTAACTCTAACCATAAACCCTAACCCTAACCCCGTCTTCTTTTTTCCTAGTAGATCAATAAATAAATAAATAATTTATCAATCAAGAGTGGTTCCCCTTTGTTTATGTTAGACTTATAGGAAATAACCAGTTAATCTATAACAATAGAGTCAGTGTACAATTTTTGTGTTGTATGAATACTGCTAGTGTTATGCACGTTGAAGGTAGGTAGGCACGAACAGCACTAAGCAATAGCAAATTTGTACGCTAGCCACAGCATGAGGTTAGGTTTGTGCGTAGCTCCTCAGGTTAATTGGACTTTATTTAGATCTTCCTAGGTAGGAGGTCAGAAAATATCTCCATAGATATATGTGGTTAAGAATAGAGGAAAAAGTGCTATAAAAACAAATGTGTGCTGTATAAATTGTTTCAAATAAAGGACTGAAGATGTCGCACTTAATGTGAAACGAAACATTTCCTCTGCTTTTGCTTGTTTGAGTTGTTTTGTCCACACTTTTTCCTTTATTCTTGACCACATTGTGTCGGATTTATTCATAGATACATGTGAAATACGTACATAGATAGATGTGCATATTTCAGTGTCTAAATCCAATATTCCATATTCCATATTACCATGTTTGATATGGAATTACGATGAGGAATATAATATATATATATATATATATATATATATATATATATATATATATATATATATAGGTCTATGTATGATTATATGTGGATATGCGTATATATGGAATATATGTATTTTTATATTGTTTTAATGTTCTTATTTTTCTAACATTAATATTCCATATGATATACGACATATCTTTATTAACTTTTCGTTCTCAGCTTATTCACGTTAAAGCATGCGCCATTATATGTTCTTCGCCTTCCATTTTTGCACATGCATTGATCACGTCATTTGCTTTTCGTAAACAAACGCGCATATGAAAATTAACGGTTAACAGCATCAGATTCACATAACCAATATACACTTAACATCTTTCATTTTGTTCCTCACCTAACAGTGTCCTAGAGATGGTATAAAATACCGAAATACTTAAGTATTGACACTAAAAATTGTTTCCTGATCGTAACATCCTGTGTTTGTTATATTTTTTTAAATATTTTCTTTTCATGTTTGATATATTTACTTAGGAGCTATTGAAAAATAGTTCAATATGTAAAAAGTATTATAAACTTGATTTAACCCCCCTCTCTCTCTCTTTCATTTGTTTTTTCTTTCTTTCTTTCTTTCTTTCCTATATCAAACCTCTAATCCTACGCTCTACCATTGAAGCGTAAGTGCATATTTACTCGGTTCTTGTACCTTTTAAATTCGGCCAATTTAAACCATTGAATCTCCTCGGGGTCCGAGCGGCAATTTTTAATGGCTTTCTCTTGGATAGTGGCAAGAAACTGGTCGGAGTTACGTCCATCGCCGTCACATATCAAACAATTTGGCTCCGATTTCTCTGTCGTCTCGTGTTGCCCAAGAGGGTATATGGACATTGGCCAGCGACTATCCAACACGACGGTGATTTCATCTACAGCGTCACCGACATACCCCAGGATTGACCAGCTAGAAAACAGTTTTCTCGAGTCTAAATAATTCTGATCAAGTCTTACAAGTATTAAGTACACACACCAACTAATGTATTAGAGATGAACACGTCATTAAACCCCTATCTTATTATAATGGCGATTGTGTTTTTTTCTGTCTGTAACCGAAACTCCAGAGTGGTAGTACCTGTTAGGGAACTATCTATGAGTTAAATAGAAAAGTTTAGTTTTAGAAAATGTGTTAAAAAATTGAGTTAAAGAAAATTTGGAATAGAACAAAACGTCATCAGCATAAAATAACCCAACAAGGGTTGACATACCGTAAAATAAAAAAAAGAAAAAAGAAAAAAAGAACAAAAAAACAATATCAACAAAACTGGAACAATAATCTGTGTCTCTTACGATAAAATTGGGGGTCCAAAATCTGAATATTAAATATTTGCCTGTTATAATCAGGATTTGAACTCGGATCGCCGGGTTAAATAGAAAAAATGAGTTTATCAAAAAAAAAAAAAAAAAAAAAATTGAGTATCCGTTAAGAATGTATTTATTTCAAAACTTTATCGGCATTAAATGACCCACTGAGGTTGATATGCCGTAAAACAAAACAAACCAAACTGAAACTATATTACTACTCAATTCACAATTCCCTTTAGTCATTTACGTCACATTCTCCATGATTCTATTTTTATTTAAACCTCCATTATTAATAAAATTGTTTTACATTATTAATACCGTTGACCATATCTACACACTAGGATATTTACCACGTAACCCCACGTGTATGGGTTAGGCACAAGGCCCTATTAATGTGGGATCACCCATGAACGGAAGCTCATGGGTGGCGGGTGCAAAAAATGCGTTGATCCCGTCAACATTCACCCTCAATAAAAACAGCCCTGCCCCTTTAAATCAAGAGGACAGGTGTTGCCTGGGGGGATGGCCCCCTGGAATCAACGATGTTAGCTTGTACGGTCCAGGGCCGAAGCCACTGGACATACGGCTCCGAAGAACCGTACCTACAGGTATTTGCCTCTCATCCCACTTATGAGGGTGTGACACAAGGACATTTTTATGTGGGCACACCCACAAGCCGAAGCTCATTGGTGGTAGGTGGAAAAATTGCGTCGATCCCGTCGGAATTCTCCCTCAAGGGGGGACCTCAGGCGCTGGGCAATAAACCCAGCCCTGCCCCTTTAAGTCAAGGGGGCAGGTATTGCCTGGGAGGATAGCACCCTGGGATCGACGCTATTAACTTGTAAAGATCCAGGGCCGACGCCTCTGGATTCCCAGCTCGTTGGCCGGATGTACATACTAATAACATGCAATTGTATTTATATATACAACAAAATAAGTGTGAGTAGGAATGCTAATTTGCATATTGATATTAACAATTTGGTTTTAATAAATATGAGCTTAGTATTATTGAGTTCTAATTGTTTGGTTTTATCTTAATGAATATGGGCAAAAATCTATTTTTCGATCATACCCCTCTCTGTTTCAAATCTTTTTTATCTGCATTCTTATTTAGTGTCATTACCCTTTCTAATTCAATATGATATTGAATTACATTAAAACTTAGAGGGTGCATATATTTGCTAATTAGAATAAAAAAAACTGCTTCAAAACTAATTAGATCAATTAGATGACTTAAAGTAACTAATGATAATAATAATTTGCAAACAATTATAGGTTCAAGTAACTATTCTTAATACAAATAATTGGTACACAGTTATATGGTTTCAAGTATTCCTATCTAATACTAATAATTTGCACAAAGTTGTATGGTTTCGAATATTCCTATCTTACATCATTAATTAGGTGTCAGTCTGTCTGTAACCGAAACTACGTCACTGCTTACATCACAATACCCTTAGGAATTACGTAAGTTTATCAATGTGGATTTAATCTATTGTTAAAATATTTAATACATAGAATAAAATAAATCTTATTTTATCTTCGATGTCTCTATGAAAATTTGAGTTATATTTGCCTAAAAAAAAAACATGTTATTAGTACGTTTTAAATCCTGCAATATGTTTATATATCACTACGAAATAAAGGTTTACATAATATATGGTGTGGTTAATTTGCATACTGGTTTTAACAAAACCAGTTTTAATAAATAACTTCTTGGTGTTATTGATCTCTAATACTATTGTTTTATTCTCAAGCGTATGAATGATTTTATATAGAAACCATTTAAAATATAATCAGAATAAGTGTAATCTTTTTATATGCGTTCTTATTTAATTTCGTTAGTCTTTCTAATCGAATCTATTTCATTACATTAAAACTTAAATACGCCCGGAGAGCGCATATTCTTGCTAGTGTATATAAAAATTTTCAGGCGATTTGTCTTGATGATAAGCGTCTAATACGCTGCTGTGAAACCAATAGTAACAAACATCTTTTGCTGGCATAGTACTATATATATATATATATATATATATATATATAGGTGTGTCAAAAAAGTATCGAGATTTTTTTGTACTCTTTGACACACTTTGTATTCTGAAAAAAAAATGTTCCATTTATTTTTCATTTTTATCTTGATAAATACAGCTTTAAACTTGATACTTTTTTGAACACCTTGTATTCTGAAAAAAATTAATGAATGGAACGTTATTTTTTTCAGAACACAAGGTGTGTCAAAAAGTACAAAAAATCTCTATACATTTTTTTACACATTATATATATATATATATATATATTAAACTTGCAAATCGTCGTCAAAATTAAAACGAAAACTTATTTGGTGATGCATGACAGTTTAACTACAGTGTATGAATGAACTTTTTTGTGAATTGGGTTACGGTTTAGGGTTTTGGGGATTAAGGTTGTTTTTAATTACGTATTGCTTAAAAAAACAACAACAACGAAAAACCCCAAATTACCATACATTTAATTAACCATTGATATTAATTATTGAATCCAACGGTAGACACATTAGTCTCAGTTGTTTGTGTTAGTATTGCAATGCATAATTTCAATTAAACTTGGTTTTAAAAAAATATTTTTTAACATAACATGTATAGTAATTTTTTTTTTTTTGTTTTTTGTTTTTTAAAGCAATACGTAATTAAAAACAACAACATGGATCACCAAATAAGTTTCCATTTTAATTTTGACGACGATTTGCAAGTTTAACTATACCTATTGATAATGAAGATTTCTGTTAATAATGGAGATTCGCTTCCGTTTTTTGTCTTAACAAAAACTGCGTCACTGCTTACGTCACATTACCCAACACATAATCCAACGTCATAACATAGAATAATATACTCAAAATATGAGCATACAACGTTAGACAATCCTCATTTTCAATAAATAGATGCCCGGCGTTATATATTTATATAAAGATTGTTTTATTCTAATATAATATTTAAAGTTATCGGAACTGTTTCCATTTCAAATTGTCTTTCTTTCTTTTTTTTTTTTTACTCCTTTAATAAATTTGACGATTTTACATACTTATCTTACACACTCTATATTGACATCCCCACAGGCAATATCTTTCAAAAAATTATTTTTACATCGCCCAGAGGGTGTCTTTTTATTTTGCTAGTATATATAATATGGGTGCTATATCAATAAACAGTAAATATCGTGGATTGAGCATTTATTTCTAACTTAGGGTAGCGTGGACATGGATTGACGTTTTGTCTATTTAACAGTATGTCGAGATGCATTATCATGAACGGAAATTATTTTACTAGCAAATTACGCATCCGGGCGATGTAAAAATTTTTTTTGAAAGATATTGCCTGAAGGGTGGGAGTTAAAAATTCAATGTCAGAGAGTTTGTACCCTAAGTAAGTAAAATCATCAAATTTATTAAAGGAGTAAAAAAATAAAACAATTTGAAATGTAAACTTTAATATATATTAAAATGAAACAAACTATATATAGATATATAATACCAGACATGTATTTATTAAAACTTGTTTCTAAAAAACAAACAATGAGGATCATCTAATGTTGCATGCTTAAATTTTGAGTGTACTTATTCTGTTATGATGATTTTGGATCATGTGACGTAAGCAATGACGTAGTTTTTGTTACAGACAAATAAAGAGCGAATCTCCATTATTAATAGATATTCAAACTTTTATTAATTCATTGATCCCAACAACGTGCAAAATTGGCTGAAAATTTTTGTTGTTTGAGGAACATTTGGAAACTACTCGCTTAGAAGTTTAATTTGGCACTCGTGATGAGCTTGATTCTAACACGTCCCCCATTTTTTGTGGCCTTGAGCCGGACTATGTTAAACTTAGTAAATATCTTACTCCCTTGTCATCTATGTTAGAATGGAGTAGAAAGGATTTTAATATATATATTTATCACTCTCTCTCTCTCCATCACTCTCTCTCTCTCTCTCTCTCTCTCTCTCTCTATCACACACACACACACACACACACACACAGACACACACACACACACACACACACACTCTCTCTCTCTCTCACTCACACACAGATACACACACATACATACATGCACATATATACACAGTGAATTAAATGATCATTCTCTTTAGCGGTTCGCGCCTAACTTTTCTCTGACTCTCTCTTTCTCTCTCTCTCTTTCTCTCTCTCACACACACACAGACACACAGACAGACAGACAGACACAGACACAGACACACACACACACACACACATACAACACATACATCCGCAGTGGCTTAAATAATTATTCTCTTTGGCGGTTTCCTTCAACTTTTTCTCTTACAGTAACTCTCTCTCTCTCTCTCTCTCTCTCTCTCTCTCACACACACACAAACACACACACACACACAACACACACACACACAGACACACACACAACATACGCATACGCAGTGGCTTAAATAATTATTCTCTTTGGCGGTTTCCTTCAACTTTTTCTCTTACAGTAATCTCTCTCTCTCTCTCTCTCTCTCTCTCTCTCTCTCTCACACACAACACACACACACATATGCACGCACACATGCACGTCCGGTGTCTTTTAAACTTTCTATTTTCAAACTTTTTTTTAAAAGACATTTTGCTTTAGGGGGAAATGTTGATAAGAAATTGAAAATGTACTTAAATAAAATTTTAAAAAATAAATTAAAGACAAGAATATATATAAAAAAAAAAACCTTTTTTTTATTCTTTTTATTTATTTTTTATTTTTATCTTTATAAACGGCTGCTTATTTTCTTTCTTTCTTTTTTTTTATAAGAAATTATCTTTCTTCTTTTTTTTTTAACGTAACTAATTACCCACCAGACCCGAACATTACCGAAATCCTAAAGCTTCAACTCTAACCCCTAACCGCACCCAAGTCTCTATCCCAGATCTCCCGCCTCGCTGTTACTCTCTTAATTTGATCAAAAAATAGATCGTAAGCGTCCTGGGAATATATGCGTCTGGTGGCAGGCCGCTGGGTTCAGGTTAGTGGTGAGAAAGATAAGGGGTCGGTCGGGTGGGCAAGCAATAGCTAGGGCGGAAAACGTCTTGGTTAGGCAACGGCTGAGGTTGTATTAAGATTTGCTAGAAAGAGAGTAAGGACGACGGGAGAAGAGGTCGTTTGGCTGGCTGCCCAGGTTTGTCGCCTCGTTGGTCAGGTCATATGGCGACGGTTCTAGCATCGCTACCGACCACCTACAGTCAGTGCTGCTGTCACTATTTGAAACAACGAACCCAGGAAGGAAATGTCGGATGAGATTGGTTAGAGTGAGTTGGGGAGGGTTTTTGATGAGTGCAATACTGAGAGAGAGAGAGAGAGAGAGAGAGAGAGAGAGAGAGAGAGAGAGAGAGAGAGAGAGAGAGAGAGAGAGAGATGTGCCAAACTGAGTGAAAGAAGCCAGAGAGAGAGAGAGAGAGAGAGAGAGAGAGAGAGAGAGAGAGAGAGAGAGAGAGAGATGTGCCAAACAAATTGAGTGAGTGAGAAAGCCAGAGAGAGAGAGAGAGAGAGAGAGAGAGAGAGAGAGAGAGAGAGAGAGAGAGAGAGAGATGTGCCAAACAAATTGAGTGAGTGAGTGAAGAACCAGAGAGAGAGAGAGAGAGAGAGAGAGAGAGAGAGAGAGAGAGAGAGAGAGAGAGATGTGCCAAACAAAGAGAGAGAGAGAGAGAGAGAGAGAGAGAGAGAGTGAGTGAAAGAAACCAGAGAGAGAGAGAGAGAGAGAGAGAGAGAGAGAGAGAGAGAGAGAGAGAGAGAGAGAGCTATTGTCAGAGAAAATGAGGGGAACCGCCAAAGAGAATAATTATTTAACCCACTGTATATGTATGAGTTGTATGTGTGTGTGTGTGTATGCGTCAGTGTGTGTGTGTGTGTGTGTGTGTGTGTGTGTGTGAGAGAGAGAGAGAGAGAGAGAGAGAGAGAGAGAGAGAGAGAGAGAGGGGAGGGGGAATGGTTTTAGAGAAAAATAAAACAAGTTATATATAGGGTGTGTCCTCAAGTCTTGCAGCAGAGTAGAGAGAGACCGAGGAAACACACACACACACACACACACACACAGAGAGAGAGAGAGAGAGAGAGAGAGAGAGAGAGAGAGAGAGAGAGAGACAGACAGACAGACAGACAGACAGACCTACTGGCTGAGAAAAATGGGGGGTAAACAGCCAAAGAGTATGATTATTTCATCCACTGTGTATGTATATATGTGTGTGTGTGTGTGTGTGTGTGTGTGTGTGTGTGTGAGAGAGAGAGAGAGAGAGAGAGAGAGAGAGAGAGAGAGAGAGAGAGTATAGAATAAGAATAAAACTGATTTGTGAGATAAACAAAGAAATGACAGGAGACGTTTGAGTGTAATGGTTATCCTCACAAGAAAGGGACCCAGCGAGACGAGTTCAAATCCTATACGTGGCCTTTTGCATTTCACATAATTCTAAAATCTTTGAATCCAACTATTCTCGCTCCAGGTATGGGTAAATAGTAGGTTGTAATGCCTTGTGCCATAAATTCCCTTGTCTTTGCTCCATCTGTCGGAGCTCCTCTCTTGTCCATTTTAAGAATGGTCCAGAGTGGAAATGGAGGTTGATTGGTTAAACTTGCAAATCATTAAAACGGAAACTTATTTGGTGGTGATCCATGACAGTTTAATTACAGTGTATGAATGAACTTTTTTGCGAATTGGGTTATGGTTTAGGGGTTTGGGAATTAAGGTTGTTTTTAATTATGTATTGCTTAAAAAAAAACAACAAAAACACAAAATTACTATACATTTAAAGTTGAAAAATAATTCTTTTTAAACCAAGTTTAATTGAAATTATACATTGCAATACTAACACAAACAACTAAGACTAATGTGTCTACCGTTGGATTCAATAATTAATTTCAATGGTTTTAATTAACCATTGAAATTAATTATTGAATGTATAGTAATTTGTTGTTTCTTTTAAAGCCTTACGTAATTAAAAACAACCTTAATCCCCAAACCTCGAAACCATAACCCAATACGCAAAAAATTTCATTCATACACTGTAGTTAAACTTTCACGGATTACCACCAAATAAGTTTCCATTTTAATTTTGACGACGATTTGCAAGTTTAGCCGGTTGGTTATATCCATCGAGCATTATACAATGAAATTTTTAGAAAAGATTCAGCAAATAAACTACAGACTCCACAGACACAGACACACACACATACACATATATAAATATTTATTTATATAAACGCACACAGAGAGAGAGAGAGAGAGAGAGAGAGAGAGAGAGAGAGAGAGAGAGAGAGAGAGAGAGAGAGAGAGAGCATCGGGGAGCTAAACATATAGTAGATAGGTGTTAAGGTGGAATAGATGTTTTTTGTGTGTCGGTGTCTGTGTCACTGTGTGTAGAGACAGAAGAGATAGTAGGTTTGTGTGTGTGTGTGTGAGAGAGAGAGAGAGAGAGAGAGAGAGAGAGAGAGAGAGAGAGAGAGAGAGAGAGAGAGAGAGAGGGTACTTTCCGACAGCGACTACAGCGCACTTGACGACACAAATCAATAGCAAAGGCCCGAGGGTGGATAGATGGGATGGGAAGAGACAGTTTTGACCGACCAGTCAGTCAACAAAGAGAAAAAAAAAAAACTCCAACTTGCACTAACGTCGTCTCTACTGATCGTGTTTTCCCTCCCTTACTTTTTGATTTATTTTTTTCACCCCTCTCTGTCTCTGTGT
>CM042145.1:26040877-26075877 GCA_023376005.1 Doryteuthis pealeii | reverse complement strand
GAATTTAACGGGACAGGGATACATGCTCTCATTCGAAGGTGTAACATTGCTATTGAGAGAAACAGTGACTATGTGGAGAAGTAGGGATGTGATCCACAGATGACCAGCTTCATTTTGATGTATGATACATGTTCCTGTGTTGGTAATTATACCTGTCCTAAACTAAATGGCATTACCTTTTGACTCACCCTCATATATATATATATATATATATATTATATATATATATATATATATATATATATATATGGCATTTTATCAGGCCCGCCGACGGTACTTGAATTTGTTTGTTCAAACGTAGGTAGGTTACAAAATTTTTGTTAAACTGTAGGTATGTTACAAAATTTCGTGCGTGTGAGCATTTCAGTTGTTACTTACGCGATCCCGAATTTTCACTTGTTACGACTGCTTGAAAAAGCTTTCTGTCCCCTTTTGAGATACATGTAACGTATTGAACACAATAATAATGTGGCCCGCGCTCGTTATTTTTTCAATTATCCGACCCATGGGGAAAAAGTATGGCGATTCCTGATTTATACCTTTGGAATTATTTTGAATACATTGAAGTGTTTGTTGGTTTAACCCATTTTTGGCATAAGATCATTTGTAGAGCACTCAGCTACAATGCCATTCAATGACCTACAGAATAGTCAAACTATTTCTCGGTAAGTACTTGTTTTTATTACCTTTAGGCTATAAGATCATTTGTCGGAAGCGGATGGGACTCTAACGCTGAATTCACAACTGACCCATTGTAAGACTTTTTTTTTATAAACGGACTTAACTCTTTGCCTACCAAATTTTCCCCACGGCTGTACCAACATTTCTTGTTTTCTTACCTGTCTGGTGGGATATTTCAAAGTTCGCTATTTACCTCAGAACTCAATCTATTCAAATAAAATCGTAATATTTTAGTAATCTGAGTCCTTTATAAGGAACTAACCACCATCCGTTTAAGGTAGGATCGCAATGGTGGGAGAGCCGCTGTGAGCGGCTAAGAGTTGGCAAAGAGTTAAACCTCAACACTTTTAATGTAGCGAATAGAGATTAATTTCATTATACAGTCATACACTGATTGTTTCTTTCTTTTTGAAATCAAGAAACCGGATTTCTTGTAAAATTCTCTTTCATTAAGCCCATGAATTGTTATAATAAATGTTGTAGAATATGAATTGCTCGTTTCAGGAGGCTGAAAAACCCACGTGTTATCCAGTGGGTTGGCAAAGCTCGGAGAGGCTGTTTATTTTTTGGTGGGGAAGGGTACTGAAAGTTCAACTTTCAGTGGAATTTGGAGTTCCCTTTTTTATTGTAAAAAATGAATAAATAAAAAATGCTATTAATACTACTAGTGTAAAAGAAAAATGCTATTATTACATGTGTTAAAAATATTACTAATACTATTAGTATTAATATAATTAGTTAAAATACTACTAATACTATTAGTATTAATATAATTAGTTAAAAATACTACTAATACTATTAGTATTAATATATTTAGTTAAAAATACTACTAATACTATTAGTATTAATATAATTAGTTAAAAATACTATTAATACTATTAGTATTAATATAATTAGTTTAAAATACAACTAATACTATTAGTATTACAAAATCAATAACAATAGACAGATTGTCGAGAAGAATAGTGAAAAGGCTTCTGCAAAGCAATGGTTTTACAAAGTTGAATTTGTAGAGCTGCTGGTGTGTTTAACCAGGCTTCTCGGAGGCAAAAAAGAAGACGTGGTTTCGAATCTTACCGAAACTTGATTATTTAATATTATTTTCGACCGACACTGTTCGTAACATAATGCATCAAATTGAGATATATGTAACGTATCTGTGTCAATTTAAGGAAGATATATATTAATTAGTATACTTATCTACTTCTTGTTGTTTTACTTATCTGTTGAGCTGGATCCGTTGTTGGGATGGCATTCTCTCTGTTGTTCGGGTCTGGAACGACTTGTTTCTCGGGATGTCTTGTCTTGTGTCGTTGCTTAGTTTTTAATTAACGAACACAAGACTTGATGTTTTTTCTTAAGAGCTTTTTCAGTATTATGTCAGGTTTATGAGTTTGAGCTGTAAATCACTAGGTCTGGTACCACTTGGGATCTTCTTAGGATGTCTTGTCTTGTGTCGTTTGCTTAGTTTTTAATTAACGAACACAAGACTTGATGTTTTTTCTTAAGAGCTTTTTCAGTATTATGTCAGGTTTATGAGCTTGAGCTGTAAATCACCAGGTCTGGTACCACTTGGGATCTTCTTGGGATGTCTTGTCTTGTGTCGTTGTTTAGTTTTTAATTAACGAACACAAGACTTGATGTTGCCATTTTTTTTCTTCTTCAGCGCCTTTGATTTTCCAGTCCCAAGCTGCCCATAGAAAATGGCCTCACAGGACAGACTGCATCTTGCGTCTGTCCCCTTTTGAGATATATGTAACGTATCTGTGTCAATTTAAGGAGGGTATATGTTAATTTCTACACTTATCTTTTTCTTATTGTTTTACTTATCTGCTGATCTGGATCTGTGTATCTGCTATTTTGGATCTAAGTTGCAGGTTTGTTGTTGGGCTGGTATTCTCTCTGTTCTTCGGTTCTGGAGCCACTTGTTTCTTGGGATATCTTGTCTTGTGTCGTTGCTTAGTTTTTAATTAACGAATACAAGACTTGATGGTTATTTTTCAGCGCCCTTTATTTTCTAGTCCCAAGTTAACCATCCAGAAATGGCCTCGGGGGACAGACCGCTTCTTCCGTCCGTCTCTTTAAAACACCTCTGCCAGACCCCCAACTTTCTCCATTTTTCACTCTTCACACTGTTGTCCCGGCTCGGCCAATTAGAAGCCAAGGTTAATGACCTACACGTCAGCATTCATCCGTCGAACTAATTCTGTTTTTTTTTCGTTATTAAACACTTGCATAACACGTCAACCCACCGCTGACGTCACACACCGACTTCCACACTCATTATTTTACATGTTCATCTTAGAAAAAAAAAATTCACGTCCCAAGTTCCCCATTGAGAAATGGCCTCGGAGGACATACCGCATTTTGCGTCTATCCTCTTCAAACAACCAGTCAAATCTCTCCAACCCTCTACTTCAAAAACTTAGGCAAGATTTCCCTCTTTCGCACTATCTCTCTAACTCTTCGCATTGTCAATCAGAAGCAAAATTAATCACTCTACTTATCATCATTCTATTTACACATCTACTTATTCTGGTTATTTTCCATTATAAGGCTTTTCAATTTTTCCACATTTGTCCCACGTCAACCCACCGCTGACGTCACACACCGACTTCCACACTCATTATTTTACATGTTCATCTTTAAAATTTCTTTTTTATTATATTATTATTATCTAAATAGATCACTAATTAGGACTGAGCCTATTCTAGTAGTGGCCACCCCAAGCGGAGTTTAACAGGTTTGAATTCAAGGTTTTCCTTCTCCTAGACTGGTTACCGAACCAAGGTTAAAGAGCCCGGTCTGCCCTACTATTTACCCATAGCTGGAGGGAGAGTAGTTGGATTCATACTTTTCCCAAGGGTATTAGCGCTATGTGAACTGTAGCTTTGTCCAGGAATTGAACTCGGGTCGACGAGTCCATTTCCTACGACTCTAACCATTACACCACACGCCTCCAACTAAATCGTCGTAGAAATAACGACTCAAATGAACTGAGATAAAAAGCAACTAAAAATTAAAAGATGAAAGATAATACGAGTCAAAATTAAGCACGAAGTAAACATTTCTCTTTAGATATTTATTGATTGATTTTAACGGCATATCAACCCATCGGAGGGTACTTTAGGCCTAATTGTTAGGGAATTGCATTAATTGTACCTTTCCATCTACATTTTTGTGTTCTTATTTCTCAAGAGTTTTTGCACACAGTTATATGGTTTCAGGTATTCCTATCTAATACAAATAATTGGCATACAGTTGTATGTTTTCAAGTATTCCCATTTAACACAACTAATTTGCACACAGTGTTATGGTTTCAAGTATTTCTGTCTAATACAAATAATCATATTGTTTTACATAATTATTTCTATTGTATAATAGTAATTTGTGTGGAGACAGTTATATGATTTCTAGTATTCCTATCTAATAGAAATAATTTTCAAACAGATCTTGAAACTTAGATGGTACCCTAACAGGTACTATTACTCCGGGCTGAGCGGATCTGGGATTATTGGCAATGAAGGGGTACTCCACTCTACTCAGAGCTCCAGACCCTGAACCTTACCATCAGATGTAGTGTCCTATTCAGACTCCCCTCCTTTGGAGAGTTGTCTTATCCATTCTGCAAGGGATGCAGTCAGCTTATTCTAAGCCCCGTCGACGCTAGTATACACAGTAAACATTAGTAGTAAATATTTTTGGAAATTGCATCTAAGCACTTTTTCATTCCTCTTTCATATCAGTACTTTCGCCTGCTTCTAAAACCTTAGATAACCATGGAGTAAAAACACGTTAAAAAAAAAGTGGCTATCATATTATAAAGCGTAGAGAGACCCTTTCCTTAAGAAAATATGAAAGAAATCGTGCCATGTCCAAATAATCAGAGGCCTAGCCGAAACTACCGGCAGAAGCCTGTGACAATGACCTTCTAAACCAGCAAATTAAACATATGCAATTTGCCAGTCGCTCAGCGTGTGACGCCCACAGCTGTCTGAATATCAGAGGATCCGGAACACAGCCCCCCGGGGGTTGAGAGCCAACAAGGAGAGCGAAACACTCCGGGTACATGGATCATTTCCGCTGGTTTCACGGTGAAGGCCAGATCGATTTCACAATTGGTCTCGTTAGCACTTAACGGCTCGGATCCCGCCAGGTTTTTTTTTTTTGAGCCAGCCCCCGGCAATCCCACGACTCGCTTCTGTTTCAATAAAGTTGGGTCAGACAAGGGCAAACCGCTTTCATTACCCGCAACAAAAAAAAAAAAAAAAAAAAAAAAAGAAAAAAAAAAAAAAAAAAAGAAAAAGAAAAAAGAAAAAAGAAAAGTTTAATAAAAAAAAATAATAAAGAAAATTGAATTACACTTCTTTAAAAAGTTGAAGTTCAAATTGTAAAAAAAAAAAAAAAAAAAAAAATGAAGTTCAATTAACAAATGAACTTCAGTTAAAAAATGGTGAACTTCACTTAAGAAAAGAACTTCAATTAAAAAAGGTGAACTTCAATTTAACAAAGATAAAGTTCAATTTAAAAAAAAACCGGTGAACTTCAATTTAAAACAATTTTGTTTTTACATGATGAATTTATTGAGGCGCGTGGTTTAATGGCTAGAATCGTTGGAAATGGACTTGTCGACTCGAGTTCAAATCCTAGACAAGGCTGCCTACATTTCACATCGCGCTAATACTCTTGGGAAAGGTATGCATATACCTGCTCTCCCTCCAACTATGGGTAAATAGCAGGACAGACTGGATCTGTAACCTTGGTTAAGCAACCAGTCTAGGAGAAGGAAATCTCTGAACTCAAACCTGTTAAACTCCACCTAAAAAATTGACCTTGTGTCACATCCTGCTCGTGGACAGGGGTTGGTAAATATGTACATGATGGATTTATAAATCTGAGGAGATACAATATTATTGCGTAAACTTGAACTAATAGCCTTAGCGTAACATCGTAGGAAATTAAACTGGCGATCTGAGTTCAAATCCTGATTATAACAGGCAAATATTTGATATTCAGATTTTGGCCGCCCAATTTTAGTGTAAGAGACACAGATTATTGTTTCAGTTTTGTTTTTTGTTTTTTTTTGTTTGTTGAATTTTACGGTATGTCAACCCTTGTTGGGTTATTTTATGCTGATGGTGTTTTGTTCTATTCATGCTTGATGGGCATTCCAAATTTTCTTTAACTCAATTTTTTAACAGATTTTCTAAAACAAATATTTTTCTATTCAACTCATAGATAGGACTCTAACAGGTACTACCACCCCGGTCAGAGTGGACCTGGTAGTAATGGCCATGAAGGGGTATTGTACACTCCCCAGAGCTCCAAAATTGAAACTTCACCATTAGATGCAGTTTAACGTCATATACAGGACACCAGTTTTGTTGGTTGAAGTTTTACGAATCAATCACTGGGATTATCTCTGCAGTTGTAAATGAAAATGGACAATCATGTATAAAAGCATTTTGGTTAAATCGAACTTAACGACCTAAATTCCGCAATCGTATGTAACTCCGCCGAAAGAAAAAAATACCAAAAATCAGGGAATTAACCGAATTTAATGAAATATGTTGATATATTAATGAATAAAATATATAATGCAGCAGTTATTTTATTCAAAACCTTTTTTTTCAGATCAGTTAACTTTGAACCACGTATCTTTGAGAATCTGTGTTACACCTCAAAGACTATGGGTAAAATAGTAGGGAAGACTGGGCTCTTTAACCTTGGATAGATAACCAGTCAAGGAGAAAGAAAAACTCCGAATTTGAAAAACCTGAGGTCAGTCGTTGATTGGGTTTGAGCCATTCCTTGTGCACCAATTCTTTCCTATCGACTGTGCGGATGTTCCAACAAAAGCCTTCACCACTATAAACAAAACATTGTGTAGGTTGTTCATTGGATGAACCCTCATGTGTCGAAATCGACGAGAGAGTCCATATCTATCTATCTATATATCTATCTATCTATCAACGGGACCATTCAATGAATAAGGTCCCTTACTGTTCAAGGGGAGTAACTAAAAAATAAAAAAAATAAAAAATCTGATTTTTTTCCATGAACGTAAACCCTGCATTATTTGGAATTGGTTTATAGAAAAATATTTAAATCTAGCAATATTTTTAAATAAGTAGAGTGATTAACTTGGCTTTTCTTACAAGGCTATCTATAATGGCGGCATATAAAACAAGGTGCTAGATTAAACAGAGGTCTGTCATCAAATTTTTGGTGGCTGAGAAGTGCAAACCATGTGAAATTTACAGAAGAATGTGGGATATGTACGGAGAAGCATGTCTTAGTAAAAAAAAAGAATGTTTACAAATGGGATAAATATAAGTTTGCCACTGAGCCTGAGTCAAAATAAACAGTCCATGGATTGGAACACACCTAATCTCCGACAAAGAAAAACGTTATGGACGCTGCAGTCAGTAAAGAAGGTCATGCTGACAGTTTTCTGGGACGTGAAAGGACACGTCAGCAAAAACCAATGTCCTTGGTTGGTGTTAGGTCCAGGCCTAACGAAATCTAGAGTTACTCCCCTTGAACAGTAAGGGACAGTTGCCTTCCTTGAAGGTTGCATTGTGGGAACCTGGAAGTAGGGTTTTTGCCATGACACTTTTGGATTGAGGTTCGTGCTGGCTGGACGCATGTACACAAGTTTGAGTTAATTAAGTTACTTTTGGGGTAGGGACATTCTCTATCCCGTGTTAAATAAAACCTTGTTCATTTCAAACAAGCTGGTCTTGCATTTTCATTCAGTGCTCCTTATTTTATTCGTATGTAAAAATATAGCGCTTGGGAAAGGGGGATAGACTCCCTCACTGTCCGGCTGATACCGACAATAGGTCACTCCGCCAACTTTTACTTTATAGATGAGGATAAATCCGCGGGGTTCGTTTTGAAGGGTAGCGAAACGTAATTCAAGGATGTTCTTGCAGAATGAACGTCTTATTTTCGGTCAATGCAGACAGAACGTAGATGGCAAAGTTTGTAAATAAATTACGAGAAGGAAAAAAAGAAAAAAAGAGAAAAGACAACAACAACAACAACAACAACAACAAAAACAGAACAAAAGCAACCCCCCCCAAAAAAAAAACCCAAAAAAAACTAACATGAAGGGCTGCCTCAACATTTTTCTTTTAAGAAACAGGAGAATGTCGGTAGTTAGGCCAGTTTGGCAGTCAAGATCATGGTCGCCGAAATCGTGATTCAGATCTCTGAAGTTTGATAAGATTAACAGGAGTGAGAATGCCGAGAAAGACGCGAGAAGGTGAGATAGTAATATATATATACATACACACACACACACACACACACACACACACACATATATATATATATATATATATATATATATATATATATATATATTATAACAAAACTGGTCGGCGAAAAAAACAGATCAGATACAAATGTAAAAAAATGTATGAACGCATACGTGTGTGTATGCGTGCGTGCATGTGTATGCGTGCATATGTGTGTGTGTGTATGTGCATGTGTGTGTGTGCATACATGTGTGTGCGTTCTTGTGTGTTTTTGTGCGTGTGTATGCGTGATGTTATGTTGTATTTTTGTAGCACACTGCAATTTTTTCTGACACGCACATACACTCGTTTACATAGAAAAAAAAGGTGTTTCGGTCCACATTGAGGCAACCACGGACATCCTATTAAATATATATATATATATATATATATATATATATATGTGTGTGTGTGTGTGTGTGTGTGTGTATGCGTGTACTTGTGCTATGCTCTTCTAACATCTACTTATAATATATATATATATATATATATATATATATATATATATATGTATGTATATACGTTCTGTGTCTTTTGTATGCCCTCTCTCTCTTTATCTCTCTCTCTGTATATATATATATATATATATATATATATATGTGTGTGTGTGTGTGTGCGTAAATGAATATATATATACACACACACACACACATATATAATATATATATATACACACACACACACACACACAGAGAGAGAGAGAGAGAGAGAGAGAGAGAGAGAGAGAGAGAGTGTGTGTGAGAGAGAGAGAGAGAGAGAGAGAGAGAGAGAGAGAGAGAGTGTGTGTGTGAGAGAGAGAGAGAGAGAGAGAGAGAGAGAGAGAGAAGAGAGAGAGAGAGAGAGAGAGAGAGAGAGAGAGAGAGAGAGAGAAAATAGAAAATCATTAACACGAAGAATGTAACGAAAGAAGAATCTGAAAAGGCAAAGGTGTGTGTGTGTGTGTGTGTGTGTGTGAGAGAGAGAGAGAGAGAGAGAGAGAGAGAGAGAGAGAGAGAGAGAGAGAGAGAGAGAGAGAGAGAGAGAGATTCGGGTTGGAATTAAGAAGATAGCCGACAATATTTAGAAAATACAAAAAGAAAAAGAAAACGGCAAAAAGAAAGAAAAAAAAAAAAAAAAAGAAAAAGTAAAAAAAAAAAAAAGAAAAAGAAAAGAAAAGAAAGAAGAAAAAAGTAAAGAAAGAAGAAAGAAAAAAGTAAAGAAAGAAGAAAGCCAATGTATTTCAGACCGGAAGCCGAATGACTACCAGTCAAATTACGTGGTTCGGGCACAATTTCAAATGAAACAAAACATCGCCTTGTGTTTGTGTCATTAAAAATTTGCCGCGTTCAGCGTCGGATTTTCTCAAAATGGCTTCCTGCTCGGCGGCCATGTTGGTTGTGGAAGTCGGTGGTAAAAAGGAGTGAACAAGATTGGTGGGGACAAAATGTCTATGATGTAATGCTTAGAGCAGAAAATATTTGTTTCTCTGATTTTCCTTCATGCTACTGCTGTTAATTTGGACATCGTCGTTATTATTATTATTATTATTATTATTATTATTATTATTATTATTATTATTATTATTATTATTTGTGTTATCATTAGTGGCAACGTTCGGTTCCTGGTCGACAATACTACATACAATGTGTAATACATTTTCTAGACATTTCTAAAAAAACCAAAAAAAAAACAAAACAAACAAAAAAAAAAAAAAAATGCATCATCATCATCATCATCATCATCATCGATTATTATGGTTTTTGTTGTTTTGATCTTGTTTATCATTTTTGCTTTTATTGTTGTCGATCTTATTGTAATAGTATTTTTTTTCTGTTTTTTATTATTATTATTATTATTATTATTATTATTATTTATTATTATTATTATTATTATTATTATTGTTTTTTTGATTGTTTGCAATATCTTTATTTCTATTGATTTTATTTAAACTAATTTTATTTGTATAAATCCTGCACAAGAATGCCGCGTATGATCTTGAACAAGTCGTGGAAACAGCACCCCACAAGGGCGGTCCACATTAGCATGTCCATGTGTTGGTTTCCACAGTAGAACGTCGCTTATGAGTTCGTCCTGCTCTTCCAGCAGTTTCCAGCATGTCTTGCTTGTCCCACTCGGATGGTTTGTGCAATAGGAGGCAGGTGACCCTACAGCTGTTTTCTTGTGGGGTGATACTTCCAAGATTTGTTTAAAATTCTTAACGTCCTATACCGCCTCATTCCGCCCGACTGGAAGTCACATTCATTTTCCTAATCCATACCAAATGATAGCTTTTGTTTAAATGTAATATTAAACATATTTAGAAGTCTTTAATTTAAAGGGAATAACAGGTAAATTTAAATGAAAAGGCCATTTTTAGCCATTTAAAAAGATTTTTAAAATTGGGGCTCTGGACTTGGAAAATCTTTGACAGGATTTAAGAGTTTTAAGATAATGCACAGTATCCTTGTGTAGCTTCCATCTAGCTTTTTCGCTAAGCTCTTCGTTAAGGCCCATGTGGTAACAAAAAAACACAAAACAAAACAAAAAAACAACAAGTATTGTTACCTTTTTAGTATTATTTGGATTATTCGGACTATTGTACTCATCTTTATTGCAATCTGTACAACGTTTCGGCCGATGTGCCCTCCGGCCTTCTTCAGGTATTTCTTGTCGGACCCATGAACCTTTTTTTCAAAATCTGGAACCATCTTATCGTAATCGGGAGCCATCACGGAACTTTGAACCCAAACGGTGGTATCCTGTTCTAATTGCGCTAACCAAAATACCTGAAAAAGGTCGGAAGGCACATCGGCCGAAACTTTGTATAGATAACAATAAAGATGAGGGCAATAGTCCGAATAATTCAAATAATACAATGATATCAAGCCTCATCTAAATAATTCAGAGAAAAATGTCCTTTTTGTTGAAATATGTTCTTTGTCGGGGTTACAACGAGAACCCAACGGGTTTTCGGATCATCTAGTAAGTTGATAAAAGCCGAAAGGAAAAACAAAAACCCCAAAATCAGGGAATTAACCGAATTTAATGAAATGTTCAGTGTTGATATATTAATGAATAAATATATGATGCACCAGTTATTTTATTTAAAAAAAAATTACATTTTTCAGGTCAGTTAACTTTGAATCACGAATCTTTGAGGCATAATACAGATTCTCAAAGGTACGTGTTTATAAATTAACTGACCTGAAAAAAATGTAAAAGTTTTAAATAAAGTAACTGGTGCATTATATATTTTATTCATTGATATATATACACTGGAAATTTCATTAAATTCGGTTAATTCCCTGATTTTTTGGTATTTTTATTTCTTTCGGTGGGGTGACATACGATTGTGGAATTTAGGTCCGTTAAGTTCGATTTAACCAAAATATTTTTTAGTCAAATCAGTTGTTATGAGTTACCTCCCTTTAAAACCTTAATGATGATCCAACTAATGTTTTAGTTTCATTATTAGTGAGTCTAGTGAAAATAGATCACTAATTAGGACTGAGCCTATTCTAGTAGTGACCACCCCAAGCGGAGTTTAACAGGTTTGAATTCAGAGTTTTCCTTCTCCCAGACTGGTCACTTAACCAGAGTTAAAGAGCTTAGTCTGACCTACTATTTACCCAGAACTGGAGAGTAGTTAGCTTCATACCTCTCCCCAGGGTATTAGCGCTATATGAACTGTAGGTTCGCCCAGGATTTGAACGTGAGTCCATTTCCACGCGCTTCCAACTCATTATTTTTACTTGGACAAATAAAAAATTTTAATAGTGTTATTAATATTAATTTTGTTACACATAGCCTAGTGGATAAAGGAGTTAGGTTAAGACAGTTCTAAGTGACAGTTATCTCTAGAATGCACGTCCAATCCTGGTCAGGGGCAGCAGTAACATTGAATAATAATTAACACAGCTTAATACCTGTACCCCAGCTATGGTTAGCGGAATGAGAACAGGATACACCCGTGGACTGAATAAAGGGTTAGGTTCAAAGTTCCGTGATAGCTCCCGATTACGACAAGAAGGTTCGCGAGTCCGAGAAGGTTCCCGAAGTCCGACAAAGAAATACCTGAAGAAGGCCGGAGGGCACATCGGCCGAAACGTTGTAGTGATAACAATGAAGATGAGGACAATAGTCCGAATAATACTGTTAGGGAGAGTTATCTCTCCCTAACGATTCAGACCAGATACTCTCTAATAAGGAGGGAGACAAAATACTGACAGTCAGGAGAAAAGGACCAGTCCCATATGTGACTACACGTATGATACATCAAGCTGAACTGTTATCCAAAACCATCCCACTGTATTCCCTACTAGTGAGAATAAATAAAACAAATATTGTTACTGTTAACATATTCACTGTTTTGTATATCCTACATCTCGGGATATAACAAATACAAATCTTATTATAATGGAGATAGTGTGTTTGTCTGTCTGTAACCGAAACTATATTACTACTCAGGTCACAATTTCGTTAGTTATTTACGTCACATTTTTTATGATTTTATTTTTATCTAAACCCCAATTATCAATAAAATTGTTTTGTATTATTATTACTGTTGGTCATATCTACATACAAATAACATGCAATTGTATTTATATATACAACAAAATAGTGGTTTACAGTGTTAACAGGAAGGCTAATTTGCATATTGATATTAAAAATTTGATTTTAATAAATATGTGTTTAGTATTATTGATTTCTAATTATTTGGTTTTAACTTAATGAATATGAGAAAAAGTCTTGTGGATACATTTTAAAAGAAATTCATTGACAAGAAGACATAATTGTAATTTTATTCTTTACTTCCTAATTTAACTGAATAGTTAAATTAGGAAAATTTAGCAATGAAAGACGAGATGAAAGAGTAAGCTTCAATTGTTCTATTTTTCGATTATACCCCCCACCCTCTGTCTAAAATCTTTTTATCTGCATTCTTATTTAGTTTCATTAGCCTTTCTAATTTAATACAATATTTTATTACATTAAAACTTAAATACTTGCACCCGGAGGGTGCATATATTTGCTAGTAATACTAATTTTGTTAGCCATTATCAGTAATGTTTTCCTTTTTGGTACGTTTGTCGTCTAGTCTCCGCCCCCCCCACCTTTGTAAAAAATGCCGCGGGAAAGTCAATAGAATTAAAACTGACAAAAATTTGAAAGAAGGTGAAATAAAGGGAGAGAATCCTGATGCCGAGTCGTAAGATGAAAAAAACTTGTCTGAGGAAGTAAAAGGCGCGAAAAATAAAAAGGTGTAACGGGTGGGGGTGGAGGAGGGAGGTAGCGATTACAAGTCGAATTTCGAAAGATAAGTAGATGGGTGAGATGAGTCCAATAGGAGAGAAGGTCGAAAGGAGAGGGGGTGCGGGGCAGGGTGCGAGAAGGTAAAGGAAGTCAATTTGGAGGGGAGGGGTGAGGGTGGGTGGTAGGATACGCACTTGAAAACAAGGAATTACTGAAAATATGAACAGAATGAAAGCGAAGGAGATGAGACACTTTAAACAAACATAGAAGGTCGAAAAAAAAATCAGAGATAGATATATAGATAAGCTGATTATCTTGGATTATTCATGTGTGTATGTGTGTGTATGTGTACGTGTGTGGGCGGGGTGCGTGTGTGTGTGTATGTGTTGGTGTGGCTGCGTGTGTGTGTACTCGTACGGGCGAGTATTTGCTGACTTGCTTATGTGTATTTTATGGTGAATGTGTGTTTTTTATAGTTATTAGTTCTTTCTTTCTTTCTCTCTCACCCTCTCTTTCTCTTTCCTTCTCTCTTCTCCCTCTTTCTCTTTCTCTCTCTCTTCCTCTCTCACTTTCCCCTTCTTTCCCTCTCTCACTTTCCCCCCTCTCTTCTCCTCCTCTCACTTTCAATTTATCCCTCATACTTTTCTTGTGCGTGTGTATGTGTGGTAGGTTTCTACGTACGTATTTACCCAAATCCTTGCTAACGGACATGACGTGACACAAGGTCAATTTTTAAAGCGGAATAAGGGTATATTCGCAGAGTTCTGTCCCGGTCTCCTGCCTCAAAAACCGCTAGCCGGTGTTGCTGAACCCCCCACCCCCAGCTACGATTGAAGTCCGTAGCCGAAGTGGTGTCACTTGAAAAAAAATTAGGGTTAGGGTTAGGGTTGGGGTTGGGGTTGGGGTTTCGGGTATGTTTAATGGGAAAATAAATAAATAATTTGGGCTCTGTTTTTTCTGGGTTACCCTGTATACAGGGTGACCCAGAAAAAACAGAACCCACAAATTTTGTAATAAAACTTAATTTTAACAAGGGGGGTTAGGGTTAGGGTTAGGGTTAGGGTTAGGGTTGGGGTTGGAGTTGTGTTTTCGGGAAAAACGCCCGAAGTTGGTTGTTTTTTTTTCAAGTGACACCGCTTCGGCTACGGACTTCAATCGTAGCTGGTGTTTTTTTCAGCAGCCACCAGCTAGCGGTTTTTGAGGTAGGATGCCGTGACGAATCTCTGGGAATATTACGCGGAATAAATCTGCTTTGAAACCAGTTTTCCTTTTCCTATACTGGTTGCCGTATCAAAGCTAAAAAAAATTTAGTCTCCACTACAATTTACCCACAGATTGGAAGAGAACTGGTGGATTCATGCCTTTCCCAAACACATTTGCAGGAACAGCCTCTTCTAGGATTTGAACTCGGTTCGCCGATTCCATTTCATACAATGATATCTTTTACGTAGGTATTTAAGTATGCGTATGTGCGTGTGCGCATAGTTATTTACTAAGCCAAGCTTAGATGTGACACAAGGCCAGAAGTATGGGGCGTCCAATGAGAATCGAACTCACTAACAATGGTTTGCGAATCCAACTTTAATAACCATTACACCATGTGTGTATGTGTGTGAGTATTTGTTATGTTTTTACATACAGATAAAATACGGAACTCTGAATGAAAATGCAAGACCAGGTCGTTGGAAAATAACAAGGTTTTATTTAACACAGGGTAGAGAATGCCTCTACCCTAAAAGTGACTTAAACTAGCCCAACCGTACTGTGCACATGCGTCCCGATCGTTCAAATCCTAATCCAAAAGTGTCATGGCGGAAACCCCACTTCCGGGTTCCCATCAGCCCCCTACTGATCAAGGGGAGTAACTCTTTTTCGTTAGGTCTGGAGCCTAATAGTATTTGTGTGTGTTCGTGTGTTCGTTTAGTAACAAGTAACTTGTGTGTATGCTTGTACTTCTCTCTCCCCCTCTCTCTTTCTCTGTGTTAGTGTCTTTGAATCCGTTTGAATTTGTATTTTTGAGATGTTATAAAAACATCGGTATAAAACATGGTTTTTTCTTCTTTGGCGGAGGGATTTTTAAAGAATATACTAACTGTTCGGCGAGACATGGAAAACGATGTGCAAATTGACAGATGAACAGTCACACCTCGGATGTATGTGGACATATATATATATATATAATATATATATATATATATATATATAATTTAATATACCAAACTTGTTGGTAAATCCTCGGGTGATAAAAAAAAAACCCATCTTTTGTCTTTTTCTTTTGTCTTTTTCTTTTATTGGTTAGTTTAGTCTATGCTAATTCTTTTGTGCCTAGATGGTAGGTTTGTATAAATGTGAGTTTGCTCCAAATCTCTTTAGTCGGATCTTAGCCTGAAGAGCACTTAGCAAAACTTTTAGTAGGTTTATCTGACTCATTAGGTTTATCTTAAATACTGAAATATTCCTTACTTCTGGGATTGAATTATGTTTGAAAAGTCATTTTTAATTCGTTATTGATTAACAATAATTGGCAATTAACTCACCAAGTAACCCATCTCTCAACTTATTATTTGTCCATCAATTTCCTCCCTCTCTATATATCTTCACCCCTCGCTATTATATTTTAGTATCTCTGTGAGACAATTTGGAATACTAGGAGAGTAAAGCGTTAGAATAAGCCACTCCCTTAAATTGTTACTACTCCAAGACCAGAGCTGATTGCTAACCGTTATTTGGTCCCTTACATCACCACCAAACCAGCAGTCGATAGAAATCTCTGTTTACCACCCCTTTAGCTAATAACAATCCCCGACTCCTCAGCTTCTATTTCACTTCTATCATGGTAACAATTGTCAATAGTGTTTTTTTTGTTAATTCAACTACCGAAGAAGTATAGAATCATTTTACTTTATTTTCAAACCTTTTTCACTACAGTTTTGTTTATCAATTAAAATTATGTTTTTGTATAGCCTTTTCTTACTTCTTACTTCTGGTCGTATTTTCTTCTGGCCGGCTTTGCTATTTCTTCATCTATCTTGGCCTGGTCTCTTCTCAGGTCTGGACTTTCTTGAGGACTTCGGGTCTGGTTTCTGTTAGGGATTTCTCCTTATCAGAAGCCCTGTGTCATTGTTAGTTTTTAGGTAATAAACACGACTTCGATTTACTTTGATGTTACTTTATTTTCAATCCCAACCCAGACATCTGCGCAGGTGAGACTTACATCCTACGAGCTCGGCTCCTACCATCTAACTGTCTGAAACTTACTTACTATCTAAACCAGAAGAGAGGGTCCTCTCTACCGGTTCTCACGGTATCCACTGGAAGGTTAGGACTGAGGTCAAGCCTTGTCACTCATCCTTCAAGGCCGTGGGCTGTAGCTTATAAACCCATTTTGATTTCTACACTATTGCCATAAATATTAGGTATCTAATAATTATGTAACATGTTGAAGTAAGAAGAGAGGGATTATTTTTTGATATTAAATAAAAAAAAAGATTTTCAGTCATCCCCACAACTTAGCTTCTCAACACCTTAGCTATAAATAGAATTTCAAGAATTAGGTCCATTTAAATTTGGTCAAATTTCTTAGAAATCTTGAAAAGGATTTTAATGATTTTAAAAAATTCTCCGGTCCTATTTCTTTATTAAAATTAATTCGCTTTGCAAACTCACTTCTTTTCTGATCACAATTATCTACACAGAACGCAAAATGTTTATCTAGTATATTATATATATATATATATATATATATATATATATATATATATATAATGTGACACAAAGTCAATATCATTTACCAGTTTTTTAATTCAAAGTTATCCTTCTCCTAGACTGGTTACCTAGCCAAGGTTAAAGAGTCAAATCTGCCCTTCTATTTACTCATAGCTGGAGGGAGAGTAGTTGGATTCTTACCTTTCTCAAGGGTATTAGCGATATGGGAACTGTAGCTTCGTCCAGGATTTGAACTCGGGTCGACGAGTCAATTTCTTACGACTCTAACCATTGCACCACGCCTAATAAAGGCGATAAGAATGAGAATGAAGCGAAAGAAATAACGACGATGACAAGAAGAAAAAAAAGAAAGAAAGAAAGAAAGAAAGAAAAAGAAAAGAAAAAGAAGGAATCAATTAGTCCGACGAAGGAATGATGGAAAGAATGAAAGAAAGGAAGAATAAAAAGACAACAAAGAAAGGAAGAGAATGAGAATGATGAAGAAGTTTTAAAAAGAAAAAAGAAAAATGGGGATGACTAAAAGAAAGAAAGAAAGAAAGAAAGAAAAGGGAGAAGAAAAGAAGAAAACAGTCCAGGAAGAAAAGATAGAAATAAGAAATAAGGAAGTAATAAGAAGAAAGAAGAAGAAGAAGAAGAGAGAAAAAAGATAAAACAGAAGAAAAAGACAACGAAGAAAGGAGAAGAGTATTGTGATAATAAAGATTTAAAAGAAAAAAAACGAAAAAAAGATTATGACTAAAGGAAAGAAAAGAAAGAAAAGAAAAAGAAAGAAAGAAAGAAAGGAAGAAGAAGAAGAAGAAGAAAGAAGAAAGATAGAAAGACAGAAGTAAATGAAGAAATTAACAACGAAAGAGGAGAAAGAATAAAAATTGAGCAATGAAAAGAAAAGAAGAATTCTTAAGAAAATAAAAAGGAGAAAGCAAATTGGAAAGAAAAATTGAAGAAAAGAAAAGAAGAGAGAAGAAAGAAGAAGAAGAAGAAGAAGAAGAAGAAGAAGAAGAAGAAGATAGAAAAGAAGAAGAAGGAAGAAAGAAGAAAATTTTTAAGAAATAAAAAGAGAAAGTAAATTGATAAAAAAAAATTATAGAAATGGAAGGAAGGAAAGAAGGAAATAATGAATTTATTTAGACTTGGCAATAAAACCTAAATGAAATAGCCTTTATGGGCTGAACGTTTTCACCTTTTTAGTTTTGTGCTCCGCCCTGTCTGACCCGATTCCCGCTCTTCAGTCCAACTCAAACAATTATGATTGTTACAATTGATCAAAGTCACCCACTTATAATAAACTAGCAAATATATATATTTACCAACCCCTCCACACGAGTAGGATGCGACACAAGGTCAATTTCTTAAGGCGAGTTTAACAGGTTTTGAATTCAGAGTTTTCCTCTCCTAGAATGGTTACCTAGCCATAATTAAAGAGCCTCAGTCTGCCCTGCTATTTGCCATAGCTGGAGGAAAATTGGATTCATACCTTTCCAAGGGTATTAGCGCCATGTGAAATGCAAACAGCTTCGTACAGGAATGAACTCGGTGCGAGAGTCCATTTCCTAACGACTCTAACCATTAGACCACGCGCCTCCATCAAACTAACAAATATATGCACCCTCCGGGTACAAGTATTTAAGTTTTTATGTAATAAAAATATCATATTAAATTAGAAAGGCTAATGAAACTAAATAAGAATGTAGATAAAGGATTTGAAACAGAAGGGGTATAATCGAAAAATAGAACAACTAAAATTTACTTTTCCATCTCTCCCGTCTTTTATTGCTAAATTTCCTAATTTAAGTATTTAGTTAAAATAGAAAATTAAAAAAAAATACAGTTATTTCTTCTTTGTTTCTTTTAAGATTTATCCCGAGACTTTTGCTCATATTCATTAAGATAAAACCAAAACAATTACAAATCAATAATACAAAGCACATATTTATCAAATAATTTTTAATATCAATATGCAAATTAGTATTCCCGTTCTAACTGTAAACCTTATTTGGTTGTATATATATACAATTGCATGTTTATTAGTATGTAGCTCCGCCACGCGGTGGGGAGTGCTATAATTAAACGCGTCGATCCCAGGGGCTTCCCAGGCAACACCTGCCCTGATTTAAAGGGGCAGGGCTGGGTTTATTGCCCAGGCCTGAGGCGCCCCCTTGAGGGGATGCCGACGGGATCGACGCAATTTTTCACCTGCCACTCCATGAGCTTCGGCTTGTGGGTGGTCCCACGTTAATAGGGACTTTGTGCCTGACTCGTACAAGTGGGGTACGGGTAAATATATGTAGCTCCGGCCCACGGGTGGGGAGTGGCTATAATTACGGCGTCTGACCAGGGGGCTATCCCCCAGGCAACCTGACCGCCCTGATTTAAAGGGGCAGGGCTGGGTTTATTGCCCAGGCCTGGACGCCCCCTTGAGGGGGAATGCCGACGGGATCGACGCAATTTTTCACCTGCACCTCCATGAGCTTCGGTTTGTGGGTGTCCCACGTTAATAGGGACTTGTGCCTGACCCGTACAAGTGGGGTACGGGAAAATATCTGTAGTTGCCACGCCCCGGGGGTCCAGTGGCTTCGCCCTGGATCTTTACAAGTTAATAGCGTCGATCCCAGGGGCTAACCCCCAGGCACAACCTGCCCCCTTGATTAAAGGGGCAGGGCTGGGTTTATTGCCAGTGCCTGAGGCGCCCCTTGAGGGGGAATGCCGACGGGATCGCGCAATTTTCACCTGCACCCATGAGCTTCGGTTTTGTGGGTGGTCCCACGTTAAGGGCCTTGTGCCTAACCGTACAAGTGGGTACGAGTAAATACAATGTAGATATGGTCAACTGTATTAATAATTTAAAACAATTTTATTAATAATTGAGTTTAATAATAATAAAATCATGGAGAATGTGAACTAATTATTATATTGGTTTGGTTTGTTTTACGGCATATCAATCTGGTGGGTCATTTATTGCCAACAAAGTTTTGAATAAATTCATTCTTAATGGATACTCAATTTTTGTTTATAAACTATGTTTTTTCTATTTAACCCATAGATGGGAATGTGAACTATGAAGAAAGAGAGGAGAGAGAGAGAGAGAGAGGAGAGAGAGAGAGAGAGAGAGAGAGAGAGAGGGGGGGAGATAAAAAGTTAGTCTTGCAGATCCATTGATAGTTTGGGCTTCCATAATTGATTTGTTTATGTTTTAATCATGAATGCCACCACTGCATTAGCCTTTACTTACAATTCAATACTTATTTTTAATATCTTCATGAATATAAATAAAGTCTTCATTATTTTTGCCTGAAAAGCAAGTTGTGGTGATAGTGAATGTGTATATATTTTACTTTGTCATAAATTGTTTTATTTCTCATAGTTTCCTCCGGAACATACATACATACATACATACATCACGCTCTTTATACATTTTATAGATAAGACATAAAAGCGAAATGAAAATCTGAAAAAAGGTGATTATTTTGGAATCTCTGGGAGAAAGTTGGAAAGAATAAAAAAAGGGATGAAAAAGGAAAAGAAAGAAAAAGAATGAAACAATGAACAGAAGAAAGAAAAAGGATGAAAAACAAAAAGAATGAAAGAAAAAAAAAAAAAGAAATGACAGAAGAAAAAAACAAAGAATGAAAAAAGAATGAAACGGGAGAATTAGAATGAAAATATATTGAAAACACGGGAAAAAGAATAAATAAATGAAAAGAAGAAAAAATGAATGAAAAAAGAAAAAATGAAGAAATGACAAAATAAAAAAAGAAAGAAATAAAGAAAGAAAAAAATGAAAGGGTGAAATTAGAATAAAAAAGGTATTGAAAACACTCGGAAAAAGGATGAAGAAATGCAAAAGAAGAAGAAAAAAAAGGATTGAAAAAAAGAAAAGAATGAAAGAAAGAAAAAGAATAAAGTAAGAAGGAAAGAAAGAAGAAAGAAAGAAATGAAATGGAAAGAATAGAATAAAAAAGGTATTGAAAAACTGGGGGAAAGAATGAGAAATGAAAGAAAGAAAAAAGAATGAAGAAATGAAAGAATAAAAGAAAGAGAAGAATAAACTTAGAAAGAAGAAAGACAAAAAGAAAGAAAGAAAACGGGAGAATCAGAATAAAAAGGTACTGAAGCTCTGGGAAAAAGAAGAAAGAAATGAACAGAAGAAGAAAGAAAAGAAAAAGAAAAGGAATAAAAAAAAGAAAAAGAATGAAAAAGAGAGAAAGAAAATAAAACGGGAAGAATTAGAATAAAAAAAGTACTGAAAACACAGGAAAATAATGAAGGAATGAAAAAATATGACGAAGAAAACAATAATAATGAACAACATAAAGCGAACTAAATAGGAAAGAATTCAGAAATTCAATGTCGGAAAATATAGATTCACACACACACACACACACATACACACACACGCATACGCACACACACATACACTCACACGCATACACAACACACACCACACACACACACACACACACACACAATATAGATTCACACACACACACATACACACACACATACAAACACAAGATATGAATTCACACAGACAGACACATAGACACAAACACACACCTCAAATATAAATTCATATACACACATACACACACACACACACACACAACAAGCACAAAATATGAATTTCACACACGCATACACACACATACAAACACGAAATATGAATTCACACACACACACACACACACACACACACAAAGTATAAATTCACAACACACATACACGCACATACAAACACGAAATATCACTTCACACACACACACACACACACACACACACACACACACACACCCACACACACACACACACACACAAATATAAATTCACACACACATACACGCACATACAAACACGAAATATGACTTCATCACACACCACCGACACACACACATACAGGCACAGAACACGACACACAGACACTGACACACAGACACGAACACACACACACACACACACCACCACACACACACACACACACACACACAAAATAAATAGATTCACACACACATACACGCACATCCAAACACGAAATATGACTTCATACTCACAAACACAGACACACAGACACAGGAACACAGACACACAGACACAGGCACAGACACAGAGATACCACACACAACACACACACACACCCACACACACACACACACACACACAGAGATATATAAAGATTAAAGGGTTCGTTGTCTTCTTAAAGAAATTATTGAATAATTCTGGATCTTTCGGGTCTGTTCGAATCTTTTGCCCAATTTTCCTTCGTCTGATATCCCGTCGTTTCCTTCACTCCACTTCCGAACTAAACCCCATCTTCTTAGCCAGCATCTTCCTTCTATCCAAGGTTTTTTTCTTTTTCTCTTCTTTTCATTCCAGCGAGCCTTGCTTCTTCCTCTTATTATCCGCCTAAGTCCTGTTCCTAACCCCCTAAACCTTACCGACCCGTCACTTCGCCTTTCAGACCCGTCACTCCAGCTTCTGAGATATTTTTGATCTTCCTTCTATTGTTTCTCCCCCTCGGACTTTTCTTTAAGCCACAGAACTACCCCCCCAACCCACTTGGCTTTCTCGACTTTTGTGTAAACGTCTATTTTCATCTCAACTCATTTGACAGGCACGGACGAACAAATACATGCACACTAACAGCAAAACACACACACACACACACACACACGGAGGAGAGAGAAGAGAGAGAGAGAGAGAGAGAGAGAGAGAGAGAGAGAGAGAGAGGAAGAAGACGCGACACACACAACACACCAGACACACATACACACAAGACGCATATATATACAAACACAAGCATATATATATATATATATATATATATATATATATATGGCACTTCGAAGTGCCGAAAGTACTCGGGATACGAACTTCGGTGGACTAATCCACGGATTCCATCCAAATAATAAAAAAAGTTGGCCAAGAAGCTTGAAAAGATCATCAATAAAATCGTTAAATAGATGTACCTTTTGTTTAATTCCACATGTATAAATGAAAGAATGCTGCCCAAATACACACACACACACACACACACGCACACACACACACACACACATATATATATATATATATACATATATATATATATGTTGTGTGTGTGAGAATGGGAAATGAATCCGACAATATGAGGAAAAAATGAGTAAAGAAAAGATATGTAGATGGATAAAAATGAATTTTATCGATATCACTTTTAATCGATATCACTGATACACATGTGTTCGGTCTGTTTATCAAAATGTATACGGATTTACGTATTATTATTATTATAATTCAGATGATGATAATAATAATAATAGGAAAAATGCATAAAATGTTCCGTACACAGATTTTGCCGACCTTCATCAGAGTATATATTTTATTTTTTATCCATCTACATTTCTTTTCTTTACTCATTTTTTCCTCATATATATATATATATATATATATATATATTATATTGTAGACAATATCGGTGCTATGTTTGTAGTGTAGACAGTGCTCAATATCATTAATAGAGCATTTATATTTAAGTTAAGGTAGCATAGGGTTGAAGTCAACACCTGCTTACTGGCAATTTCTCGCCTATTCGATCTTTAGACAACCTGATCTGACGTGGTCAATCGAATGGCGAGAAACTGTTGTTACCAAAGTGCTGACTTCATGTCAATGCTACCTTAAATTGAAATATAATATATATATATATATAATATATATATATATAATTATATAATCAATGGTAATTTATGGGTTTACACTCATAACTTGAAGTTTCATGGTAATCCAATCATCAGACGAGTCCAATGGTTGAGATGTTAAACACCAGTCGTGAATTGGTTTAGATGTTAAAATCATAATTATATTATATATTATATATATATATTATATGGGGGATTCAAAAAGTAATGGCATTTTGTTTAGGACAGGTAATTACCAACACACGGAACATGTATCATGCATCAAAATGAAGCTGGTCCTCTGTGGATCACATCACTACTTCTTCACATAGTCACGGTTTCTCTCAATAGCAATGTTCCACCTTCGAATGGGAGCATGTATCCCTGTCACGTAAAATTCTGTTGACTGTTCTTTGAGCCACTTCATTACAGATTTCACTTTTCATACTCCAGATTAGCGCCTTCAGACTACCATCTCTTTGTCTCCATGAAAGAGGTTTGGAGGGCAAACATTATTCCAGTGATGAGGAAGTGAAATCTGTAGTGAAGAAGTAACTCAGAGAACAGTCAACCGAATTTCACGGGACAGGATACATGCTCTCATTCAAAGGTGGAACATTGCTATTGAGAGAAACAGTGAAATAGTCTAGCGCCAGCGAAAAGGGATAGACTCCCTCGCTGTCCGGCTGATACCAACAATAGGCCACCCCTCCAACTTTTTATCTATAGCTAGTTTGAATTCAGAGTTTTCATTCTCCCTAGATTATGAATAGAAATGGTGCCAATGTATCTCCTTGCAGACCCAGTAACATTGCCAAAATATATAATGAACGAAAATGGTTCACACTAAAGAAGGGCAAGAGCAGATAATCCCACAGAAACTATCATGGATGTAGATGATCTAGTGCTTCTCACAAATACACTGCTCAAGCAACATCTCTGGAGGACAGCAAAAGGCATCGGCTTCTACATGAACTTGGATAAAACAGAGTTTATGTCTTTTAAACAAGATGGTACTATCTCCTCATTGAAAAAAATTCAAGGCAACACTTTGTAGATTTTTCCAAGGCATTTGATTCCACACACAGAGGAAAGATGGAGCAAATACTTATAGCATATGGTCTCTCCAAAGAAACTGTTACTGCTATAAGAATGCTCTACAAAGACACGAAAGCAATGGTTTCCCCACTAGATGGTGACATTGATTTTGTAGCATGTCCACTCATAAAATGATTCTAAAATCTGGTTTGGTGATTGGTGATTTGAAGGCCATCACAATACAAGTGTAAAGAAAAATAAGGTAACTATGGTGTTGTTTATTAACCTGTAATTTATTCTTAATATTTCGAGATAAAAATCTCTTCTATAGAAGATTTCTGAAACTGAAGCTGTTGCTAGCGACCGTCCATTTTGTTTTGTGTCTATCTTCCAAATTCTGTGTGTGTGTGTGTGTGTGTGTGTGTGTGTATGTGTGTTTATGTGTATGTTCATATGCGTGTGTGTTTGTGTGTGTGTGTGTGTTTATGTGTGTATGTCTGTTCAACAATGTCTGATTATCATTCCAGGTTTGGCTTACCCTTTTTGTTTTATTATTAAGCATCAACCTGTTTATTTTGTTTATTTCCAGGCTCATCTGATTCTCTTTTTTTTTGTGTGCGGGAGTTTATGTCTGTTTGTGCCTCTGTGTGTGTGTGTGTGTGTGTGTCTGTTCAGTAATGTCTAAAATCGTTTGTTGATTGTTTGCCATTTGGCATTTTGTTGTTGTTTTCTAATCATTCTGCAGAGACTTTCTTCTTTTTTTTCTTTTTTTTTTCGTAAAGAATCAGCCACTTCTAAGAGGAAAAATCAACTGTTCGGTTTTTAATAACAGAGCTATTAATCTCTTCGGTATGAGAAAAAAAAAAACTCTCTTTCATCTTTTGAACTGTCCCATGAGACAAACCGGACTGTTTTCACTTGTGGCTAAGGGAGGCTACTCCACAAAACACTTAATCTTTGAACTCTGTTGACAAGTAACAGATATTCGATATTTACCACGTACCCCACGTGTACGGGTTGAGCACAAGGCCCTATTAATGTGGGACCACCCACAAGCCGAGACTCATGCGTGGTAGTTGCAAAAAATGCGTTGATCCCGTCGGCATTCACTCACAAGGGTGCGCCTCAGGCGTTGGGCAATAAACCCAGCCTAACCCCTTTAAATTAAGGGGGCAGGTGTTGTCTGGGGGGATGGCCACTGGGATCAACGATGTTAACTTGTACGGTCCAGGGCCGAAGCCACTGGACCCTCCGGTCGAAACCGGTGTTACGCACTCTAAACAAATATCGTAAAAAAGGTAAAGTAGCCATTTAGCGCGTATCCTGAGTATACGGGTATGACACAAGGTCTTTTGATGTGGGATCACCCACGAACCGAAGCTCATGGGATGGTAGGTGCAAAAAATGCGTTGATCCCGACGGCATTCCCCCTCAAGGGGACGCCTCAGGCACTTTAAATCAAAGGGGTAGGTATTGCTTGGGGGATAGCCCCCTGGGATCTACGCTGTTTAATTAACCGGTTCAGGGCCGAAGCCACTGGACATAGGCCCCGTTGGGCAGGTATTGTCGGTATCAGCCAAACGGCGAGGGTGTCTATCCCCTTTTCCTAGCGCTAGACCAGGGAGATTCTTTTGCTGAGGTAGTGTGCCATACCTATCGTCAGCTCTCACATACTTTACCGCACATATCAATTATCCAACTTGTGCTACTTATACGCTAAGTTGGCGGGGACCGGTATTGAACCCAGAATCTTGCGATTCCTAGGCGATTCTGACCAAAATTAAAACTTAAAACACGCCTGCAAAAGTTATCTAATTTAAACAAAGTTGGGTTTAAGGGCCGGGTTAGCTCAGTCGGTAGAGCGTTCGGCTAGAAACCACAAGGTTCCTAGTTCGATACTGGCCCTCGCCAACTCAGCGTATGAGTAGCACAGGGATCTGTGCAGTAAAGTGAGGAGCTGATGGTAGGTGTGGCGCTCCAGTTCAGACGCCAAAACAATCTCCTTGGTCTAGCGCTATTGAAAAGAGGTTAGACTCCCTCGTTGCTGGCTGATACCGACTTTAGGCCGCACCGTTGACTTTACTTACTTTTACTTACTTTACAACATGCAGACAGACGTAAACACACACAAACAAACGCACGTACGCACATACACACACACACATACACACACACCTTCGGGGTCCTCGTGGCACAGGGACAAACGTGCTGTAAGAAAATTCGAACTCCAGTCGTGCTATTACGTTAAATTTCGGATGAATACCATTGGGAAAGGTATGAACCCCTTACATTGTCTGATGGTTAGCAAGCTGCATGAGTAAACCATTGTTAGTGAGTTCGATTCTCATTGGGTTCCCGTACTAGTGGCCTTGTGTCACAACTAATCTAAACTTAGTACATACCTAGGCTTGGGAAAGGTAACAACCTCTCGTTTTCTCAGCTATGGGTTACAAAAGTACAACTACTGTTTTTCTACAAGGATGGCTTTGGCCTTAAATAACCCACGAATGTTGATATGCTATTAAACAAAGATACCAAACCAAACCAAACCAAACCATACACACATATACAGAGACACAGACAGACAGACAGACACACCACACACACACACACACACACACACATATATATATATATATATATTATATATATTGTAGAAAAAGGTGTGGGTCTTAAGTTTAATTATAGCTCTATGTTCATAATATATTGAGCACTCTTGGATAAATTACTCATACCGAGGCAACGAAAATGTTAAAGCGGCAATGGGACACTACACTACACCCCCCATATATATATATATATATATATATATATATATTATATATATATATTATATATATGCTGTAGATAGAAGGAAAGTGGTCAAGAAATGATCAACTCAAAACAAGTCACAGGGTGATACGTTTCGTCTGTATTCACAGACTTCCTCAGTCGTCTGAGACTTTATTAAAGCAAAGCATACGTTTAAATACATGTTGTGGTGGCGGTGCCGGGTAGGTCAAGGGGGTGAGTGTATAGTGATGTGAGCTAAGGAACTTTGGAAATTCAGGAAATGAACTGGGCTCGCCGCGTCTATTTCCTTCGATGGTAACCATTACACCACGCACCTCTAGCTGAAAAATACCAGTCAACAAAAAGTCCGTTCGACAAAACGTCTGACGATTAAAATTCCATCGGTGATAAGTCCGTACATAATTTTGGGAACACATGAAGAACCACACCTTTATGAAGCAGGTGGTCAGATATTTTTCCTTAGTATGAATATATATGAGGAGGAAACAATAAGTATGTAACATGACATGCAATTATTAACTGAATATTGATAAGACCTTTTCACTGTATTCTACCCGATCTATCTATCTATCTATCTATCTATCCCAGTCTGCTCGTACGTGTCTATCCCTGTCTGTTCGTATCTATCTATCTATCTATCTATCTATCTATCTATTCCAGTCTGTTCGTATATATCTATCTATTTATCTATCCAGTGTTCGTACGTATCTATCTATCTATCTATCTATCTATCCCAATGTTCGTATCTATCTATCTATTTATCTATCTATATATCCCAGTCTGTTTGTACGTGGCTATCCCTGTCTGTTCGTATCTATCTATCTATCTATCTATCTATCTATCCCAGTCTGTTCGTATCTATCTATCTATCTATCTATCTATCTATCCCAGTGTTCGTACGGATCTATCTATCTATCTATCTATCTATCTATCTATCTATCTATCTATCCCAGTCTGTTCGTACGTGGATATCCCTGTCTGTTCGTATCTATCTATTTATTTATCTATCTATCTACCCCAGCCTGTTCGTATCTATCTATCTATCTATACCAGTATGTTTGTACGTGGCTACCCCTGTCTGTTCGTACCTATCTATCTATCTATCTATCTATCTATTCCAGTCTGTTCGTATCTATCTATCTATCTATCTATCTATCTATCAAAACGTAGATATCCACATATATACGGACACACACATTCTCTCACACACACATACTGTACATGTGTATAGTGTATAAGTGGACACAAAAATATACACATATATGTTGGCTCACATGCACTATACATACACACACAACACACTCAATATATATATATATATATATATATATATATATATATATATATATATATATAATGAGTACAGAGAAATAAAGTATTTATACAAAATGGCGCACATTTATCACGTACGCAATAACAAAATGCTATATACGATTCCATTCTCACAACTACACACAGATATGTGCACGCTGTTAGACACCCCCTTCATCCGTGCCCTCATCTTCCCCATTCTTCCAGCTTATTATCACATTTGGCTCCCAGTCAAATATCTATTGTCTATTATCGTTCGTTTTTCTTTTCTTTTTACTTTTTACTTTTTATTTTGTTAAAAAAAAACGAAAAGAAATCACGGCCTACCCACGACGCCATCTTGTTCATTCCGCCCTCAGTTCCCGCCTTTTCTCCAACCCTGCCCGCCAATTTCTTCGCCCTCCATATTTACCGTCGTTACTGCTGCATTACCGACACGCGTTCATAATTGCCAATATTTTCCATTTTTCGCGCCATCCGACATCTATTTTATTTCATTAGAACCCAGCTCGTCTGTCCACCATTCCGACCCACCGTCAATCCCGTCACTCCCCTCCCTACCGCGCTTATTGTCTCCCCGTGGTATCGCCATAATCGTTCACTCTGGAAAAATCACTACTTAATATTTCTTTTTTAACGTGCACGTTTTCCTTTCCTTTTATTATTGCGCGTTTTTCTCATTCATTTCATTCTTTTCTTTCTTTCTTTACCTTATTTATTATTATTATTATTATTATTATTATTATTATTATTATTTCACCCCATTCGAGTTTTTCACACCCACTTTAGCCAGTGGTTAACTGGGGGCTGAGAGTGACAGAGAGTCTCCTCATGTCTCCAGGACTCTTCTGAGTATTCTAGCCAATCTCAATAGTACCTTAGTCTGGATGGTCTCGATTCTTCCTTTGATTTCCAGTTCATCCAGACTCTTTTCCAGATCCCTGGGGTCGTTCCAATGGCACCAATTACAATTGGCACAACCTTCACGTTCATGTTCCACAGTTTTCTTAGTTCTCTGGCAAGGTTCAAGTATTATTATTATTATTATTATTATTATTATTAGTAGTAGTAGTAGTAGTATTGACAGTGACCTTCCTATCTTTTTTTTTCTCTGACTCTGAATCGAGACCATCCTAACTACAGCACTGTTAAGATCGGCTAGAATACTCAGAAGAATCATGGAGACCTGGGCAGACTAGCTGTCACTCAGCCTCCAGTGAACCACCGGCTACGACAGGTGTGAAAAACTCAATAATAATAATAATAATAATAATAATAATAATCTGGGATTCAAGATAAAGACGGATCACCTTATCCCAGCCTCGAGACCAGAACTAATATTGATTAACACAAAAGAAAAGAAAAGAAAAGAAAAGAGAACTTGTCAACTAGTAGATTTTAAAGTTCCAGCAGATCACAGGGTAAAGATGAAGGAAAACGAAAAGATAGACAAATACCTGGACCTTGCCAGAGAATTGCAAAAAGCTGTGGAATATGAGGGTCAAAGTAATACCAATTGTAGTTGGTGCACTTGGAACGGTCTCAAAAAGCTTGGAAAAACTGGAGGAACTGGAAATCAGAGGAAGAATTGAGACCACCCAAACAACTGCATTGCTACAATCGGCTAGAATACTCAGAAGAGTCCAAGAAACCAATAATACAGTCCCAGCAGATCACAAGGTGAAGATGAAAGAAAACGAATAGATTAACAAATACCTAGATTTTGAGAATTGGAAATACTGTGGAATATGTGGGTGAAAGTGATACCAATTGTAGTTGGTGCACTTGGAACAGTCTCCAAAAATGCAGCAGCATATGGAAGAAAGAAAAAAAGATTGAGTATATATCGAAACAATCAAATATGCAAACAATTAAATCTTGACTATATAAATTAATGATATAAACATAAACCGGGTTTTAATATTCTATTGGACTTTGAATTTTAACCGAGGACTGTAGAATCGGAGCACAAAACTTCTACCCGACTCCTCTATTTTTGGTATCTCCGATCCCGACTCCTCTTTATGCAATTAAATAATTATGACCTACAAATAGATATAAAATCTGTTACGATTTGTGTGGCCATTTTTAGGTTGCAAGTGAGAGCACCTTACAGTGGAGATCTCTTGTGTTCCTTAGTGTTAGGTAGAATCTTTTGGTTGTTCTTTAGTGAAGAATCATTAGTGTTACTCGGTGTTAGGCAGAATCCCTGGGTTGAGCAGATCCGTTCGTCCATGTCAAATACGTGCGAATACGTGCTTTCAAGATCGGCGATTAAATAGTTAACTAACCACGTATTCGAGCGTGTTGATTGACTAACTTTGATCCACGCGCCCATGCAGAGTCTATAAGTTTAAGTGGTGGGCTACAGCACACTTATATGCCAAAATATTCCAACAAAACCACCATTTTTATGATATGTTTACAAGGAGATTGTATTGTATAAGTATACAGATTAAACTAGGGCGATATAAAGTGTAAATTTAACTGGAGTCAGAGTCGGTATAGTTTTACCGACTCAGATTCTAGTGAACCTTTCAGATAAACGGCTTTATTGTGAACCATTTTCATAAATGTGGTACGATTTTAGTAGCCATCCTTTAGGCTTCAAGCAAGAGATCCTTTGTGTTAAGCCGAGCGCGATCCTTAGTGAAGAATCATTGCGTTCTTCCTTGGTGTCCCTTAATATTGGGTATGATCCTTTGGTTATTCCTTGGTGCTCCTCAGTCTAGCAAGTCCTTCGTTAATGATTGCAAATGGACATCTCTCAGTATCAGTGATTAAGTAGTCAACTAGCCACGCATTCGGGCTGTTGATTTGCTGAGGTTAAAACCACCTGACTTTGCTTAGTCTATAAATTTAAGTGGCGTATTGTAGCACACCTTATATACAAAATAATCCAACAGGAGGAATGTCAAAATATCAGCTTCTCCTGATTCTGTTTATACAAGGTGTGTCAAAAAGTATCGAGATTTTTGTACTTTTTGACACACCTTGTATTCTGAAATTGGTAAATACAGCTTCAATCTCGGCACTTTTTTGACACACCTTGTATATTTTTGAGGATTGTAGTAATGAATTAAAATAAACGAAATAATATAAATAAAAATATAATATAATATAATATAATAAAATGATTCCATCGATTCTCATATATTCTTACATCATTGGACTTTTAATTTTGTAAAGTTTTAATCATTCCCTCATGAGTCTAGTGGTTAAATCGAACTTAACGTACCTAAATTCCATCATCGTATGTCACCCCACCGAATGAAAAAAATACCAAAAATCAAGGAATTAACCGAATTTAATGAAATTTTCAGTGTTGATATATTAATGAATAAAATATATAATGCACCAGTTATTTTATTTAAAAAACTTATGCCTTTTTTCAGGTCAGTTAACTTTGAACCACGTATCTTTGAAAATCTGTGTCACGCCTCAAGATACGTGGTTCAAAGTTAACTGATCTGAAAAAATGTAAAAGTTTTTAAATAAAATAACTGGTGCATTATATCTTTTATTCATTATTATATCAACACTGGACATTTCATTAAATTCGGTTAATTCCCTGATTTTTGGTATTTTTTTCCTTCGGCGGGGGACATACGATGGTGGAATTTAGGTTCGTTAAGTTCGATTAAACCAGTTTAGCTTAGGTTCTCATGCTTAGGACTGATTTGTCTTGGTGCCTGTAGTTCGAAAGCATTTTAAATATGTCTGACTTGTTCAATGAAAGTTAATGATTGGATAGTAAAGACCGGTTTTCCCACACTTCTTTAGTCACGTGCCACATTTGAAAATGAAGGCGTCGACCCGAGTTCAATTCCTGGACGAAGCTGTCTGCATTTCACATGGCGCTAATACTCTTGGGAAAGGTAGGAATCCAATTCTCCCTCCAGCTATAGGTAAATAGCAGAACAGACTGGCTTTAACCATTGCTAGGTAACCAGTCTAGGAGACGAAGGAAACTCTGAATTCAAATTCTCTGCTTAAAAAATTGATCTTGGGTCGCATCCTGCTCGTACGGAGGGGTTGGTAAATATATACATTATTTTAAAAAAATTATAATAAATACCTTTTTTGTTTCCTTTTCGTTAATAGTATACACGTCCTCTGCGTTTTGGCTCAGTATTACCTCATTACTAGAGATGCACACAGATTCCATTGGCATAATATGCTATGATATGCTATATGTAATTGTTACCTAATTCGTAGGTTGCCTACGAATTATAACTGTAGTGTAGTAAAATTTAATAACGGTATTCGTAAATGGAAAGTTACCCTTGAATCATAGCATGGCTGTTATAGAAGTGATTGACAATAGTTCACCTTTCACTGGCCTAGTCGCTGATTTCTCATTGGCTAAAGGCAAAGCGTATGAAGGAAACTGAGAGTAGTCAGAATTTGTCGGTTCATCGATGGGGGCAGACGCAATGGTTGTCTGTTTCCAAGTAAGCCATCTTCTCACCGCGCGGTTGAACCCCTTTGGGCTTTCGAGTAAAGACGTCAGAGAAAAATAAACTAAGTCTTGTGTTCATCATTTAAAAACAAAGAGAATGAACACAGACAAACCACAACCGGAGTCAACACAAAAGAAGCCCGTATCAACCAGAGGAAGAGACTAGGAAATTAACCTAAAAGAAGATGACCAGTCGGCGAAATAGAAACCTCCTCCCTATTATATACCCAGCTGATGAAGGGGTATATAAAATTATATATATATTATATAATATATAATATATATATATATTACTGTATATTATATGTATATGTGTATTTTATGTTATATGTATATGTTATATGTATATATATTATATGTATATATTATACTATATATATTACTAGCAGCGGCTACCCGGCGGAGCCCGGGTAGTGGAGATAAAAACATGGTTTAATAATCGTTTGCAGATTTATTACTACTGAATATCGAGTTCGGTCCTCGAAGGAGGACCCATAAAGATCACCACGTAAAAACGATCTTAATTTAATTCTGCCTGGTGGGAAGATTTGAGGGAATGATATCATATGGCTAAACTTGCAAATCGGTCGAAAGATTAAAACATATTACAGGTGACCTAGAAAAAACAGAACCCAATATTTTATTATCAGCAGGTTCTGGTATATGGACAGTTCCGCAATTGGGTGATTTCGGCTTAATTAATTGATTATATCCCTTAATTAGTAAAAAATCAATAACCAAATTTGACGTGTTTCTTAGTTAGAAGGATATTAATCTATATGCAAGATTTCAAATCTGAGTGACTTCTCTGTTCTTTGTTATAGATCGACACGTACATACCAAAAACTTACTCTTATATATTTAGATACTATATATTATATGTATATAATATTACTCATAACTGGGTGGTGGGTGTAGAAATGATGGATTCATGCTTTCTCCAAGAGCATAACATAATTATCCTACCCTTCCGCCACGAGCCGAATGCGATTCAAGGTAAAAATTTTAAAAGCAGTTTCGAATTTGAATTTGTTTTCTTCTCCTAGACTAGTTGCCTATTTAAGGCTAAACAACCGTCAGCTCTACTATTTACTCATAGCTGTGTGGGTGGGTGTAGAAAAGATGGATTCATGCCTCCCCCAAGAGCATTAGTATGAAGTTAACAAAATGGACTCGTCTAGGATTTGAACTCGGGTCGCCAATTTCATTTCCTACGACGATAACCGTTACGCCAAAGCGTGCCCTCATGTTGGTATTGCTTAAGTATTATGTATTCTGGCCCGTTATATCACGGCCTTTGCCCGTGTTATCCCTCACTTCAGACTGTCTTCTGTATCATTTACAATATTCGTTAGTTCATTTCTGGACCAGAAACACCTATTTAGTTGTGAGTTTATTTATCGCTTCATCATTGTTAAAGTCATCAAGCCCTTTGAGAATTGAAAAAGAATGGTTTATTATCACAGAAACAAGGAGGAACTCAGACAAGAGAGAAAAAAGAGAACGTGGACTGAGGTTAATCAGTGTCTAGGACTTAAAAGACTTTATAATGTAAAGTTTAAGGTAGATGGAAGTAGTAAATATATATATATATATATAAAACAGCGAATGGTGGCAAAATCCAAATAAAAGTAGAAAAGAAAAATGGAGCTAAGTAGAAAATGAGAAGAAAAGAAAAACATCGACTAAACATTGGAAGAAATCATACCAGAAAATACAGTGGTACCTTGACTTACGAGTACTCCAATTTACGATTTTTTCAAGTTACGAGCTATCACTCGGCTGAGTTTTTTTTTTGCTTTGTGT
>CM042145.1:26028377-26035877 GCA_023376005.1 Doryteuthis pealeii | reverse complement strand
CTTCAAAATGTCCCATCAAACAAGTAAAAAAAAACAAAAAAATATCAAGAAAATTTGGTACAGGCGTGTGAGAAATTTGGTAGGTAAAGTTGTTACGTAGTGCCTTTTCTGTGACGGCACTAAATATCTATACGTTATATACCCTCTTACTTCTTATTTTGGTCGTCTATTCTTCTGGCCGGATCTGGTATATCTTCTAAGGTCTCGTCTGGTCTTCTATTGAGGATTCCGGATCTGGTTCTGTTATATGGGGATTCCTTGTTATCAGAAGCCCTGTGCTATTGTTAGCTTTTAGTAATAACAACAAGACTTCGATTTACAATGATGTTACTTTATTCCATAAACCCCCAGACCAGACAATGCGCGCGGAGACTCACATCTTGCTAGCTTCGCTTCTAACTCCTAACTCTCTAACTGACTAACTGAGTTGCTTATTCCTTAAACCGGAAGGGGCTTTCTATCGGGGTTCCGTTTCTCACGGTTCTCCCCAGAACGCAAGGTGAGAGTGAGGTCAAGCATTGTCACTCACTCTTAAGGCCATCAGCTGTACTGATCGTCATAAGGATTTCTATACTACCTTAAAAAGATATTAGGGATCCATAATTATGTAACAAAGTGTTAAAGGGATGGAATTAGTAATTTCACTTGTATTTTGTTTCATAACTGATGAAATTATAACATTATATATTTGAGTGTGAGAAGTAAATACACAAACGATTAAAGTCACTATAAGAGGAAATTAACATACTTCTAAACAAAACGAAAAATCTAGGAGGGCCCGGTTGGTGTAGGGGTTACGGTCCTCGCCTGTCAGCTTGACAGTCAGGGTTCGAATCACGCACAAGGCGGTCTTCCTATCTATAGCTCTGCTGATGAGGCCTAATAGGCCGAAATGTACATACAGAGATTGATTTTTCTCGATTTGTTTAGCCTTACATTTGAATAGGTATTCCCGCCGAATTAATTAATTATTAATTGATTAACTTTCAAAATTAGGTACGACTTCAATTAAGCACATATTCTCCCAGAAATATTTGAGTATATAAGGTAAATTCTGTTGTTAGTCTGTTTGGAAAAGATTAAAATTATAATAAAACATACGGCACATTTCGGATTTTGTCGTCCTGGCCTACTGCTGAAAATGTAAACCGTGCAAGTTATGAACCGCTTAGCGGTTTGAAGACATTTTACCGACAAGATAATGCGATATGAAAGCGATATTTTACCACCCCAATTTTTTTTATGGACAAGTAATTGTAAATATTTTACCCCCCCCCCCTTCTTTAAATATATTTTTTAGCGCTTTCATATATCGTCAGTAAAAATGCCTTTAAAAAGTAATTTGGTTTAACCTTTTCAACAAGTCTTATTTAAAAACGACCTGGTTGCTAACTCAAACATAATCTCTAATGGAAAAACTCTGTGTTTTCCGGAAGTGAGTGAATGTGATTGGTTGGTTTGTTAGATTTTATGGCACGTCACCCCTTGTTGGGTTATTTTATGCCGAATACGTTTTGTTCAATTCATGCTTGATGGGTATTCAAATTTGTTCTACTTAACCCATAGATAGGACCCTAAGAAGTACTATCACTCCGGCTCAGAGTGGACCTGGGAGTAATGACGATGAAAGGGTACTCCACACTCCCCAGAGTTCCAGAATTGGAACTTCACCATAAGATGAAGTTTAGCGTCATACACAGGACATTAAATCCCTCAGCCGTCACCTTCTAGCACATATATAATAAAAAGGTTTGGCGCTTGCCATAAGGGCAATAGAGTTGGGACAATCATATAGGTGATAGGGCTTAACCATCGGATTGATCAGAGGGGGCATCTTTGACCACCCGTCTAGTCTAAGCAAGGGCCAAAGTGGAGAGTTGCATTTCATGGACTGCTCAACGTTCCATCCTTAAGCATCACCGGTCACCATCCACGGTAAATGGGTGGCCACTTTAGGGGGGGGATTTTAACCCTCTGCAGAGGTGCAGTCGGTGTATTCTACTGTCCCAGGCGACAGGGCGGTGAGTGAGTGTTTTGCAATATCTAGCATATAAGGTGTGCTACTATTCCCCACCTAAATTTATAGACTGGGTGAGGTCATGTGGTTTATTCCTCTAGCCAATCAACAGCCATAATGCGTGGCTGATTCACTACTTAAACACTGATACTTTCATGGTCCACTTGCAAATCATTGATGGGGGAACTTACAATACTGAGGATTCTTTACCAGAGGATTACCAAGGATTTCCGCTGGACAAGCGCTCTTGCTTAAAGATTAAAGGATGGCCAATAAGATTGTAACAGTGTGTCCTTTGCAACTCCCTATTAATCTATACAAAATATCACCGCCCTGTCGTCTGGGGCGTTAGAATGCACCAACTGCACCTATGCAGAGGGGTAAGACTCCCCCAATGGGGCCACCTGTTGGCCGTGGGTGGCGACTCGTGATGCTTAACGATAGAGCCCAAGTGGATGAGCAGTTCATGACATACAATACTCCACTTGGGCCCTATCTTGGGCTAGACGGGCGGTCGGAGAGGCCCCCTACGATCAATCGGCTGGTCACGTCAAGCCCTAGCACTTATATGATTTTCCCAACCCTATTGCCCTTATTGCAAGCCCAACCCCTTTTTATCATATGGGTGCTAGAAGGCGGTGGCTGCGGGTCTACATGTCCTGGGAATGACGTTAAACTCTATCTGATGGTGAGGTTCCAGTTTTGGAGTTTTGGGGAATGTGGAGCACCCCTTCATTACCATTACTCCCTGGTCCACTCTGACCCGGAGTGGTAGTACCTGTTAGGGTCCCATCCATGGGTTAAATAGAAAAATGTATTTACAAAAAAATTGTTTTATCCATTAAGAATTGATTTATTTCAAAACTTTATCGGCATTAAATGACCCATTGAGGTTGATATGCCGTAAAACAAAACCAAACCAAACCAATGAAACCAAACAAAATATCCGCTTATAATATTGCCAGTAAAGTGTATATGCCGCTTGATTGCCATCATATTTTCATGTGGGCTGAAATTATCTGTTTAAATGTCAATTGCTCCAGAAAAATAACGAATTCAGATTAGCCATTTTCTCTTTTCTTTCTGCTTCGTTATTCTAATTAGAAAGTAGGTAAGTAAGTAAAGTCGTCGGGGCGGCCTAAAGTCGGTATCAGCCAATCAGCGAGGGAATCTATCCCCTTTTCAATAGCGCTAGACCAAGGAGATTGTTTTAGCGTCTGAGGTGGAGCGCCACACCTACCATCAGCTCCTTACTTTACCGCACAGATCCCTGTGCTACTCATACGCTGAGTTGGCGAGGACCGGAATCGAACTAGGAACCTTGTGGTTTCTAGCCGAACGCTCCACCGACTGAGCTAATCCGGCCCATATTTAGAAAGTAAAACTTCCCAAGAATGAGAGACACAGGAACAGATACGAATGTGTTATTTGTATTGTTCGGACTATTGTCCTCATCTTCATTGTTTTCTGCACAACGTTTCGGTCGATGGGCCATCCGACCTTCTTCAGGTATTTCTTATCGGACTCGGTAACCTTCTCGGACTCGGGAACCTTCTTGTCGTAATCGGGAACCTTCTTGTTGTAATCGGGAGCCATCACAGAACTTTGAACCTGACCCTTTATTCAGTCCACGGGGGTATACTGTTCTCATTCCGCTAACCATAGCTGCGGTACAGGTGTTAAGCTGTGTTAATCATTATTCTATGTTACTGTTGCCCCTGACCAGGATTGAACTTGCAGTCTAGAGATAACTGTCACTTAGAACTGTCTTAACCTAACTCCTTTATCCACTAGGCTATGTGTCCAATTGGACACATAGCCTAGATACTACCACTTCCCTAGAATGAGAGACACATGAACAGATACGAATGTATAGTGGTAAGAATATGAATATGGTTGGTTGGATTTTACGGCATATCAACACTCGTTGGATTATTTTATGCCGAAGATATTTTTTATTCATTCTTGATGCTTACTGAAAAGTTTTTAAAACCCAAGTTTTTTAAAACATATTTTTCTTCTATTTAACCCATAGATTGGTTTCTAATAGGTACTACCACTCCCGAGTGGATTTTACACCTATGCAGACTCAGAGAACTAAGCCAGTAAATAAAGAAACGTGGCTATCATAGGACCACATTGTCCAAAGGCGAACTATCCGTTTGTCGGTATCAGCTAGACAGCGAGGGATTCTATCCCCTTTTCACTAGTGCTAGACGAGGGAAATTGATTTTGTGTCTGAGGTGGAGAGCCACATATACCACCAGCTCTCCACTTTACCGTTCAAAATCCAAGCTGTGCGTTGAATTGGCGAGGACCGGCATCGAAGCGGGAACCTTGTTTTTCCTAAGCGGATGGGTTATATAAATACATTTATCTTGTTTTTCCTTCCGTTGTGTTCAATGTTTGTATATTACATATAAATTAATGTTAATATTTGTCGTTGGCGAATGGCGATCGATTAACTAACTTCCTTAGCACTTTTTTTTGTTGCTGGCATCCTTCCGTCTACGAGAGACGATGGAGTAGTGTCAAGGTTTTTGTTAACTTGAACTACATAGCCTGGGCGGGTTTCCTATGGAGTATGAGCTGTTGCCCAAGCAGCAAATCCCCCCTTTCCACACTGCCGCTGGGATCCAAAGGAAAGGTAAGGGACCAATGCAGTTTGACAACGGTAGTGTCGCAGAAGTTAATGGGTAGCACTGGATTTCAGCATCACACCATCTTAGGGACTCCAGCTCTTGATTTATTTTCGGGGTTTACTCCTCTAGCCTTTCCTTGAAGGCAATAGAGGTTCTGTGTCGGACTTCTCCTTGAGTTGATGGGTTGCCGACCAAGGCTAAAGAGCCCATTCAAACCCATTTGGGGATTTGTGCGAGTAGTAAGTACCCCAATCTTACCACTATCGGTGTTCCTGAAAAAGAATTGAGGTTGGGGATATGGTATATTTTGCATTTTTGTATCAGATAAGCAACAGTACCTTCAGGTCAGTTTTTTTTTTTGGGGGGGGGGTAGGTGTCCAGAATAAGTCTACTGGAGGCGTCGGGGTAGTTCTGATGTTCACTTTGTTTATACACATGTATACGTGAAGCCCACTCGTTCTTGTACACGTGTGGTTATACCAGCGCTGTTGGATTATATAAGTTACGACTTAGTATAAGTCAACATGCCGTTTAAGACTTTCAAAAATCCTATTTTGGGGATCCGGAGTCTAGGCTTTTGTACATATCTCTTAGTAATTTTGGTGAAAAAGGAAACAGAAAAAAGAGGTGGGGGAGAGAGCGCTGGTTAGCACTTGGTGACATGGCAGTGGGATAAGGCAAAATTAACTATAAGAAAAGGTAGGAATTAGTAAGAAAAATTAATAACAATAAAATAAAATCATATTCCTTAACTGAAATGTGATAGAAATTGCCAGCTTGGTCACGTCTGCAAATGAATTTAAACATGCCGTTTAAGACTTTCAAAAATCCTATTTTGGGGGTCCGGAGTCGAGGCTTCCTTAGCACTAATCATGCTAATAACATCTTCTTACAAGCATGCTTGGGTGCAAGCGCTGGGGCTTCCAGGGAGGCTTGCCTCTCGTGAAGTGACTCAGTACTACCCGAGACAGCACCATGCTGCAGCCCGGCAGCCCACTCGTCTCGAATTTTTCCCTGCCACTAGACTTAGACTGCATTAGTTCCTTACCTTTCCTTTGGATCACAGCGGCAGTGTAGAGGGGGGGGATTTGCTGCTTGGGATGCAGCTCATTCTCCATATAAACCCGCACAGGCTATCTAGTTCCATAATAATAATAAAAAATCAGAAAAACTTGGACACTACTCTATCGTCTCCCCATAGACGGAAGGATGCCAACAACAACAAGTATGCTTCAACCCCGCCAAAAGAAACGAGTTAACTTCCTTAACTCTTTGCCTACTTTAAACCACTCACAGCGGCTTTTCCACCACTGCGATCCCACCGTAAATCGCTGGTAGCGACTCTCGCATGTGTCCTTTGTTTACACTGAAAAGGGGATTATATTAAAACAGAATGAGTCCTGTTTCAATAGATAATGAACTTTGAAATATCTCATCATACAGGTAAAAAATACCAGGAAAATTTTGGGGAAATTTGGTAGGCAAAGAGTTAAATAGCCAGAGTGTCGATATTTCTTATTGATACCATCAGTATATACAAGGTGTGTCAAAAAGTATTGAGATTTTTTTGTACTTTTTGACACACCTTGTATTCTGAAAAAAAATAACGCTCCATTCATTCTTCATTTCTATCTTGGTAAATACAGCTTTTAAACTTGGTACTTTTTTTGACACATCTAGTATTCTGAAAAAAAAAATTATGAATGGAACGTTGGGTTTTTTTTTCAGAATACAAGGTGTGTCAAAAAGTACAAAAAATCTCGATACTTTTTTGACACACCTTGTATATTATGTACACAAAAGGTTGAATGTTCTTAAATGTACAAATGCGTTTATCTTGTCTCATCTTCCGTTGTGTTCAGTGTTAGTATGTCACGGATATACTAATGCTGATATTGGTCCTTGCTGAGTGGGGACTTAATTAAACATTTTCCTTGGCACCAAACATGCCAATAACGTCTTCTTACTGCATGCTACCAGAAAACGAGTTAATTTTCCCGCCTTCTTTAAATACCCAGGTGTGTCGCTATGGGAATTAGTTGAATTGCCCCTAGCATCGTTGAAAATCATTCTGTTGGAAAGAACAGGTAATTAAAAATTAACGTAACAGTTTCTTCTTTCTGGCTTGATACCTGTATCAAAACTTTTTCTGCTATTTTCCCAAATTAGCTCGAAGAGTAGATTCCATTCGAGTTAAGTGCATAGATTTTTTTTTAGTAATTCAGATTGGTTTAGCTCAGTCGATAAAGCATCCACTAAGGAACCGCAAACGGTCCCTCGCCAATTCAGTGCATAAGCATCACAGCTTGGATCTGTACGGTGAAGAAGGAAGCTGATGGTAGGAGTGGCGCCCCTCTTCAGAGGCAAAAACAATCTTTTTGATCTAGGGCTAACTCGAGTATCAGAGTTAACAGAGAAATAATAGAAAGAAACATAACGAGTATTAAGGATAGGGAAAAAGGTTTATTAAGCAAAGATACAAGGTGAATAGAGTAATTCGCAGGTGCTAGCTTGAATTAACAAATCCACTGAGATCTCGCTGTTTCTCTCTCTTCCGAGGTTTCGTCAGCCATTATTTATTGGAAAAACAGATGATTCTGTAAGTACATCAGATTAATCGCTTCTTCAATAGAATAAGTGAGCATATATATATATATATATATATATATATATATATTATATATATATGAAAAATGGTTTTAAAAAAGCGTGTGCATTGTGAGATGTTATAATAAATACAATTTCACAGATTTTTTTTCCCTCTGAAAAAGATATCTTTTTTCGGTCACGTCTCATCAGAGAAGCATACCGTGACACTAATGTATATATATATATATATAT
>CM042145.1:26020877-26025877 GCA_023376005.1 Doryteuthis pealeii | reverse complement strand
TAAATATCTATCTATCTATCTATATCTATCTATCTATCTATCTATCTCAGTTGGTTTCTATCTATTTCATTCACTTCACATGTATCTATCTATCTATCTATTTAAATCTCTCTCTCTCTCTCTTTCTCTATCTATCTATCTATCTATCTATCTATCTATCTATCTCAGTTTGCTTATATCTATTTCATTCACTTCACATCTATCTATCTATTTCAGTTTCTATCTATCTATCTATCTATCTATCTATCTATCTCAGTTTGTTTATATCTATTTCATTCACTTCACATCTATCTATCTATCTATTTAAATATATATCTTTATCTATCTATATATCTCAGTTTGTTTATAACTATTTAATTCTGTTCACATCTATCTATCTATCTATTTCAGTTTGTTTCTTTCTATCTATCTATCTATCTATCTATCTATCTATCTATCTCAGTTTGTTTATATATATTTCATTCCGTTCACATCTATCTATCTATCTATTTCAGTTTGTTTATATCTATCTATCTATCTATCTATCTCAATTTTTAAAAATATCTATTTCATTCTGTTCATTGTGTTATCAGTTATCTTTTTCTTTTGGGTACAAATTATTCAAAGATTTGAACGTATTAGCAAGCAAGTTAAAACAGTGAAAGCATCCAACCCTCTCTCTCTCTCTCTCTCTCTCTCTCTCTCTCTCTCTCTCTCTCTCTCTCTCTCTCTCTCTCTATCTATCTATCTATCTATCTATCTATCTCTGTCTCTCCCTTTTTCTTACACTCCGTTTCCCCAAACCTGGCGTACTGCCATCGTTGTTGTCGTCGTCGCCACCGCCGCACCACCGCCGCACCACCGCCCGCGCCACTTTGTAATTGCTGTCTTCAGGTCTTCATGAGATAAAGTCAATCTTTTTAGTGCTTTCAGGAATTCTGCTTATTCTGTAATCGCTTCTCCGAAATCGAGACATCCACCACAAAAATGACCCGTTCGTGCTCTCATTACTTTTGAAAGCAAGAATTCTCGCAGAAAACTTGGGAAATGAGAATCGTGGATTTCTTAGCGCTTCATTCCTTTGGCCAAACTAACTGGCACATTTTTTTTTGTGGTGGGTGGGTGCAATATCTCCTCTCTTCTTTGACTGTTTTTTTCCTTCTTCTTCTTCTTCTTCTTCTTCTTCTTCTTCTTCTTCTTCTTCTTCTTCTTCTTCTTCTTCTTCTTCTTCTTCTTCTTCTTCTTCTTCTTCTTCTTCTTCTTTGTCGCGCCTAGGTCCACATTCCGACTCAAATGAGGCCCTTTATTTTTCAGTACATTTATTTCGTGTGTTCCTCATTTTTAGATAAACTTTCCTCACAACTATGCGCAAAGAATCCAAATCTCGCACTGACTCAGAAGAACACTTTGAATTCGTTCAAGTACTAAAAAACAACAACATGTTAGTAAACATAACGTAGTCTTACAAAAGGCTACAGTATTGTAGACTGAACATACTACCATAGGTACCTTCAATTTTCCCTGTGAAATTTACCCCCCCCCCTATATTTAACTCAATGAAACTTGCATAAAGGTTAATATTATCTTGAACATTTTTTGTCCATTCAAAAGAAGAAACATTAAAAAAAACTCCTGATGATTTAAAAAAAATTGTTTCAACTTACGGAAATAATGAAAAAAACAAAAAAAACATGAATTCTGAATTCTGCTAAAAAATATCAATATTATGACATTTTTTTAGCAGAATTCAGAATTCATGGTTTGTTTTACTAAAAGAAATTATAGAATTTAGGATAAGTGTAAAAAGAAAAGAATAAATCATGAAAATGTTCCCCAAAACAGAACTTCACGATTAGATGCAATTTAATGTCATACCCACGACATAACATCGTCATAACATAGAATAAATACACTCAAAATTTGAACATGCAACATTAGACAGTCCTCATTGCTTTTTAAAACAAGTTTTAATAAATACATGACTGGTATTATACCCTTAGACTCTTAACCACCACCTTTTAGCACATATATAATAAAAAGGGATGTAGATTTGCGATAAGAATAATATGATTGGGACAATCATATAGGTGCTAGGGCTTGACGTGGCCAGCTGATTGATCGGGGGCATGTCCAGCCGTCCGTCTAGCCTAAGTAAGTGTCACCGTGGAGTGTTGCATGTCATGGACTGCTCAGCCACCTGGATTCCGTCCATAATCATCATATGTCACCAACCACAGTCTACAGGTGGCCCAATTAGAAGGAGGTCTTACTCCTCAGCAGAGGTGAAGTCTGAATATTTTACAGCCACAGCCGACAGAGCTAAATAAATAAGGAGACATGTTTAATACTTAGCTCCTTTTAGTTATTACTTTCTTTTTAGTGATAATAAATAAAATAAATTAAGAGAACTAGCAAAATAAAAACACCCTCCGGGCGATGTAAAATAGATTTTTGAAACATATTGCCTGAGGGGTGGGAGTAAAAAATTCAATATCAGCGAGTTTGTACCCTAAGTAAGTAAAATCATCAAATTCATTAAAGGATTAAAAAATAAAACAATTTGAAATGTAAACTTTAAATATGTATTAACATAAAACAAACTATATATAGATATATAATACCAGTCATGTATTTATTAAAACTTGTTTTAAAAAGCAATGAGGACTGTCTAATGTTGCATGTTCAAATTTTGAGTGTATTCATTCTATGTTATGACGATTTTGGGTAATGTGACGTAGTTTTTGTTACAGACAAAAAGCGGAAGCGAATCTCCATTATTAATAGATATTTATTATCACTCTAATGCAACAAGGAATCAATAACTGAATTCAAGTTTTTGTAATATGTGAAAAAATAATTTTTTTTAGAAAAATAAAATTGTTTCAAAACACTCAAAATTTAGGAATGCATTCTTTAAAATATTTTCAATGTTAAAAACAAAATCCCTAAAATAAACAATCACTGTAATATACAAATTTTTGGTGATTCTTTTTATTTGATAAATTATTTTCCTCTTATTTTCTCTCTGTTCCTGTTTTACCCCTTCGTTGTCATTACTCACAGTCCACTCTGACCCAGAGTGGTAGTACCTATTGGAGCCCTATTTATGAGTATTTAACCCATAAAATAGTGATAAGATAAAATAATAGAATAAAAAGTGAGTTAAAAATGTGCTTTAGAAATATTGAATATCCAACAAGAATGAATAAAACAAAAAACATATGCGGCATAAAATAACCCAAGGGTTGACATGCCGTAAACCCAAACAACCAACCAACCAACCAATCAGTCTTTCCTACTATTTGTTCATAGCTGTGAGGAGAAGAAATGGATTGGTTAAATCGAACTTAACGGATCTAAATTCAATCATCCTATATCATCCCGCCGAAAGAAAAAAATACAAAAAAAATCAGGAAATTAACCGAATTTAATGAAATTTTCAGCATTGATATATTAATGAATAAAAGATATAATGCACCAGTTATTTTATTTAAAAACTTATATATTTTTTCAGGTCAATTAACTTTGAACCACGTATCTTTGAGAATCTGTGTTACGCCTCAAAGATACGTGATTCAAAGTTAACTGAGCAGAAAAAATGTAAAAGTTATTAAATTCGGTTAATTCCCTGATTTTTGGTATTTTCTTTCTTTCAAGGGTGGGGGGTGACATACGATGGTAGAATTTAGGTCAATTAATTCCGATTTAACCATGGATTAATACCTTTCCCAAGGATGTTAATGCGAAGTGAAATGCAAACATTAATGCTGGATTTGACCTGTTACCCTTTCCTAAGACGATAACCGTTACGCAAGCTCCTGCACATAAAATGAAATTACATTTTTTCAAATTATTAAATTACATAACAAAAATAGTAAAAAAATAAATGATGATGATGACATTGCAAGAAATTCGGACTATTTAAGATTCGAAATATCTGACATCTTATTCTATTAAACGGTAAATTCTCCCAAAAAGCGGCGCCGGCTCCGGTAATAAAATGTGCTACACTTAGTCAGCAAGAGATTAGTTTTAATAAATCGCCATAGTTTTGCCTATTTTGGGACTTGGGGGTTGTCTCCCTGACAAAATGGTTAACATTAAACAGCTGTTAGTGCATCACGTATCAGTGTAAACAAATATCAAATTGATGCTGATTATGCTATTAATTCTAAAAGTTATATATATATATATATATATATATATATATATATTATATAATATATACGTGTGTGTGTGTGTGTGTGTAGATTTAGATATATTCCTGACATCTATGGTATATATATATATATATATATATATATATATATATTATATAATAGAGAGAGAGAGAGAGATGGAGAAAATATCTCAAATCCACACACACACACACACACACACACACACACACACACACACATTTTCCATACATTAATTGTCATGTAATATATCTAATAAACTGTATCGTATTAAAAAAGATTCATGCAGTCTATGGAAAGAATGTTTCTAGCAATGATTTGGTGATCCGTCTGTACCTCGAAGTCCCGGAGAATTTTATGCATCTTATTCTCCAGGACAGGTTCAGGCTTGTGCATATACCGTTTAGTTGTTTGCTGAAAAATTGAATTTCTTGCACAATTCCCAGTGCATAACTTTCCTACCTAGTCGTACCTGGTCTTGTACTCTCTTGTGCTAGTATGCTGCATTCGCTTATTATATGATTAACCGTTTCGACTCCGTCTCCACACATACTGCACTAGCTATTCTGATACGTCTTATCTATTTTTACCTTTATATAGTTTGTTCTATGGCATTGTCTTCTGCTGCAGTTATAAGAGATTCAGTTTCTCTCTTGAAGTTTCCTCTTCTTAACCATGTCCATGTCTTCTGATGTGATATCTCTTGACTTTGACGCTTGATGTACCCATGTAGTTGTTTTTTCTTCCCATTTCTGTTTTTTTAGTTTTGATGTATTTCTGCTTGTCAATATGTTGCAATTGCTTTTCTTGGCAGTTGATTTAGTCTTTCCTAACTTTTATTAG
>CM042145.1:26004601-26012101 GCA_023376005.1 Doryteuthis pealeii | reverse complement strand
TTCTTTCTTGGTAAATACAGCTCCAATCTCGATATTTTTTGACACACCTTGTATTCTGAAAAATAATTAACGTTCAATTCATTCTTCATTTCTATCTTGGTAAGTACAGCTCCAATCTCGATACTTTTCTGACACACCTTGTATTCTGAAAAAAAATTAATATTCCATTCATTCTTCATTTCTATCTTGGTAAATGCAGCTCCAATCTCGATACTTTTTTGACACACCTTGTATTCTGAAAAATAATTAACGTTCAATTCATTCTTCATTTCTATCTTGGTAAATACTGCTCCAATCTCGATACTTTTTTGACGTACCTTGTATTATGAAAAACATTAATATTCCATTCATTCTTCATTTCTATCTTGGTAAATAGGGCTTTAATCTTGATATTTTTTGACACATCTTGTATTCTGAAAAAAATTAACGTTCTATTCATTGTTCATTTCTATCTTGGTAAATACTGATCCAATCTCGATACTTTTTTGACACACCTTGTATTATGAAAAACATTAATATTCCATTCATTCTTCATTTCTATCTTGGTAAATAGGGCTTTAATCTTGATATTTTTTGACACATCTTGTATTCTGAAAAAAATTAACGTTCTATTCATTGTTCATTTCTATCTTGGTAAATACAGCTTCAATCTCGATACGTTTTTTACACACCTTGTATTCTGAAGAAAAAATTAACGTTCCATTCATTGTTCATTTCTATCTTGGTAAATAGGGATTCAATCTTGATATATTTTGACACACCTTGTATTCTGAAAAAATTAACGTTCTATTCATTGTTCATTTTTATCTTGGTAAATACAGCTTCAATCTCGATACTTTTTTGACACACCTTGTATCTTGGAGTGGCATATTGGTATTCTTTAAATGAGTAACAGCTCCATTCAAGATTGTTTCATCTTTTGTGTCTGTCCTAAGACTTCTGGCAAATAGCATTTTCTCTCTGTGTTCTTGATAATCTATCAATCTCACATATGCTAATAAAATGACTTCATTATCTCTTAAAGTAGATTGATCAAGCTGAAGAGCAAACTGTTTTACTTGCAAATTAGCTATTAATTGTTTTTCTACATCATCCGCCATTTTATCAATATGTCGCGCCATAGATAAGTTTTTTTTTAACTCATTACCTACTTTAAACCACACCACAGTGACACTCCAACCCTTGGCGATTCAATCGTAAGCGAAGTACAAAAACTGATGGTTAGTTCATTATAATTGAGCAGAAGGACTCGGATTACAACAATAATAAGACTTATATTTGAATAGAATGAGTTCTGAGGTGAATAGATAATAAACTTCAAAAATGTCCTATCAAACAAGTAAAAAAAAAAAACAAAAAAAATATCAAGAAAATTTGGTACAGGCGTGTGTGAGAAATTTGGTAGGCAAAGTTGTTACGTAGTGCCTTTTTCTGTGACGGCACTAAATATCTATACGTTATATACCCTCTTTACTTCTTATTTGGTCGTCTATTCTTCTGCCGGATCTGGTATATCTTCTAAGTCTCGTCTGGTCTTCTATTGGGGATTCCGGGTCTGGTTCTGTTATATGGGGATTCCTTGTTATCAGAAGCCCTGTGCTATTGTTAGACTTCGATTTACAATGATGTTACTTTATTCCATAAACCCCCAGACCAGACAATGCGCGCGGAGACTCACATCTTGCTAGCTTCGCTTCTAACTCCTAACTCTCTAACTGACTAACTGAGTTGCTTACTCCTTAAACCGGAAGGGGCTTTCTATCGGGGTTCCGTTTCTCACGGTTCTCCCCAGAACGCAAGGTGAGAGTGAGGTCAAGCATTGTCACTCACTCTTAAGGCCATCAGCTGTACTGATCGCCATAATGATTTCTATACTACCTTAAAAAGATATTAGGGATCCATAATTATGTAACAAAGTGTTAAAGGGATGGAATTAGTAATTTCACTTGTATTTTGTTTCATAACTGATGAAATTATAACATTATATATTTGAGTATGAGAAGTAAATACACAAACGATAAAAGTCCCTATAAGAGGAATCTAACATACTTCTAAACAAAACGAAAAATCTAGGAGGGTCCGGTTGGTGTAGGGGTTACGGTCTTCGCCTGTTAGCTTGACAGTCAGGGTTCGAATCACGCACAAGGCGGTCTTCCTATCTATAGCTCTGCTGATGAGGCCTAATAGGCCGAAATGTACATACAGAGATTGATTTTTCTCAATTTGTTTAGCCTTACATTTGAATAGGTATTCCCGCCGAATTAATTAATTATTAATTAATTAACTTTCAAAATTAGGTACGACTTCAATTAAGCACATATTCTCCCAAAAATATTTGAGTATATAAGGTTAAATTCTGTTGTTAGTCTGTGTGGAAAAGATTAAAATTCTAATAAAATATACGGCGCATTTCGGATTTTGTCGTCCTGGCCTCCTGCTGAAAATGTAAACCCTGCAAGTTATGAACCGCATAGCGGTTTGAAGGCATTTTACCGACAAGATAATGCGATATGAAAGCGATATTTTACCACCCAAGTTTTTTTTATGGACAAGTAATTGTAAATATTTTACCGCCCCCCCCCATATATATATAATATATTTTTTAGCGCTTTCATATCGAAAAATGCCTTTAAAAAGTAAATTGGTTTAACCTTTTCACCTAGTTTTATTTAAAAACGACCTGGCTGCTAACTCAAACATAACCTCTAATGAAGAAACTGTGTTTTCTGGAAGTGAATGAATGTGGTTGGTTGGTTTGTTAGATTTTACGGCACGTCACCCCTTGTTGGGTTATTTCATGCCGAATACGTTTTGTTCTATTCATGCTTGATGGGTATTCAAATTTTTTCTACTTAACCCATAGATAGGACCCTAAGAAGTACTATCACTCCGGCTCAGAGTGGACCTGGGAGTAATGACGATGAAAGGGTACTCCACACTCCCCAGAGTTCCAGGATTGGAACTTGACCATAAGATGAAGTTTAGCGTCATACCCAGGACATTAAGTCCCTCAGCCGTGACCTTCTAGCACATATATAATAAAAAGGTTTGGCGCTTGCCATAAGGGCAATAGAGTTGGGACAATCATATAGGTGATAGGGCTTAACCATTGATCACAGGGGGCATCTTCGACCACCCGTCTAGCCTAAGCAAGGGCCAAAGTGGAGTTGCATGTCATGGACTGCTCAACGTTCCATCCTTAAGCATCACCGGTCACCATCCACGGTCAACGGGTGGCCACTTTATGGTGGGGTATTTTACCCCTCTGCAGAGGTGCAGTCGGTGTATTCTACTGTCCCAGCCGACAGGGCGGTAAGTGAGTGTGTTGCAATATCTAGCATATAAGGTGTGCTACTATTCCCCACCTAAATTTTAGACTGGGTGAGGTCACGTGGTATATTCCTCTAGCCAATCAACAGCCATAATGCGTGGCTGATTCACTACTTAAACACTGATACTTTCATGGTCCACTTGCAAACCATTGACGGAGGAACTTACAATACTGAGGATTCTTTACCAGAGGATTGCCAAGGATTTCCGCTGGACAATCGCTCTTGCTTAAAGATTAAAAGATGGCCAATAAGATAGTAACAGAGTGTGTCCTTTGCAACTCCCTATTAATCTATACAAAATATCACCGCCCCGTCAGCTGGGGCGTTAGAATGCACCGACTGCACCTCAGCAGAGGGGTAAAACTCCCCCAATGGGGCCACCTGTTGGCCGTGGGTGGCGACCCGTGATGCTTAAGGATAGAGCCCAGGTGGATGAGCAGTTCATGACATGCAATACTCCACTTTGGCCCTATCTTGGGCTAGACGGGCGGTCGGAGAGGCCCCCTACGATCAATCGGCTGGTCACGTCAAGCCCTAGCACCTATATGATTTTCCCAACCCTATTGCCCTCATGGCAAGCCCCAACCCCTTTTTATCATATGGGTGCTAGAAGGCGATGACTGCGGGTCTACATGTCCTGGGAATGACGTTAAACTCTATCTGATGGTGAGGTTCCAGTTCTGGAGATTTGGGGAATGTGGAGCACCCCTTCATCACAATTACTCCCTGGTCCACTCTGACCCGGAGTGGTAGTACCTGTTAGGGTCCCATCTATGGGTTAAATAGAAAAATGTATTTATAAAAAAATTGTATTATCCATTAAGAATCGATTTATTTCAAAACTTTATCGGCATTAAATGACCCATTGAGGTTGATATGCCGTAAAACAAAACCAAACCAAACCAATGAAACCAAATAAAATATCAGCTTATAATATTGCCAGTAAAGTGTATATGCCGCTTGATTGCCATCATATTTTCATGTGGGCTGAAATTATCTGTTTAAATGTCAATTGCTCCAGAAAAATAACGAATTCAGATTAGCCATTTTCTCTTTTCTTTCTGCTTCGTTATTCTAATTAGAAAGTAAGTAAGTAAAATCGTCGGGGCGGCCTAAAGTCGGTATAAGCCAATCAGCGAGGGAGTATATCCCCTTTTTACTTCCGCTAGACCAAGGAGATTGTTTTAGCGTCTGAAGTGGAGCGCCACACCTACCATCAGCTCCTTACTTTACCGCACAGATCCCTGTGCTACTCATACGCTGAGTTTGCGAGGACCGGTATCGAACTAGGAACCTTGTGGTTTCTAGCCGAACGCTCCACCGACTGAGCTAATCCGGCCCATATTTAGAAAGTAAAACTTCCCAAGAATGAGAGACACATGAACAGATACGAATGTATTATTTGTATTATTCGGACTATTGTCCTCATCTTCATTGTTTTCTGCACAACGTTTCTGTCGATGTGCCATCCGACCTTCTTCGGGTATTTCTTGTCGGACTCGGGAACCTTCTCGAACTCGGGAACCTTCTTGTCGTAATCGGGAGCCATCACGGAACTTTGAACCCAACCATTTATTCAATCCACGGGGGGTATCCTGTTCTCATTCCGCTAACCATAGCTGGGGTAGAAGTGTTAAGCTGTGTTAATTATTTATTCTATGTTACTGCTGCCCCTGACCAGGATTGAACGTGCAGTCTAGAGATAACTGTCACTTAGAACTGTCTTAACCTAACTCCTTTATCCACTAGGCTATGTGTCCAATTGGACACATAGCCTAGGTACTACCACTTCCCTAGAATGAGAGACACATGAACAGATACAAATGTATAGTGGTAAGAATATGAATATGGTTGGTTGGTTGGATTTTACGGCATATCAACACTCGTTGGGTTATTTTATGCCGAATATATTTTTTTAAATTCATTCTTGATGCTTACTGAAAAGTTTTTAAAACACAAGTTTTTTAAAACATATTTTTCTTCTATTTAACCCATAGATGGGTTCCTAATAGGCACTACCACTCCTGAGTCAGTGTGAACCTGGGTAGATTTTACACCTCTGCAGAGTCAGAGAACTAAGACTAAGCCAGTAAATAAAAAAAAAACGTGGCTAGCATAGGACCACAGTGTCCAAAGGCGAACTAGATTACACGTTACTGGGAGACAATAAATAATTACTTCCCTTGGAGAATAGGCGTGTCTATTCGGTGCCTCGTTGGGTATCACATGACAATCACAGAATCTCATTCTTGACTTCTTTTACCTCTGTTCTTTGAACGTGTCTCGGATACTATTAGGGAACGCTAAAGCGACGTAGTTATATTTCTTTCCTCCACCAAGTAAGCTCTTTTCCATTTTTGTACCTTGCCCACAATATGAGTATTTTTTTAGCTTTGGACACATTTGCGTATTTTTCTTCTTGGTACCATTGATATATATATATATATATATATATATATATATATATATATATATATATATTGGTTTGGAGGTTGATTTTGAAGGCTATCCCAATGCAGGTGTATAGAAAAAAATAATAAGTTAACAATGGTGTTTTTTGTTAACCTGTAATTTATTCTTGATATTTCGAGATAAAACCTCTTTTTCAGAAGATCACTGGAACTGAAGTCGTTGTCGTCTTGTTATGGCATTTCTACTACAAATTTACACCTGCATTGTGATAGCCTTCAAAATCAACAACCAAACCAATATATACACAATGCTTCAAGCAAATTATGAAACTCTCTCTCATATATATATATATATATATTATATATATATATATATATATATATATATTTCAGTTGTCGTGATGTGTATAACTTTTGTCGGTCGTCGTGATGTGTATAACTTTTTTGTCGGTCAACACTTTATTGTAACGGATTTTGAGATGTTGGCAACAAGACGAATTAACTTATTAAAAAAAACGAGTTAACTTCCTTAACTCTTTGCCTACTTTAAGCCGCTCACAGCGGCTTTTCCACCACTGCGATCCTACTGTAAATCGCTGGTAGCGACTCTCGCATGTGTCCTTTGCTTACACTGAAAAAAGGATTATATTTAAACAGAATGAGTCCTGTCTTCAATAGATAGTGAACTTTGAAATATCTCATCATACAGGTAAAACAATACCAGGAAAATTTTTGGGAAATTTGGTAGGCAAAGAGTTAAATAGCCAGGGTGTCGATATTTCTTATTGATACCATCAGTATATACAAGGTGTGTCAAAAAGTATTGAGATTTTTTTGTACTTTTTGACACATCTTGTATTCTGAAAAAAAAACAAACGCTCCATTCATTCTTCATTTCTATCTTGGTAAATACAGCTTTTAAACTTGCTACTTTTTTTGACACATCTCGTATTCTGAAAAAAAAAAATGAATGGAACGTTATGTTTTTTCAGACTACAAGGTGTGTCAAAAAGTACAAAAAAGATCTCGATACTTTTTTGACACACCTTGTATATTATGTACACAAAAGGTTGAATGTTCTTAAATGTACAAATGCGTTTATCTTGTCTCATCTTCCGTTGTGTTCAGTGTTAGTATGTCACGGATATACTAATGCTGATATTGGTCCTTGCTGAGTGGGGACTTAATTAAACATTTTCCTTGGCACCAAAAATGCCAATAACGTCTTACTGCATGCTACAAGAAAACGAGTTAATTTTCCCGCCTTCTTTAAATACCCAGGTGTGTCGCTATGGGAATTAGTTGAATTGCCCCTAGCATCGTTGAAAATCATTCTGTTGGAAAGAACAGGTAATTAAAAATTAACGTAACAGTTTCCTCTTTCTGGCTTGATACCTGTATCAAAACTTTTTCTGCTATTTTCCCAAATTAGCTCGAAGAGTAGATTCCATTCGAGTTAAGTGCATAGATTTTTTTAGTAATTCAGATTGGTTTAGCTCAGTCGATATAGCATCCGCATAGGAACCGCAAACGGTCCTTCACCAATTCAGTGCATAAGCATCACAGCTTGGATCTGTACAGTGAAAAAAGAAAGCTGATTGTAGGAGTGGCGCCCCACTTCAGAGGCAAAAACAATCTTTTTGATCTAGCGCTAACTCGAGTATCAGAGTTAACAGAGAGATAATAGAAAGAAACATAACGAGTATTAAGGATAGGGAGAAAGGTTTATTAAGCAAAGATACAAGGTGAATAGAGTA
>CM042145.1:25997101-25999601 GCA_023376005.1 Doryteuthis pealeii | reverse complement strand
TTGTTACAGACAAAAAGCGGTAGCGAATCTCCATTATTAATAGATATTTATTATCACTCTAATGCAACAAGGAATCAATAACTGAATTCAAGTTTTTGTAATATGTGAAAAAATAATTTTTTTTAGAAAAATAAAATTGTTTCAAAACACTCAAAATTTAGGAATGCATTCTTTAAAATATTTTCAATGTTAAAAACAAAATCCCTAAAATAAACAATCACTGTAATATACAAATTTTTGGTGATTCTTTTTATTTGATAAATTATTTTCCTCTTATTTTCTCTCTTGTTCCTGTTTTACCCCTTCATTGTCATTACTCACAGGTCCACTCTGACCCAGAGTGATAGTACCTATTGGAGCCCTATTTATGAGTATTTAACCCATAAATAGTGATAAGATAAAATAATAAAATAAAAAGTGAGTTAAAAATGTGCTTTAGAATATTGAATATCCAACAAGAATGAATAAAACAAAAAACATATGCGGCATAAAATAACCCAAGGGTTGACATGCCGTAAACCCAACCAACCAACCAACCAACCAATCAGTCTTTCCTACTATTTGTTCATAGCTGTGAGGAGAAGAAATGGATTGGTTAAATCGAACTTAACGGATCTAAATTCAATCATCCTATATCATCCCGCCGAAAGAAAAAAAATACAAAAAAAATCAGGAAATTAACCGAATTTAATGAAATTTTCAGCATTGATATATTAATGAATAAAAGATATAATGCACCAGTTATTTTATTTAAAAACTTATATATTTTTTCAGGTCAATTAACTTTGAACCACGTATCTTTGAGAATCTGTGTTACGCCTCAAAGATACGTGATTCAAAGTTAACTGAGCAGAAAAAATGTAAAAGTTATTAAATTCGGTTAATTCCCTGATTTTTGGTATTTTCTTTCTTTCAAGGGTGGGGGGTGACATACGATGGTAGAATTTAGGTTAATTAATTCCGATTTAACCATGGATTAATACCTTTCCCAAGGATGTTAATGCGAAGTGAAATGCAAACATTAATGCTGGATTTGACCTGTTACCCTTTCCTAAGACGATAACCGTTACGCAAGTTCCTGCACATAAAATGAAATTACATTTTTTCAAATTATTAAATTACATAACAAAAATAGTAAAAAAATAAATGATGATGATGACATTGCAAGAAATTCGGACTATTTAAGATTCGAAATATCTGACATCTTATTCTGTTAAACGGTAAATTCTCCCAAAAAGCGGCGCCAGCTCCGGTAATAAAATGTGCTACACTTAGTCAGCAAGAGATTAGTTTAATAAATCGCCATAGTTTTGCCTATTTTGGGACTTGGGGTTGTCTCCCTTGACAAAATGGTTAACATTAAACAGCTGTTAGTGCATCACGTATCAGTGTAAACAAATATCAAATTGATGCTGATTATGCTATTAATTCTAAAAGTATATATATATATATATATATATATATATATACGTGTGTGTGTGTGTGTGGTGTGTGTGTGTGTTTGAGTAGATTTAAGATATATTCCTGACATCAATGGTATATATATGTATATATATATAGATTGGAGAAATATCTCAAATCTACACACACACACACACACACACACACACACACACACACATTTTCCCTACATTAATTGTCATGTAATATATCTAATAAACTGTATCGTATTAAAAAAGATTCATGCAGTCTATGGAAAGAATGTTTCTAGCAATGATTTGGTGATCCGTCTATACCTGGAAGTCCCGGAGAATTTTATGCATCTTATTCTCCAGGACAGGTTCAGGCTTGTGCATATACCGTTTAGTTGTTTGCTGAAAATTGAATTTCTTGCACAATTCCCAGTGCATACCTTTCCTACCTAGTCGTACCTGGTCTTGTACTCTCTTTGTGCTAGTATGCTGCATTCGCTTATTATATGATTAACCGTTTCGACTCCGTCTCCACACATACTGCACTAGCTATTCTGATACGTCTTATCTATTTTTACCTTTATATAGTTTGTTCTTATGGCATTGTCTTCTGCTGCAGTTATAAGAGATTCAGTTTCTCTCTTGAAGTTTCCTCTTCTTAACCATGTCCATGTCTTCTGATGTGATATCTCTTGAGTTTGACGCTTGATGTACCCATGTAGTTGTTTTTATTCCCATTTCTGTTTTTTTAGTTTTTGATGTATTTCTGCTTGTCAATATGTTGCAATTGCTTTTCCTGGCAGTTGCATTTAGTCTTTCCTAACTTTTATTAATGTATTCGTCAAGTGCTCGGATTGTCGCATCTACACTATCTTCAATGCTGGCGTGGTAATTTTCTCCCTTCATTTCTTGGCACATATAGTCTGCCTATGTCGTCTTTCGGGTGTAATGCTTTGTGCATGGTCATGAGTTTCCTTGTCCTTTGGTCCGATTACTGGAGCTCCTCTCTTGTTCATTTTAAGAATGGTCCCGAGTATCTTATGAGAGGGACAGTCCATGATTTTATTCCCTTGATAAGGTTTCTGCTA
>CM042145.1:25967101-25989601 GCA_023376005.1 Doryteuthis pealeii | reverse complement strand
ACAACGCAATCTCGAAAACAAGCAGAAACTAAATGGATTCTAAAATTACAAACTCACGTGAGGGGACTGAATAATAATAAAAAAATAAGTGAATCCAATACTCCATAACATCGAGTTCATTCAATTATTTTTAGATGCTTTGTAATAACGCCCAACTTAAAAAAAAACATAAAAATATATACCGAAAAAAGCATACGGAAACCCCTAAAACACAACACACACACACACACACACACACACACAACACACACACACACACATATATATATATATATATATGTGTGTGTGTGTGTGTGTGTGTGTGAAGACAAAGTGGAAGTATGTAATATTGTAAATATACGAACGCCTGGGTTCGTCAACAATTTTGAATAAATTTACCGACTATAAAGCAACAGAGGCTCACAGACTTCTTATTTTCTGTGATAAATTATTTTCCCTCAAACTAGCGAAAGCCCCGATGAAGATCTATCGAAACAGATCGAAACACTGCAGCGTAGACGAAATAAATATTACTCGTTTATAAACTTATGTTTTTTTTCAATTTTTTCACAGTATTACACACACACACACACACACACACACGCATATATATATATATATATATATATATATATATATATATATATATATATATATATATATATATATATCAGTTGGTCATTCTTGCATGTTGAGGCTTTGAGACTTATTCTCTAATCCTGTCGTGTAGGACTGTAGAATATAGCAAATGCACCTCTGCAGAAGGATAAGACCCTCGAATAGGGTCACCTGCTGGCCGTTAGTAGTGACCCGTGATACTCAAGGACGGAATCCTGGTGGGTGAGCAGTCCAGGAACTGCAACACCACCCTTTGTTCCTTACTCGGAATAGACGTGCGATCAGAGAGACTTCGTCCGTTTAATCAACTGTTCACATCAAGCCCGATCACCTATATGATTGTCCCGACCGTATTACGCTTATGGCAAAACCCAACCCTTACATATATGTGCTAGAAGACAGTGGTTAAGGTTCTTAGTGTCATGGGTTTTATGTTAAACTGCATCTAGAGGTGAAGTTCCAATTTTGGAGCTCTGGGGAATGAGGGGTACTTTTTTTATCACCATTAGTCCTGGGTCTACCCTGACCCGGAGCGGTTGTACCTTTTATCGCCCAATCTATGGGTTAAATAAGGAAAAAATAAGTTTAAAAAATGTGTTAAAATTGAACTTTAAAAAAAATGTAATATCCATCAAACATGAATAGAACAAAACGTCTTCGGCTTAAAATGACCCAACAAGGATTGACATGCCGTAAAATCCAACAAACCAGCCTAAACCAAACGAAAATAACGATCTACAAGAAATATATTTGCAAACAAGCACACACATTTCGTTGCGCGGATACTACAGAAAGTTCTCAATCTATTTACATAGATCTCCCAATATATAGAGACACTGTGGCTTCTCAGTGGAACTCTTTGACGTGAAAAGAGCTATAAGGTCGATAGTCAGTAATTATATATATATATATATATATACCCCTTTTATATTCCGTCACTTCTTTATTTACACACACACACACACACACACACACACACATAGATATATGTATATATATATATAGAATGGCATCCATAAGTCTAAAGCCGTTCACGAGATGTACTTTTTTTTTACCTTCTTTCTCCAGAGAGCACATGACAACGAGTAGATAAATAAAAATAAATAAATAACTCGGTAGGCGACCCGACTCTGTAATGTGGGCTCTCACTTAAAACAGGTCCTCACGCAAACATTGATCAAGGCTGCTTTGGCTTTGATAGATTCAGGAAGGTGTACACCGGTGACGTACTTCACGACCAGCACGCACACTTGCATGCAGCGGCAATGAAATGAGAAGCAGAGTAAAAGAAAAAGAAAATAGTCCACTCTCCGCCATTATTACTATTATCTTCATCGTCATCAGTAAGAAAACCGATGAAAAAAAAAAAAAGAAAAAAAAGAAAGAAAAAAGAATAAAGAATAAAGCAAAAAATAATAATGAAAATTATTCTTTTTTTTTTCTTCATTTTTTTTCATTTTTTCTTTTATTTGTCATTCACCAGTTTTTGACAATGATAAGAAATTTATTCCATCTATTTAGTATATTTTTTCGGCGTTACTGAGAGTAGGCTAAGAGAGAAGGAAGACAGGGAAAAAAAAAGAAAAAAAAAAAAAAAAGCAAAAAGAAAAAAAAAAAGCCAAAACGAAAAAAAAAACAAAACAAAACAAAACAAACAAAACAAAAACACCCCATAAAAACAAACACAAACCAAAAATAAATAAAAAAAATAGAGTAATAAATGAATAAATAAATAAATAAATCGTTTCGAGAAAATAAGGAAAAATTGCTCAATAATAAAAAGTGTATCGACTTGGAAATCTCGTGCCGTAGGCGCGAGAAGTCACGCAGAACGAGAAACGGATCAACCTATCTTCCATCACTCTCTCTTCTTCCCTACCTGTTCACCTACACACACACACACACACACACACACACATTTGTCTATTATCGTGTTAAGATATTTATGTCCCCCCCCTCTCTCTCTCTCTTTTCTCTCTCTCTCTCTCTCTATATATATATATATATATATATATATATATATAGTCATAAATGCATTACCAAGTAGACAGAATAGAAAAACAATTCAAAGAAAAAAAAAATTAAAAGAAAAAGCGTAGATAAAATATATTTTCTTTCAATTTCTCTCTTAATTTTCTTAAATAGCGATTTATGTATCGAAATCTGTTAGGAATATTCACTTGTATTTTTTGGGATATGCAAAAACTGATATAAAATGTACGTGTGTTTTTTGTGTATATGTGTGTTCGAGAGTACGTAAGTGTATGTCTGAAAGAGAGAGAGAGAGAGAGAGAGAAGAGAGAGAGAGAGAGAGAGAGAGAGAGAGAGAGAGAGAGAGAGAGAGAGAGAGAGAGAGTGTGTTGGTTGTTTGTTTTTACTGCATATAAACCATTTTCGGTACATTTAATGCCGGATCAAGTCATTTTGGTATCAGGTTGCTTACAGTACTTGCTGTTGCTTAAATGGTCACCCATCTAAGTACTGAACAGGCTCATCGCTTCTTAACTTCAGTGATCTAGCAGAGAGAGAGAGAGAGAGAGAGAGAGAGAGAGAGAGAGAGAGAGAGAGAGAGAGAGAGAGAGGTCACTTTGTCAGTATTTTTCATCATCACCAGCCTCAGTTATTCGTGACTAGATAATATTTAGGACTTCGATTTAAAAAAAAATCAGCCCCCACCTCAGCCCCGCCGACTAGGGCATTAGAATGCACCGACTGCACCTTTGCAGAACGATAAGACCCCGACCCCCAATGGGGCCACCTGTTGGCCGTAGGTGGCGACCCGTGATGCTTAAGGATAGAACCCAGGTGGCTGAGCAGTCCATCACATGCAACACTATTTTGGTAAGCTAGACGGGCGGTCGGAGAAGCCCCTCCGAACAATCGGCTGGTCACGTCAAGCCCTAACACCTATATGATTGCCCCGACTCTATTGCCCTCATGGTAAGCACCAACCCTCTATCATATGGGTGCTAGAAGGCGGTAGCTGATGGTCTTCATGTCCTGGGTATGACGTTAAACTCTATCTGATGGCGAGGTTCCAGTTTTGGAGCTTTGGGGAATGTGAAGCACCCCTTCATCACCATTGCTTCCAGTTCCACTCTGACCCGGAGTGGTAGTACCTGCTAGAGTCCCATCTATGGGTTAAATAGAAAAATGTGTTTATAAAAAAAGAAATTGAGTATCCATTAAGAATGAATTTATTCAAAACTTTATCGGCATTAGATGACCCACCGAGGTTGATATGCCGTAAAACAAACTGAACCAAACCAAATTGCAAAAAATTGTGCAGCAGAATCATCGAATCTCACATTTCAAATTAAAAAAAAAAAGTTTTGCGCCGAAATAAATTAACTTTTATCCTTGAAAATGACTTGAAATAAACCATAGAATTTTAACCACATCTTTTCCCTCGTCTTGTAGTGAAATGGGGAGTTATAGTATAAGGACAAGAAATCTCGAAGAAATCGAAGAAAAATTGTTAAAGAAATTTGAATTGTAGCGTTAACTGTTCTTTCCAAATTTTTTATTTCTTTGAATTTTTGTGATAGTCTTGATAATTAGTATTACTAGCAAAATAAAAAACACCCTCCGGGCGATGTAAAAATAGAATTTTGAAACATATTGCCTGGGGGTTGGGAGTAAAAAATTCAATGTCAGTGAGTTTGTACCCTAAGTAAGTAAAATCATCAAATTCATTAAAGGATTAAAAAATAAAACAATTTGAAATGTAAACTTTAAATATGTATTAAAATAAAACAAACTATATATAGATATATAATACCAGTCATGTATTTATTAAAACTTGTTTTAAAACACAATGAGGACTGTCTAATGTTGCATGTTCAAATTTTAAGTGTATTTATTTTATGTTATGACGATTTTGGGTAATGTGACGTAAGCAGTGACGTAGTTTTTGTTACAGACAAAAACCGGAATCTCCATTGTTAATCGATTAGGATTATTCGGTTGTGATAGTCTTGATAATTAGTATTATTAGGATTATTCGGACTATTGTACTCATCTTTATTGTTATCTGTACAACGTTTTGGCCGATGTGCCCCTCGACCTTTTTCAGGTATTTCTTGTCGGACTCGGGAGCCTTTTCGGACTAGGAAACCTTCTTTTTCGAACTCGGGAACCTTCTTGTCATAATCGGGAGCCATCACGGAACTTTGAGAGAGAGGGAGAGAGAGGCGGTGAGTAATAGAAAAGCAAGTAAAGCCAGAGAAATATGTGCCAAATGTAAGTGAAAGTAGACAAAGACAGAGAGAGAGAGAGAGAGAGAGAGAGAGAGAGAGAGAGAGAGAGAGAGAGTATGTGTGTGTGTGTGTGTATGTGTGTGTGTGTGAGAGAGAGAGAGAGAGAGAGAGAAAGTATGTGTGTGTGTGAGAGAGATGGTGTGTGTGTATGTGTGTGTGTGCATGTGTGTGTGTGTGTGTGTGTGTGTGTGAGAGAGAGAGAGAGAGAGAGAGAGAGAGAGAGAGAGAGAGAGAGAGAGAGAGAGAGAGAGAGAAATAGGTGTGACAAAAGAAATGAGTGAGTGAACGAAGCCAGAGACACCTAGATAGATTGAACTCTGGTGAGAGGGAAGAAAGATTAAAGAAGGGGTAAATATATAAGAGATAGATAGATAGATAGATTGAGAGAGAGAGAGAGAGAGAGAGAGAGAGAGAGAGAGAGAGAGAGAGAGAGAGAGAGAGAGAGAGAGAGAGAGAGATGAGGATAAAGAGGTATAGATGAGAAAATAATGTGTTAGGTTTAAAGAGAGTGATAGCTTTTGAATGAGAGAGATAGTAAGAATTCAACGAATGAGTGGTTAGAGAGAAAGAAAAGTGTGCAAGTGAGAGAGAGAGAGAGAGAGAGAGAGAGAGAGAGAGAGAGAGAGAGAAGAGAGAGAGAGAGAGAGAGAGAGATTAGGAGAAAGAGATATAGATAAGAAAATAACGTGTTAGGTTCAAAGACAGTGATAGCTTTTGAATGAGAGAGATAGCAAGAATTCAACGAAGGAGTGGTTAGAGAGAAAGGAAAGTGTGCATGAGAGAGAGAGAGAGAGAGAGAGAGAGAGAGAGAGAGAGAGAGAGAGAGAGAGAGAGAGAGAGAGAGAGAGAAAATAATGTGTTAGGTTCAAAGAGAATGGTAGCTTTTGAATGAGAGAGATAGTAAGAATTCAACGAAGGAGTGGTTAGAGAGAAAGGAAAGTGTGCATGAGAGAGAGAGAGAGAGAGAGAGAGAGAGAGAGAGAGAGAGAGAGAGAGACAGACAGACAGACAGACAGACAGACAGAGGTAAAAAAAACGCTGAAAAATAAACGCGAGTGTCAAGGGGGAATATTGAAGAGCGAATGTTGCTTGGAAGGTCCCATTCGCATTATTTTCTACACTGAATCTATGAGTAAGACAAAGCTAATTCTCTCGAGGTGAAACATTCTGGAATAGTCTTCCTCTTTTTGCTCGACTTAAAGTGTGAATGATGTTGTGTTGCGTAACTCTATGCTGTCACCTCCCACCCAACACCCATATATGACCCATTCATAACGCATGCGCAGATAACATTTCCGGTGCTCCGCTACTTCTTCTTCCGCTTCCAAATTCTCGCCCTTATTTTAACACCTTTCACTTGCGACTCCACTTTTCATCACATTTATATGGTCTTTAACATTTCTCTCTTCTTTTCATCTACCCCCCTCTCTCTCTCTCTCTCTCTCTATATATATATATATATATATATATATATATATATATATTCTTTCTTGCTTTTTTCTTTTTCTTCCTTTCTTTCTGTTTTGATTGCTTTCTTTCTTTTTAAACCTTTTCTTCCTTTCTTCTTCGTTATATATATATATATATATATATATATATATATATATATATATATATATAATAAGATAAATATATAGGTTTTACATATCTATTTATTGGGTGACAAAGGAACATTCACAACCATATTGGTTTCATGGTTTCATGGTTTCATGCGATGCATTCATCAGGTGAAGATGTTTAAAATGAAAACATTTGAAACATCTTCACCTGATGAATGCATCACATGAAACCAATATGGTTGTGAATGTTCCTTTGTCACCTAATAGATAGATATGTAAAACCTCTATATATTTATCTTATATTATATAACAGCTCTATTTTATATTGAGCACTCTACCAATAATACTTCCTTTGGTACACCATTCCAGCAAAAGCTGAAATAGTGACCATCTCACACTACAGTATATATATATATATATATATATATATATATATATATATAATATATATATATATATATATATTGTTAATTTTAGCACTTTCTTTATCTCTTTCCTTTTAAAGGTTTTCTTTCTTTCTTTTCTTGAAAAGATTTTTTTCTTTATTTGTATATCTTTAAAAGATATGCATCTCTCTTTCTGTCTCTCTTCTTCCTTTTTTTATTACTTCCTTTTTAAATACTTTCTTTCTTTATACACACACACACACACACACACACACACACACACACACACATATTATATATATATATATATATATATATATATATATATATATATATATATATATGTGAAAAAAGCCAATGGAAGTGAATTCGACAGTGTGAAATTAATATTTAGAAAAAACAAACACATGATGTTAAAATTCGCTGACTGAAATCTGTTTCGACCCTTTATTGAAGTGGTTTTCATCAAGAGCGATGTGTGTATACGAGTGGACCGTTATAAGACGAAAGTGGTACAGATGAAACGTTCTAGTTCATAGCTGGAATACTCGAGTTTCGCCATAAGGATCTTCATCTGAAACTCGTGTAGGTTATTACTGTGTACCATTATGATAATAAATTTGCTCTACTCATGTATTGAGCACTTTATATTTGTTATATCGCTGTCTTATCATTGTGAAATTTGCATCAACTAACCATTGTGACCAATTTCACCGGTAAATCACCTTTTTCATATAAAATCATATAATATATATATATATATATATATACTAGCAAATATATGCACCCTCCGGGTGCAAGTATTTGAATTTTAATGTAATGAAGTATGTTAAATTTGAAATACTTTTGAAACTAAATAAAAATCCAAATAAAATGATTTGAAACAGAGGGGGTATAATCGAAGAATAGAACAACTTTGAAACTAAGTCTTCCATCATTTTTCATCACTCCCTCCTTTTATTGCTGAATTTTGCTAATTTAACTATTTAGTTAAATTAGGAAGTAAAGAATAAAATTACTGTTATTTCTTTATATTAAAGGATTTCTTTTAAAATTTATCCCCGAGTTTTTTGCTCATATTCATTAAGAAAAAAACAAACAATTAGAAATCAATAATACCAAGCGCATATTTAATAAAATTAAACTTTTAATATCAATATGCAAATTAGCTTTCCTGTTCACACTGTAACCCGCTATTTTGTTGCATATATAAATACAATTGCATGTTATTAGAATGTAGATAAAGTCAAAAGTATTAATTAGGTATACCAATTTTATCAATAACTGAGGATTAAATAAAAATAAATTCATGGTGAATGTGATGTCAATAACTAAGGGAATTGTGACTTGAGTAGTGATTTAGTTTCGGCTTCAGACAGACAAACACACAATCTCCATTATAATAAGATATATATATATATATATATATATATATATTCTTCCTGTTAGCACATTCTTTGACTCGTTCCATTTAAAGGTTTTCTTTTTTCTTTTCTTTATTAACCTATCTTTAAAAGAAAACTTATTTCTTTCATTCTTTCTTTCTTTGTAAAGGATTTCTTAATTTTCTTTATTCCTCTTTCTTTCTTTCTTTCTTTCTTTCTTTCTTTATAAAGACTTTCTGTCTTTTCTTTATTCATCTATCTATAAAAAATGTCTTTTCTTTCTTTCTTTTTTTTCTTTCTTTCTTTCTTTCTTTCTTTCTTTCTAAAGACTTTCTGCTTTTTCTTTATTCATCTATCTCTAAAAATATCTCTCTCTTTCTTTCTTTCTTTCTTCTTTCTTTCTTTCTTTCTTTCTTTCTTTTTTATAAAGACTTTCTGTCTTTTCTTTATTCATCTATCTATTAAAAATCTCTATCTCTCTCTTTCTTTCTTTCTTTCTTCTTTTTTTCTTTCTTTCTTTCTTTCTTTATAAAGACTTTCTGTCTTTTCTTTATTCATCTATCTATTAAAAATCTCTATCTCTCTCTTTCTTCTTTCTTTCTTTCTTTTTTTCTCTTCTTTCTTTCTTTCTTTCTTTATAAAGACTTTCCGTCTTTTCTTTATTCATCTATCTATTAAAAATCTCTATCTCTCTCTTTCTTTTCTTTCTTTTTCTTTCTTTCTTTCTTTCTTTCTTTTATAAAGACTTTCTGTCTTTTCTTATTCATCTATCTATTAAAATCTCTATCTCTCTCTTTCTTTCTTCTTCTTTCTTTCTTTCTTTCTTTCTTTCTTTCTTTCTTTCTTTATAAAGACTTTCCGTCTTTTCTTTATTCATCTATCTATTAAAAATCTCTATCTCTTCTTTCTTTCTTTCTTTCTTTCTTTCTTTCTTTCTTTTTTATTTTCTCTATAAAGACTCTCTGTCTTTTCTTTATTCATCTATCTAAAAAATATCTCTTTCTTTCTTTCTTTCTTTCTTTCTTTCTTTCTTTCTTCTTTCTTTCCGTTACTTTCTTTCTTTCTTCTTTTTCTTTTTTTTTCCTTCCTTCTTTTTTCTTTCTGCTGAAGTTTTTCTTTTATTAGCCCATCTTTCTTTCTTTCTTTCTTTCTTTCTAAAAGACTTTCTGTCTTTCTTTTAAATGTCTGCTATTATTTTTTATAACTACTTTATAACTACTAAGTTTTTAACTTTTCTATTTCTTATGAATCGTATTTTTCTTTTCTGACTTTCTTTGTTTCTTTTTTTTTTCAGTTTATATGCTGATAGTATAAATATCAACCTAAGATGGTAGGAGAGACGATAAAACCAACGATTTGTCAGAAAAAGAAGGAAAAAATGTGTAAAAAAAACATTAAAAAAGAGAGAAAAATGGATGGCTGCGCATGCGCAAAAAGGAGATATTCGATGTCACTCCGTCACAAAGTCGGTCATGGGATCTACGGTGTGATGGCAACAAGAGCTTGGGGGATGAGCAGCAACGTAGGACCCCTTCCGTCTGAATTTTGTCATATCAGGTTGAAGAATAAAAGTCGTGAATGTAGAAAAAAAAAAAGGATAGAAAATAAAAAGAAAAAAAAAAAAAAAAAAGAAAGAAAGAAAGAAAAGAAAAAAAAAATAACCAAAAAGCGAAGAACCGATAAGATAACAACACACACACATGCACCGGTGAAGTTAAGAAAATCCTTTTGGTTGGAAGGGGTCAGTGGGTCATCAACGTAGGGAATGGATACAGATACACGTGAAGACATTAGTATAGGGGAGTAAAGAAAAATGCACACGCATACCAGAGAGAGAGAGAGAGAGAGAGAGAGAGAGAGAGAGAGAGAGAGAGAGAGAGAGAGAGAGAGAGAGAGAGAGAGAGAATGAAATTTGAAAGAAAGGGCAGTATAATATCTATATTCCTGCTCATTTTCTATCTATCTATCTATCTATCTATCCAAGTCTAATCTATCTATCTATCTATCTATCTATCTATCTATCTAAGTCTAATCATCTATCTATCTATCTATCTATCTATCTAAGTCTATCATCTATCTATCTATCTATCTATCCAAGTCTGCGCTCATCATCTATCTATCTATCATCCCAAGTCTGCTCATCATCTATCTCTCTCTCTCTCTCTCTCTCTCTCTCATATATAATATATATATTATATATATATATATATCAGTCTGTTCAAATCTTTCTATCTATCTATCTATCTATCTATCTATCTATCTCAATATGTTCATATCTATCTATCTATCTATCTATCTATCTATCTAGCTGCTATCATATCTATCTATCTATCTATCTATCTATCTATGTTCATATCTATCTATCTATCGTCTCAATATGTTCATATCTATCTATCTGACCTCAAAATGGGAGGGAAAATCCCCAACTATTTAATTCTCCATAGAAATTCCTATTCTTTCTTTCTTTCTTTCTTTTTTTCTTTCTTTCTTTTGTGCGATCGCACGCCTGTGTGTATGTGCGTGAATATCTGTATGCAGTGAATCTTCGACACATTTCTGAAGACATTTCCTCATCTATTCTTTTTTTTTTTTTTTTTAATTTTTTTGCCTGACGGTTACATATTATGCATAAGTTTCGAACTGAACGTTTTTGGGCCGAATGAAGATTACTTATAAATAAGTTTTTAGATTTTTCTCCCCACCCCCTTTTTTTTTTTTGTTTTTGTTTTTGAGATTCGTGACATTTTCCCATTTTTCTTCGTTAGATTCCGAAAGTTCAAACTCGGTAAAAAAAAAAAAAAAAAAAAAAAAGAAATTTCGATTTTTGTTGTTGCTACCTTTTTTCGCTTCTTGCTTTCTTTCGCACTTTCACTAAGTTTCTAAATTAATATCACACACATACACACACTCAAACAAACACACACACACACACACACACACACACACACACACACACACACACACACACACACACAATACGATATATAAGTTTAAACTTATATCAACGTTGAGTATGTTTGGTGCCTTCAGTAGTTTCGTATTTACCACTAGTCCCTTTAACTACCAATTTCCACCCTAGGCTGTAGAATACACCGGCTACACTTTTTCAGAAAGGTAAGCCCCCCCCCCCCCGATATGACAGAGTCCTGGTGGCTGGACAGTCCCTGACATGCAACATTCCGCTTTGGTCTTTATTTGGGATTGACGGGCGGTCGGAGAGGCCCCCTTCGATCAGTCGGCTGGTCACGCCAAGCTCTAATGCCTATATGATTGTACTGACCGTATTGGTCTTATGGCAAAGCTCCAGGCTGACTTCTGATTTAGGTCGGAAAATTAAAACCGAAGGTTTTTTGGTGGTACCCAATGACAATTTAACTACAGTCTATGAATTAACATTTTTGCGAATTGGGTTACGGTTTTAGGGGATTAAAGTTATTTTTAATTACATATTGCTTAAAAAAAATAAACAACAAAAAACTCAAATTACTATACATTTAATGTTGAAAAATATTTTTTAAAACTAAGTTTAATTGAAATTATACATTGCAATACTAACACAAACAACTGTCTCAATAATAGATTCAATAATTAATTTCAATGGTTAATTAAATGTATAGTAATATGGTTTTTTTGTTGTTTATTTTTTTTTAAGCAATACGTAATTAAAACAACCTTAATCCCCTAAAACCGTAACCCAATTCGCAAAATGTTATTTCATAGACTGTAGTTAAATTGTCATTGGGGACCTCCAAAAAACTTTCCGTTTTAATTTTCCGACCTAAATCAGAAGTCAGCCAAACTCCAACCCTTTTTATCATATGTACTAGAATGTGGTGGCTGAGAATCTTAGTGTCCTGGGTATGACGCTAAACTGCATCTAGCAGTCAGGTTCCAATTCTGGAGTTCTGGGGAAATGTAGACTGTCCCTTCATTGCCATTACTCCCATGTCCACTCCGATCCAGAGTGTTTGTACCTGTTAGGGTCGCATCTATAGGTCAAATAGATTTTTTTTAAATGAGTTCAAACTGTATTATTTGGATTATTCGGACTATTGTCCTCATCTTTATTGCTATCTGTACAATGTTTCAGAAAACAATAAAGATGAGGATAATTGCGCGACATGTTGATGATGATGATGATGAATTATGCTGGTATGTATTTTCTGGGCCCTCCTTCGCGAGAACGATGTGACAGAAGGTCAGTTTTTAAGCGGAGTAAGGCTGGTTTGAATTTCTCTTCTCCTAGACTGGTTACCTAACTAAGGCTAATTAACCCCGTCTGTCCAACTATTTCACTATAGTTAGGGGGAGAGATGTATTCATGTCTTTTCTTACTGCGATGAGAAATGCAAACAGCTTCATACAAGTACTATTTGTATTATTCGGACTATTGTCCTCATCTTCATTGTTATCTGTACAACGTTTCGGCCGATGTGCCCTCCGGCCTTCTTCAGGTATTTTTTTTTTTGACTCGTAAACCTTCTTGGACTCGGGTATCATCTCGGACTCGTATTTCTTTTCGAACTCGGGAACCTTCTAGTCGTAATCGGGAACCTTCTTGTCGTAATTGGGAGCCATCACGGAACTTTGAACCTAACACTATATTCATACCCCCCCCCCGCGAGATACTACTACTACTAATAATAATAATTATCAAGCCTCATCTCAAAAATTCAGAGAAATAGAGTTTAAACTATGTTTAAAAATGAGTTAAAAATTGAATACCCAACAAGAATGAATACAACAAAAACAGTTTCAGCATAAAATAATCCAATATGTCATGAAATCCATCCATCCAACCAACCAACCAACCAACCAACCAACCAACCAAGCATTTTTTAATCCATGCAATTTAGAATAAAGAGGACCATATTTAATAGCATTCACAAGGCAGCCAAATTCTTTACATACGCCGAAGACTTGCTTATTAATTGGTGGGGGGTAACGATTTGTTCAGTGTGTGAAGATCCAACAAAGGGATGTAGTCTTTGTGAGTTAGGGGGAGACTATAACAATCAAGGTAAGGATACTCGTCTAAATTGATTAAATCAATGCAATGAATTCGTTCTTGTCACGTGCTCACCATTTTTCTTTTTAATCAGCGGGACACATAACTTCATCATTTCCTGTGAACCCCCTTATTTAAGGAACGCCTATTCCGGTTCCGTTAAAACAAATTCCGGTCTCCTCCGGCGATCACGTGTCTCTGGAAGTGTATTCACACGTTTTCAGTTTTCAATCTGGTCCCTCTCATCTCGCTTATTTGCTTTAAAAGAAAACCGCCCTGTCGTCTGAGGCATTAGAATACACAGACTGCACCTCTGCAGAGAGGTAAGACTCCCCCAATGTGGCCACCTGTTGGCCGTGGGTGGCGACCAATGATGCTTAAGGATGGAACTCAGCTGGCTGAGCAGTCCATGGCATGCAACACTACATTTTGGCCCTTACTTAGGCTTGGCGGTCGGTCGGAAAAGCCCCCACCCCTGATCAATCGGCTGGCCACATCAAGTCCTAGCACCTATATGATTAGCCTACCCTATTGCCCTTATGGCAAGCCCCAACACTTTTTAAAATCATATATGTGCTAGAAGGTGGTGGCTGAGGGTCTTCATGTCCTGGAAATGACGTTAAACTCTATCTGATGGTGAGGTCCCAGTTTTGGAGGTTTGGGGAATGTGGAGCACCCCTTCATCACCATTGCTCCCAGTTCCATCCACTCTGACCCGGAGTGGTAGTACCTATTAGGGTCCCATCTATGGATTAAATAAAAAATGTGTTTATTAAAAAAATTGAGTATCCATTAAAAATGAATTTATTTCAAAACTTTGTCAGCATTAAATGACCCATTGAGATTGATATGCCGTAAACCAAACGAAACAAAACGAAACCAAACCTTTAAAAGAAAACAGATTGATATTATTACGAGCGATCACAACATTTTCACAACAAGTTACTGAGCCCTGTTTTTTTTTCACGCAGTCTGGCGAGAGTAAAATTTGATCCTTGGCTCAAATTGATCTGGTCATTTCATGCTTTGATCCTAAAAAACTAGATGATATTGTAGCGTAGTCACCGGCTATTGCTATGTCGTGATGGCTTATCGCCGGAACCCAACAAAAGTGCAGTTTGTTTTAACGTTTGGACATTCCGTTGTTTCATTATATCCGTTCAGTCTTTATCACCGCGGAAGCAGGAAGACATACCCCAACCCCCCAGACATCACGTGGTTAATTTCATTATTTTTCTATGAACAGGATCTTCTCGTATCTTTATTCCTTGTTCTCTGTTCACAGCGAGTGTTTGTCTCCTCACACCCCAACCATCAAAAGAGAAAAAGAGACCCAATCATGAAATCCGTAATATATATATATATATATATTATATATATATATATATATATATATATATATATACGTTTTTAAAAGCGAATGTTATAAATATTCACTGCAGTTTATATATTATATATATATATATATATATATATATATATATATATATAGTTAATGAAGTAACAAATAAAAGTTTTTGTTTTTATATTATTTATTTCGGAACGATATTACAACCATTGGTTTCTTGCTGAAAGCTTCATCAGGTAACGAAACGTTCCTTTGAAAATGACAAAAATGGTGTAATGGTCAAATGTGTGCGTTTTTTAATTGTATATATTATATAATATATATATATATATATATATATAATATAAGGTTATCGAGAAGTATCTAGTTGAAGCTGTATTTACCAAGATAGGAATGATCAATAAATGTAATGATATTTTTCAGAATACATGGTTTGTCAAAAAGTACAGATTTTAAAGTTCTATTTACCAAGATAGAAATAAAGAATGAATGGAACACTATTTTTCAGAATACAAGGTGTGTCAAAAGTACCGAAAATCTTGATGCTGTTTTGACACACCTTGTATACATATATATATATTAGAAAGATATAGATAGATAACCTACTTAAGTTTCACCAAAATAGATCATCAGGTTTAATCATAATGAATTTATCAAAATAATCAATTAAGGACAGTTGCGGAAGTGAATAATATAATTGTAATCTCGCACAAAAACTGGGAAAGATATCCGTTAAAAACAGTACTGCAGCAAAAAAAAAAAAAAAAAAAAAAAAAAAAAACAAAAAAAAAAAAAAAAAAACAAAAAACAAAAAAACCAAACCAAACAAAACAAAACAAAACGCTAGATGGCTGTCCGTATAATTCAAAAGTCAAATTATCAAATATTAACAATGCTGAATGCTGATAACAAACAGCTGATTAAAACTGTCAAACATCACGTGTATAGAAAAGGCTTCTTTTTTTAAATAATAGCAGATAAAATCCACGTATAACATTTACGTTTTACATTTTTAATCACATTAGTTATATAGAGCTTTGTAAATGGAGTTCAGAACTGTTTGAATTATGCAAATATCCCCAGTAGTTCAAAAGTTATGAGAATTTAAAACCCCAAAATTGGGGGTACAAAAGTGGACATGATTTTGTTAAAAAAAATGGCAAATCACGGACCAATTCAAAACAAGAAATTCAGTCATTTCTTCACCGTTTCTTCATTTTTGGAGCAATTTTGATAAAACTTTGAATTCTTATATAAAATTATATGTTCTTTCTGATTCTGCACTGAAATTGTATGTATCTCTATGCTGTAACCCATTATTTAGAGAATAAAAGGTACAGATATCAACATTTAAAAAAGAAAAAGAAAAGTTTACAACAAGATTATTCAATATTTTCATATACAGTATTAATTCAAATAAATAACATTACTTTAAACTTAAAAACACCTTTTTAAATACTTGCTATGTTGTATTACGTATACCATTTACGTTTTTAAAAAAGCTTGCTGATGTTTATATGGGAGTAAAATGAGTAAATGAATCCGACAGTATGTGGAGAAAATGTAGAACAAACACGGGATGTTACAATGGATGGAAATTTAGTAGTCGATCTTCGAACATTTCGGTTTATAAAGAAACCTTCTTCAGGACAATATGAAACTAGTCAAGGCGAAAAAAAAAGATTTATTTAGCTAAAAAGATAATGGATGTTTTGAATGCGTTCAGTTTGGAAAATGTGTAGAAAAGGTTCGTAACCATTCGTTGATTAGCGTTCATAATTAAATGTTAATGACGAGATTGGTACATGCGAAAGAAAAAAATCAAAATGTGAATAACGTGACACCTTCCAAATTTTTCTGTCCTCCCACCAGGTCGGATTTTTTTACGCATGGGATTTTTTTTATAGTGCATCCAGCGAGGATCGAACTCGATATGCAGTAGGAATGGATCTGCGAAACTAGAGTGCTAACCATTACAGCACGACAGGGCACCTTCCAAATTATTTTCCCGGCCTCCCACCAGGTCGTATTTACACAATGTTATTTTTGCGTGGGAATTTTTTTTATGGAACGTCCAGCGAAGATCTAACTCGCTATTCAGTAGTAATTGATCTGTGAGACTAGCTTGCTAACCATTACCGCACAACGGAACACCTTCCAAATTTTCATGATCTCCCACCTGTCCGGATTAACACAAGGTATTTTTCACGTATGGGATTTTTTTTTATGGTGCATCCAGCGAGGATCGAACTCGATATGCAGTAGGAATGGATCTGCGAAACTAGCTTGCTGACCATTACGGCACGATATGGCGCCTTCCAAATTATTTTCCCGGCCTCCCACTAGGTCTTTTTGCGTGGGAATTGTATTATAGAGCATCCAGCGAGGATTTAATTCACTATTCAGTAGTAATTGATCTGCGAAAATAGCTTGCTAACTAATTACACCAAGGTGGGACACATTTTAAATTTTATGGACGTCCTACCAGGCCGGATTATACGAGGTGTTTTTTACGTATTGGATTTTTTTTTAGTTATAGACCTGCGAGACTAGTTTGCTAACTAATTACACCACGATGGAACACATTTCAAATTTTCTTGACCCCCGCCAGGCCGAATTATACAAGGTGTTTTTTACGTATTGGATTTTTTTTTAGTTATGGATCTGCGAGACTAGTTTGCTAATCCTTATACCACGACGGGATGCCCTTGTTTGGTTATATAAATCAAACTTAACTGGCTATCTTCTTTTCTAAACGTTTCATCTCCCGTTTCGATTATTAACACTTGAAATCGTATTAGCCGCAGACATTTTTTTTCTCCATTTCCTATCTAAAAACTTGGAACATTCATTCGTTGCCGTGAATGGTAAGCATTGAGATTCTCTGTGAATGGACCGATCAACAGCGCAATTAAAATGGCAATTACGGACGCAGCACCGGTGCCATCATTGTATTAATTAAGCGTGATTGTCTACTTTACTGACGTCATTCCCCATCCGCCTTCTCACTGGCATTCTTGTGTGTTTATGCGCGCGAGAGACCAATTGATTGGACAAATGAAAAAACAAAATAAAGAAATAAAGAAAAAAGAAAGAGAAAAAAGAAGAAGAAAAAAGAAAAAGAAAAGAAGTAAATTTTCTGCATATGTCGTGAAAGCATGTGTCAATTATTAGATGATTACTGGGAAATCGTCCAGAATTTCCAGACAGCAGAAGGAGAAACAGCGAAAGAAACGTAGTTATTTCAACGAATGTCATCGGCGAGGTGGCTGTAAATCTTTCGATTTCGTTTCTCGCGTTACTGTTTTGCAAATGATATATTTTTTGAAATATTGATTGATCGAAAAAGATTAAAAATAACGAAAAAAAAACATTGATATCAATATACGAACAGAAAAAGCCAAACGAAGCGAAATAATAGATATCAAATCTCTGAGATACATATGAGCAGAATAACATAGATACAAACAAGTCGAGAGAGATATGAACAGAGTGATATGTTTTTATTATGAAGGTTTATCACACACGCCTAAGCTGATGGTTCACGGGAGGCTGAGTGACAGCAAGTCTCCTCAGGTCTCCATGAGACTTCTGGGTATTCTTGCTGATCTTAACAGTGCTGTTGTTTGGATCGTCTTGATTCTTCTTCGGATTTCTATACGAGCGTATAGCACCATAAACCAAACAGTTCAGTCAGGAAACTACAGCTACTCATCTCTAAGGGTGATGTCTATTAATGGGTAATCAAAACAGCCGTATATAGTTATTTACTAAGCTTAGCTTAGATGTGGCACAAGGCCTAAAGTATGGGGCACCCAATGAGAATCGAACTCATTAACAATGGTCTGCAAAGCTAGCTTGCTAACCACTACACCACGAAAACAGCCGTATATAAGCCGTGCTGCAATCCACCACTTAAATTATAGACTAAGCGAAGTCATGTGGTTTAAACCCCAGCCAATCAACAGCCCGAGTTGGTTAACTATTTAATCGGCTGATATTGACAGACGACAATTTGCACTCATTGACGAATAACCTGTCAGACTGAGGAGCACCAAGAAACAACGAAAGGATTCTTCACTAAGGATCGCGCTCTGCTTAACACAAATGATCAGTGCTCTTGCTTGAACCCCTAAGAATAGCCACAAAAATCGTGACACATATGAATACTACTTTATGTATCCTATGCATATGGTTGGTTGGTTTTTACAGCATGTCAACCCTTTTGGGGTTATTTTATGCCGAAGATATTTTATTTTATTCCTTCTTTTTGGGTGTTCATTTTTTAAACTCACTTATCTATTTAATCAGTAGATGAAAACTTGACTGGAAACCACTCCGGGTCAGAGTGAATCTGGGAGAAATAGTGATGAAGGGGCACTCCAAAATCCCTAAAGCTCCAGAATCTGAACTTCACCATTAGATGCAGTTTAACGTCATACCCAAGACATTAAAAATCTCAGCAACCGCCTTTTACCACATCTCTTATCATAATGGAGATTGTGTGTTTGTCTGTCTGTAACCGAAACTATATCACTACTCATGTCACAATTCTCTTAATTATTTACGTCACATTCTCCATCGTTCTATTTTTATTTAAACCTCAATTATTAATAAAATTGTTTTACATTATTAATACTGTTGGCCTTATCTGCAGGTATTTGCCTCTCATCCCACATATGAGGGCGTGACACAAGGACTTTTTTATGTGGGAACACCCACAAGCCGAGACTTATGGGTGGTAGGTGGAAAAAATTGCATCGATCCCGTCGGCATTCCCCCTCAAGTGGAGGCGCCTCAGGCGCTGGGCAATAAACCCAGCCCTGCCCCTTTAAATCAAGGGGGCAGGTATTGCCTGGGGGATAGCCCCTTGGGATCGACGCTATTAACTTGTAAAGATCCAGGGCCGAAGCCACTGGACCCCACCACGAGGGGCGGGCTTATCTACATACTAATAACATGCAATTGTATTTATATATACACAAATAGCGGTTTAGAGTGTGAACGGGAAGGCTAATTAGCATATTGAAATTTAAAAATTGATTTTGATAAATATGCGCTTGGTATAAATTGATTTCTAATTGGTTACATCTTAATGAATATGAGCAAAAATTTCGGGGATTAATCTTAAAAGAAATCCATTAACAAGAAAAAATAACTGTAATTTAATTCTTTACTTCCTAATTTAACTAAATAGTTAAATTAGGAAAATTTAGCAATGAAAGACGGGAGTGATTGAAAAGTAAGTTTCAGTTGTTCTATTTTTCGATTATACCCACCTCTGTTTCAAATCTTTTTATCTGCATTCGTATTTAGTTCCATTAGCCTTTCTAATTTGATATGCTATTTTATTACATTAAAATTTATATATTTGCACATGGGTAGCCACTCTCGGCCAACAGGTGGCCCCATGGGGAGGGAGGTCTTACCTCTCTGCAGAGGTGCAGTCGGTTTATTCTACAGCCCCAGATGACGGGGCGGCCAATGCATACGTTGATATCGCTTTTTGTAGATGAGATATTGCAACAGAGATATGTGATCTGGTCAACTAATTTCTGGTCATTTAACGTGATGGCTTCTATAATTATTTGTTTCAAGTGACGCCCAAACGCAATCGCTATAATTAATCTCTTTAACCGCAAAAAGTCCGCTCTCGCAGTATTTTGCCGGCAACACTCACAGTGTTACATAATTGTTAGTACCCTAACAATTATGTACAGTTAGTGTAGAAATTAAAATGGCTGTTAGAAATTACGGCTAGCAGTTTTTGAGTACGATATCATGGAAGATTGATTGACACATGTTAAACTCGTGTTGATCCATTTTCCAGTAGATACTGTGAGAATTAGTAGAGAAATGAGAAAGAAGGGCTCTTCCGGTTTTAATTTGAAAGAGTTAGTTCAGTATTTGGCGAGCAACGGAGATAGTAAGTCGCGCTCAGCGTGCACCCGGTGAAATAAAATATAATATAAAGAACATCTAAGTCTTGGGTTATTTATCCAAAAACTACTAATGACCCAGGGCTTCTGATAGATGAGAAATCCCTAATGGAAGACCAGACACGAAATCCCCAAGACGAAGTTCCAGACACTAGAAGAAGAACATCCATTTGCATAAGATACGAAAGATGATCAGAAGAATATATAACAACAGTCAAAAACTCCCTCACTTCACTTTAAGAAGATCAAAACACGACCCACCGTTGTGTGTGAGGGTAGGACTTAAATAATAAGTAAATGCCACCCCGCGATCTTACATCCCGGCTAATCACACGCTGCCCGACCCGTGCGAAATTTGCATATTCAACAGGGGTGACAGTAGTCTGCCTACGAGCCACTCCTCGCGACGAGGCTGCGAGTTCAATATCTCGAGTCACTCGCTACACTCCCCCACGTGCAGGCCAGACATATACGGACGCGTTTATTCCTTGGGGGCAGGGAATTCTCAATTCCACGGTCCCATTTCCGCCACTCACCTAATGTTCTCTGTCACAGCTTCATCATTTGAAATTGATGAAGATGACACCAGGGAAATGAGACATAGACAGAGTCTATTACGACTACACCAGTCCCCGTGGATTATCATTTATGTGTCGCTGTTGAGCAAGGCACCATTCGCCGTGCAGGTACTAAAAAAGCCCAGTTAATCGACAGAATTAAGGTAGTTTTTGAGACCCTTCCCAGGGAAACTGTAACATTAGCTTGGTCCAGGTTCCGGAGCAGGATTGAGGCTGTGATCGACGCTAATATATGTGCAACTCATACGCTGAGTTGGCGAGGGTTGGTATCGAACCCGGAACCTTGTGGTTCCAAATCGAAAGCTCTACCGACTGAGCTAATCCGGCTCTAACAGTAGTAGTGCAATTTAACTTTTAAATTTTTATAGAATTATCATGAAAGCGTTATAAAAAGGTTTGTTTTGAGTGCATTATAAATCTTTACTTAGCCATTTTTAGCAAAATTGTATTGTTTAAAATGTATTAAGAATAAATTACCTATGTAATATTATTATTACTAGCAAATATATGCACCCTCCGGGTGCAAGTATTTGAATTTTAATGTAATTAAATATGTTAAATTTGAAATACTTTTGAAACTAAATAAAAATCAAAATAAAATGATTTGAAACAGAGGGGGTATAATCGAAGAATAGAACAACTTTGAAACTAAGTCTTCCATCATTTTTCATCACTCCCTCATTTTATTGCTGAATTTTCCTAATTTAACTATTTAGTTAAATTAGGAAGTAAAGAATAAGATTACTGTTATTTCTTTATATTAAAGGATTTCTTTTAAGATTTATCCCCGAGTTTTTTGCTCATATTCATTAAGAAAAAAACAAACAATTAGAAATCACTAATACCAAGCGCATATTTAATAAAATTAAACTTTTAATATCAATATGCAAATTAGCTTTCCTGTTCACACTGTAACCCACTATTTTGTTGCATATATAAATACAATTGCATGTTATTAGGATGTAGATAAAGTCAAAAGTATTAATAAGGTATAACAATTTTATCAATAACTGAGGTTTAAATAAAAATAAATTCATGGTGAATGTGACGTCAATAACTAAGGGAATTGTGACTTGAGTAGTGATTTAGTTTCGGCTTCAGACAGACAAACACACAATTCTCCATTATAATAAGATTTTCTTTCTTTTTTTTTTTTTTTTTTTTTTTACTGATTATGTTACTGTTTTTTACCTTTAATTATTTTTGACCTTTAATAATCGATTTCATTAATTTTAATTCGTTTTTAAAATCAAAACGAGAAAAGATTTTTTGACAGTGCCTATTTAAAACTGTTTCGAAATTTCGTGAAAAATTAGTACGGGCATATCACGTTAAACTTGTTTCCTTACAAAAGGTTTCATTACTAAATGTAAACAAGTTTTGCGGACTGCATGTTTGGAACAAAAAAAGATTATATTACATCTTATTATAATGGAGATTG
>CM042145.1:25954601-25962101 GCA_023376005.1 Doryteuthis pealeii | reverse complement strand
CTACTTCTTCACCTAGGTGTGTCAAAAAGTAATGCCATTTTGTTTAGGACAGGTATAGTTACTAACACAGGAACGTGTATCATACATAAAAATAAAGCTGATCCTCTGTGGATCACATCTTCACTTCTCCATATAGGTGAGTCAAAAAGTAATGCCATTTTTGATCAATGGGTAATTCCAAGTCAAATCATTAAAAAAAAGAAGAAAGAAGTAAAATTGTCACCACCTCCTCAATTTTTCTGAATTTTTTTTTCCGGGCGTGGACTATGTTAACGTTAGACAATCCTCAAAATTTGAGCTTCCAATTCCAACAATTGGCGGAGTTATGTCAATTTTTAGCTCTCCAAATTTGGTGGGGTTGGCGAAAAATGGCGACTTTTTGTAATCTATTTTTGCCTGTAAAATGCGTTCTAAAGCTATTTGATATCATTTTTGGATTCCGAGGGCTAAAATGCTTTTATAAACCAACTTTTAGTAATAGGGAAGCTCTAGAACTCATTTTATAGACAGAAATAGATAACAAAAAGTCGCCATTTTTCGCAACCTCCTCATCCAAATTTGGTGAGTGATGTCGATTTTTAGAATCGACATAACTCCACCAGTTTGTTGGAATTGGAAGCTCAAATTTTGAGGATTGTCTAACTTTAAGATAGTCCACACTGGACAAAATTTCAGAAAAATTGAAGGGCAAAATTTAAAAAAATTTTTGCAAAATTTTGTTGCTTCGATTCTGAGCAAAAACAAAACTATCTTTTTGGTACAAATAATGTTCAAATATTGTGAAATAATAATAGAAAAATGTTTGTCGTAGATGCAGTGTCACATCGGTATATTGAATCTTGCTATGAAAAAATCAGAAATCATCAATAACTTAAAATTGGTTGACATTAAGACACAAAAATGCATTTAGAAACTAATTTTTAGGAGTAGGGAAGCTCTAGAACTCATTTTACGGACAAAACTAGGTTACAAAAAGTCGCCCTTTTTTACGACCCCCTCAAATTTGGTGAGCTAAAAATTGACATAATTCCGCCAATTGTTGGAATTGGAAGCTCAAATTTTGAGGAGTGTCTAACTTTATCATACTCCACTTTGGACAAAATTTCAGAAAAATTGAAGGGGTTGGGTGACATGGTCTGGATGATTTGACATGGAATTACCCCAATGCATTTTTGTAGGCGCTATTGCAGTTTTTGTATGCCCATGTCATTCCAGATCGCTGTCATTTCGTTGAGGAAGCGTTGAATCTCATCGTCGTTGTAATCTCTCTAGACAACTTTCGGATGTTTTTGATATCCATGCCCGACTCACCAGACACTTCTGTTAATCGGCAATGAATTTCAATCGGTTTTGCCCTTTGCGTTCAAAAAACCGAATAAATGCTTCACACTTGGTGGTAGCGTCAATCAAGTGCTCGATTAGAAAAAAAAAAAACTGGCAAGCCATGACTAAGCGAAGTTCACGAATTGACAGGCAAGTGCATGCATAACAAACACAACCGTGTTGTCAATAGCCGCACGAACAGTTTCCCTGTGTTCCCAGAGTTTTGGAGACCGTATTTTGGGGATTACTCCCGTGAAATAAAAAACAAATAATCAAGATAGGAAACCTATTGAAACTTTTTTATGTTACCAAATGTTAAAATTGTGTACAAATAATTTGTATTAATATTTTGGCGCATAAAATATTACTATACAACTTTTCACCGTATATAATAAAGATCATAATTTAACAATTATGTCTTCGGCATTAAATAACCCAACATGAGTTGCCAGGCCGTAAAAAAACAAACAAAACAAAACAAAACAAACAACCAGCCAACCTAATTAATCCACTTATTTCAGTGACAGTAATTGGATAGACCTAACATTAAACAGTTCATATTTAGTATTATTTGGATTATTCGGACTATTGTCCTCATATTCATTGTTATCTGTACAACGTTTCGGCCAATGTGCCCTCCAGCCTTCTTCAGGTATTTCTTGTCGGACTCTGGAAACTTCTATTCGAACTCGGGAACCTTCTTGTCATAATTATCAAGTCTCATCTCAAAAATTCCGAGAAATAGTTCATATTTACATTTTTTGTAGTGGTTTCTTAAGAGTTTTTTTTTGCATACGGTCCAATTGAATACGAATAATTTTTAAAGAAACCTATTTGTCCCATTGATGGGACCCTAACAGGTACTACCAATTAATTAATTAAACCAACATCAACCGATTTGCGAAATTAGCTGTATACCAACTGCTGCTGATAATAAAATATTTCTCGCTGCCTGCTTTAGCGATACCAGAAGTTTAGTTTAATTTTAGTAAACAAAATCGCATTCTAAGTAGTTCAGCTCAAAATTTATCGCGTCAATAATTAGAATATTTATTTGGCTCGAAAGAAAATGAAATTATCCTTCTAAATATGTAATTTGTACATTGAATTATCTTTTACGGCAAATTAAAAAAAACAAAAACAAACCGAGAGTACTTAGTCCATCAATAAAAAATATTTACCACATTATTCCTTTTCTTTTTATACCGTAAAACAAACCAACCCAATCTTATACACATCACCTTTATTTATACCGTCTCTTGCTCTTCCCATTCGCCGCTGACATTTCTTTCTTTCTTTCTTTTCTTCTTTCTAAATTTTAGAAAAAAAAACCCCAACTTTTCAGTAAACGATATTGAAATTCTGGAAACATTCATAAAACAAACTCAGTCATGAGAGACACTGAAAGTAGTCGATAACATCAAAGCAGAAAAAACATTCTTTCTTCAACGGAATACATTTAATCTCGATATCAAAACCCAAACCGTTGATAGCTAATTCTTACAATCTCTCTCTCTCTCTCTCTCTCTCTCTCTCTCTCTCTCTCTCCCTCTTTTTCTCTCTCTCTCTATATATATATTTATCTATCTCTGCTCAAATCTATCTATGTATCTATCTACCTATCTATCTATCTGTTCAAATCAAACTATCGATCTATCTCTGTTGAAATCTATCTATCTATCTATCTATCTCTGTTCAAATCTATCTATCTATCTATCTATCTATCTATCTATCTATCTATCTATGTTCAAATCTATCTAATCTATCTATCTATCTATATCTGTTCAAATGTATCTATCTATCTTTGTTCAAATCTATCTATCTACCTATCTATATCTGTTCAAATCTATCTATCTATCTATCTATCTATCTATCTATCTATGTTCAAATCTATCTATCTATCTATCTATCTATCTATCTATCTATATCTGTTCAAATGTATCTATCTATCTTTGTTCAAATCTATCTATCTACCTATCTATATCTGTTAAAATCTATCTATCTATCTATCTATCTATCTATCTATCTATCTATCTATATCTGTTCAAATGTATCTATCTATCTTTGTTCAAATCTATCTATCTACCTATCTATATCTGTTAAAATCTATCTATCTATCTATCTATCTATCTATCTATATCTGTCCAAATCTATCTATCTATCTATCTATCTATCTATCTATGTTTAAATCTATCTATCGATCTATCTCTGTTTAAATCTATCTATCTATCTATCTATCTATCTATCTGTTCAAATCTATCTATCTATCTATCTATCTATCTATCGATCTATCTCTGTTCAAATCTATCTATCTATCTATCTATCTATCTATCTATCTATCGATCTATCTCTGTTCAAATCTATCTATGTATCTATGTATCTATCTACCTATCGATCTATCTGTTCAATCTATCTATCTATCTATCTATCTATCTATCTAAATCTATCTATCTATCTATCTATCTATCTATCTATCTCTGTTCAAATCTATCTATCTATCTATCTCTGTTCAATCTATCTATCTATCTATCTATCTATCTATCTATCTCTGTTCAAATCTATCTATAGATCTCTGTTCAAATCTATCTATCTATCTCTCTGTTCAAATCTATCTATCTATCTATCTATCTATCTCTGTTCAAATCTATCTATCGATCTATCTCTGTTCAAATCTATCTATCTATCTATCTATCTGAGTCTCCGTGGTATAGGGGCTAAACCCAGTCGCGTTATTACATTCCCTTTCGATCTACTACACTTACACGAACCTTTTTATGTAAGAAATGAACTTCTCCCTCCTCATCAAAGATTTTTATATCTCGATTTTAGAAGCTGGACAAAATAGCCAGTAGCTTATGACAATACACAAAACAATCTGACTGGTTATGGCATCGGCAGCTTTATTATGATTAAAATGTCACGCCCACCTTTCTAGGTTATCTGCCAGGGGCAGCCCAGGTGTGCGTCGATGAGTCAGTCACCTTTTCAGGAATTAATTGCAAAAAAAAAAAAAAATTTTAAATTTTAAAAAAGAAAGAAAAATAATAATATACTGAAAAACTCATTAAAATAACTTAAAATGAAATAGAGACTTTTTAGGAAGCATCTTCCGCAGTTTCGTATTAGTACACCGGTGTGGCATTCAGTTGCTAAATTCATACCAGGTTGTAATTCAAAGGTTTTTTTTTGGGTGGGGGTGGGGGGTAGGGTCATTGATTAATGGTTATACTTTGTTTTTGTATCATTTAGGCATCACATTTGTCAATTGAATTTTTGGACTATATGACTTTTGCGATTTCGATTCGTGGGGACATTTTTTCCATTTACACCGTCAAAACCCGGTTAATTGTTTACCGACGATTTTTAGAGTTTTAAAAAAACAAAAAACAAAAAAACTAACCCCTAACCCCTAACCCTAACCCCTAATCCTAATCCTAACCCCTAACCCTAACCCCTAACAAACAATGGCGTTTTATCTCAGAACGCCATTGTTTGGTACATATTTTGACTCTTCTTGTATGAATCTGCAGTAATACAGTGTGTTTCAGAAAAACTGATATCCTTTTGTAATTAGATAACTTGATCATTTCTCATTCAAATGATCTCAAATTTTTAACCGCCCTGTCAGCTGGGGCGTTAGAATGCACCGACTGCACCTCTGCAGAGGGGTAAGACTCCCCCAATGGGGCCACCTGTTGGACGTGGGTGGCGACCCGTGATGCTTAAGGATAGAGCCCAGGTGGATGAACAGTTCATGACATGCAATACTCCACTTTGGCCCTATCTTGGGCTAGACGGGCGGTCGGAGAGGCCCCCTCCGATCAATCGGCTGGTCACGTCAAGCCCTAGCACCTATATGATTTTCCCAACCCTATTGCCCTTATGGCAAGCCCCAATCCCTTTTTATCATATGGGTGCTAGAAGGCGGTGGCTGCGGGTTTACATGTCCTGGGAATGACGTTAAACTCTATCTGATGGTGAGGTTCCAGTTTTGGAGGTTTGGGGAATGTGGAGCACCCCATTCATCACCATTGCTCCCTGGTCCACTCTGACCCGGAGTGGTAGTACCTGTTAGGGTCCCATCTATTGGTTAAATAGAAAAATGTATTTATAAAAAAAATTGTATTATCCATTAAGAATTGATTTATTTCAAAACTTTATCGGCATTAAATGACCCACTGAGGTTGATATGCCGTAAACCAAACCAAACCAAACCAAACCAAACCTAACCCTAACCCTAACCCCTAACAAACAACCGGATTTTTACGGTGTAAATGAGAAAAGTGTCCCCACGAGTTGAGATCGCGGAAGGGGTGCCTTAAGGTCATATGGTCCAAATTTTAAAAAAAATCTCAGAACGCCATTGTTTGGTTCATATTTTGACTCTTCTGTAGGGATTATCTCCCCGTTGAGTTGTCTGCCCGTTTAGTTTGCTGGTGCCCGCTAGGGGCTAGAGTATTTAAGCGCCGTGTTCAAACCCTTCTCTCTCTTTTCCTTTTCCTGATACTACGAGACACATGGGTTAGTTAAGGTCTACCCCGTCTCGTTGGGGCCCCCCTTACATTACTGTAAGTGAATTAACACAGCATGGACTATCCCTAGTCTCATGTCTGTGGCTTTTATATGTTATCTTGTACCATTCATGAATGTGTATTTATCTGTCTACATGTAACTTGTTTTACCTATGTACTTTGTATCTCGTCATATCCATGTGCTGTACTATATTAAATGTTTTGTCTGTTAACCTTCGTCGGAGTTTTGTATATCAAGTATATAACTCTGAACCTTTCTTACACTTCTTGTATGAATCTGCAGTAAGGCAGTTTGTTTCAGAAAAACTGATATTCTTTTGTGATTTGATAACTTGATCCTTTCTCATTCAAATGATCTCAAATTTTTAACAGGATGTGTAGAAACCATCCAATATTTTCTGATTAATATCTAAACGCCTTTTTTCTCCAATGAATAGAATTTCTACTGTTATATACCAAAGTAATACATCGGGTATACAAGGTGTGTCAAAAAAAATCGAGTTTTTAGGCTTTTTGACACTTATTCTGAAAAAAAATAACGTTCCATTCATTAATTTTTTTCAGAATACTAGGTGTGTCAAAAAAATAACCAAGTTTAAAGCTGTATTTATCAAGATAGAAATGAAGAATGAATGGAACGTTATCTTTTTTCAGAATACAAGATGTGTCAAAAAGTATAAAAAATCTCGATACTTTTTTTGACACACCTTGTATATAATGGAGAGAGACAGACAGACAGTGTAGATATGAGATGAGATGAGGATTCTTACTTTCTTGCTGCTTCTAATGCTTCTAACTCGACCGCCATCTTCTCTTGTTGAGATGATCCAATGGGTTTTCTGCTGGGTATTGATTCTTCTTCTTTTCTGGGCTGTCATCTCTTGTTTTAATTAATATAACAAACAAGACTGGTTGTTTTTCTTATAAAGCTTTGTTAAACAACCCATCCCATATTCCGCAGCGGTGAAGACCGACTCTCAGAGTCGACAATAGCGTCCGAGCTCCTCAAAGGTCTGGTCGCATCTGAACTAAACTAAGACTAATTCTCACGCCTGTAATGGCGCCTTCCGGAAGGATCAAGACGGGTTCATCCTCAATCACTCATAACCCTAAAGGTTATGGAAATTTACACATCTCCCTCCGATTTTAAATGCAACGACTCTTATTTAAGATATTCTTACTACAGGTACGTACATAATTCATAAGCTGCCTATGAATTATGTAACACTACGCTCTCATTTGATCACCGAAGTTAAGTAGTGTAGCGGTTAATACTTGGATGGGGGACCAGTTGGGAACTCCAGGTACTGTAAGTCAGTTTAAGGGGCCGTCTTAGCTCAGTCGGTAGAGCATTTGGCTAGGAATCACAAGGTTCCTGGTTCAATACCGGGCCTCGCCAACTCAGCGTATGAGTAGCACAGGGATTTGTGCGGTAAAGTGAGGAGCTGATGGTAGGTGTGGCGCCCCACCTCAGACGCTAAAATAATCACCTTGGTCTAGCGCTAGAGAAAAGGGGATAGACTCCCTTTCTGTCTGGATGATACCGACATTAAGCCGCCCGACGACTTTACTTAGTTACTACGCTTGAAAAGAAAAAGACCCAATAGTTCTTCATTTTCAAGTATGGGAGAAATGTGAGGAGGTT
>CM042145.1:25939098-25954501 GCA_023376005.1 Doryteuthis pealeii | reverse complement strand
AGTCAATACTAATTTTGAATAATTACATTCGCTTATACTCAATGAATTTAGGGGCATATATGTTCAAATGTAAAGCTAAACAGATCGAGAAAATGTCAAATCTGTTTAGCCTTACAATTGAACATATATGCCGCCTAAATTCATTAATTATTAACTAATTAATTTTCAAAAATTAGGTATGACTTCAATTAAGCACATATTCTCCAAAAATTGTCGGCTAAAGCCATATCAAATAAACACAGTGTTTATTTACGTACTCTCATATATATATATATATATATATATATATATAATATATATTATATATATATAGTGGTACTTTGACTGACGCGTGCCCTAACTTTCAAATTTTACAAGTTAGGAGCGGTCACTCGGTTGATTTTTTTTGCTTTTGTGTTGTTAAGATTGGGTCGCCTGGGAGAGAAAATACGATGTTGAGAGACCCGAAATTATCAATGTCCCAAGAAAATTAACATGGCTGGCCACTCCCCACTTTTCATCAGAAACATGAATTTTGTGAATTTTGCATGATCATTAAAAAAAAAAAAGAAAAGTCGTCGGGGGGGGGCTTAAAGTCGGTATCAGCCAGTCAGCGAGGGAGTCGATCCCCTTTTCAATAGCGCTAGACCAAGGAGATCGTTTTGGCGTCTGGGGTGGAGCGCCACACCTACCACCAGCTCCTTTACCGCACATATCCCTGTGCTACTCATAACGCTGAGTTGGCGAGGATCGGTATCGAACTAGGAACCTTGTGGTTTCTAGCCAAACGCTCTACCGACTGAGCTAACCCGGCCCGGGTACGATGATTATTTAATATCTATTATTTAATATCTATTCATTAGAAGGCTGTAGAGAAATGAGAGTCGCAGAAAAATCTTACTGTCTATGGAAGTTCAGTTCTCATTTAAAAATCCCATTAATATAACTGCTCCTTTTTAGTCTTCTATTTGTTCTATTCTTAACTGGTTTGTTCTGTGTCTTCAAGATGCTGGTTTGCTAAGGCTGCTATTAGTTCTCATAGAGATAACATAAGGCTTGTATTTTGTGATCACATTTTTATACAGAACCAGGAATTTCTGTGACGGAGAACGAGAAAGGAAAAAGAGCAAGACATTGTCTTACCTGCCGGGATCGAACTCGCGTCCTCCCGCATGCAAAAACAAATGCGATTTGGGCACTGGATGGACGTGAGGTTCGACTGATGTGCCCGGATGTTTGGGTGAATATGTCCATAAATAACAAGTGAGTCGAGCGCTAGGCTGTCAGCAGAAGCAGAAGCAGAAGCAGACGCAGACGCAGACGACGACGACGACGACGCGCTTTGCGAACGACCCAGTAAAGAAATGGATTTTAGTCCAACAGAAACAAAACTAAATAGGAAATTCAATTTTGAACTGTTAAAGATTATTTCGACTAGGACGACGGATTTTCCAGCTGCTAGATGAAGACGAAGAATGTGTTGACCAAAAGAAAGTCTGGCTTGTGAGAAGACGGTGAACTCGCTTGTTTTTGGTCGCCCCTCAGCAGGAACTTCTTAATTCGAACATCTATTTCCCCCCCTTCTATACTTTCTCAACCACGCGCGGAGTGAAATGGAGCTGATGCTTACAATTACCTGGCTTAACTGACTAAGCTAACTGAACTTCAGTTCCAACAGTCTGTTTAACGCAAAGGTTATTTCGTGCCAATCAACTAACAGCACAGATTTTTTAATTTCAACACCACCTGGATTCAAAATCTGTCTCTACACTAACCGTCTAAAAATCAACAGTAACTATCAATATACAACATTGATATTAGATAATGATAACATAAACAAAGGCCGGTTTTTTCAACATATCCCCTTATTTAGTTAAACTAGTGTTAAAATATTACAAAATACCTCATGTTGATTAATAATATATAAAATTAAAAAAAAACACACCACAAATGTAATGTGTTCTTCATGAAGTCTTCGAGTGAAAAGGGAGATGACAGTTAGATACTCATACAATGAAAAATGTCGATTTATGTCGCTCAGTCGGTAGAGCGTCTGATTAGGAACCAAAAGGTTTCGGGTTCGATACCAGCCCTCGCCATCTCAGCGCATGAGCAGCATAGGGATCTGTGCGTAAAGGGGGGGGTGCTGATGATAGTTGTGGCACTCCACCTCAGACGCCAAAAAATCTTCTCGGTCTAGCGCTGGGAAAAAGGAGAGACTCCCTCATTGTTTGGCTGATACTGACTTTAAGCCACCCCGACAACTTTACTTACTTTTTACTAACAAATCTGACGAAATGGTGCTGCTTCTCAACGATAAATGTAATAAATATTTTTCCACAATTGTTTACGATTCTCTGTTGCGACTACAATTGCATCAAAGTAGAAGAAGAAGAAAAAAAAGAAGCTAGAGTACAAAATTATTTATCAAGTGCGCCTAAATCCAAACGGTAAGCATACACATCTCTTATTATAATGGAGGTTGTCTGTTTGTCACCAAAACTAAATTACTACTCAAGTCACAATTCCCTTAGTTATTGACGTCACATTCACCATGAATTTATTTTTATTTAAACCTCAATTACTAATAAAATTGTTATACCTTATTAATACTGTTGGATTAAATTAGGAAAAATGAAAGACGAGAGTGATGGAAAATGATGGAAGAGTTAGATTTAAAGCTGTTCTATTTTCCGATTATACCCCCTCAGTTTATCATTTTCTAAATAGTTTCTAATTTGATACAATATTTATTACATCAAAACCTAAATACTTGCTAGTGATAAAGAATTTAGGATATATTCCTTCCTCCTAAAATTCTGTTGACTGTTCTTTAAGCCACTTCTCAGTACATATTTCACTTTCTCGTCACTGGAATAATGTTTGCCGCTCAAACCCTCTTTCATGGCACCAAAGAAATGATAGTCTGAAAACCCTCAGTCAAGGATCTTAGATCCTTACTAGGCTAGATCAAACGGCTGGTCATGTCAATCCCTAGTACCTATATGATTGCCCCAATCCTATTGCCCTTTTGGCAAGCCCTAACCCTTTTTATCATATACGTGCTAGAAGGCGGTGCCTGAAGGTTTTTATACCCTATGAAATACGTTAAACGTTATCTGATAGTAATGCTTCAGTTCTAGAGGTCAGGGAATGTGGAACACCCTTTCCACCATTACTCCCTGGTCCACTCTGACTTGGAGTGGTAGTACCTGTTAGGGTCCCATCTATGGGTTAAATAGAAAAGTGTGTTTATAAAATAATTGAGTATCCATTAAAAATGAATTTATTACAAAACTTTGTCGGCATTAAATGACCCATCGAGGATGTTATGCCGTAAAATAAAACAAACAAAACCAAACCAAACCCAAGCATATTAGCGCTATGTGAAATGCTACCAGTCTCGTGCAGGATTTGAATTCTGATCACCGCATTAAATGACCCACCGAGGTTGATGTGCCCTAAACCAAATCAAACCAAACAGTCTGAAAAACCTAAATATTACAAACGAAGGAAAATGTCTTATATTTTAGTATTATCTGCATTATTCGGACTATTGTCCTCATCTTCATTGTTATCTGTACAACGTTTCGGCCGATGTGCCCTCCGGCCTTTTTCAGGTAATTCTGACTCGGGAATCTTCTCGGACTCTGGAACCATCTCGGACTCGGGAACCTTCTTTTCGAACTCGGGAACCTTCAAGTCGTAATCAGGAACCTTCTTTTCGTAATCGAGAGCCATCACGGAACTTTGAACCTAACCCTTTATTCAGTCTACGGGGGTATCCTGTTCTCATTCTGCTAACCATAGCTGGGGTAGAGGCGTTAAGCTGTGTTAATTATTATTCTATGTTACTGCTGCCCCTGGCCAGGATTGAACCTGCAGTCCAGAGATAACTGCCACTTAGAACTGTCTTAAACTAACTCCTTTATCACTAGGCCATGTGTCCAATTGGAAAATGAAGACAATAGTCCTAATAATGCAGATAATACTTATCATCAAGCCTCATCTAAAAAATTCAGAGAAATAGTCTTATATTAAGTAAAAAGTAAAAGTCATCGGGGCGGCCTAATGTCGGTATGAGCCATACAGCGAGGGAGTCTATCCCCTTTTCAATAGCGCTAGACCAAGGAGATTGTTTTTTGCATCTGAGATGGAGCGCCACACCTACCATCAGCTCCTTACTTTACCGCACAGATCCCTGTGCTACTCATAACGAGTTGGCGAGGACCGGTATCGAACTAGGAACCTTGTGGTTTCTAGCCGAACGCTCTACCGACTGAGCTAACCCGGCCCTCTTGTAAAATCCGAGGTTTACGCCATGGATGATATATTAGCATTAATGCTCGCACGGAGAGAATTCCGAGTCCACCGTACACCACCACCACCACCAGCATCAACAGCAGTAGCAGCAGCAGCAGCAGCATCATCATCAGCAGTAGTACACGTGTTGTTCATAAATCTCGTTAAGCCACATGTGTGCTATTAACAAAGTAAGAACAACAAGTCAAGCTGAATTGAGAAACATGTCTGCCTCTGTTTTTTAGGGAGACATTGCCACATCGAAATTCTTTCCCTCATAAATTATTACGAAAGACAAGGTCAACTGTCGTAAAGTAGGGGGGGGGCTGGAAGTACGATTTCCGGCATCAGAAACCAAGCCACATGACTGTTTTTACCAGGGATATATATATATATATATATATATATATATATATATATATATGTGTGTGTGTGTGTGTGTGTGTGTGTGTGTGCATATATATATGTGTGTGTATATATATGTGTGTGTGTGTGTGTGTATATATATATGTGTGTGTGTGTGTATGTGTATATATATGTGTGTGTGTGTGTGTATATATGTGTGAGTGTATATATATAGTATATATATATATATATATGTGTGTGTGTGTGTGTGTGTGTGTGTGTGTGTGTGTGTGCAAATGAATAAGAGCGGCATCCCCTATACCTCACAGACACACAGTGGCGTATCCCGACCCTCATGCATGCCAAAATTTCGTGCGGTAGACGCATATGTTAACAAACTAGCAGTGGCTACCCAGCGACACCTGGGTAAACGGTGGGGGGGGGGGGGATGTATTTATTTGTTTGTTTTTTGTGACTTACAAATGCTGGACATTTTCATGAATATTCTAATATGAATATTCTATATTCTAATATTCTTTTTATGAATATTCTAATTTTTAAGTATCTTCGAATATGAATCAAATCTTTATAATTTTGGCACAAAAAGCAAGAACCAGTGATATCTAATGTGTATATGCATATACTTTGTTGTTAATTGTTTTATTTTCGTAATTTCCCTCGAACATACATACATATCGCCATCTCTAACACATTGTTTGTTTACTTTCATACTGTCGTGTAGTAAGTCACCAAAAATGTAGCATATCTCAGTTCAAAACAAACGAGAAATCTGGGAAAAACCAGCTAGTGTAAAGGTTAGAATCCCTGCCTGTCAGCCTGGCAGTTAGGGTTCGAATCACACACAGAGCAGTTTCCTGTCTATAACTCTGCTGATGAGGCATAATATGCCGAAATGTACATACAGAGATTGACTTTTTCTCGATCTGTTTACGCCTTACATTTGAACAGATATCCCCGCCTAATTCATTAATTATCAACTAATTAATTTTCAAATTAGGTATGACTTCAATTAAGCACATATTCTCACAAAAAATTGTCGGCTATCGCCATCTCAAACACATTGTTTGTTTACATACATACATACATACATACATACAACCCTTTATATATGTATAGATAGATGAGATTATTGCTTTGCTTGAGAGTTAGTCTGGTTTTAGTAATCTGTTTAATTAAATTCAAGGTCTAGGTTAGAGCAGTGGTTCTCAACTGGAGGCCATACGGACCCCCAGGGACCATATAACTTCTTTTTTGGTCCAGGGAAGCAAAAAATATTTGATTATAAAAATACAATAGGAATTGTAAACACCAAATATATGTATATACTTTGTTGTTAATTGTTTCATTTTCATAGTTTCCCCCGGACATACACATACATACATACATACATACACACAACCCTTTATATAAGTATAGATAGATGAGATTATTACTTTGCCTGAGAGTTAGTCTGGTTTTAGTATTCTGTTTAATTAAAATTCAAAGGTTTTAGTTTAGAGCACTGGTTCTCAACTGGAGGCCATACGGACCCCCAGGGACCATATGATTTTTTGGTCCAAAAAATACAATAGGAATTATAAACATTAAAATGGCTATGAATAAAATAGAAATCAAATCCACTGGTAAAAAGTTTTTTTCGGATATAATTTTACGGGGAATCCATCGAGGGTATTTATATTTACCCCTGAATTGATTTTGGGGTCACAACAGATTAATTTACCGGCAGTGATATGATAAAATAGGGAAATAACAAGTGTCATTTTATTTCAAAATATTCTAATGAAAATAGAATAACATTTTAAATTTGAGAACAATTTCATGATTAAATCTTTAAAATCTTATCTAAAAAAAAAAATTAAAAAAATAACTTTCAATTTCTTTAAATTCAAATAAATATTCTTTATAAATAAATACTTTTACCAATAAATGAATTTAAATATGAAAGAACAATAATACATATTCATGAACGAAAAAACAATGTTTCATTTAGAATAATAAAAATAATAAAAAATAGATAAAATATTAATTTGTATTTCGCAAGACACATTATTGAACATCAACAATTAAGTAACAAAAATTTGAAAACAAGTTGTTTAGAGCACTAAATTATATGATCGGAGGAAAATAGGTGGATGCATTCCCCTCCCCCATGAGTAATTAGCGTTATGTGAAATGTAAACAACCTCGTCTAAATTACTTTAATCTTTTCATCGTAATGAAGGATTAACTGTTTTCTTTATTGTACGGTGGGATGGTATTTAATGTGTTGGATTATTTTTTGTGTATAGTTATTTACTAAGCTTAGCTTAGATGTGGCACAAGGACAGAAGTATGGGGCGCTCAGTGAGAATCGAACTCATTAACAATGGTTATAGAATCTAGCTTGCTAACCATTACACCACGTGCGGTACCTGTTATTTACCAAGCTTAGCTTAGATGTGGCACATGGCCAGATTATGGGGTACCCAGTGAGAATTGAACTCACTAACAATAACCTGCGAGTCTAACTTGCTAACTATTACACCACGTGTATAGTTATTTACTAAGCTTAGCTTAGATGTGGCACAAGGCCTGAAGTATGGGGCTCCCAATGAGAATCGAATTCACTAACAATGGTCTGCAAATGTAGCTTGCTAACTATTACACCACATGTATAGTTATTTACTAAGCTTAGCTTAGACGTGGCACAAGACCAGTGAGAATCGAACTCAGTAACTATGGTTTGCAAGTCAAGTTTGCTAACCATTACACCACGTGTATAAGGTGTGCTGAAGATCACGACTTATATTTATAGACTGTTTCAAAACAGCGGTGGCAGAATCGGCCAATCAAATACGCCCAAACATGTATTTAATTTACAACTTAAACGCGTTGAAAAATTGTCCTAAATTACTCGCTGGAAGCATAGACCAACAGACGAGGATTATACAACTCTCTAAGGATGGATCAGTGGACAAGGATTAAAACTGATACTACATCTTTCAACTTTAAGAAAGGATCAAACTTTATGGTATGCCGAATGCTAAAGTTTGCAGAGTATTTCTAGAGCAGAAGGGTAATTTGACTGATTATCGTCCGGTTTCCCAACAAAATGTGGAATATCAGCAGGTTTATTTAACACGTATCCCACAAGGCCCTATTAATGTTGAGCCAGTCACGAACCGAAGCTCATGGTAGGCGGGTGAAAGAATACGTTGATCCCTCAGGCACCAGGCAATAAACCTACCCCTGTCCCTTTAATTAGCTGGGTGGATGGCCACCTGGGATCAACGCTGTTAATTACTTCTACGGTCCAGGGCCGAAGCCACTGGACCCTCGCCTCAAAGGGCAGGTAGCAGCTTAGCCAAAAAGAAAAGCAATAAATCCGGATGTCAGCGGCAGCAGCAGAAGCAGCAAGAGTAGCAGCAGCAAGAGAAGCAGCAGCAGGGGATTGAAACCGCGTGTGCACAGTTGGAGAAGAAAAGGGTCCACGTGGTAGCTTGGCCGGGTCAGATACGACTGTCAATGGAGATGGAGGCTAGAGATAGTCATGTTCAGTCGGAATTGAACAATCAAAAGATGTAAGTAGGCGTAACGAAGATTCAGACCTAACAGACTGGTTAAGAATTATCCTCTACACAGAACCAAAAAAATGTGGCCCTGAAAGATTGGAGAAAATAAATTGAGTTATTAACGAAAAAATTATGTACCTTGACTTACGAGTTTAATTCGTTTCGCCCGATTCTCAATTTCCTCGTATATCAAATCAATTTTCTCCATTGAAATCAACTGAAATGCCATTAATCAGTTTCAGCCCTCACCCATGAAAACACTGTAATTTTTTTTTGTTACATCTTTTTTAAATAAGAAGAATAGCACTGTATTGTCTAAAAAAACATAATAGAATAGAATATAATGAATTATGTGCTGCAATATGTTTTAATGTTTATTTTTTTATAAATAATATTTTTCTTTGACGTAATAAATTTGGAAGATTAAATGTTTTTAGAGAAATTATTAACTCGTAACTCGGAAATCTCGTAAGTTGGGGCACTCGTAAGTCAAGGCGCCACTGTACTTGATATAAATCTAAATTCAATATATACAAGGTGTGTCAAAAAGTATCGAGATTTGTTGTACTTTTTGACACACCTTTTATTCTGAAAACAAAAATAACGTTACATTCATTAATTTTTTTCAGAATACAAGGTGCGTCAAAAAAGTAGCAAGTTTAAAGCTGTATTTACCAAGATAGAAATGAAGAATGAATTGAACATTCATTTTTTTTTCAGAATACAAGGTGTGTCTAAAAGTGCAAAAAATCTCGATACTTTTTTGACACACCTTGTATATTATGTTGAAACACGTAAATTGTCGTATTTCAATAAGTTCATTTTGCATTTACCCAACCCCTCCGCCACGATCATGAAGTGACACAAGGTCAATTTTTAAGCGCCGTTGAGCTGGTTTGACTTGTCCCCTTACCAAGAACCCAGTTTGCGTTTTGCATCGTGGCAATGCCCTTAGAGAAGGCATGAATCTGTCTCTTCTCCTCCCACCTATGGATATATAGTAGGACAATGATCTTGGTTCAGGAACTCGGGTCACCGATTCAATTTCCTACGACGATAACCGTTTTGCTAAGCTCACCTTCTTGGGGTGTGTGTGGCTTATGTAAGATATTTACCGATTAGAAACCAATTTTCACTGCCGTATGCACCTATAAGTGAAGTAGGTGGAGTGGCCTATTGTCGGTATATTGTCGAAGAAGTCTATCCCCTTTTCACTAGTGTTCTGTTGGGCTAAACTGAATATAATGTTGTAGTTCCAATTCTGGAACTCTGGGTAGTGTGGAGTACCCCTTCCTCAAATTTACTGCAAGTCCACCCTGACCGGAGTGGTAGTACCTGTTAGGGTCCCATCTATAGGTTAATTAGAAAAAAGCATGAGTTTAAAAAACATGTTTAAAGAATTGAGTTTAGAAAATTTGAATATCCAATAAGAATGAATAAAGCAAAACGTCTTCGGCAATAAAATAACCCAACAAAAGTTGACATGCCGTAAAATCGAGTAGATTATTTTTCCTCGCTTGCAGGTATTATTCATGTACGTTCATAACATGGGTAGCCACTTAAAAAAATAAAAAAATTTTTTAAAAATCGTCGGGGTAGTCTAAAGTCGATATCAGCCAGACAGCGAGGGAGTCTATCCTCTTTTCACTAGCACTAGACCAAGGAGATTGTTTTTGCGTCTAGCATCAGCTCCTGACTTTACCACACAGATACCTGTGCTACTCATACGCTGAGTTGGCGAGGGCCGGTATCGAAATAGGAACCTTATTTTTCTTAGACCAATGCTCTATAGACTGAACTAAGACGGCCCTAGGAATACGAAATCTATTGAATTTAAAATAAAGAATAATAATAAAAAAAAGGATTTGGACTCGTCGTGTCCATTTCCCACGACGGTAACCATTACACGACTAGCGCCTCCTGGTCTGTATTTTGTAGATAAGTTTTTCGTTATTTTGATGCCAAATCCGACTTTTGTTTTTGCCCTGTTTTTATTCAGATTGTTTCGCCCGGTCGAGATAAACGATATCAGTTAATTCATACTGGGCAATTTCTGGAAGAAATTATGCGTGATTCAAACTATGAATTGAGTCAAATTAGCGACTAATTTGATCACGATCATTCCAATAGGAAAGATATACATGCTGATAAACATAATATATACAGTGGTACCTCGACCTACGAGTTTAATTCGTTCCGTGGGGTCGGGTATTGTAGAGAGTTTGTTTTATGGCATATCAACTTCAGTGGGTCATTTAATGCCGACAAAGTTTTGAACTAAATTCATTCTTAATGGATACCCAATTTTTTTAAAATATAAACTCATGTTTTTCTATTTAACCCATGGATGGGACCCTAACCGCTACTACCACTCTGGGTCAGACTGGACTTGGGAGCAATGGTGATGAAGGGGTGCTCCACATTCCCCAGAGCTGCAGAACTGGAACTTCACCATCAGATAGAGTTTAACGTCATTCCCAGGGCATGAAAACCTTCAGCCACCGCCTTCTAGCACCCATATGATAAAAAGGCTTGGGGCTTGTCATAAGAGCATTAGAGCTTGGGCAATCATATAGGTGCAAGGGCTTGACGTAACCAGCCGATTGATCGGAGGGGGCCTCTCCTACCACCTGTCTAGCCTAAGTAAGGGTCTAAGTGGAGTGTTGCATGTCATGGACTGCTCATCCACCAGGATTTCGTCCTTAAACATCATGGGTCGCCAACCACGGCTAACAGGTGTTCCATTTAGGGGATCTTACTCATCTGTAGAGGTGCAGTTGGTGTATTTTAACGCCCCAGCCGACAGGGTGGGTTGTAGAGAGTCATGTTCAGTTGAAATTGTACAATCGAAAGATGTAAGTAGGGGAAACGAAGATACAGATGTAAAAATGGGTTAAAAATTATCTTCCACACAGTACCAAAAACGCATGGCCCTGAAAGTAGAAAGATTGGGGACCCAAACTTCAATAGTTAACGAAAAAATATCTGCGTTATTCGTATTTGTATAGAAACAACCTACTTCGAGATGGGTTCTGGCATATACCGACAAAAGGAGGGACTGGCTATAGGATCACCATTATCCCCGGTGTTGGCGAATATAGACATGGAATACTTTGAAGAGATGGCCTTAGGATCTACACCACTAAAGCCATCAATGTGGCTTAGATACGTAGATGACACATTCATTCTCTGTTCTAAATGTTCAAATACTAATGGAACATGTGAACTCAATCCGTCCATCTATACAGTTCACGATGGAGAAAGAACAAGACAACAAATTGTCCTTCCTAGATGTGTTAATAACTCGCACAGAGCAAGGATTCAGTTTATCCGTGTATCGTAAGAATACCTTCACTGGACAGTAACTCAACTTCAATTCCCACCATTCATACAATGTAAAGAAAGGAATCGTCCGTTGCTTACAACATCGATCAAAAGCCATCAGCAGTGATGAGGTATACCAGAAGGAAATGGACAGCTTAAGGGAAACCCTCCGTCGTAACAATTATCATGAGAGCATAACATCAGCTATGAGAAATCTGGATCGCAGGACAGAGGATGATACCCGAAAACTTACCACAGTCTGTCTGCCCTATGTGAAAGGCTTGGCTGAAAAGATTCAAAATATATTTAATCCTTATGACACCAGGACAACATTCAGGAGTGACTCAACTTTTCGTAAACATCTCCGAGTCAAGCTCCCAAAAGAATACATGACCAAAAATTGCGTGTATTCCATCCCATGCAGCTATGGCAAATATACACTGAATTACTTATGTATGATTTTTTTTACCTAGACTCATATTATTTGTTTTTTGTTTTTTTAAATTTTGATCAAGCCTTTTTAATTATGGGTTTCCATATTGTATTCATTTCTATGCTAAGTCTACTTAACAGCCCAGTACAGCCTATCATATGAGCTGATTCTTTGAGGCGTCTTCTCTTCCAATGTTCTTCACTATCTATTATTCTAACTTCATCTCATAAGGGCAGAGGGTTTCCCTTTTCATTCCATATATGGTCAGCCATACCCGACTTTTCTATTTCTCCTCAGACCACTGCTTTACGATGTTCTTCTAGTCTTACTTTCAGTGGACGGCATGTTTCACCTTTGTATACTTTGAAAGGCCAATGAAACTAAATAGGAATGCAGATAAAAAAGATTTGAAACGAAGGGTAGTATAATCGAAAAATAGAACAACTGAAACTTACTCTTCCACCACTCCCGTCTTTCATCGCTAAATTTTCATAATTTAACTATTTAGTTAAAATAGGAAGTAAAAAATAAAATTACAGTTATTTCTTCCTGTTAATGGATTTCTTCTAAGATTTATCACCGAGATTTTTGCTCATTTTCATTAAGATAAAACCAAACAATTAGAAATCAATAATACTAAGCATATATTTATTAAACTCAAATTTTTAATATAATTATGCAAATTAGGCTTCTCGTTCACACTGTAAACCACTATTTTGTTGTATATATAAATACAATTGCATTTTATCAGGATGTGGATAAGGCCAATAGTATTAATAATGTAAAGCAAGTTTATTAATAATTGAGTTTTAAATAAAAATAAAATTCATGGAGAATGTGGCGTAAATAACTAAGGGAATTGTGACTTGAGAAACCCATTAACAAGAAGAAATCACTGTAATTTTATTCTTTAGTTCCTATTTTAACTAAATATTTTAATTAGGAAAATTTAGGAATGAAAGACAGGAGTGATGGAAGAGTAAGTTTCAGGTGTTCTATTTTTCGATTATACCCTCCTCTGTTTCAAATCTTTTTATCTGCATTCTTATTTAGTTTCATTAGCCATTCTAATTTGATATAATATCTTATATTAAAAATTAAATACTTGCACCCAGAGGTTAAATGAAAGAATTATAGGTTCTAGTAACAATTCCTAATACAAATATTTATATGGTTTCAAATATTCCAAAAAAAAAATACTAATAACTTTCAAACTGATTTATTTGACCAATTTGACTAAATAATTTATAGTGGGGACTCGTGGTGTAATGGTTATCATTATAAGAAGGAGGGGTTGGTAAATATATATCACTAATATCATTAAATTATTAAGTGAGATCGATTCTCCTGAAATCTAATATTCGTGACCTAAAATAAGTTTAATAAATATAAGAGCCTTTTCGTTTAGCTTATTTAATTGATGCTTATTTTTGTGAATTTGATCATCTCTGAGTGCCCCACAGCTGTGGCCTTGTGCCAGACTAAGCTAAGCAAAAGAAATATCAATAACCATTATTACTGGGATTTCATTTATAACGTAAGCAACCCAAAACGTTTATTCTGCACGAATTTATATAGAATCGATTTTTCCTAGAAAGCGTTGGTCCTGAGACATCGCTGCTTGCCTAACTCCAATGATTACCTTTTCTGTTGTTGTCGTTGTTAGTGTTTTATTTTTATTTTATTTATTTATTTTTTCTGTTGAACTCTTGTAGAGTCGTGTCATTAAATAGAGCCCGATATAGAACGACAAAAATTCAACTGCAACACATCAGTTCCTTGGTCTACGGTTAAAAAAAAATTCAATTGATAATAATAATAATAATAATAATAATAATAATAATGCTGATGTTAAAACTCAAAAGGAGTAAATAATAATAATAATAATAATTAGCACAACGAGAATACAAAACTAGACACGATTGGGTTGGGAAGGTGATCCACTGGGAATTATGCAAAAAATTAAATTTTGACCACACAACAAAATGGTATATGCATAAACCAGAATCTGTTCTCGAGAACGAAACGCATAACATTCTCTGGGACTTTGAAATAAAAACGGATCACCTTATCCCAGCAAGAAGACCAGACCTAGTGTTGATAAACAAAAAAGAAAGAACTTGTCAACTGGTGGATTTTGCAGTGCCAGCAGATCACAGGGTGAAGCTAAAGGAAAATGAAAAAATGGACAAATATCTGGACCTTGCCAGAGAACTGAAAAAAGTTATGGAACATGAAAGTGAAAGTGATACCAATTGTAGTTGGTGCACTTGGAACAGTCCCAAAAGGATTGGAAAAGGGTCTGGAAAGTTTGGAAATCAGAGGAAGGATTGAAACCATTCAGAACACTGCACTGCTGCAATCTGCCAGAATACACAGAAGAGTCCTGGAGACCTGAGGAGACTTGCTGTCACTCAGACTCCAGTGAAAGACTATCAGCTAATGCTGATGTGAAAACTTAAAAGGAGATAATAATAATAATAATAATAATAATAATAATAATAATAATAATAATAATAATAATAATAATAATAATAATAATGGTTGCCCAACATCAGATGTAGTTTAGTCATGTCCCGGATACCCCCTTTACAGTAGTGTAGGTAGATTTTTCACTTTTGTAAAATATCAAATTGTCCATCTACGAAGTCTTCGTCACATTTTTTTTCAAACTTCAGGAAATTGAACCGGGTGTTGAATAGTGATTTCTTATTTCCGAATATTTCTTTAAGTAAGTTTACTGTTTCAGCAAAGGAAAAATCCGTAGCTTCTTTGGGAATGATATAATTTGTAAATATTTCATGTTCCTGGGTACCCAGCTTCTGAATCAATAGACGAATTTTCCATTCTTCGTTTTTGTGTGAGAATTCGTTTTGGAAAAGGTCTATCCATCGCTTGTAACACGAAGCAAAAGTTTTTCCGTTCTAATAATCATAGGTGAATTCTGTGATAGTTTTTTGCCATTTCATCTGCTGAATTTGTGTTCAAATTCTGTTTACCTTGTAGAGTTTCAGCCTGGTGATTAAACTGCTGATTGAAAAGTTGAGTGTTAGTATACTGAATACTGATACCAAAAATTAGATTTTTTTTTACTTGTACCATTGTTTGAGGAAATAACATCAAAGATCGTCTGTTACAGCTTAATTAATGAGGTAAAAAGCAGCATATCAGGTGGTGATGGGGGAACACTTTTTTCAATTTGAATTAGATTTATAATATTTAATTCATTTCATTTTAATAAAATAAAATAAAAATCTGATTTAGATATTGAAAACGGCAAATTTTATAGCCAATTTCTGTTGTTTTATTAATGCTGCTTTGTATTCGAGTAACCAATTTTGAGTGTTTTCTTGTCAAATATTTTATCTAATGGGTTATTGACGTTGAAATGTTTATCACAAAAGTGATTGTCAACTTGGAGGTTTATGTAAATACATGAAAATTGTAT
>CM042145.1:25926598-25934098 GCA_023376005.1 Doryteuthis pealeii | reverse complement strand
CACTAGGCGCCTCCATAACATAGTCGTATATGTCGTATATGAAGGACATTAGAATCGCGATTTTAAAAAAATAAACGAAGTAAAAGTGTTATATACTCGTTCAACATCGGGTATATAATAGGGAGAGAGAGAGAGAGACAGAAAGATAATAAATAGTGTAGAGATTATAGTGATCCATTATTAGGTGGCTCTTTTAGATCAGTCGGTAGAGCTTCAGGCAAGGAACCACAAGATTCCGGGTTCAATATCGGCCCTCACCAACTCAGCGTATAAGTAGCACATGGATCTGTGCGGTAAAGTGAGGAGCTGATGGTAGGTGTGGTGCTTCACCTCAGATGCCAAAAATTTCTCCTTGGTCTAGCGCTAGTGAAAAGGGGATGGACTCCCTCGCTGTCCGGCTGATACCGACTTTAGGCCACCCCGACGACTTTACTTTTTTTTACTTATTTAAAAAAAAGTTTCACACTTTGAAAAGGTCACCAATTAAAAATTATTGATAGACATAAGCATGCGATTGGGGCTATAGAACACCGACTGCACCTCTGTAGAGCTTCTCCCAAATGAGGTCACCCGTGATGCTTAAGGACGGAATCCAGGTGGCTGAGCAGTCTATGACATCTCATTTTGGCCTTCGATATTAAAAAATGTATTTAAAAATGAGTTTGAAAAAAAATTAGAATACCATCAAGAATGAATTAAAAAAAAAGTTTTCGGCATAAAATAACCCAACAAAGATTGACATGCCGTAAAATCCAACCATTGACCAACACACACACACACACACACACACACACACACACACACAATATATATTATATATATATATTTAGAGTTGATAAAATAAATTTCGTCGCTGGGAAATTTAATGTATTGATTAAATAAAACGTAGAAATAACAAAATAAAAGGAAAATTGTTATGAAAGAACAAATTAAAATATAAGCTTGTCAAGAAGTGCGTTAAAAATCACACGCAAACACAGTTCGTGCGCGCGCGCGCACACACACACACACACACATATATATGTATATATATATATATATATATATATATATATAATGCAGAAAGGTGTCTCACCACAGACCCTGTTGTTTACAAGATAATGTCTCAGTCATTGTTATTTGCTAAGTTCAAACCTAACCGAGTGTCTTGATTTTTTTTCAGTCTGGTGTCAAACTTAGCTTAGTATAGTCAATATTAATCTTTCTTCGAGAGAGAGAAGTGGGTATTGACTTATTCTGAGAGGTAATGAATGATGGCGACAGAGAGGAGAAAAAGAACGTGATAGAAAGGGTGAAAGAACAGAGACAGCGATGAGAAGTATCAGAGAGAGAGAGGAGAGAGAGAGAGAGAGAGAGAGAGAGAGAGAGAGAGAGAGAGAGAGAGAGGGGGGGGACTGTGTTTGATTGATCGATAGATAGATTGAATGAAGGAGTGACAGAAAAGAGATAGAAAAAGGTGTAAAAAGAATAGCGATATATATATATATATATATATATATATATATATATATATATATATAGAGAGAGAGAGAGAGAGAGAGAACGAGAGAGAGAGACAGACAGACAGACAGACAGAGGAAAATAATGTTATGGGTTCACAGACCTAGCATTTGAGTGACAGAAATTGTAAGACTTAAAATTAAAAAAATAAGTGTGTGTGTGTGTGGGGGGTTTGCGTGTGAGATTGATAGATAGATAGATAGATAGATAGATAGATAGAGAGAGAGAGAGAGAGAGAGAGAGAGGTGAAAGAGGGAGAAAGAGATTTAAAATAATAATGCGGTAGAGAGAAATAAAGAAAGAGGTTTAATACATTGTAAGATTGAATTAGATAGATTGAATTATGGAGAGAGGGAAGAGAAATTAAAGAAAGAGTAACTATATTAGAGAGAGAGAGAGAGAGAGAGAGAGAGAGAGAGAGAGAGAGAGAGAGAGAGAGAGAGAGAGAGAGAGAGAGAAATGAGGGAGAAAGATATATATATAAGAAAATAATGTGTTAGGTTCAAAGACAGTGATAGCTTTTGAATGAGAGAGATAGTAAGAATTCAATGAATGAGTGGAGAGAGAGAGAGAGAGAGAGAGAGAGAGAGAGAGAGAGAGAGAGAGAGAGAGAGAGAGAGAGAGAGAGAGAGATTGTGAAAAAGTGTAGTTGAAAATAGAAAGAAACAAAAAAATGGTAGAACCAGAAAATAGATTTTATGAAGAAAAAGGTAAAAAAAGAAAAAAAAAAGAAAGACTAACAAGTTTAAGGAAAGAAAAAAATAACGAGAGAGAGAGAGAGAGAGAGAGAGAGAGAGAGAGAGAGAGAGAGAGAGAGAGAGAGAGAGAGAGAGAGAGAGAGAGGGGGGGGAATTAAGCCAGAGAAAGCTGGTCTTCGAAATCGAGGTTTGGCGCGCTCGACTGACTCGGCGTTCAACTGAGCGTGAAATACATCGCCATTTCCACAGTAACGTTGTATTATTCTCTAATCAGAAGCGCTGCTTGTTTTCCGGTTGGGCCGAAGCTAAGCGAAAATACGCCTTCCCACGACGCCATCTTACGTCGCTCACTTCCCCTACACACACCCCCACCGATCGTTAACTATCTTCGACGCCACCGTCACCATCGTCGCCATATTACTTTTCTTCTCTATCTCTCCTCCGCCTCCATCCCTTCTTTCTGTCGAACTCATTTTAATTCTAAATACGCGCCCTTTTCTTAACCTTTGTTCTTATTTCCGTTGCTACCATCAGAAAAAATACAACGTAATAATAATAATAATAATAATAATAATAATAATAATAATATATATATATATATATATATATATATATATGCAATGTTTGTCATAAAAGTATCGAGATTGAAGCTGTATTTACCAAGACAGAAATGAACAATGAATGGAACGTTTTATTTCAGTATACAAGGCGTGTTATAGAAGTGCCGAGTTTGAAGCTGTATTTACCAAGATAGAAATGAACAATGAATGGAACATTAATTCTTTCATAATACAAAGTGTCATAAAAGTGACGAATTTGAAGCTGTATTTACCAAGATAGAAATGAACAATGAATGGAACATTAATTCTTTCATAATACAATGTGTGTTATATAAGTGCCGAGTTTGAAGCTGTATTTACCAAGACAGAAATGAACAATATATGTATGTATGTATGTGTGTGTGCGTGCACGCATGTGTGTGTGTGTGTGTGTGCGTGCGTGTGTGTGTTTTATAATTTCCCTCGGATTTCAGCTCTCACGTGACATTCTCAACGTATCAGAATGCGACGCAAAAGGTGACCAGTGGTTAAAAGTTTGTCAATCAAACTGCTGGTTATTATCTTTTGTAGAATTACCGTTAACTTTCAAATTCAAAAAAACATTCACACTTCATTACAAAATGAATAGGCTACCTATTCCTTTTGTAACACTAATTGTTTACGAAGGATTATTATTATTATTATCATTATTATTATTATTATTATTATTATTAATAATAATAATAATAATAATAATAATAATAATAATAATTAATTGGAACCATATAATTTTTTTTTTTAGTACAGAACTCTTCTGAGTATTCTAGCCGATTCTAACAGTGCTGTACTTTTGATGGTCTCGATTCTTCCTCTGATTTCCAATTCCCCAAAATTCTATTCAAGACCGTTGGAGACCATTCCAAGGGCACCAATTACAATTGGTACGACCTTCACCTTCATGTTCCACAGTTTGTTTTTTTTTCCCAGTTTTCTGGCAAGGTCTAAGTATTTGTCTATAAAAAACGGGCCCCACATACAATTTTTGTGATGTACTACCACTGGATCAAGGAGCAATGGTGATGAAGGGGCGCTCCCCATTTCACAGACCTCCAGAAATGGAACCTCACCATTAGATAGAGTTTAACGTCATACCCAAGGAATGAAGACCCTTAGCCACTGTCTTCTAGCATATATATATGATAAAAAGGGTTTGGGCTTGTCATAAGGGCAATAGGTTTGGGACAATCATATAGGTGTTAGGGCTTGACGTGACCAGCCGATTGATCAGAGGGGAGTATTAGTTTGGAATAATTGAGCCCATACAACTGTATCTAAACTCATCGGTATTGGATAAGAATACTTGATATCTTATATCTATGTGCAAAAACCTCTTTAGAAACAACAACACAAAAATGCGAACATACAATGCACGTGATTCCCCAACCTCTATGCATAAAATGGAGGCGAGTGGCATAATTGTTATCATCGTACTCGTCGACCCGAGTTCAAATCCTAGACAATCCTAGACATATTCTCCCTCCAGCTGTGGGTAAAATAGTAGGGAAGATAGGGTTCTTTTACCTTGAATAAGTAATCAGTTTAGGAATAGGAAAAACTCTGAATTTGAAAAACCTGAGTTCAGTCGTTGATTGGGCTTGTAGCATTCATTGTGCACCACTTATTTCATATCGACTATGCCAAAAAGTGCGGATGGTCCAACACAAGCCTTCACCACTAGAAACAAATCACTGTGTAGGTTATTCATTGGATGAACCCTCATGCATCGAAATCGACGAGAGAGACAACCCACCATGCATAAAATAATCGTAGAAGGGTTGGGATGCGGTTACAATCAACCAATCAATCGATCGATCAATCGATCAATCAATCAATCGATCAATCAGACAACAATATACTTGATGTTCATGAAGTCGTGCAGTAATTTTATAATTGAAAACACGTTGAAAAAAAGTCTGTTCTACTATTTACCCATAGCTGAAGAGAGAAGATATGGATTCCTTCCTTCTTCTAGACTGGTTGCTGTACCAAGTCTAACGACCCAGTCTGCCCTACTATTTACCCATAGCTAAGCAGAGAAGATATGGATTCATGCCTTTCACAACATAAATACAAGGAAACCGTATTTAAATTGCAAAAGATCTACAGTGATACTTTGACTTGCAAGTTTAGTTCATTCGGCTCGTAACTCAATTCCCTTAAATATCAAATCAATTTTCCCCATTGAAATAAATTGAAATGCTATTAACCCGTTTCAGTCCCTCTTCCAAAACACCCCATTTTTATGTTTTTTAGATAAGAAAAATTAGCACGTATTTTATGAAAACATAATAAAATCATTTAATAAAAAACATATGTGTTGGATTATTTTTGGCATATAAGGCGTCCACCACTTGAATTCATAGACTCGGCGAGGTCAACTGGCTTAAACCCCAGCCAATCAACAGTCCGAATACATGGATAGTTAACAATTTAATCGCTGATATTGACAGCCGTTCATTTGCCGTTATTCGACATTAACGAACGGACCTACAACCAAGGGATCCTACCCAACATTAAGGGACACCAAGGAACGACCAAAGGATCATACCCAACACCGAAGGACACCAAGGAGCAACCAAAGGTTTCTTTACTAAGGATCGCACTCTGCTTAACACAAGGGATCTCTGCTGGGGGAGTGCTCTTGCTTGAAGCCAAAGGATGGCCATGAAAATCGTAATAATATGAAAGTTCAACTCCTGTAGTTTTATCTTTTATGCAAGTTATTATTGAATTTCAACAAGACAGCCATCTTTGTTGTTACATATAACGAAAGTCTAGTCGGTAAGATGTAAGTAATGTTTTTGTTTTTGGAAACTCTTTCTTATCTTGATATGACAGGCAAGTAATGGTCTACATTTGTCTGAAGGCAGATTCATGAATATATAAATAATGACGTGCCTCGTAGCCGAGATAGTTGCGTATTCATATTTACCAACTCCTCCGCACGAGCAGGATGCAACACAAGGTCAATTTCTTAAGCGGAGTTTAACAGGTTTTGAATTCGGAGTTTTCGTTCTCCTAGACAAGTTGTCTAACCAAGGTTGAAGAGCCCAGTCTGCCCTACTATTTACCCATAGCTGGAGGGAGTATAGTTGATCCATACCTTTCCCAAGGGTATTAGCGCTATGTGAAATTCAAACAGCCTTGTCCAGGATTTGAACTCGGGTCGACAAGTCTATTTCCCAAGACTCTAACCATTATGCCCCGTGCCTCCAGTTGCGTAATAACCATCGGTTCTAGTCGTAAATTTACTTACCCAATAGAAAGTCAAAACTGGTTTTCAAGTCAGACAGACGCTGTTCTCTTCGAAGATTTGGTGCAGCACAATCTTTCTACTTACCTTAATCTCATTTGGCCTTGTACCTGACTAATTTATATTTAGGAAGCACGCTTAGCATAACGGTTATCGTCGTAGTGAATGGAATTGTCGATCCGAGTTCAAATCTTAGACGAGGCTGTTTTCATTTCACATACCGCTAATACCCTTGAGAAAGACATGAATCGATCTATTATTCCCACAGCTATGGTTAATATTTGGTCAGACTAGGCTCGGTTAGGCAGCCAGTGTAGAAGAAGGAACACTGAATGCTCTAATACCATTGAGAAAGACAGGAATCCATCTGTTATCCCCACGGCTATATGTAAATATTTGGCCAGACTAGGCTCTTTAGCATTGATTATGCAGCCAGTGTAGGAGAAGGAACACTCTGCGTCCTGACACCGTGCCCTAAAAAACGCAAAGCGGTGCCTGCTCAAAATGAGAACCGTGCTAGTTATGAACGCGTTTTGAAGGCGTTTTTCCCAACAAGTTAATGCGATATGAAAGCGATATTTTACAGTCACTCCCATTTTTTTTTTATCGATAAGTAAATGTAAATATTTTACTCACCCCGCTTTTGAAATATTTTTTTTTTCGGTATTTTCATTTTATTGTAAACTGTCACGGATTTTTAAATAAATACGACCGAGTTTCGAAAATAAAAAAATCAATACATTAAAGAAATACAAATAAAAAATAAAGATATTTAGATATTCATTTTTATTTTAATTCAAAACAAATGTCACGTCATTTTAAATAAATACGACCGAATTTCGGAAAAAAATAGTTCATAACTAGCACAGTTCACATTTTGAAGAAGCATCGCTTAGCGTTTTTTTTTTAGGGCAGGAGACCAGGACGCACTAATCCGACAATTACCCTTTCTTCTATGAAGCAAAAGCGAACACCAATTTCCGGTCTCATTCTTATTTATTTAACCACGCCAAATATCTATCTATCTATCTATCTATCTATCTATCTACGAGGGTGAAACAATTTTACCGCATCCTCCATACTCACCAGATTTAGCACCTTCGGACTATCATCTCTTCGGCCCCATGAAAGAGGGCTTGAGAGGTAAAGATTATTCCAGTGACTAGAGAGGAAATCTATAGTGAAGAAGTAGCTCAAAGAACAGTCAACAGAATTTTACGGGGAAGGGATACATGCTCTCATTCGAAGGTGGAACATTGCTGTGGAGAAGTAGGGATGTGATCCACAGAGGACCAGCTTCCTTTTTATGTATGTGTTGGTAATTATACCAGTCCTAAACAAAAGGCCATTACTTTTTGACGCACACCCGTACCTATCTATCTATCTATCTATCTATCTATCTATTTGTCTGTCTGTCTGTCTATCTGTCTGTTTTTCCATCACGTCATTA
>CM042145.1:25881598-25924098 GCA_023376005.1 Doryteuthis pealeii | reverse complement strand
TATATTATAGTAAATGAAAGTAAATATATATTACTATTATATATATTATATATATATATATATATATATTATATAGTAAATGAAGAAAAAACTCTAAACTTGCTTCATTACAATAATTCATTTCAACCGTATTAATACGGCATCTTCAGATATATATATATATTATATATATATATATATATATATATATATATATATATATATACAGCTATTTAGTTAATTAGGTAGTTATATTTTTAAATAAACACTGCTACATAGCATTGATAGAGCATCTATATCTAAATTACCATAGAGTAGATACAAAATCAACGGTTGTATTTTAATGCCGACTGCATTTTATCCCAGTGTTTTCTCATTGCTGCCCACTAACTTTACCACTATTTAAACCATTCAGTCTACTTCTCTGCTAGTTTTTTTTAAACTACATATCTAAATTTGTTTTATATTTAAAAAATTGGGATATATTTTTCACACCTGTCGTAGCTGGTGGTTCACTGGAGGCTGAGTGACAGCAAGTCTCCTCAGGTCTCCAGGACTCTTCTGAGTATTCTAGCCGATATCAACAATGTTGTAGTCTGGATGGTCTCGATTCTTCCTCTGATTTCCAATTCATCCAGGCTCCTTTCCAGACCCCTGGGGATCGTTCCAAGGGTATCTGGTGCGACCTTCACCCTCATGTTCCACAGCTTTCTTAGTTCTCTGGCAAGGTACAAGTATTTGTCGATTTTTTCGTTTATTATTATTATTATTATTATTATTATTATTATTATTATTATTATTATTTGTGAGTTTTTTCACACCAGCGTTAACTGATGGTCTTTTATTGCAGTCTGAGTGACAACAAGTCTCCCCAGGTCTCCAGGACTCTCCTGAGTATTCTAGCCGATTTCAACAATGCTCTTGCGTGGATGGTCCCAATTCTTCCTTTGATTTCCAGTTCCTCTAGTCTTTTTTCTAAGATTTAAAAAAAATTATTATTATTATTATTATTATTATTATTATTATTATTATTGCTGTTGTTATTGTTGTTATTTTTGTTGTAGTTGTAATTGTTTTTATCTATGTAATTTTAAAATTCTAGATTATGTTTAACACATATTTTCGTGTAACTTTCGGTGACGTAAATAGGAAGTAAGATTCTGTAGCACCAATCTTCCAACTCGACGGGTTCCGCCATGAAAATCGGCATTCAAATGCTTACCTGGACTCGAACACCGATCTTTAGCAGTAACTACATACAATGTAGCAATTGCTAGTGACACTGGCTCGAGTGAAGGAATACAGAGTTGTTTCCCTTGGAATGGGAAGTTTTATGCTGAAAATCGCTTGATATATCTCGTGGTGAGGATTTTCAGCTTTTTTACATATTTTTACATATTCGCTCTGTCCGGATATTCTTGTGGTGGTGGGGTAGGCGATATTTAACCCTTATTTTACACTTTGGTTTGGTTTGGTTTTGGTTTGTTTTGTTTTACGGCATATCAACCTCAGTGGGTCATTTAATGCCGACAAAGTTTTGAAAGAAGTTCATTCTTAATGGATACTCAAATTATTTTTTTCTATAAACACACACGTGGGGTATGTGGTAAATATCTAGTCCTCGTGGCGTAGTGGGTTAAATACTGGTCTACGACATCGTAGTAAGCGAATTCAAACTTCAGCCTTGCTTCCAGACTAATACCCGTGGGATATGTAGACCGTGGTGTACATGAAGGCCGTGGTAATGGTTAGAGTCGTAGGAAATGGACTCGTCAACTCGAGTTCAAATCCTGGACGAAGCTACAGTTCACATAACGCTAATACCTTGGGAAAGGTATGAATCAATCTACTCTCCCTCCAGCTATGGTAATAGTAGTGCAGACTGGGCTCTTTAACCTAGGAGAAGGAAAACTCTGAATTCAAACCCGTTAAACTCTGCTTGGGGTGGTCACTTCTAGAATAGGCTCAGTCCTAATTAGTGATCTATTTCACTAATTTTAAAAAAAGGAAAAGTATGAAAACCCAGTTATGGGTTAAATAGTAGCACTGCCATTCTTCTAGAAAGATGGTTTTGACATTAAATAAGCCACGAAGGTTGATATGCCATTAGACAAAAAAAAATCGAAAAACAAAGATTTAAAAAATCGGTTAACTTCCTTTGTACATTTTCACACACACACACACACACACTTGATATAGCAACCGGTCGAAAGAAAACTGTGAATTCAAACCTGTTAAACTCAGCTTTAAAAAATGACCTTGTGTCGCATCCTGCTCGTGCGGAGGAGTTGGACACACACGCACACACACACGCACACACACACACACACACACACACACACAGAGAAACCCTAAAACACAGAAAAAATCTTTTCCCAAGAATAATGTCTCTAACAACCTAATACCCGTGTGAAAAGTATGAGGCCCACTAATCTCCCCAGCTATGGTTTAAATAGTACCACTATTGTCCTATAAGGATGGTTTTGGTATTAAATAACCCACTAAGGTTAATATGCTATTAAACAAAGAGACCAAAACCTAGTAATGGTTGATATCTGTATTACATATCTCTTATTGGTTTGGTTTGGTTTGTTTAATGGCATATCAACCCCAGTGGGTCATTTAATGCCGACTAAGTTTTCAAATAAATTCATTCTTAATGGATACTCAATTTCTTTTTTTATTAACACATTTTTTTATTTAACCCATAGATGACACCAGGTACTAACAGGTACTACCACTCCGGGTCAGAGTGAACCAGGGAGCAATGGTGATAAAAGGGTGCTCCACATTCCCCAAACCTCCAGAACAGGAACCTCACCATCAGAGTTTAACCTCATTCACAGGACATGGTGACCATCCGCCACCGTCTTCTAGCACCCATATAATAAAAAGGGTTGGGGCTTGCCATAAAGGGAATACGGTTGAGACAAAGATATTGGTGTTAGGGCTTGACGTAACCAGTCGATTGATCGGAGGGGGCCTCTCCGACCACCCTTCTAGTCAAAGTTGAGTGTTGCATGTCATGCTCAACCACCTGGGTTCCATTCTTAAGCATCACAGGTCGTCAGCCACGGCCAACAGGTGGCCTCATTGGGGGAGTCTTAGCCCTCTGCAGAGATGCAGTCGGTGTATTCTAACGCCCCAACAGATAGGGTGGTTTACATTTTGGACATTTATCTGGATATAAGTATAATTATTATAATTTATACTTCATCATAATTATATAACAAAAAATATATGCTCCCAACTCCTTGTTGGTTGAGCTCTCTGGGGTAAAATTTGATTGTCGGTCGCAAATTAAACTCTCCGATAAACCGGATGTGAGCTCTCTAGCGGCTGTAACATATATACCTATATATGTATTTATCAGTAAAATCTACTACCGAGCTGGTGGCTGATGACCAAATGGTTAAGACGTCGGACTGATGATAAATCAGTCGGGTTTCTATCCCGGCTGGAGGTAGCCTACTAAGTCTAGCCTCACTGAGGAGACGGGATCCGTCGAAACACGGTATCTCTGGATGACTATATATATATATATATATATATATATATATATATATATATATGGGTGGTAAGATATGGAAATAAATCCGACGGTGTGTGGAAGATAACAAAAAAAGAAGTATTCCAAAAAGATAAGATAAATTAATCTTTTATAATTACTCTGCTTTTTCTCATTTTCTACACACACACACACATGTATATATATATATATATATATATATATATATATATATATATATACATGTGTGTGTGTGTGTGTGTTTAAATGACAATCGAATGACCTATAAATTAAAATTTTTTCAACATTTTCTTTCATTTACGTTAGTCTAGTTTATAGACGATTCGGATGTCCTTTATCTATATAAGAAGCATAAACAGAACACACACTTTAATATATATATATATATATATATATATATATATATATATATATATGAAAGATTTTGTTATGAACGTGTCGACCTATAACTCAGAAAATAGGAGTCATTTGAAATCTTGCATATAGATTGACAATCTTCTAACTAAGAAACACGCCAAATTTGGTTATTGATTTTTTACTAATTAAGGGATATAATTAATTAATTAAGCCAAAATCACCCAATTTGCGGAACTGTCCGTACACCAGCGCCTGCTGATAATAAAATATTGTCCCCTGCCTGACTTTTGTTACAGCGATTTACAGCGATACCAGCAGTGAAGTTTAATTTTAGTGAATAAATTTCGCAGTCTAAGTCGTCCCGCTCGGAATTCATCGCCTATTTTTGGCCCAATCTTAAAAAAATATTTATATGGTTGGAAAGAAAAGAAAATAATCTTTTTAAATATGTAATTTGTATGCGTTTTTATCAATTGAATTATTTTTTACAGCGAGTTAAAAAAAACAAAATTGGCTTCGGAGAGCTGATAAGTATGATTTTTTAAAAGTTTTAACGAAAAATCAAATTCTTTTTTCTCGACTATTTACGGTTCAATCTTCTTTAATATATTTATATGGTTAGAAAGAGAATAAAATAATCTTTCTAAATATGTAATTTGATTGAGTTTTTATTCATTGAATTATTTTTTACAGCGAGTTAAAAAAATAATATTTTGCTTCAGTCAGCCTAGAATTCGTAGTATAATGTTTTCATACTAAATTTTAACATAAAATCACATCTTATTTATCGCATATTTCTGTTCTTATCTTAAAAATATTTATTTGGTATAAAATAATCTTTCTAAATATGTAATTAGTATGTCTTCATACATTCAATTATTTTTTTTTACAGCGAATTAAATAACAAATCAAATGAAAACATTTAACGATAACTCAACTTTAAAAAAAAAATTAATTCCCGTCGTTCGTCAATTGTAAACAAAGCCTTTTTTATTTTTCGCGTTAATTTTTTTTATCTTAATATTAGAAATACAAATAAAATCATAATATGAATGCAGAATAGTGCGCAAGAGATAATACCATTAGATTACCTAATACATTTCCGGAAATACCTGAAAACTCAAATTGTTATTAAATTTATAATATAGTATACTTTACTATAATAATTTAACATTCGACCGGCTACGCTTTGAATTAATAATGTTTTTTTTTTAAAGAATATTTATCGTTTTACATAAATTTGATTACTTTATTTAATTTTTTTTTCTTCAAATATTAATTTGAAGTTTAGCAAATCGCGTCATTTATATTTTATTTAAAAAATATAGTTAATCATTGAATTAAAATTTCTTACTATATCATTATGTGATGTAATTCCATCAAATCTGACGGAAAAAAATTCCCTGACCTCCCAACAGGCCGGATTAGATTAAGACCTTTTTTACATGGTGATTTTTATGGGTCATCCTGCTAGGATCGAATTCGCTATTCAGTAGTAATATATCTGCAAACGATTATTAAACCATGTTTTATCTCCTCTACCCCGGGCAGCCGCTGCTAGTATATATATATAAATAAATTGGAGTGTATGTTCCACGTACACGTACATACGTTTATACATATTAAAGAAGGACGTATGTATATAGTAAATGTATTAAAAGAAATTGAAATACACACTTGTACACATCTAGTCTAATATGTAGATGATCTCTCTCCCTCCCCACCCCCTCTCTCTCTCTATATATATATATATATATGCTAGTTATTCATATATGTCTGTGTATCTATGTATCTATCTCTTAATTAATCAATCTATCTAAGTATCAATGTATGTATGTATCGAACTATCTATCTATCTATCTATATGCTGGTTATTCATATGTCTCTGTCCCTGTCTGTCTGTCTGTCTCTTTCTCTCTCTCTCTCTCTCTATATATATATATTCATATATATATATATGCTACCTATTAATATCTATCTATTAATCTATCGATCTATATCCATCTATATATCTACCTATTTCATCCTCACCCTTATACCAAGCAAAAGTCAATTGAAACTTATACCAACGCTACCCCCACCCCCGGTGTCATTCTTATTGATTTAAACGCGCCAGACGATGATTCTCGCCATACGAGTTTCGAGAGTTAAAAATAGCTCCAAGAAGCGTCATCATTCTTTTTTTTTCGTACAATTTAAATTGCACGCACCAAATGTTAATCTTTTACCTACGCATAAGACTGAGAATAATTCTTGGTTTGAAGAGAGAGAGAGAGAGAGAGAGAGAGAGAGAGAGAGAGAGAGAGAGAGAGAGAGAGAGAGACGGGTGGGGATGTTGAGAGAAAATATAAAGACACTATTGTAAATTATTGTATAAATAAATATTTTAGGTCGAATTGCAGACATTTATATAGAAATAAAATGAAATAAATTTCTAATTATTATGTGATGGTATTGTTGCTCTAACCTAGTAATCATATTTATATTATAACTAATATTTTTTATCAGAATGCAAATAATAATAATAATAATAATAATAATAATAATAGTAGTAGTAATAATGATGATAATAATAATAACTAAAAACAAACTGTGGAACAAGAGAGTGATGGTGATACCAATTGTAGTTGGTGCTCTTTGATCGGTCCTCAAAGGTTTGGAAAAAAAAAAAAAAAAAAAAAAGACTGAAGGAATTGGAAATCAGAGAAGAAATCGGAAATCAAAGGAAAAATTGAGAATCAGAAGAAGAGTCGAGACTATCCAGAAAAAAGCATTGTTAAGAATACTGAGAAGAGTCCTGGAGACCTGAGCAGACTTGCTGTCATGCAGCTTCCAGGGAACCACCAGCTAAGGCCGGTGTAAAAAAACTCATCGAGTGAAATAATAATAATGATGATGATACAGAGAAAGAATCGAGACAACAGCATTGTTAAGATCGGTTAGAATACTCAGAAGAGTCCTGGAGACCCGCGAAGACTTGCTGTCACTTAGACAACTGTAAAATACTGAAGAATAATTAAAGTCCAATTACCGTCGAACTGGGAAGACAAGGCAGCAAACGGTTGTAACTCAATACAATTCCGAAAGCTACAAAGTCCACTGCAAAATGACAGAGTATATATATGACTCCACAATGTCATTCAAATCAAGCAGTCAAGCAGCCAATCAGAACTCAAGGAATGGAATCACCCAAATCACCCAAATTCATGGATGGGTCATTATTGGGTCCTATTTATACCAGCTGTCCTGGACACTGCTTGAGTAATTCTTAGCTGCTGTTATTCAAGCCAACAGTAGGCTAACTGACTATATATATATATATATATATATATATATATATATATATATATATATATATAATTCTGGTGAGAAAAACTGAAAGACATTATGTTATAAATTCAAGGTTATCATTTCCGAAGCCACAGGACCACCGCCCCAGGGGACGGGTTTTTGCCTCTCACCTCACTTTTGAGGGCGTGACACAATGACATTTTTATGTGGGCCCACCCACAAGCCGAAGCTCATGAGTGGTAGACACAAAAAATGCGTTGATCCCGTCGGCTTTCCCCCTCAAGGGGAGCCCCTCAGGCGCTGGGCAATAAACCCAGCCCTGCCCCTTTAAATCGAGGTGGCTGGGATATTTGCCTCTCATCCCACTTATGAGGGCGTGACACAAGGACATTTTTATGTGGGCCCACCCACAAGCCGAAGCTCATGGGTGGAATATTTATCTCATATCCCATTTGTATGAACTGGACACAAGGCCTCGTTTTAATGTGGGCCCACCCATAAGCCGAAGCTCATGGGTGGTAAGCACAAAAAATTCGTTGATCCCGCCTCAGGCGCTGGGCAATAAACCCAGCCCTGCCCCTTTAAATCATGGGGCAGTTGTTGCCTGGGGGATAGCACCCTGGGATCGACGCTGTTAATTTAACACAGGTCCAGTGGCCGAAGCACGCCGGACCCCCGACCCGGAGGACGGGTTTTTTAGTACGTTTAAATCCTGCAATGTGTCTAATATATCACTAAGAAATAAAGGTTTATATAATATATTGTTAATTTGCATGCATGTTTTAACATAACCGGGTTTAATAAATAATTAGTCGGTACTATTAATCTCTAATATTATTGTTTTATTCTCCAACGTATTTAATTCAATCCTATGAATGTTTTTATATAGAAATCAATTAAAATATAATTAAAATAAGCGTAATCTTTTTATATGAGTTCTTAGTTTTTCTCATTTAATATATTTCATTACATTAAAACTTATATACTTACACCCGGAATGTTATGCTAGTTGTTAAAATGTTCTGATAACAAAGCGAAATCTTTGAAGCATTAGAAACCTGATCTGATTTTAAATGAAATTTAACATAGAAACAGTTTATATATATATATATATATATATATATATATATATATATATATATATATATATTGGTTAACACACAACATCATTGTTACCGTATTATTATTCTTTTCTTTACACCTGCATTGTGATAGCCTTCTAAATCAACCTCCTAACCAATATAACACAATGATTCAAGCAAATTATAAAACTATCTTTATATATATATATATATATATATATATATATATATATAATATATATATTTATTATTATTATTATTATTATTTATATTTTTGCTTGAAGGCAATTACAATGCGTATATCGTATAAAATTCGATAATTATAGAAAATAATCATGAGAAGCGAATTCGGCAAACAAATGTGCGGTGCTTTTAGAACATCGTACAGCCTGTTTCGACTTTATTAAGTCTCATCAGCGATGTATACTAACGATTTCCCTCCGACAGAAATCGAAACCGTAGAGGCGTATCATTATCATTGACAGGCTAATTTCGCATGGATTTGTGCGGTGCGTCGGTAGCCGAGCGGTAGAGTCTCTGACTTTGCCTGCTGGATTCCCGGTTTCGATTTCTGTCGGAGGGAAATCGTTAGTATACATCGCTGATGAGACTTAATAAAGTCGAAACAGGCTGTACGATGTCCTATAAGCACCGCACATTTGTTTGTCGAGTTCGCTTGTCATGATTATTTTCTATAATTATCGAATTTTATACGATATACGCATTGTAATTGCCTTCAAACAACAATATAAATAATAATATATACTTTATTCAACAATGCTTCTAAAAAACAAACATCCAAATATATATATATATATAATATATATATATATATATATATATATATATAATGGTCACTACTGGACATTCCTCTGCCATTGTCTGTTGTCATCCTAAAGGACGTTGACAGCAGACTTCCATTAGTAACGAAAACATCTATACATATATAAGGGGCAGTTGTGTGTATGTATGTATGTCCGGAGGAAACTACGATAATAAAACAATTAACCACAAAGTAAATATATATACACATTCACTATCAGCAGATCTTGGTTTTTGAGCAAAAATAACGACGGTTTGATTTATATTAGTGAAGATAATTATAAAATGATATCTAAATGATAACAGCATAGAATCTTTTTGGATTTGATATTCTAAATATTAGACATGGGTTTTTCTTTTCAGATCAGCTGGATCAACGCAAGTTTTTTTTAATGGGGCATCCTGCGAGGATCCAACTCATGATTCAGTAAAAATGGATCTGCGAGATTAACTTTTTTTTTTACCTCCCCGCTACCCAAGCAACGCCGGGTAGCCGCTTCTAGTTATTCATAAGGATACTTTAGATGCACTCCGGATGCCGTGTAAAGGACTTGCCGATAGCAATGTCCGATAGAGACGGATGGCAAGAGAGAGAGAGAGAGAGAGAGAGAGAGAAGAGAGAGAGAGAGAGAGAGGGGGGAACTAGTGTTATCAGTACGACTTGAAGGTGTTTGGGGCGCAATGGTTATCGTCGGGGGAATGAACACGACAAACCGATTTCAAATCCTGGACGAAGCTGCTTGCATTTCACATATTCCTTTGGGTAAGGTATGAATCCAAGTATTCCTTCCAGCTTCTGGTAAACAGTAGGGCAGAATGGGCTCTTTAACCTTGGTTAGGCAACCAGTCTAGGAGAAGGAAAACTCTGAATTCAAACCTCTTAAACTCTGCTTGGGGTGGCCACTTCTAGAATAGGCTCAGTCCTAATTAGTGATCTATTTCACTAATTTAAAAAAAGGAAAGGTATGAACCCCCAGTTAAATAGTAGCACTGCCATTCTTCTAGAAAGATGGTTTTGAATAAGCCACGAAGGTTGATATGCCATTAAACAAAAAAATCGAAAAACAAAGATTTTAAAACTCGGTTAACTTCCTTTGTACATTTTCACACACACACACACACACACACACACACACACACACACACATACACACACACACACTTGCTATAGCAACCGGTCGAAAGAAAACTGTGAATTCAAACCTGTTAAACTCAGCTTTAAAAATGACCTTGTGTCGCATCCTGCTCGTGCGGAGGCGTTGGACACACACACACACACACACACACACACACACACACACACACACATATATATATATATATATATATATATATATATATAGTATTAGAGTATGTACGGAAATAACCTACTCGAAAAGGATCTTCGGCGTTAATTTCCACTAAATTAATCAAGATATTCATTAATTATAGTTAATTGCGGAAGTCATTTTAAAAACTTTTACATTTTTTCAGGTCAATTAACTTTGAACCTCGTATCTTTGAGAATCTGTGTTATGCCTCAAAGATACGTGGTTCGAAGTTAACTGACCTAAAAAAATGTAAAAGTTTTAAAATGAAATAACTGGTGCATTATATCTTTTATTCATTAATATATCAACACTGAAAATTTCATTAAATTCGGTTAATTCCCTGATTTTTTTGTATTTTCTTTGTTTTAGCGGGTTGACATACGATTGTGGAATTTAGGTCCGTTAAGTTCGATTGAACCGAAGGCAGTTAATGTTTTAAAAGGCATTATCAGAGTCACGGTTTCCTCATCTTCAACTTTAGTGTTATTCCTCGGCGGCTTGTTTGTGGGCAGCACATTTTCACAGTTCTGTATATCTCAGCCACAGAGTACGACATTTGCAATGCATAGCACATCATCTTTTAAGACAGGAGCATCTTACTAATTGGATGATTGATTCTAGTGCATAGAGAGAACGATACACACAACGGAAGTGTAATTCTCTTCTGTCATCTTCCATCCAAAATGAAATGTGTCTGGTAAATTTCGGGTGTGCTTGATCAGTAGGTTTTTCACTCCAGCACCTCGTAATGAGCTCTTAAAATGTTCGAGATAATCTTCTTAAGGGAAGATTTTTTTTCAATGTTTTTAGGGGGTGGGTTGTTTTTTTTTCTTTTTTGGCGGGGGTGAAAATATATCAAGGTTGTTAACTGACATTTTAAAATCTTTATTTTAAGGTTTGGTTTCGGTTACTTTGTTTAATAGCTCTTCCACTTTCGTTGCTTATTTAATACCAAAGCTATCCTTGTAGGAGAACAGTAGTGGTGTTAGTATTATTTGGATTATTCGGACTATCCTCATCTTTATTGTTATATGTACAACGTTTTGGCCGATGTGACCTCCGGCCTTCTTCAGATATTTCTTGTCGGACTCTGGGAACCTTCTTGTCATAATCGGGAGCCATTACTGAACTTTGAACCAAACCCTTATTTAATTCACGGGGATATCATGTTCTCATTCCGCTAACCATAGCTGGGGTACATGTGTTAAGTTGTGTTAAGTATTATTCTATGTTACTGTCACACTTGACCAGGACTGAACCTGCATCCTAGAGATAGGTTGTAAGATTGAACCTGCAGCCGAAACATTGTACAGATAACAATGAAGATGAGGACAATAGTCCGAATAATCCAAATAATACTAATTATCAAGCCTCATCTAAACAATTCAGAGAACTAGTAGTGGTGTTATATACTCCTTTACATATCGGGTATATAATGGAGAGAGTCGAGTGAAGGTGAAGGACCGGGTTAGCTCAGTTGGTAGAGCGTTCGGCTAGAAACCACAAGGTTCCTAGTTCGATACCGACCCTCGCCAACTCAGCGTATGAGTAGCACAGGGATCTGTGCGGTAAAATAAGGAGCTGATGGTAGGTGTGGGGCTCCACCCAGACGCTAAAACAATCTCCTGGCTCTAGCGCTAGTGAAAAGGGGATAGACTCCCTCGCTGATTGGCTGATACCGACTTTAGGCCACCCCGACGACTTTACTTTTACTTAGAGTAAAGGTGAAGAGATGAGAGGAGACGGGTTCTTACTTTTCTGCTTGTTCCTACTTCGTCGCTGCCATCTCATCTGGGCTGAGTCTTCTTCCTTCGTCTGAGCTGGATGTCTGCTCATTTCTTGTTGGATTGTGTTGACACATATAAATGTGTGCTGAAGTCCACCACTTAAACTTATGGACTCTGCATGGGCGCGTGGATTAAAAGCCAGCCAATCAACACGCTCGAATACGTGTTTAGTTAACTATTTAATCGCCGATCTGGAAAGCCGTTCACTTGCACGTATTCGACATTGCCGAACGGACTTGCAACCAAGGACTTTGCTCAACGAAAGATTCAAATCAACACTAAGGACACCAAGGAAGAACCAAAGGATTTTACCCAACACTAAGGAACACCAAAGAACACTCAAAGGATTCTTCACTAAAGATCAGCCTCTGCCTAACACAAGGAATCTCCACTGTAAAGTGCTCTCACTTGAAACCTAAAAATGGACCCAAATTCGTAACATTTCTTGTCTCTAATAAGTAAGCAAGCCTTTGTTGTTGTTTTAGACGTCTATACTTTATTACAAAAGCCTCAAGCCTAAAAAAGTTTTTCTACCGCAGTGAGAAACTGGCATCTTGGGAGCGAAGATCTTAACGTCTGTTCCCGTTGAATAACTGCTGAGATCTGCTAACTAACCTTTTCTTCAGCCAATCAGAAGTCGGCGTACAGGTCTGCGAAACGGTTAACTATCGCCAATAACACTAACGGCTAACGGTAACTTTCCATTTAACCCCCTCCAATTTTGAATCTTCAACGATTCAAAATCTAGATACACTTACATATATAATTCGTAGGCTACCCACACTATTATGTAAAAGTGACACAAAAGTGGGTTCATACCTTTCCCAAGGGTGCTGGTACGAAAGTAAACGTCAATAGCGCGACTGGGTTCGAACTCGTTTACTAAGATATCACAGTCCCAACACGTTAACCGTTAAATCTTTTTTCTGATCCGTCTCATATCCTTTTCTCCCCTTAATTTCTTCACAATAAAAACGGAATAGTCCATTATTTAGTTGCGAGGACGACACCCATCCTCCGACCCAAACTTATCTCCCTACCAACTCCCCAACGATGAAGCTTTTCCGGATAGGTGTGCTTATGTCTGTGTGTGTGAAAATGTGACACACGTAGGTAGGTATCAGCGTATTAATATATAGATTATTTTCTAATCCTCATCACTTTAAGAAAATTAATTTTTGTGAGTAAATAAAATCACCTCCAGACGAGTTGAACCTAACTCGGAAAACAAAATATATAGTACAATTATCTTTGACTCACCTTGTATATAAATTTAAAAAAATCTTTATAATAGATTATACTGAACAGTAGTCGTTAAAAGAATGGGTAATAAGTGTTTAACGGTTAAATATTTATTAGAGACTGTTTAAAGAACTTATATCGGTTTTCGAGCAATCTGTCTTTTGATCATTTGGTTTTTCGAGAAATAATTTTTCGAGCAATTGACCTCGAGCAATTGGCTTTCAAGCAATTGATGTCGAGGAATTTACCGAATACCGTTTAAAGAATTTATATCGGTTTTCGAGCAATCTGTCTTTCGATCAATTGATTTTTCGAGAAACAATTTTTCGAGCAATTGGCTTTCAAGCAGTTGATGTCGAGGAATCTACCGATTACCGTCTAAAGAATTTATATCGCTTTTCGAGCAATCTGTTTTTTGATCAATTGATTTTTCGAGAAATATTTTTTCGAGCAATTGACTTCGAACAATAAGCTTTCAAGCAATTGATGTCGAGGAATTTACCGAATACCGTTTAAAGAATTTATATCGGTTTTCGAGCAATCTGTCTTTCGATCAATTGATTTTTCGAGAAATAATTTTTCGAGCAATTGACCTCGAGCAATTTGCTTTCAAGCAATTGATGTCGAGCAATTTACCGAATACCAGATGTGACCTCTATCCCTGATTTTTCATGTGTGGTCGGAAAATATCAGACGATTTGGAATATGGTCACCTTGTCCTTTGTTTCATCTATTTTTAAATTTTGTATTGGTTTTATTTGGATAGGGGTCTTCTTTTTGTTTTTTTAATTATAAGTTAAAATATCTCTGGAGAGTTTTCGTGGTAATATACCTTTGTAATTTTATGTCAGTTTATTATCAAGAATAATTCCGCACTGTCGACGAGACTTAAAATACGCCAACTATATTCTCTACAGTAAGAATCCCACACCAAACCTAATTTTTGTTAGAACAAATAGACTGACCAAACCTACAGTTATCCAAACATAAATTTAGCTAATACAAATAGACTAGCCAAGCCTAAAATTAGCCAAACTGAAAAAAAGAGTAATCCAATCTAAAGATAGCCAAAACGAATAGACTGATCAAACCTAAACTTAACTAACACAGATTGACTAACCAAACCCTGAATTTAGCCAACACGAATAGATTGGCAAAAGATAAAGCTAGCCAACACTAATGGACTGACCAAATCTATAATTAGCCAACATGAATAAACTGACCAAACATAAAGTTAGCTAACAGGAATAGACTGGCCAAACGTAAAGATATCTTACACAGCTAGACTGATCAAACCTAAGGCTAGCAAACTATCATTAAAAATATATCTAGAATATTATTCTACTTATTTTATTATCTCCCTGCGTATATAAGAATCTTACGCTTTCAGATAACATATTATTTTTTTTCTTTCTTTCTTTCTTTCTTTCTTTCTTTCTTTCTTTCTGTTACGATGTTTGTGACCATTTTTAGGCTTCAAGTGAGAGCACTTTACAATGGAGATCCCTTGTGTTAAGCAGAGGCTGATCCTCAGTAAATAATCCTTTGGTTGTTCCTCGGTGTTCCATAGTGTTGAGTAGAATCCTTTGGTTGTTCCTCGGTGTTCCTTAGTGTAGAATCCTTTGGTTAGTAGAATCCTTTTGGTTGTTCCTCGGTGTCCCTTAGTGTCCTTTGGTTGTTCCTCGGTAGTGTCCTTTGTTTGTTCCTCGGTGTCCCTTAGTGTTGGGTAGAATCCTTTGGTTGTTCCTCGGTGTCCCTTAGTGTTGAGTAGAATCCTTTGGTTGTTCCGGTGTCCCTTAGTGTTGGTAGAATCCTTTAGTGTTGAGTAGAATCATATGGTTGTTCCTCGGTGTCCCTTAGTGTTGGTAGAATCCTTTGGTTGTTCCTCGGTGTTCCTTAGTGTCGAGTAGAATCCTTTGGTTGTTCCTCGGTGTCCTTAGTGTCGCATTTGGTAGTGTTGAGTAGAATCCTTTGAGCAGGTTGTTTCTAGTGATACATATTTGAAGGCAAATTCATTGTGTTTAATGTTACTCTCTCACAATCACGCGACACACACTCAAGCCATTTTGTTTTTTCTTTATAACTTTTGATTTCTCTCTCTTATATAGTCATCCACAGACACCGTGTTTCGGTCTCCTCAGTGTGGCTATACTTCGCAGGCAACATCCAGCCAGGGTCGAAACCTATCAGTCAGAGTTTTAACCACTGGTCCGTCATCAGCACCTACAAGCGAATGAGAATTTAACTGATAAATACATACATATATGTCAAGGTCACCAGAGAGAGAGCTCATATCCGTTTAATCTTATATATATATATATATATATATATATATATATATATATATAACCAAATAAAACGGATTTTTTAAAAACATAACTCAATCCTAAAAGTAAGGAATAATTTAGTATAATTTTCGTGTCATTAAACTAAACAGTAAAAAAAACCTGTAGGAGACAAAAGTTGATCCGCTCAGCTTTAGTATAATAATAATATAATAATAATAATAATAATAATAATATATATATATATATATATATATATATATATATATATATATATATATATATATATATATATAAGGCGTTTCAAAGATCTTTCATCTGATTTTAGAGGCAATTGTTTGGACTGAGCCGTAAACCAATTAACCTCTGAGTTGATACAACCAACTAGACAGATTTCCTCACGGTTGCCAGTCTGATGATCAACAATTTAACGATCTCAAGGTTAGAAAAAGATACGACAAAAGACGTATGACTAACAGGATTTGATATAAAGACGTTGAAATAATTACACACACACACAGACACACTGAGTGAGTAAGAGAGAGAGAGAGAGAGAAGGAGAGCGAGAGCGAGAGAGAGAGAGAGAGAGAGAGAGAGAGAGAGAGAGAGGGGGAGGGGAGAGAGAGGAGAGAAAGAGGAAGAAAGGGAGAAAGAAAGAGAAATGGAGAAACGGGTGGGAGAGGGCAATAGAGTGATCTAGAAGGAGAGGCGACATATATAGACAAATCGATTAATAGATTAAAAAAAACGAAGACTGACACAGATAGTAGCAGACAGAAGTGTGTGTGGTGAGGAGACACTTAAAAAAAAACAGACTAGAAGAGATCGATTGATCGATTACTAGATAGATATCAACAGACTGGGATAGACTGATTGGTAGATAGATTGAAATTGACAGGAAATTGAGAGAAAGAGTGACAGACAGACAGAAACACGAACTGCTATTCATGCTAGTTCTTTACAAAAAAAAATGACGGTGGTAAACCTTGTTAGGGAGAAACAAGATTCTGTAGTCGTAATACTCAGAAGGAGGACCTGCGCCTGATTTCAAAATGTGGACTTGATCAGAGGTGATGATAATGATACCTACACACATCTCCTTTTCCATGTGATATATATATATATATATATATATATATATATATATATATATATATATATATATAATCCAAAAGTCCAGAGAAGAAATCTTCCTTACGACACAAGAGTTTTATTTAAAAAAAAACAGTCGAGCTCAATGTGTGCTCTTAATGTTAGAGTCACAGAGCAAATATATAAGTAAAGAAATAACAAAAGACTTAGAGATTTAGCTTATAGTCTATTTCAGGGAGCTTAGACAAAATGTCTAACTCTCCCGAATCATCAGATGCGAACGATGAATTCTATTACTTTAAAGGCATTTGAAAACAGATTTTTATTTTTTATTTTTTTAATTTTTAAAAATTTTATAGTCCTGTGATATGAATTCCAAATGAAATCCTTGATGTTGCAAAAAAAAAAAATTATGTTGCAGTTTCACTTCCGCCACAAAAAACTCGGTCAGCAAAAACTGTATCTCTTAATGTATCCAGTTAGACAATTTGTCTAAGTTCCCTGAAATAGACTATAATGCTAAATCTCTAAGTCTTTTGTTATTTCTTTACTTATATATATATATATATATATATATATATATATATATATATATATATATATATATATATATCATAAAATATATAAACAAACATATGTATTTAATAGTTTAAACACCAGCCCTTTTCGGCAGCTGTCAAGTGGCCGAGAGTTTAAGAAGTCAGTCGGACAAAAAGTCAGGTAATTGTTGTGTCTAGCCACACTGAAGAGGCGGGAAACGCCGAAACACGGTGTCTGTGGATAACTTATTATATATATATATATATATATATATATATATATATATATATATATAATCCAAAAATCCGAAGAAGAAATCTTCCTTACGACATAGAATTAAAAAAAATGTCATAGTTTGCAGAGCTCAATGTGTGCTTTTATTGTCAGAGTCACAGTGCAAAATTATATACATAAAAAATATAACAGAAGATTTAGATTTTTAGCAGTATAGCCTATTTCAGGAAGCCTAGAGCAAATGTCTGGGGTTTCCAGTCATCAGATGCGTAATAAAGAATTCATCATTCGCAATCTGTTTACAACTGCCCTAAAAGTAATAAAGAATTCATAATTCGCATCAGATGACTGGAAACACTGGACATTTACTCTAGGCTTCCTGAAATAGGCTATAATGCTAAAAATCTAAATCTTCTATTATATTTTTTGCTTATATATATATATATATATATATATATATATATATATATATACATACAACACAATGACATAGTTAAAACTTGACGTCTTTTATTTGCCCAAGACTCATTCTCATGCGTGGAGAATAGCCATTATATATATATATATATACAGGGTGTTCGGGATGAATTTGAGAGTTTCATAAGAAAAAGAAAAAGTCATTGGTAACTACAAAATTTAATGGATTGTAAAGAAATTCAACAGGCACGGAAATTACAAGTTTCGCTCAAGATAACCGCTATTAGCGTCGATCACAGCCTCAATCCTGCTCCGGAACCTGGAGCAAGCTGGTGTTACAGTTTCCCTGGGAAGGGTCTCAAAAACTTAATTCTGTCGATTAACTGGGCTTTTATAGTACTGGCACGGCGATTAGTGTCTTTCTCAACAGCGCCACTTATATAATAATCCGTGGGGTTAAGACCTGGGGAGTTCGGAAGCCAAACATTGGGACTGGTGTCGTAAAAATTCGCCGACAACCATTTTTGACTTTTCCCAGAGGTGTGGCAGGGGGCCAAATCCTGCTGCCATATATATGACCTACCATTGTTATCCAGGGCTTGACTACAGTGTTTAGCAACTCCACGTAGGCATCTGAATTCAACCTGATACCCTCTCTGAAAAAAGAATGCGGAGGCATCACATCACCATCACAGTTTGGGGAAATTCAGTCTGCATGAATGTCCTTTAGATTGTATGAAAGCCATCTGTTATTCTACGTGTTGTGCTTTTGATCTTGGCAAACGTTTTTCTCATCGGAAAAGAACCAGATTATTTGTGGTTCAGCTGGATGTTTCACTTTGCTCAGAAGTTTCTTTGCCTTTGTCAGACGATTTTCACGGGCCTTTTCTGGGAGCAGTTGACATCTACGACGCTTGTATGAGTAGTAGTGAAGGTCCTCATTGAGTGCAAGCTTCATGGTAGAGGCTGAAACATTCAATTCGCGTGACAAAGCCCGAATTCCAATGCCAGGATCCCCCAACACATTTTTCTGTAGATTTTCGAGAAATTCTGCTGTACGAATGCAACCAAGTCGTTTGTTATGTTTGTTTCTTCTAGCCACAGCCTCATAGTCTCCATTGCAATTCTCCAGTTCATGCCTGATTGTTTTTACAGTGTTCAGGGAGCATTGGGCAGCAACCGTAATCTCCTTATTTTGATGACCGGCGCAGATCATCATGATACAAGTTATTCTCTTCCTTGATACGGGTGGGTTCCAGTCATCGATTACCTCCAACCTACGGAGAAAAATAACCAAATATTAGTATGTAAAATTTATCACGAACACTCTGTATATATATATATATATATATATATATATATATATATATATATATATAATTTATAAGTAAATATCATTGATAGAACATACACACACACACACACACTTATATATATATATATATATATATATATATGTGTGTGTGTGTGTGTGTGTGTGTGTGTTAGGGTAGCAAGGAAATAGCGTCAACAGCGCTTGGCTACTGTAAGTTTCTCGCCAATGCGATTTTCAAACCAAGTTGGTTGGAAAATCATATAGACGGGAAACTGAGAGTTGCCAAGCATCGTTGAAATTGTGTCTTCGTTATTCTAAGCTTATTTTTATATATACTCTCTCTCTCTCTCTCTCTCTCTCTATATATATATATATATATATATGTATATATATATATATATATATATATATATATATATGTATATATATATATATATACATATATATATATGATTTTGGATGTTTGTTTTTAGAAACATTGTTGAATAAAGTATATATTATTATTTATTTATTTATGCTTGAAGGCAATTACAATGCGTATATCGTATAAAATTCGATAATTATAGAAAATAATCATCACAAGCGAACTCGGCAAACAATTGTGCGATGCGTAGAACATCGTACAGCCTGTTTCGACTTTATTAAGTCTCATCAGCGATGTATACTAACGATTTCCCTCCGACAGAAATCGAAACCGGGAGTCCAGCAGGCAGAGTCAGAGACTTTACCGCTCGGCTACCGATATGCACCGCACAACCCATGCGAAATTAACCCGTCAATGATAATGATACGCCTTTACCATATGAGGTACGCGGACGTTGAGTGAATAACAACAAACCAGGCCTATGACCCGGTGAAGGAAATAAGATTTTGGATGTTTGTTTTTAGAAGCATTGTTGAATAAAGTATATATTATTATCTATATATAAGGTGTTCACATATATTATTATTTATATTTAAGGTGTTCACATAAATATAAAGGTATGAAATAGTTAAGATTGATAAATACTAAGATGTGAGCAGACTGAGATACATAGTTGTAAATTAAAAACTGTGAAACATAGATAAGAACAAGTAGAGGACAGACAGACAGACAGGTAGTCAGATTGATAGATAGATATGACTTGAATGGATTATATGGATACGTAAATGAATAGGATGAGACAGATCAATTGATAGATAATGAAGAATGATAAGTTAGACGAAATCAATATAATCAATATAAGCCGGTGTTTCCGTGTCGTTACCCGTACTTGAAACCCGATCTGTCGCACCAGAATTTCCGGGTTCATCTCACGATTAATCACGTTTTATTTTACTTACTCCGTGTGTTATATATATATATATATATATATATATATATATGTGTGTGTGTGTGTGTGTGTGTGTGTGTGTGCGTGCGTGTATGTGTGTATGTGTGTGTATATATATATATATATATATATATATATATATATATATATATATATATGTGTGTGCGCACAACCTGATAATATGTCTCACATACAAACACTCAATCGTGCACAGATATACACCACCTCATACACACAATTGCAAATACTATACCGCTCAATCACATACACAATAACACACTATATCACACATGCGTAATATATCACACAGAGACACTTACACAGTGACACACAGACATACACAATTGTACATACTATCACACGCACATATGTTATGTACACACTATAGCACTCACAATCGTATTCTCTCTCTCTCCCCTTCTCCCTCTCTCTCTCTCAATCACAATCGCACATTCTCTGTTAGACAGACACAATCACATACACACACGCACACACACATACAGCCACACACCCACACACATACATATCCACACACACACAGCCACGCGCACACACACACATAATTACAAACAAGCCCATTCAAACTTTTACGCCGAAAACGCTTTTTATTTATTTCATATTTTTAGTGAATTGTGTCTAATTTACAATGGATGACAAAAGTGAATTCTGTGATTTTAATGAATTGTCAGACAATGATTCAAAAGTATCATAAGGGCTGTGTTCAAAAAGTATTGAGACTGAAAGCCATGTAGGTTGCGGGTTTTTAATAATAATAATAAAAAAAAACAACAACAACAAAGTGTTGCTTATTTCTTACGAACAAGAAATAAGCACAGACGATCCAGCCCAGCAGAAGAATAAAGAAATCAGCCCAACAGAGGAAAGAAGAAACCAGAACAAGAAAGAAAAATAACAACTCATCTCATCCTCTCATCTCTCTAAGTAAAGTAAAGTCGACAGGATGGCCTAAAGTCGGTATCAGCCAATCAGCGAGGGAGTCTATCTCCTTTTTACTAGACCAAGGAGATCGTTTTTTTGCATTTGAGGTGGAGCTCAACACCTACCATCAGCTCCTTGTGGTCATTTTTAGGCTGCAGGTGAGAGCACTTTACAGTGGAGATCCCTTGTGGCACAAAGTTTGATCCGTGTTGTGTAGTATCCAATAATGATTTTCCGATGGTCCGTGTATCTTGAATCCTATAATCCTTGTGTTTTCAGTGTTAAGCAGAATCCTTGGTTGTCCGTGTTAAGCACGAGCAACTGAACGCCTTTCCATGAAGGCCTTTAAATAGTTAACCAACCACGTATTCCAGCGTGTTGCTTGGCCGATTAAATCCATGCGGCCACGAAGAGACTATAAATTTAAATTGTAACCTCCAGCACACCTTATATACAAAACATATTCTAACAGCATTTATCAGGTGAGAAATGAACAATGAATAAAATTTTCATTTTCTTCAAAATTGTGTTGAAAAAGTATCGAGACAGAAACCGTATTTACCAATACAGCAATGAATAATGAATGAAACGTTTATTTTCTTCAAAATACGATCTGTGTTGAAAAAGTATCGAGACAGAAGCTGCATTTACCAATACAGCAATGAATAATGAATGAAACGTTTATTTTCTTCAAAATACGAGCTGTGTTGAAAAAGTATCGAGACAGAAGCTGCATTTACCAATACAGCAATGAATAATGAATGAAACGTTTTTTTCTTCAAAATACGAGCTGTGTTGAAAAGTATCGAGACAGAAGCCGTATTTACCAATACAGCAATGAATAATGAATGAAACGTTTATTTTCTTCAAAATACGATCTGTGTTGAAAAAGTATCGAGACAGAAGCTGCATTTACCAATACAGCAATGAATAATGAATGAAACGTTTATTTTCTTCAAAATACGAGCTGTGTTGAAAAAGTATCGAGACAGAAGCCGTATTTACCAATAGAGAAATTAATAAAGCCTTCATTTTCTTCAAAATACTCTCCTTGACATTCAACATTTTCCAGCAAGTTTTTACTGGGTCGAAGCACCTTTGATATGGTGGGAGAGATATTCTGCTATTTTTTTTTTACTGACCATAATACAACAGAAGAAACTGCATACATCCACCTAGGACTCCTAGAAACTCCCCAAATAGTTTGTGATCATAACTTTTTAATGAGGGGTGTGATTAGCGTCTGTTCCAATTAGTCTGTACTTAGAAACGGCACGAAAAATATCATAGAGATGTTGTTCTTTCATCCCATGGAATTTCTTACATTCTATAGCAAGCCTCTGGGAAATTAGACTCGCCGTTCCCACCGATTGAAGGTAATCAGAGAGACTGTTGAAAAGTGCAGTCATGAATTTCCAGCTGTGGTATCTGGACGACCCTCATCTTTCTGTCATCAGGGCTGTTTTACTTCTGGTTATTTCTTTATTGAAATTCAACAATGCCGAGAAGAAAGTATTTCTAACAAGGGGGCGTTTTGTCTGTGGACAGAAAAGTGATAGACAGAGGGAGAATATCAGAATAGACACAATATATATATATATATATATATATATATATATATATATAAGGACGTAAATGAGTCAGACACTACCTACCTAGGTTTCACCCGAATGGTTCTTCAGGATAATTCTGACTTAGAGTTAAGTTATTACGACGACAAGCCGTTGCAAAGTCAATGAATCTCTCGGTGATAGACAGAGGAGAATATCAGAATAGACACAATATATATATATATATATATATATATATATATATATATATATATATATATATATTTATTTATTTATATATATATATTATATATAAGGACGTAAATGAATCAGACACTACCTACCTAGGTTTCACCCGAATGGTTCTTCTATCGGGAATTTCCTTGCTAAACTAAAAAGTCACAGGATCAAAATTTCTGATCTTACAAAAGAATTGATATAACAGTGTTAGAATATATATATATATATATATATATATATATATATATATATATATATTTACCAACCCCTCCGCACGAGCAGGATGTGACACAAGGTAAATTTTTTAAGCGGAGTTTAACAGGTTCGAATTCAGAGTTTTCCTTCTCCTAGACTGGTTACCTAGCCAAAGTTAAAGAGCCCAGTCTGCCCTACTATTTACCCATAGTTGGATGGAGAGTAGTTGGATGCATACCTTTCCCAAGGGTGTTAGTACTATGTGAAATGCAAACAGCATTGTCCAGAATTTGAACTCTGGTGGACGAGTTCATTTCCTATGACTCTAACCATTACACCACGCGCATGCCATATAAAAAAAATGTCGGGACAACATGCATAATGTGCCTTCAAGATGTGCCGTTCAAAATAAATTGCGAATTTACTGTTCTATTTCTTTTCTTAAGATTTTGTTGATTAAGTCAGTTTATGTTGTATCGTTGAGGTGGTAAAAGATACACAGAGAAATAGTGTGCTTGAGATATATTTTATTCAGCACTTGTATCTGGTGCTAACAGATACTTATTACATAAAAACAAGAAGTAGAACAATTCACAAAGACAAACTTACAAGAATGAGGAGGGTCAAATGTGTGTAGTCAAACGCAGTGATTTTTTCCAAATATAATTTTCATTTCAATCTCTGCTACGTCGACTATCATAGGCTATGAGCCAGTCCATCCTGTAGGGGTGTTAACTCCTCTACAACATTTTGTTTTATCAGATCTTTTTGGTAATTATACCTGTCCTAAACAAAAAAGTTGGTAATCTTTTCACAAATATATATATATATGTATATGTGTGTGTGTGTGTGTGTGTGTGTGTGTGTGTGTGTGTGTGTGTGTTCTCTGTGTGAATATATTTTATTTGTATATGTGTATTTTATATATACATATAATATTTAATTTTTGGGATTTTGTCTGAAGCATGGGCTGTGAAATGAATAAGAAACTCAGTTGGTGTTTAAGTTTCATTTTATTTCATTCGATATTTCGGAAGTTCGACCTTCCTTTGTCAAGTTAAACTCTAGACTCACCAGATATACCAACAAAGCATACGTGGACTCCACAACGACAAAACACCCCCCCACATATATATATATATATATGTATATATAATTAATCATATATATGTGTTTGTCTCTGTATCACAAAAAATTATTTCAAATCCAAACTACAAACTACAAGTTATTCCCTTCAAAGTATTTCCCCTGGAGTCTAATGCACTTTCCCATCCTTCTCTGCAACGCTGCATGCACTCCTGGAAGGATTCTTCCGGGATTCTCCATAGCTCTGTCGTCACGGCCTTTTTGATGTCGGGCACATCCTCAAAACCGGTTCCCTTGATGACCTCCTTGAGCTTGGGGAAGAGGAAAAAATCACATGGAGCCAGGTCGTGCGAGTAGGAAGGTTGCTCCAGCACAGTGATGTTTTTCTGGGTCAGGAACTCTCGGATACTCAGGGCAGTGTGTGCTGGTGTGTTGTCATGGTGAAGCATGGTGAAGTAATAGTTAACCAATACCTGGGGAATGAGCGGATTCATACCTTTCCCATGGGTATCAATCCGAAGGTGAAAGTAATTGCAGGACTGCAGTTTGCACTCACTACGATATCACTGTTTCCGTTTTCCCCTACATCATGCCACTACATGTAATATAATATATATATATATATATATAATATATATATATATATATATACTTATAAAAGAATATAGGAATGACCCATTCCTTCGAAATATTAGATGAAATAAAATGGAACTTAGTACATAGCCTCCAACTCAGTTTCTCATTTATTTCACACATTAATCATGCTTCTCACTAATATATATATATATATATATATATATATATATATATATATATATATATAGGTTAAAAGAAACGAAATGATCCGACAGTATGAGTATGAAAAGGTGGAATGAAAACATCACACAATGCTGTTAAAGAGAAAACAATTTATAATATAATCAAAGCTAATACTGATCAATATTTCAATTTTACAAAAATCATCATCAGAGCTCATTCACTCCGTGGTGTTTGGGTCGGAGGAAAATGTCAAAAAATGAGCTCTGATGATGATTTTTGTAAAATCGAAATATTGATCAGTATCAGCTATGATTATATTATAAATTGTTTTCTCTTTAACAGCATTGTGTGATGTTTTCATTCCACCTTTTCATACACACACACACACACACACACACACACACACACACACATATATATATATATATGCAGGCAATTAAAAATACCAGGTTGATGTCTGGTGTATTTTATCTCACTTCATGGGCGGATAAGTTGCTAATCGGCCACGATTGTCAGACTGTGTAGGAGATAAAAAAAAAATAATATGATCGGTTCTACACAAGTTCTCACCTCACCACTATAAACAAAAGATTATTGAAAGTATTCTAATAGTTCAGTTATTAGATTGTTGGACCCTCATGCGTTGTACTCAATGGGAGAGTCCATTATATATATATATATATATATATATTATATATATATATATATACAAGATGTGTCAAAAAGTACAAAAAAATCTCAATACTTTTTTGACACACCTTGTATATATATATATATATATATATATATATATATATATATATATACATACAAGGTGCTTCAAAAAAGTATCATGATTTTTGTTCTTTTTGACACACCTTGTATTCTGAAAAAAGAATAACATTCCATTCATTCTTCATTTATATCTTGGTAAATACAGGTTTAAACTTGGTACTATTTTGACACACTTTGTATTCTGAAAAAAAAAATTAATGAATGGAATGTTATTTTTTTTCAGAATACAATGTGTGTCAAAAAGTACGAAAAATCTCGATACTTTTTGACACATCTTGTGTGTATATATATATATATATATATATATATATATATATATATATATATATATATACATAAGTAAAGTATTAAAGTCGTCGGAGTAGCCTATTCTCGGTATCAACTGGGCAACGAGGGGATATATCCCCTTTTCACTAGCGCTAGCAGCTGAGGTAGTGCACCACGCCTATCATCAGCTCCGCATTTTACCGCACAGATCCAAACTGAGCTACTCATGTACTGAGCTTGCGTGGGGTGGTATCGAAACGTGAACCTTATGGTTAAAAGGCGGACGCTCTAGTGCATGAGTAGCACAGCTTGGGTAATCTGAGTACGGTAAAACAACTGGGAGTTGATGGTAGATCTGGCGCTCCACCCCACGAAACAATATTTAGTAAAAAAGAATAGACTCACTAACTGTTCAGCTGATACCGACAACAGGCTACTCCGCAGATTTTACTATAACTACAACTACTACACCACACACACACACACACACACACATATATATATATATATGTGTGTGTGTGTGTGTGTGTGTGTGTGCCTGCGTGTGTGTGTGTTTGTGTTTATATATATATATATACATATATATATATAGCAATAGTGTATGACTATCACTATCTCACTTGGCCAAGATTTTGCGGTATTATTAGACGAGTGTTCAATGACAGTAATAGAGCTACTATATATATATATATATATATATATATATATATATATATATATATATATAGATAGATAGATAGATAGATAGATAGATAGATATGAATAAAGGCTCTGTTGAATGTCGGAAAGAAAGACATGAAACCATGAGTCGCTGAATCACATCCATGCAATGAATATATATACATAAACTAATACTATATATATATATATATATATATATATATATATATATATATATGTGTGTGTGTGTGTGTGTGTGTGTGTGTGCGTGTGTGTGCGTGCGTGGAACAACTACAACAACAACATTTATACGTACGTATATACGGCAAAAAAAGAGCTCAAACCATAAAACGATGAAGCAAAAAATAAATAAATAAAAAATAAATAAAAAGATAAATGAAATTGATAGCGCGAACAACAAAAACAACGATAAAAACAAGAAGGAATTAATAAAATGGCGCTGGTGGAAAGAGTTCATTGATCGCTAGAGAGGGCGGCGACGGAGGCGGCAATAATGGCGGCGGCAGTAATGGCGGCCGCGGTAATGGCGAAGGCAGCGGCAACGGCGGGTTGGCGTAGGCTGGTTCGCAGCTGGATGCAGCGAGGCGTGAACGAAGAGATTTTCGCGCGCTTGTAGCGAGAACCTCGTTCTCTCTCGGCAAGTTCGTTTCGATTGCATTTACTTCTTCTGCGCATGCGCAACCGTAACCAACCCAAACAATAGCGGGAATAAGGATAAGAATAAGAGTAAGAATTTGAAGAAGAAAAAAAAAAAGAAGAAAAATGGAACATTATTTCGCAGCTCATCCCCCCACCCCAAAAAAAATACAGGAAAGAAAAAATCAAGAAGAGATATAAGAGAAGGAGGAGGAGAAGGAAGAGTAGGAGAAAGCGGAAGGAAGGAAGGGAAGGGGTGGTGGTGGGACTAGAACTCAGTAAAAGTAGAAAGCAAATTAAAATGAAACTCAGAGTCATGAAAAAAGTGGTAATTAATTTGAATAGAGAAGTAGAGAATGGAAAAATATAAGATACATAAAGACAAATAATAATAATAATAATAATAATAATAATAATCTATTAATAATGGAGATTCGCTTCCGGTTTTTGTCTGTAACAAAAATTACGTCGCATTACCCAAAATCGTCATAACATAGAATAAATACACTCAAAATTTGAACATGCAACATTAGACAGTCCTCATTGTTTTTTAAAACAAGTTTTAATAAATACATGACTGGCATTATATATATATATATATATATATATATATATATATATATATATATATATATATATATAGTTTGTTTTATTTTAATACATATTTAAAGTTTACATTTCAGATTGTTTTATTTTTTAATCCTCTAATGAATTTGATGATTTTACTTACTTATGGTACAAACTCGCTGACATTGAGTTTTTTACTCCCACCCTTCAGGCAATATGTTTCAAAAATCTATTTTTACATCGCCCGGAGGGTGTTTTTTATTTTGTACTAGTAATAATAATAATAATAATAATAATAATAATAATAATAATAAGGATGTCGTAAGGAAACAAGAGTCACAAATGACTTACTATACATAGATCAGAGCATTCTTAAAAACAAGACAAAAAAAACTTAGCCATGGCATGGTTTCACTACAGAAAGGCCTAAGACATGGTACCACAAACTTGGGTAATCGAGTGTTTAAAGATGTACAAAATATCAGATAAAATAATAAAATTTATCAATAAAACCACGGAAAATTGGAAAGTAGAATTGACAGCGTGGGGAGAGACCTTAGCAGGGGTAAAAATACAAAGAGGCAACTTCCAGGGAGACTCCCTATCACCACTGCTATTTGTCATGGCAATAATGCCACTCAACCACATACTCAAGAAATGTACAGCGGGATACAAATTTACTAAATCACGGGAAAAAAATGAATCATCTTGTGTACATGGATGACATCAAGATTTTTTGCCAAAAATGAACGAGAATTAGAAACCCTTATACAAATAATAAGAATAAACAGCCAAGATATAGGTATGGAGTTCGGTATCGACAAGTGCGCCATGTTAGTGATGAAGAAATGAAAAAATGAAGCGTCGAAAGGAATAGAACTACCGAATCGCGGAGAAATTAGGACACTTGCAGAAAAAGAGTATATATGGGAATATTAGAAGCAGGCGCAATCAAACTAACAGAAATAAAAGAAAACGTAAGAAAGGAATACTTGAGAAGAACAAGAAAGCTCATAGAAAACAAGCTATGTATTATATACCCTTCTTTACTTCTTCTATTCATCTTCTGACGTCTTTTCTATTTTACGTCTTCTTCTAGTGTCTGGACTTCGTCTTGGTGACTTCGTCTTGGTGGTCGATCGCACTTAACTCATTTCTTCTTCTAGATCAGTCTTGTTACCAAGACATTCATTAATCACAAAACCGTGTTATTTTCTTAAGCTTTTATTGACTTAACTAAACATTTCATGTAACTAACATCTGACTAACATAGCGCGCGTATGTAGTGAGTTCCTGTTAAGGCAGGGCATCTTCTCTGCCTGACGTCTAAACTGAAACTGAAGACCCAACCAGGTCCCACGTGACTTCACGTATTTCGCGGGCTTTCTGTATTATTCCATGGAAAGTCCCGCCCGTGATATGAAAAGGGCCATACATTTAGAAATACAGGGGATTGACAATAATCTTATGCAACCGCATAGATTATATAACATATGCAGTTGAAACCTTATCAAGGGAATAAACACATGGGCGTCTTGTATCTTAATAGACACGGACAATTCGGCCAGAAGACCGGACCTAGTATTGATAATCAAAATAAGAACCCGTCATCTCGTGGATTTTGCCGTCCCGTCCGGCCACCGAGTGAAAATGAAAGAAAGCGAAAAGATAGACAAATACTTAGACCTCGACAGACAACAGGAAACTTTGAAACGTGAAGGTGAAGGTCGTACCAATTTTTATTGGTGCCCATGGAACAATCTCCAAACCTCTGGAAAAGAATTTGGGTGAATTAGAAATCAGAGGAAGAATCGTGACCATCCAAACTATACCACGGCTACGTCAACTCGAAGACTACACAAGAAAGAGCAAAGACAGATTACTTATGGCAGCCAACAAAAGTAGATGTGACATATGGACAAACAGAAAAACAACAAATACTAGAAAACAAAAATGCGAAGAAAAACTATTATATGGACACTTCAAACGACAAATCGGAGAGGTTGCACATGAAAAAACCTGGACATGGTTAAGAAAGGTAAACCTCAAAAGAGAAACTGAATCACTAATAATTGCTGCACAGAATAATGCCATAAGGACAAACTATATCAAAGCAAAAATTGATAAGACCTAACAAAATAGTAAATGTAGACTTTGCATGTACTATGCGAATGTAGCAAACTAGCACAACGGGAGTACAAAACTAGGCACGACTGGGTTGGTAAGGTGATCCACTGGGAATTATGCAAAAAATTAAATTTTGACCATACAACAAAATGGTATATGCATAAACCAGAATCTGTTCTTGAGAACGAAACGCATAAAATTCTCTGGACTTTGAGATAAAGACGGATTACCCTATCCCAGGCAGGAGACCAGACCTAGTGTTGATAACAAAAAAAAAAAAAAAAAAAAAAAAGAGACGTGTCAACTGGTGGACTTTGTGGTCCCAGCAGATCACAGGGTGAAGCCGAAGGAAAATTAAAAGATGGATAAATACATGGACCTTGCCAGAGAATTGAAAAAGCTGTGGAATATGAGTGAAAGTGATACCAATTGTAGTTGGTGCACTTGGAACGGTCCCAATAATTTTGGAAAAAAGACTGGAGGCTCTGGAAATCAGAGGAAGAATTGAGACCATCCATACTATTGCACTGTTGCAATCGGCTAGAATACTCAGAAGAGTCCTGGAGACCGGAGGAACTTGTTGTCCTCAGCCTCCAGTGAAATACCGTCAGCTAACGGTGTGAAAAACTAATAATAATAATAATAATAATAATAATAATAATAATAATAATAATGTAAACATATTATATACGGCTCTAATAGCCGTAACCAAAGTAAAACGAGTACCTGCCAGATAGTGGACGTTCCTGTGTCAGCGGGTAACAAGGTGAAGAAAAATGAAAGCGAATAATTGGAAAAATATCAGAATCTTGGCGGGAACTTAATGAAGGCGTGGACCATAAATGTTATAGTCCTGTCTATAATCATTGGAGCACTTGGAATCATGCCAAGGACATTTGAATTGAGATGGGTTGAATTAGAAATTCGAAAACAAAACAAAACAAAACAAGACAAAACAACAAAAACACAGACTGTTCTGATCATGATACGATAGAGTTTAGGCCAGTGAGAATACTGCGAAAGGTGCTTGAGATGTGCAAAGACCGGCTGACATTAAATCTCCAGAGATAACCACGAAACATTTGGACATAAAAATGCATGAAATATCATCATCATCATCATCATCATCAAGACGTGCTGACACCACCGTTTCCCATAAAATCCTCACCTCAGCAAGACATACGGAGTCCGTACATAATTTTGTATCTAAGCTTTCGCTGGTCAGCCAACACTGGTGTGTCCCCGCGTAGTTGTTCACAGGAGAACGTCACTTAAAAGTTCGTACATACTTCTCCAGCAGTCTTACTTGGATGTTCTGTGTGGTTAGAGGTTAGTGGCCTTACAGCTGTTTTTGTTTTTTGTGTGGTGCTGCTTACAATAATAATACGAACAAGCACAACTGGGTGGGAAAGGTGATCCACTGGGAGAATTTTTAACATAGTAGCAAATGCTATATGCACAAACCAGAAGCTGTCCTTGAAAATGAAACGCATAAAATTCTCTAGGACTTTGAAATACAAACGGATCACACAACCACAACCAGAAGACCAAACAGAGTCTTAATTAACAAAAATATAAGAATTTGCCATCTATTGAATTTTGCCGTTTCAACTGAGTCAAAGTGAAGGAATTCGAAAAGCTGGACAAATACCTGGACCTTGCTAGAGAACTGAAAAAGTTGTGAAACATAACTTTGATACCAAACGTAGTACTGCATATGGACTCTCCCATCGATTTCGACGCATGGGGGTTCATCCAATGAACAACCCACACAGTGGTTTATTTATAGTGGTGAAAGCTTGTGTTGGACCATCCGCACTTTTTGACTCAGTCGATAGGAAAGAATTGGTGCACAAGGAATGCCTCAAACCCAATCAACGACTGACCTCAGGATTTTTCAAATTCAGAGTTTTCTTTCTCCTAGACTGGTTACCTATCCAAGGTTAAAGATCCCAGTCTCCCTACCATTTTACCCATAGCTGGAGGGAGAATGTATGAATTCATACATTTCCCATGGGCATTAGCGCTATGTGAAATGCAAACAGCCTTGTCTAGGATTTGAACTTGGGTCGATGAGTCCATTTCCCACGACTCTAACCATTAGGCCACGCGCCTCCGTATAAACTTTATATAGACTTTGAAATACAAACAGATCACACAATCCCAACCAGAAGAAATGAATAATTTGCCATCTAGTGAATTTGGCCGTTTCAACTGGGTCAAAGTGAAGGAATTGGAAAAACTGGACAAATACCTAGACCTTGCCGGAGAACTGAAAAATTTGTGAAACATAACTGTGATACCAAACGTAGTACTGCATATATAGGTCAGCGCATTCTCAATGAGCTTAAAACAAGAACAAAAAATGTAACCATGGATAGACTACAGAAAAGCCTATGATATGGTTCCGCAAACTTGAATAGTTGAATGTCTAAAAATGTACAAAATATCCGACAAAGTCTTAAACTTCATAGCGAAAGCCATGAAAAACTGGGAAGTTGAATTAACAGCATCAGGACAAACCCTAGCAGAGGTGAAAATTCAATATTTTAGGAAAACTCGTCGTTGCTATAGCAATAATGACACTAAATTACATACTTAGGAAATGTACAGGGGGTTACAAATTTACGAAATCACAAGAAAAAATAAATGATATAATATTTTTTACTGAGGTCCACCACTTAAACTTATAGACTCTGCGTGGGTGTGAGGGTTAAAGCCAGCTAATCACCAGTTTGATACGTGGTTAGTTAACCATTTCATTTTCACGGGTTTACCACTGACGAACTGATCTGCAACCTACGCTTTGTTCAACCAAAGGATTCTACCCAACACTAAGGGACACCAAGGAAGAACCAAAGGATTCTATCCAACACTAAGGGACACCAAGGAAGAACCAAAGGATTCTATCCAACACTAAGCGACACCGAAGAACAACCAAAGAATTCTATCCAACACTAAGGAACACCGAGGAACAACCAAAGGATTCTACCCAACACTAAGGGACACCGAGGAACAACCAAAGGATTCTACCCAACACGAAGGGACACCGAGGAACAACCAAAGGATTTTACCCAACACGAAGGGACATCGAGGAACTACCAAAGGATTCTACCCAACACGAAGGGACACCGAGGAACCATCAAAGGATTCTACCCAACACGAAGGGACATCGAGGAACAACCAAAGGATTCTACCCAACACGAAGGGACATCGAGGAACAACCAAAGGATTCTACCCAACACTAAGGAACACCGAGGAACAACCAAAGGATTCTACCCAACACTAAGGAACACCGAGGAACAACCAAAGGTTTCTTCACTAAGGATCAGTCTGTGCTTAACACAAGGGATCTCCACTGTAAAATGCTCTCACTTGAAGTCTAAAAATGGTCACAAAAATCGTAACAAACCATACGAATATGCAACCTGGATATAGGAATGGAATTTTGGATCGAAAAGTGTGCTATGCTCGGTATGAAAAAGAGGAAAAGAGAAACAGCGGAAGGAATATCATTACCAAATCCGGAAAATATACGAATAATTGGAGAAAAAGAAAAATTACAAATACTTGGGAATATTTGAAGCAGACACTATTAAACAAATAGAGATTAAATAAAAAGAGTACCACATAAGAACAAGAAAACTTCTAGAAACCAAGCTCTGCAACAGAACCCTCACCAAGGGATTAGATACCTGAACAGCCCCACCCTTATAAGATACTCTGGACAATTCTTAAAATGGGCAATATAGGAACTCCGGCAAATAAACTGCAGGACAAGGTAATTGATGACTGTGCACAAAGCATTACACTCAAGAGATAACATAGACAGACTACCGTATCAAGAAAAGAAGGAGAAAGAGGTCTCGCTAGGGTTAAGTATTGCGTAGGACTCGAAGAATAAACTAAAAAGCGCAAAGAAATAATAATTACAGCAGCCAATAACAGTAATTGTAACATATGGACAGAGACACGAATGGGGAGAAAAACAACTATATGGATACTATATGGTAGGAAGCACGTGGTGTAATGGTTAAAGTCATGGGAAATGGACTCGTCGCCCCGAGTTCAAATCCTGTACATGGTAATTGCAATTCAATTAGCGCTAATACCCTTGGGAAAGGTATGAATCCTACTCTCCCTCCAGCTATGAGTAAATAGTAGGGCAGACTAGGCTCTTTAACCTTGGTTAGGCAACCGGTCTAGGAGAAGGAAAACTTAAAAATTAAAACCTGCTGAACTCCGCTAAAGAAATTGACCTTGTGTCGCATCCTGCTCGTGCGGAGGGGTTGGTAAATATATATATGGATTCTTCAAGTGATAAACTGGAGAGCCTGTACATGAGAAAACCTGGACATGGCTAAGAAAGAGAAAGCTCTAGACAGAAACTGAATCTCTGAGAGTAGTAGCACAAAACAATACCATAAGGACCAAATATATCAAGGCGAAAATAAATAAGACGCAACAGAATAGCAAATGTAGGAATTGTGGAGACAAAGATGAAACTATTAATCACATATTAAGCAAATGCAGCAAACTAGCACCAAGAGAGTACAAGACTAGGCACGACTCGGTGGGAAAGGTGATCCACTGGGAATTGTGCAAAAGGGACTTGTCATCTAATGGATTTTACCATTCCGGCAGACCACAGTGTAAAAATGAAAGAAAACAAAAAGATAGACAAATACCTGGACATTGCTAGAGAATTAAAAAAAAAGAATGACTGTGGAACATGAGAGTAAAGGTGATGTGGGATTGTCTGCCCTTATTTGGCTGGAAGAGTTGCCTTCCCTTGTGTTTCTGGTATTGACCACCAGGCGCCTTGAATATTTAAGCAGGCAAGCACCAAATTCGAATCCTCTTTCGTCTACGAGACTGAACGAACACACATGGGTTAGACAGTTTGTCTACACCCTTGTTGTGTGGGGGTTCCCTCCACACACAGACAACATAGTAAGTGCCTTTGACTTATGGACTCTCCATAAGTTTTATACTTCCACGTTGTATCTTGTCTCATATTTGTGTTACTCATATATCCTCCATGTTGTTTCTTATGTATCATCTTAAATGTATCTCGTTGTGTAAATGCTTCTCCACGTGCTCCATCTATTAAAGTTCATTGTGTATTTAACACCCTTAGTCGGAGTTGTCTGTTCAACTAATAATAATTAACATTATTACCCCTTTGATACCAACTGTTGATGGAGCCCATGGAACGGTCCCCAAGAATTTGGAAAGGAGTCTAGAGGAATTGGAAAGTAGAGGAAGAATCGAGACTATCCAGACAACAGCATTGTTGAGATCGAGTAGAATACTCAGAAGTCCTAAATACCTGAGGAGACACTGTCACTCAGACTACAGTGATTTGATCCAGCGTTAGCTGCTGTGAAAATTCGCTAGGAGTGAAACACAACAACAACAAGAACAACAGCAATAATAATAATATTAATAATAATAATAATAATAATAATAATAATATTTAGACCATATGAGACCATCCAGACAACGGCATTGTTGAAATCAGCTGAAATACTCAAGGAGAGTCCAAGAGACCTGAGGAGACTTGTTGCCACTCAAACTCCAGTGAAAGACCATCAGCTAACGCTGGTTTGAAAAACTAATACTACTACTACTACTACTACTACTAATAATAATAATAATAAACATTTTCATTACTATTACAATTACGGGGAACTATTTGCCTTTTTTATATCTGCTTTTTCTGTTTACAAAATAATAATAATAATAATAATAATAATAATAATAATAATAATAATCAGTTTTACGGAGACTTGTTGTCACTTAAAACTCCTAAAAAGTACCAGAATTTAACGTTGGAGAAATCTAATTATAAATGCCTAATGTAACACTAATATAACACACATTATTTCTACAATGCAGTTCCTACCTTTTCTTATTATCGAGCAACAACAACAACAACAACACAACAGCAAATCAATAATAATAATAATAATAATAATAATAATAATAGTAACAATAATAATAATAATAATAGTAATGATGGTGGTGGTGATGTTGGTGGCGAGGACACTCGTAAAAATGGTGATCTATTTGGAAGAATATTCTACAAAGTGAATCTGTCTGCATCGAATACGTGAACAGATGTGATGCTATTTACCTTGAGCTTCTTTACCCCCTACCCCCAGCCACACCTTTCTTCCACCTTTCTGTCGCTTCAGACGCTAAGCAGTGTCAATAAAGACGATCACGATCACGACGACCACTACGACGACGACGACGATCACAACAATAGCAATGATGAAACTAAACCGCTTAACGACATCATCCCCGTGTCGCAGTGTTTGGGAATAAAACGCGGAGTAAAATTCACTCTTTCTTTGTCTGTTCCGTATATATCTCCTCTTATTATAATGGAGATAGTGTGTTTGTCTGTCTGTAACCGAAACTATATTACTTCTCAAGTCACCATTCCCCTTGTTATTTACATCACATTCTCTATGATTTTATTTTTTATTTAAATCTTATTATAATGGAGATTGTGGGTTTGTCTGTCTGTAACCGAAACTATATTACTACTCAAGTCCTCATTCCCCTTGTTATTTATATCACATTCTCCATGATTTTATTTTTTATTTAAATCTTATTATAATGGAGATTGTGTGTTTGTCTGTCTGTAACCGAAACTATATAACTACTCAAGTCACAATTTCCCTTGTTATTTACATCACATTCTCCATGATTTTTCTTTTTTTCTTATTTAAATCTCACTTATTAATAAAATTGTTTAACATTATTAATACTGTTGGCCATATCTACTTTTATTTATTTGCCTCTCATCCCACTTATGAGTGCTGGACACAAGGTCTCGTTTTTACGTGGGCGAACAAAAATTGCGTCGATCCCGTCGGCATTCTCCCTCAAGGGTGGCGCCTCGGGCGCTGGGCAATAAACCCAGCCCTGCCCCTTTAAATCAAGAGGGCAGGTATTGCCTGGGGGGATAGCCCCCTGGGATCGACGCTATTAACTTGAAAAGACCCAGGGTCGAAGCCACTGGATCCCCACCCCGTTGGGCGGGTCTACATTATATTTACCTCGTACCCCACTTGTACGGGTTAGGCACAAGGCCCTATTAACGTGGGACCACCCACAAACCGAAGCTCATGGGTGACAGGTGAAAAATTGCGTTGATCCCGTCGGCATTCCCCCTCAAGGGGGCGCCTCAGGCGCTGGGCAATAAACCCAACCCTGCCCCTTTAAATCAAGGGGGCAGGTGTTGCCTGGGGGGATGGCCCCCTAGGATCGACGCCGTTAATTATAGCAATCCCACCCGTTGGGCGCGGCTGCATACTGATAACAGGCAATTGTATTTATATATACAACAAAATATAGGTTTACAGTGTGAACAGGAAGGCTGATTTGCATATTGATATTAAAAATTTGATTTTAATAAATATGTGCTTAGTATTATTGATTTCTAATCGTTTGGTTTTATCTTAATGAAAACGAGCAAAAATCTCAGAGATAAATCTTAAAAGAAATTCATTAACAAGAAGAAATATCTGTCCTTTTATTATTTACTTCCTAATTTAACTAAATAGTTCAATTAGGAAAAATTTGCAATGAAAGACAGGAGTGATGTAATTTTCAGTCGTTCTATTTTCCAATTATACCCCCTTCTGCTTCAAATCTTTTTATCTGCATTCTTATTTAGTTTCATAAGCCTTTCTGATTTAATACAATATTTAATTACATTAAAACTTAAATACTTGCATCCGGTGGGGGTGTGTGTGCATATATTTGCTAGTATATATAAAGGGCAATTAGCATGTATGTATGTCCGGATGAAACTACGAAAATAAAACAATTAATGACAAAGAGATATATATAATATTATATATATATATATATATATATATATATATATATATAAGATATCACCGGTTCTTGCTTTTTGTACAAAAATTATGAAAATTTGAGATATCTACAAATTAAACTATATGTAGAAATAGCATTGGAATTCTATTTAAGAATGTTCAGCATTTTAATTGGGCATCCTGCGAGGATCCAACTCATGATTCAGTAATAATGGATCTGAGAGACTAACTTAAAAAAAATCCCCCATCAACCCAGGCGATGTCGGGTAGCCACTTCTAGTCGAAAATATTAACAGAATTTGTCAAACGTATGCAGAGCAATGAAAAAAAAAAGTTCGTGTCATTACTTTTATAGTGAATCTATTCCACATTAGTTACTCCGGTACTAATGCATAATAGGGCGCAAGAGATTATATCATCAGATTACGTTTAGCTCAGTCGGTAGAGTGATCGACTAGGAACCACAAGGTTCGGGGTTCGATACCGGCCCTCACCAACTCAGCGTATGAGTAGCATAGGGATCTGTGCGGTCAAGTGAGGAGCTGATGGTAGATGTGGCGCCCAAAACAATCTCCTTGGTCTTTGGCTTGTGAAAAGAGGATAGACTCCCCGCTTTCTGGCTAATATCGAAATTAGACTACGCCGACGACTTTACTTTTTTAAAAGTTCGTATAAAAAGCATTATATTTCACAGAAATACCCGAAAACTTTGAGATGCTAGAGTTAAGGTTAGTGTAAGGGTTAGGGTTAGGGTTAGTCTACTTCGGGAGTTTCCGATATCTAATGCTCTTTATACGCAAAATACGATTCTAATGATATCTCTCGTACGCTATTGTGTATTAGTACTGTTGCTACTGTTGACTGTTCTTTGAGCCACTTCTTCACTACAGATTTCACTTCCTCATCACTGGAATAATGTTTGCCTCTCTTTGGCCCCATGAAAGAGGGTTTGAGAGGCAAACATTATTCCAGTGACGAGGAAGTGAAATCTGTAGAAGTGGCTCAAAGAACAGTCAACAGAATTTTACGGGGCAGGGATACATCTCATTCGAAGGTGGAACATTGCTATTGAGAGAAACGGTGACTATGTGGAGAAGTAGGGGTGTGATCCACAGAGGACCGGCTTCATTTTGATGTATGATACATGTTCCTGTGTTGGTAATTATACCTATCCTAAACAAAATGACATTACATTTTGACTCACCCTCGTACTTCACTCTCGTGGCCTTGAACCAGACTATGCTAAGCTTTGTAAGGGTATATACCGTAATGCAGTGATTTACTAGTTCAATACCCATTGGGTGCTCAAAGAGCGTTCCATCGTGGTTGGTTGGATTTTACGGTAACCCTTGGGTTATTTTATGCCGAAGTCGCCTTATTTTGTTCATTCTTGTTGGGTATTCAATTTGTTTTCAAACTCAATTCTTTTGTAAACACATTTAAAAAAAAACTCATTTTTGATCTATGAATGAAACCCTAATAGTTACTACCACTCCGGGTCAGGGTGGACCAGGAAGTAATGGTGAAAAGCTTCGGAATTGGAACCTCACCACTAGATTTAATTTAACGTCATACCCAGACACTAAGACCATCAACCATCACATTCTAGCACATATATGATAAAAAGGGTTGGACGATTGCCGTAAGGGCAATAGGTCGGGATAATCATATAGGTGCTAGGGCCTAGTGTGACCAGCCAATTAACCGGAGGGGCCTCTCACAAGACAATCCCAGCTGACAGCCTATCGTGGTGTAATGGTTATTAAATTTGTCTCGCAGATCCATTACAACTGAATAGCGAATTCGATCCTCGCTGGACACCCCATACTTGCGACATTGTTTCATATTTAACCCGTGGCGAACGGTTTGCGTAAATAATTGGGCGTCTCATCATGTTATAATGATTTGCAAGCTAGTTTCGCAGATCCAATATATGTGTTGCTAAGTTTTTAAATGCCATTTTTGGCCAGTTGAAAAGGGCTTAAACTAAGTAAGTCCTGAGTTATGGAATCCTTTGGTAAGCGTATAAGTCCTATCCTGCGTATAAGTCCTGAGTTATGGAATCATTTGTCCGTCGTCCACGAAAGTCAAAGTAAGTATGGCCAGTATGCTCAGTATGCTCAGTTTAAGTATTGTTTCACCAGCAGTGTACTGCCAGTGATTGGCCAAGAGGTTGATCAAATGGTTCTCGGCTAGTCTATAAATATTAGTGGGCTTTTAACACACACCTTTATACAAAAATTCTCAACATGTGTATGTGTGTATGTCTCTCTCTCTCTCTCTCTCTCTCTCTCTCTCTCTCTCTCTCTCTTCTCTGTGTGTGTGTGTTCTAGAAAAACATATGGTAAAAAAATATTTATTCCAATTCAATTGATAGTCTGTGTCAATAACTGATGCAATATTTATGAATTATAATACAGGAGAGGAGAGGAAAGGGTATGAATTTACCCAACCTCTCCCCACGAGCAGGATGCGGCACAAGGTCAATTCTTAAGCGGAGTTTAACAGATTTTAATTCAAAGTTTTCCATCTTCAAGAATGGTTGCTATACCAAGTTTAAAGAGCCCATTTTACCGAAGTATTTTATCCGTTTACCCATAGCTGATTACGGTTGAATCTTTGGCTAGATCTTAATAGTGAGTTCGATCTGTTATATATATACTCGTTCAACATCGGGTATTTAATGGGAGAGGGAGACAGACAGATAGTTGATTAGAGTAAAGAATAGATGATAGATGATTGTTCTTACTTTTTACCTCTGTTTCTGGTTTTTCATCTAGGTCGGCCGCCAAAAACTGGACACATACCTGGACCTTGCCAGAGAACTGAAAAAGGTGGTTGGGCTTGTGTTAATGGTTGGTTTTCTTCTGTTTGTTGATTCTTCTTCGTGCTGGGCTGGTCATTGTTTTTTAATATTCAATTAACAAACAAGACTTGGTTGTTTTCTTGATCAAGCTTTATTTCACATCCCTACCCATTTGATTCCATCACGGAGGGAGATCGGTTCAGAGCGACGACCTACACGTCCGTTTGCTCTGAAATCTCTGCCGAATCTAAACTAAACTATCTCACGTGTCCAATCACACGCTTTTAAGGGTCAAGCAAAAGGTTAGTTCCCGTCAACAACTGTCGGGTAACTTTTCATAGACCCCGTCATTCTAAATCTAACGGCCTCTAATTCAAAATTCTAACTACAGGTACGTTCATAATTTATAAGCTGCTTATAGATTATGTAACAGATCTTTTAACGACTCTTGGTGTGCTTCATTTTGAAGAAAGACTGTATAGCGCAGAATGTTTTCACTATTTGCTGGGGAAGGTGATAGGGTTGGGGAATCGTCCAGATGGAAGAACGTGGTTGCTATAGAAATATGTGGATGTGGCAAGCAAGAAACTTGGACTTAAAATCTTCTGAATACTGAAGATCAATAAGTTCCACATGCAATTGTAATGATACAGCTTCACAGTGAACATCAAAGGGGGAAGAGAACATTTTGAAAGTTGAATGTAAGGCCGCACGAATGGGCCTGAGGGACCGTGTGTGATCTTCTTTAGGACTGACGTAGTCGCGTACTAACAAGATTAAGTAGCAAGCTATTCCACAACTCAAAAAAGACACAACACATTCTTTCTAATCCATAATCTTTCCGTTTTGATCTTTCGCTAGAGTTTCGCTACAGTTAGGATCTCCAACCGTTACAACCTTTAGTTGCATGATTGATGGGTGTACTACAAATTTGCTCAGTTACGACAGAAACTATTATTTGAATTCAAATCTGGATATTAAGATTTTGATTGATGCCTCATAGTCTTAGTTGACTCTTCGCTTCCTGTTTTGTGAGGCAAATGTGATGCTTAAGGACGGATCTCTGGTGGCTGAGCAGTCCAAGACATGGAACACTCATCTTTGACCATTAGGCTAGATGGACAGTCGGAGAGGCCATCCCTGATCAATAGGCTGGTCATGTCAAGCCCTAACATCTATATGATAGTCCCAAACCTATTGCTCTTATGCCAAGACCCAAACCTTATTATGATATATGCGCCGTTCTCCTTGATATGACGTTAAACTCTATCTGATGGTGAAGTTCCAGTTATGGAGCTCTGGGGAATGTTGAGTACCCCTTCATCACCATTACTCCCAGGTCCACTTTGATCCGGAGTGGTAGTACCTATTAGGGTCATATCTATGGGTTAAATTGAACAAAATGAGTTTAAAAAACGTGTT
>CM042145.1:25871598-25876598 GCA_023376005.1 Doryteuthis pealeii | reverse complement strand
TGGTTGGTTGGTTGGTTGGATTCTATGTCAACCCTTGGGATATTTTATTATTATTATTGTTTTAAACCCATTCTTTTATTTATCAAAGGTACAAGTGTATAGGGCATGTGTTATCAGCACTCTCATGTATGGAAGTGAAACATGGACCCTGTACTCCCACCAAAAGCAGCGGCTAAATAGCTTCTACCTTCGCTGCCTTAGACGTATACTGGGTATCACCTGGAGGGACAGGATCACTAACACAGCAGTTCTAGAGAGGTCCCAACTTCCCAGCTTGTGTTATCTACTGAGACAGCATCGTCTCCGATGGCTGGGCTATGTCCGCCAAATGGATGATGGACGAATCTTGGACATCCTTTATGCAGAGCTTTCGTCTGGTAAGAGACAGATTGGTCGCTCCCAAGCTGCGTTTCAAGGATGTTTGCAATAATGATCTCAGGTGCTTTGACATTACCCATCCCAGCAGGGAAAATTTGGTTCAGGACCGCCCTCGGTGGCAGCAGACTCTCCGTATCAGACTATTCATGTCTGAAGTCACCCTGGTGCAACACCATGAAGCTAAGAGGTCCAGAAGAAAGCGGTGGCAACAAAGCACTGGCACATCAACATCTTCAGGGACAGCCTTCACATGCGACATCTGTGGTCGAGAATGTTTTTCGAACGTTGGACTTCACAGTCACAGGAGGCGCTGTAACTTTAGGGGCACAATAATTATATAGTCTTCCGAGACTGCAATGCTGATGATAGGTTGGATTCAACGGCATGTCAACCCTTGGGATATTTTATGCCGAAGACATTTTTATTTGATCCATTATTGTTTTAAACCCATTTTTGATCTAACATATCTATTTAACAGGTAATGGAACTGGGAATAATGGCGATGTGATCCAGAATTGGAGCCTCACCATTAGATGCAGTTAAATGTCATACTCAGGATACTAAGATCCTCAGCCACTGCCTTCGAGCATATATATGATAAAACGGTTGGGGTTTGCCATAAGAGCAATGGGAGCTGGACAATGGTGCTATGGCTTGACGTGACCAGCAGATTGATCAGAAAGGGCCTCTCCGACCATCAATCTAGCCTAAAGGCCAAAGTTGCATGCCATGAAACAGGTTAGCCACCAGTTTTCCGTCTTTAAGCATCATCGGTCACTACCTAGGCCCAATTGGGGCGGAAGGTCTTTACTCCTTTGCAAAGGTTCAGTCGGTGAATTTGATATGGTTTATATGGCACTCAGGAATATTCCATATTTGCATATGGGTGATACCATTCCCTGAGTCCTGATTGGCTGCTGACTTTACTGAGGCTATAGTGCTTAGATAAATAACCCACATTTTGTACTGAGCTTGTGGTAGTGCAAGATCTGTATTGAGTTACGGCTTGCTTGATACCTTTTTCTTCTACACACAGTAAACCTCTTTCACCATATAAATCCTCCTGTACCATGATCAATGAGAATTAAAAACAACTGTTTTGTATTATATTTTGCTGTTTCTAATATTAGGAGTTTTATCAGTTTAATTGTGACATGTAGTAATTCTTATCGGTAATGCAATTTGTGGAGTGGCCGAGCATTCGTCCAGGATGGAGGTCGATATGCTGCATGCGTGTCACGTGGATACGACTATTGTATGGATCTTTTTATTCTGCTCGTGTTCACAAGTGAAAATGTCCCTTTATCACACGTGCGGCACTCGTGTCGCAGCACGCCCGTTGCCATTGTGGGTTAAATTGAGTATCTATCCGGGAATTAAGCCACAAAGTTTAGGAGAGTTACCGTTTGTATTAGCAGGCAATGCTGCTTGAACGGTTTTGTAAGTCGAGGACCCAATAGGCACATTTGGCGTCCATCAGGCTGGAAAGCAAATAATATTATACGTGGTTACATTGAACCTCCGTCATGTGTGCTAGCTGACGACGCCAAGAGAAGGAGGCATCTTGTTGAGTGGCTAGGCCACAGTCTTAGCAACCAGCAGTGGCTTGCTCGAGCCCACCAGAAGAGAGAGAGAGAGAGAGAGAGAGAGAGAGAGAGAGAGAGAGAGAGAGAGAGAACAAGAAGAATTGCGAAGAAGAAGAATTGGGAAGAAGAGGAAGAATTGTGAAGAAGAAGAATTGCGAAGAAGAGAAGAATCGAAGAAGAAGAAGAAGAAGAAGAAGAATTGCGAAGAAGAAGAAGAAGAAGAAGAAGGAAGAAGAAGAATTGCGAGAAGAAGAAGAATTGGAAGAAGAAGAAGAAGAAGAATTGAAGGAAGAAGAAGAATTGCGAAGAAGAAGAAGAAGAAGAAGAAGAAGAAGAAGAAGAAGAAGAAGAAGAAAAGAATTGCGAAGAAGATAAATTGTGAAGAAGAAGAAATATCGGTGTATTTCTGTATTCCGGGGGCGCTGGTTGGGGTGTCATGTGACTTGCCCACCACAGCGTCTGCGCATTCAGCAATCAGCCGTGGCTTGTATGATCGCGTACCAACCTATTTTTGACCGTAACGAAAGAGTTATGACTCATAACAAGGTTTAACTTTCCATATGTTACCTACATATATAAACTGTCATTGACCAAACGCCACTGACTCTATGTCTACGCTATCCTTAGATATATATGCTCTATCATAGTGTAATGGTTAGAGTCTTTAGAAATGGACTCGTCAACACGAGTTCAAATCCTGGATGACGCACTTACATTATAATAAAGGTAAAAATGTGATTCAAGCATGTGATGCACACACACACACACATATATATATATATACCAACCCCTTCGCAGGAGTTGGATGGGACATAAGGTCAATTTTTTAAGCGGAGTTTAACAGGTTTGAATTTAGAGTTTTCCTTCTCCTAGACTGGTTGCCTTACCAAGGTTAAAGAGCCCAGACTGCTCTACTATTTACCCCTAGCTGGAGGGAGTATAGTTGGATTCATACCTTTTCCAAGGGTATTAGCGCTATGTGAAATGCAAACAGTTTCGTCTAAAATATTCATATATTGTGTTATTTCACCATAATATTTTCCTCTGTATGTTTAGGAAAAAAACCCATTAGTTTAAATAATTTAATCTAGTTTATCTAAGGAATATTCTATGAAGCCAGAATGTTCATCTATTAAAAATGGTCAGTATCTCATCTGATATTAATTTGTTTATTGCTAAAAGAAAAACTCTAAGAAGATCCTCAAAGTGTACTGATTCCATAATTTTGGAAAGGTGGAGTAAAAATATCCACTAGCAGGTGCTACCACTTCGAATCAGAGTGAACCTGTGTGTAATGGCAAGGAAGGGGCACACCACACTTCCTAGATCTTTAGAATTGGATCCTAACTATCAGATGCAGTTTAGTGTCATACACAGGATACCCCTTTTTAGGAAAGGTCTAACCCCACTACGGGGAATACAGACAGTGTGTTCTAAACCCCACCGAGAGGGTGTTATCTATTTGAATCTATCTATCAATCTTTCTTTCTTTCTTTCTTTCTTTCTTTCTTTCTTTCGTATTTCTATCTTTCTTTACTATCTTTCCTTTTTCTTCTATTCTTAAGTTCTGTTCTGTTCTGTTCTGTTCTGTTTCTTTCTTTCTTTCTTTCTTTCTTTCTATCTCTGTTTACTATATCTCTTTTCTTCTATTAATAGTTTTGCACTCCTTTTTAGTCTTTCTTTCTTTCCCTATTTCTTTCCTTCTTTCTTTCTTTCTTTCGTATTTCTATCTTTCTTTATCTTTCTTTTTTCTTCTATTCTTAAGTTCCGTTCTGTTCTGTTCTGGTTTGTTCTGTTTCATTCTTTCTCCCTTCCTTTCTTTCTTCCTTCCTTCCTTCCTTCCTTTCTTTCTTTCTTTCTTTTTGTCTGTTTGTATCTGAGTATTGGCATCTATCTATCTATGTATCTATCTATCTGAGTCTGTTTCTATCTATCTATCTATCTATCTATCTATCTATCTGTTTGTATCTATCGCTCTTCCATCCTTGTTCTCAGTGCTTACTGAGTCTCAAATGCAAGAAAAATATTTATTATATTAAAAATAATAATGACTGTGATATTAAATACCTTTGGTTGGTTATGCAGTAATCTTCCCGATGTTGGTGGGCTTCACTGGTGTTAAGTTTTAATTTCACCATTTATTGTTACAATGACTTCGACCCTTCGTGGCAGACTGAGCGAGGAACTAGAGGAAGGGTGAATTTATCTATTAATTTTTGAATACATTTATTAGCCCAGTGGCAAGGTTGAAATAGATATTACTTTGATATACTTTTAAATTTTGGTCCTAAGATCTTTTGAATAGTTTTTGGTGTAATCTATCTATATATATATATAAAGGACAGTTGTAGTGCGTATGTATGTATGTATGTATGTATGTATGTATGTATAGGAAATCTCACCTGGGTCAATCCATGCAGATTCCATGAATAATTAATGTGTCTTGTGCTATATGTGGCAAGGTCTGTAAGTCGGCTTCTGGTCTTAAGAGACATATGGTGGTGCATAAGCATCAAATTTTATCATCTGACTCATCTGATTCATCTGAATCATCTCATTCAACGGGGAAGAAGTCTTTTCAATGTCATATTTGCGTCAAACTTTGTAGATCTGCAGCAGGTTTGATGAGTCATTTGAGGGCTCATGCAAGGAAGGGTTCTGATGGTGGAGTTGTGGGATTGTGAGGGACGGCAATGATCTGTAAAGATTATGCTATTGCCATGTATGTATAGGGGAGCATCTCGATATGGACCGACATCAATGCCCTTGCGAAAGTCAGTTTCAGCTATAAGGATCAATTGCCAGAAGTGGATGGGCTTGATACACATCCTCATGGAAAGACAGGCCGATGGTAGCTGTAAGAAGTTTGAAGCGACACATGACGGACACCATGGAAACATTTCCTACATTGAAGTCTGACCTGTGTGGCAGGGCCTGTATGTCGAGGGTTTCATTTGTGTGACAGGGTACATAAAAACAATCTGGATCCATGGGCCACCTGCACGCTCACAACTGCTCACATCTGAACTACTTGTA
>CM042145.1:25839098-25859098 GCA_023376005.1 Doryteuthis pealeii | reverse complement strand
TCCACCAGTTGACAAGTTCTTCTTTTTTGTTAATGAACACTAGGTCTGGTCTTCTTGCTGGGATTATTAATTAAAGTAGAGAATTTATTATATTATTATTATTATTATTATTATTATTATTATTATTATTATATATGCACCCTCCGGGTGCATATTTAAGTTTTAATATAATAAAATATCATATTAAATTAGAAAGGCCAATGAAACTGAATAAAATGCAGATAACATGATTAACAGAGGGGTATGATTGAAAAATAGAACAACTTTGAAACTAACGCCTTTTAAGATTTATTGAACGATAAACTAAACAATTAGAAATCAATAATATTAAGCACCAATATGCAAATTAGCCTTCCATTCACACTGTAAACCGCTATCAACTGCATGTTATTTGTATGTAGACCTGTCCAGTGGCTTCGCCCTGGATCTTTACTAGTTAATAGCGTCGATAGGCAACACCTGCCCCCTTCGTGCCTGAGGCGCCCCCCTTGACCGTCGACGCAATTTTTCACCTGCCACTCCATGGGCTTCGGCTCGTGGACGTTAACTTTGTGCCTGACCCGTACATGTTACGCGGTAAATACGTCTTAATAATGTAAAACACATGGAGAATGGATGTAAATAACAATTCTCCATCCAGATTAATTGAAACAAAACGAATAATTCCGTTATTATGATATCCGCGATCTCCCCGTAAGTCTTGCTAGTGTGTTCGTGCAGAGTTACAACTTTCGAACGTTTCGTTGGAGTAACGTCTATCACTCACTTTATAATTGGTGTTGCAATTTCACACTGGACTAGTCTAAAAAGGGAGACGTGAAGCGGTATTCTCAAGTTGATGAAGGACAGCTCTATCACTTGCTAAATCATAATCATCATCATCTTCATCATCATCATCATGATGCTGCGCAATTAGCACGCATATCCACGACAATCTCTTGCCAACCTTCTCTATCACTCACTGACCCCAGGAGGTCCTCTGCACAGCATCCAGTATCCGCACAGAACTGATTAATGTAGGGGCCCACATTGGCATTCCATTTCTACCGGAGAATGTCGCTTGCTTCTCCGGCAGTGTCCAGCTTGTCTTGTTCGCCTCATTCGGATGTTTTGTGAGATAGTGGGCAAGTGGCCGTACAGCTGCTTGTCGGCTGTTGTTTCCAGGACTTGTTCAAGATCGCACGCAGCATTATTGTGCAGCTCCCATCTAACTTGTAGCCCATCCCAATGCGGGATCGCTAACCCACAAATTTAGGTCGTTACTTGTCCCTTGCCGATTACTAACTTTGAACCACATATCTTTGAGAATCTGTGTTACGCCTCAAAGATACATGGTTCAAAGATAACTGACCTGAAAAAATGAAAAAGTTTTTAATTAAAATAACTGGTGTATTATATCTTTTATTCATTAATAAGAAAAAAACCCAAAAATCAAGGAATTAACCGAATTGAATTAAATTTTCAGTGTTGATATATTGATAAATAAAATATATAATGCACCAGTTATTTTATTTTAAAATTTTACATTTTTTCATGTCAGTTACTTTGAACAGCGTATCTTTGAGGCGTAACAGAGATTTTCAAAGATACGTGGTTCAAAGTTAACTGACCTGAAAAATGTAAAGTCTTTGAATAAAATAACTGGTGCATTATATCTTTTATTTATTAATATAACAACACTGAAAATTTCATTAAATTCGGTTTGGATTTTTTTATATATATATATATTATATATATATATATATATATATATATATATATATATATATATAAGGACGTAAATGAGTCAGACACTATCTATCTAGGTTTCACCTGAATGGTTCTTTAGGATAATTCTAATTCAGAGTCAGTATTATCTGATAAGAAAAACTTTCCTATGCTATTAAGACGACAAGCCGTTGCAAAGTAAGCGAATCACTCGGGAATTTCCCTGCTACACTAAAAAGTCACGGGATCACAATTTCTGATCTTACAAAAGAATTGATATAACAGTGTTAGAATATATGTATATTTACCAACCCCTTCGCACGAGCAGGATCTGGCACAGGGTCAACTTCTTAAGGGGAGTTTAACAGGTTTGAATTCCGATTTTTCCTTCTCCTAGACTGGTTAACTAGCCACGGTTAAAGAGCCCATTCTGCACTATTATTTACCCATAGCTGGAGGGAAAATATATGGATTCATACCTTTCCCAAGGGTATTTGTGCTATGTGAAATGCAAACAGCTTCGTCCAGGATTTGTGTAAGAATATTGTTATATACCCCTTATAACACATCGGGTATATATAATGGGGAGTAGAGAGAGACAGACAGATAAAGTAGAGATGGGATGGGATGATGGGGTCTTACTTGTTACTCGTTGTTTCTACTGCTTCTAACTCGTCGGCCGCTTATTGTCTGCTGCTAACTCGGCCGCCATCTTCACTTGTTGACTTCTCGGGCTGATTTCCCGGGTTGATTCTACTTCTTTCTTTACTCAGTAAATTAATGAATAAAAAAAACCCTCAGAAATTGAGATTGTACTTAAGAATTAACGTTGGGAAGAAGTTGGAAGCAGTCTGAACTTCATTAATGATGTCCTTCAGCGCTTTTGCCATGACTATACCTACTATCCCTATTTTTGCAAAGGCTCTGAATAACGAGTGTCCTGAAAAAATCCCTGCAACCAGCTTCCATGAATTCTGCCAGCATCGTTTAACCAGGTATTTGGTCCTCTTTCTCTTGTTCACCAACGTAATGAATTCCTCTCTGCTACAACTAATTCCCAAATTATACAATTATTCGCTTTAATTAACTTAATAAGACTTGGTTGTTTTTCTGAAGTTTTCTATTTAACAACCCAGCCCATCTTCAACCGGCGCGGTTCGAGAGCGACTCTCAGAGCGAGCGACTCTGAATTTTTCGTCGCATCTGACTAAAAACTAAAACTAATTCTCTCACGCCTCAAATGGCGCGGTTTACAAGGGGTCAAGCAAAAAGGTTATTGTCGGCTGTTGTTTCCAGGACTTGTTCAAGATCGCACGCAGCATTATTGTGCAGCTCCCTTCTAGCTTCTAGCCCATCCCAATTCGGGATCGCTAACCCACAAATTTAGGTCGTTACTTGTCCCTTGTCGGTTACTAACTTTGAACCACGTATCTTTGAGAATCTGCGTTACGCCGCATCTGACTAAAAACTAAAACTAATTCTCTCGCGCCTCTAATGGCGCACTTTACAAGGGGTCAAGCAAAAAGGTTATTACTCGCCAATAGCCGTTGAGGTAACTTTCCACTGGACCCCGCTATTCTGAATCTGTTACAATTTTAGTGGCCATCCTTAGGCTTCAAGCAAGAGCAATCTCCAGCGGAGATCCCTTGTATTAAGTAGAGCGCGATACTTGGTGGCCCTTAATGTTGGGTATGATCCTTTTGTTGTTCCTTGGTGTTCCTTGATGTTGGGTATGATCCTTTGGTTGTTCCTTGGTGTTCCTTAATGTTGGATATGAGCCTTCGGTTCTTCCTTGGTGTTCGAGGTCCGTTCGTCAATGTCGAATAAAGTGCAAATGAACGGCGGTCAATATCAACGATTAAATAGTTAACTAACCACGTATTCGTGCTGTTGATTGGCTGGGGTTTAAGCCACGTGACCTCGCTTAGTCTATGAATTTAAGTGTTGGATTGCAGCATGCAACAGAAACTAACGAACCTTTGATTCAAAATATCTTACTACAGGTACGTACATAATTCATAAGCTGCCTATGAATTATGTAACAATGTAAAACTTTTTTTTCTGATTCCTTTCAGTCCCGAAAAACATCAGTGCAGCCACGTAAAGTGAATGCCCGATAAAACTGGACAATTTAAAAGCTCTCATTGATGGATTATTTTGACCCAGCAGAATTCGACATAGTGAAACTCGGTGGATTGTGTCGTGTTATTTTTTGGTTTGGTTTGGTTTTACGGCATATCAACCTCAGTGGGTCATTTAATGCCGATAAAGTTTTGAAATAAAGTCATTCTTAATGGATAATACAATTTATTTATAAATACATTTTTCTATTTAACCCATAGATGGGACTCGTGTTATTTATCTAAAATGAAGGGCCAGTTTAGCTCAGTCGGTAGAGTGTTCGGCTAGGAATCACAAGGTTCTTGGTTCGATACCGGCCCTCGCCAACTCAGCGAATGAGTAGCACAGGGATCTGTGCAGTAAAGTGAGGAGCTGATGGTAGGTGTGTGCCGGTCCACCTCAGATGCTAAAATAATCTCCTTGGTCTAGGGCTAGTGAAAAGCGGATAGACTCCCTCGCTGTCTGGCCGATACCGACATTAGGCCGCCCCGACGACTTTACTTTACTTTTTACTTATTTATCTAAAACAGGACTTCATGCACATTCCTCTGTCGTCAATCTGTGCATGTAAAAGAAGATCCAAAAGGTCAGACTAGCATTTGCAAATGAAAACATTGAAAATTGGGTAACTATGTCCTTTAGAGATAAAAGTTTGTTTATTTTTTTCTTTGGCGTAATAAATTTGGAAACGTAAATGTTTTTAGTGAGTTTATTTACATAAGCGTATCTGAAGCTCACTCGTACCTCAAATTTCATCTCTGAACACAAAGCAAAAAAATCGGCCATTAATCCACTACACCCCCCCTTCCCCCCAAAAAAACAACCTAATTTTTGGTAGGTTTTTTTTTTTAAATAAGAAAGATAGCAATTAATGTATGATATATAAAAACATAATAAAATAGAATTTAATGAATTATGTGCAGTAATATGTTTTAATGTTTATTTTTTTAATATATAATATTTTTCTTTGGCGTAATAAATTTAGAAACTTAAATGCTTTTAGTGAATTTATTTACATAAGCGTATCTGAAGCTCACTCGTACCTCAAGTATATATATATATATATATATATATATATATATATATATATATATATATATCAATTAAAGAGATAATCAACACATGATAACCACTTGGTATTATGATCGCATGGCGCCGTTCACTGTGTCTATGCTACCCTAACTTTATCTCTCTCTCTCTCTCTCTCTCTATATATATATATATATATATATATGTATATATATATATATATATATATATATATATATAGGTATATATAAAAACAATTTTTTTGTGATGAAACAAAGAAAATACAGTGCTCAATCACAAATTGTGAGAGCTAATATTTATTTAATTTGCTGAGTTTTTATAGATCAATGTTTAACTGGGTAGCTGTTTATAATAAACATTGATCTATAAAAACTCAGCAAATTAAATATATATATATATATATAATATATATATATATATATATATGTGTGTGTGTGTGTGTGTGTGTACTTATATGTATATACATATTGTTGGCGGTGTCTACACTATCCTCACTTTATCTCTCTCTTTAAACAGGACAAAATGCCTTGTTATACTGAACAGTTATATGAACATATTTGAGAAGTAATATAATACACACACACACACACACACACACACACACACACACATATATATATATATATTTCTCTCTCTCTCTCTCTCTCTTTCTCTCTCTCTCTCTGCCTCTGTTTCTGTCTCTCTTTCACTCTCTCTATATATATGTACTTATATGTATGTACATATTGTTGACGGTGTCTACACTATACTATACATTTTTGAGAAGTAATATATATATATATATATATATATATATATACGATATATATATATAATATATATATATATATATATATACGATTATATATATACATGATTATATATATATATATATATATATATATATATATATACGATTATATATAATATTATATATATATATATATATATATATATATATATACGATTATATATATATATATATATATATATATATATATATATATATATATATATACGATTATATATATATATATATAATATATATATATATATATATATATATATATATATATATATATATATATATATATATATATATATATATGATTACATCATGGATACGTCTGGTGCACACACAAAGATATAACGATAGCCGCATATAGAAACGTATAAAAGATAAAAGAGCGGCAAGGTTGAGTGATTGCAAATGGCGGCCTGTAAAAGGCAGCATTTCATTCTTGTCATAAACAAGGATGATCACAAGGAACCTGCTTGCTAAGTGCAAGTTGATTTTGACGCAAACGGTATCACAATTGCACTGGAATATCTTTCTGACTGATACCAGAAAGGAAATTGACCCCCCCCCCGCAACACACTTCAGGTGTAATGAGTTCGAACTGAGTGTCATACTATTGTGGCTCTGTGCCATGCAAATTAACGGCCTCGGTAGCGGCAGGCTCTCCGTAGCGGAGTGTTCATGTCAGAAGTCACCCTGACGCAACACCCTGAAGCTAAGAGGTCCAGAAGAAAGCGGTGGTAACAAAACATCGGCACATCAACATCTCCAGGGACAGCCTTCACATGCGAGATATGTGGTCGAGAATGTTTTTTTGAACATCGGACTTCAGGTGTAATGAGTTCGAACTGGGTGTCATACTATTGTGGCTCTGTGCCAGGCAAATTTACGCCCTCGGTGGCGGCAGGCTCTCCGTAGCGGAGTGTTCATGTCAGAAGTCACCCTGACGCAACACCCTGAAGCTAAGAGGTCCAGAAGAAAGCAACAGCAACAAAACATCGGCACATCAACATCTTCAGGGACAGCCTTCACATGCGACATCTCTGGTCGAGAATGTTTTTCGAACATCGGACTTCAGGTGTAATGATTTCGAACTGGGTGTCATACTATTGTGGCTCTGTGCCAGGCAAATTAACGGCCTCGGTAGCGGCAGGCTCTCCGTAGCGGAGTGTTCATGTCTGAAGTCACCGTGACGCAACACCATGAAGCCAAGAGGTCCAGTAGAAAGCAACAGCAACAAAACATCGGCACATCAACATCTTCAGGGACAGCCTTCACATGCGACATCTGTGGTCGAGAATGTTTTTCGAAGATCGGACTTCAGGTGTAATGAGTTCGAACTGGGTATCATACTATTGTGGCTCTGTGCCAGGCAAATTAACGCCCTCGGTGGCGGCAGGCTCTCCGTAGCGGATTGTTCATGTCTGAAGTCACCCTGACGCAACACCATGAAGCCAAGAGGTCCAGAAGAAAGCAACAGCAACAAAACATCGGCACATCAACATCTTCAGGGACAGCCTTCACATGCGACATCTGTGGTCGAGAATGTTTTTCGAACATCGGACTTCAGGTGTAATGAGTTCGAACTGGGTGTCATACTATTGTGGCTCTGTGCCAGGCAAATTAACGCCCTCGGTGGCGACAGGCTCTCCGTAGCGGATTGTTCATGTTTGAAGTCACCCTGACGCAACACCATGAAGCCAAGAGGTCCAGAAGAAAGCAACAGCAACAAAACATCGGCACATCAACATCTTCAGGGACAGCCTTCACATGCGACATCTGTGGTCAAGAATGTTTTTCGAACATAGGACTTTACAGTCACAGGAGGCGCGGTAACTTCAGGGGCAGAAGAACTATATAGTCTTCCGAGACTGCAATGCCAATGATGAAATATTTCTAAGGGCATTTATAGTTGATCAGTGAGTCCCAAGATAGACTAGGTCATTAGTCATCAACCGGAGGCCATATGTCCCCCCCCCCCAGGAACTATTTTTTTTTTTGGGGGGGGGCAGCAAAAAATATTTAATTATAAAAATATAATGGGATTTTAAAACATCGAATGGCTAAAATAGGATTCAAAGAGTTCATAGGTAAAAAAACAAGGTTGAGAACCGCTGGTTTAGGTGTCCGACTAGATTCCAGGTTCGATACCGGCCCTCGCCAACTCACCGTATGAGTAGCACAGGGATCTCTGCGGTAAAGTGAGGAGCTGATGGTAGGTGTGGCGCACCACCTCAGACGTCAAAATAATCTACTTGGTCTAGTGCTTGTGAAAAGCTGTCTGGCCGATACCGACTTTTGGCCACCCCGACAACTTTACTTTTTTAAAGTACGTCACAACTTAAATTCATAGGCTCTCCGTGGCCGCGTGGATTCAATTGGCCAATCAACACGCCCGAATACGTGGTTGGTTAACTATTTAAAGACCTTCATGGAAAGGCGTTCGGTTGCTCGTTCTTAACACGGACGACCGGATCAACAAACAAGGCTAAAAATCATTAGATTTCACGGAAATACCCGAAAACTTTGAGATGCTAGGGTTAGGGTTAGGGTAAGGGTTAGGGTAAGGGTTAGGGTTAGGGTTAGTATACTTCGGGAATTTCCGATATCTAATGCTCTTTATATGTAAAATACGATTCTAATGATATCTCTTGCGCGCTATTGTGTATTAGTACTGTTGCTCCTTTATCTTATCCCTGTACCATGCTACCTGAAAGTACAGGTTCCCGCGAGATTACCGAAGTGATAAGATTCTTGTGGTTATTTTAAGGCTGCAGGCGAGAGCACTTTATAGTGGAGATTCCTTGTGGCATAAAGTTTGATCCGTATTGTGTAGTATCCAATAATGCTTTTTCGTTGGTCCGTGTATCTTGAATCCTATGATCCTTGTGTTCCTCAGTGTTAAGCAGAATCCTTGGTGGTTGATCCGTTCGTCCGTGTTAAGCACGAGCAACTGAACGCCTTTCCATGAAGGCCTTTAAATAGTTAACCAACCACGTATTCGGGCGTGTTGATTGGCCGATTGAACCCACGCGGCCACGGAGAGCCTATGAATTTAAGTTGTGACCTCCAGCACACTTTATATCATCAAAATATTCCAACATGAACAGCCTGTTCAATACTTAGATGGATGGAACCCTTTGTTTCTTATTTGACTCAGGTGGACCCCCAAAGTCATTGGGTGTTTAAAAATCCAGTTCTATTTATATAATTAAATAAATTTTTACTTGTCTGGATCCAAAAAATATTACAGGTTGAGAACCTGTAGTCCTGGTGACCATTATTTCTGAATTTGACACGTCATAGGTGCTCATATAGTGTGGCCTTATGCCAGATTACGATAGGCTTGGTTGGTATATAGCAGCGTGTATATTGTAGAGTTGGGCCAGTAAGCTGGTTTTATCTTTGAGTAGCCTATTAATGCGTCGACTATGGTACGATTTGTATATAATCGCACTTACTTTCTTCCCTCCCCATCATCTAATTCCAACATTTTTTTCTACCCTTGTTACATAATCTATGCGGTGGCATAAGATTATTGTCAATCCCCTGTAATTCTGAGGGGATGACCTTTTCATATCATGACCGGGTCCTTCCATGGAAAATTACAGAAGCCCGCCAAATATGTGAAGTCACGTGGGACCTTTTGAGTCCCCAGTTTGCAGTTGGGCGTCAGGCAGAGCGGTCGGCCATTTTATGCTCTGTCTAAACTGGAACTCACGCGCGCTATGTTAGTTAGCAGATGTATGGGTTGGGGATTGAAAATAAAGTAACATCAAAATAAATCGAAGTCTTGTGTTTATTATCTAAAAACTAACAATGACACAGGGCTTTTGATAGAGAGAAATCCCTAACAGAAAACCAGACGGAAGTCCCCAAGTCAACTCCAGACGCTAGGCCTTAGAAGATAGCAGATCCAAGACGCTAGACCAGACCAAGTCAAGATGAAGATATACCAAAGACGATCAGAAGCATACCAAGACGGCCAGCAGAAAAATAGATGTCCAAGTAAGTGAAGAAGAAGAGGTATGCAACATTATAATTATTTAGTGCCAGTGAAGAAGGCGCTATGCAACACCCTGTTGGTGAGTGTCCATTAGTCTGCTATTGGAATTGGATGAATTATCCAATCATATCAAGAGAAAATACTTAAGAAAGTAAATATATCTGTGTTTCAAACTGATGTCTTGAGAATCCAATTTTTCAAAAGGAACTACAATTATAAAAGCGTCAAGAACAACATAAAACAGTCAGTCTAGACTTTCTTGATAAGGAAGCTCACACTCCCGAAATATGGAATGAAATAAAATGAAACTTAAAACTTAAAATCCAATGGAGTTCCTCATTTATTTCACACACCATGCTTCACAAAAAATCCCCCCTCCAAATATATATTATAGACATGTGTATATAAAACATATATACAAATATAATATATTCACACTGAGAACTAGACTCACATACACATACACACACACACACACACACACATACACACACACACATATATATAAAGGGACGGTTTAGCTCAGTCGGTAGAGCGTTTGACTAGGAACCACAAGGTTCTTGGTTCGATACTGGCCTTCACCAAATCAGCGTATGAGTTGCATAGGGGAGTGATGGTAGGTATGGCGCTCCACCCCAGACGCCGAAACAATCTCCTTGGTCTAGCGCTATTGAAAAGAGGATAGACTCCCTCGCTGTCTGGCTGATACCGACTTTAGGCGGTCCCGTCGACTTACTTTATATATATATATATATATATATATTTAGTAAATGAAGAAAAAACTCTGGCTCAGTCATTCTACTCACTGGTATTAGGCACATTGAGCTCTCCTTATTGTCTACCTGCATCAGCTTGGTTAAACCACACGTGGAAAGACCCTAACTACGGAAAAAACTATATATATATATATATATATATATATATATATATATATATATATATATATATATATATATATAAGATTATTGAGAAAGCCATAAAGGGAGAGAATTGGTAAAAACAAGAAGCTGGGAATTCAGTTCAGAGGTGGAAACTATGTAAAAAAACAAAACAAAATCAAAAAACAAAAACCAGACGTAGAGAAAAAACCCATGTCGATGGTGTTGGGTAGGGTAAGTATTGAGAATCGAATCAATGTTTGAAAAACTAGAAATGTAGAAAGACGTGTGTGTGTGTGTGTGTGTGTGTGTGTGTGTGTGTGTGAGAGAGAGAGAGAGAGAGAGAGAGAGAGAGAGAGAGAGAGAGTAAATAGAAGATGAAAGAGGGCGAATGTTGAATAGGAAAAGACAGTGGTAACCAGAAAGAAGCATCGATAAAAATAAAATACTAGAGCTGAAGGAGTTCGATGGAACCTAGTTTTTGGCTAAAAAAAAACTAGGGTTTTGAATTCTGCTTTTCAAAGCAGGTAATCTCTTATCTTTTTAAAGATGATAGTGATCCATTGTTCCAGGTCCCATTTGGCCTTGTGTCATACTAAGCTAATCTAAATGGGATTGTTACACAATTCATAGACAGCTTATGAATTGTGTACGTACTGTAGTAAGAATATTTTTTAATAAGAGTTCGTTAGATTCAGAATCGGAGGGAGTTAATTGGGGAATTTCCATAACCGTTAGGGTTATGATTGATTAATGATGACCCCGACTTAACCCCTCCGGATGCGCGCGATTACAGGTAGGAGAAGTTTTAGTTTAGATCCGACTCGTCACTTGTCGAGAGCGGACGCTGTCGTCGGCTCTGTATATGTTGTTTCTCCACCGCGCGGTTGAATCTTTATGGGCTGGGTTGTTTTAAATAAAGACTTAAGAAAAACAACCAAGTCTTAAAGAAAGAAGAAAGCAGCCCACTAGATCAACAAGAGAAGATGGCAGCGTAACAAAGCCTTCTTCATTTAGCAGATTGGTGTAACACAGTCTTCGTCATTTAGTTGTTTGGTGTAACACAGTTTTCTTAATTCAGTAAACTAGCGTAAAACAGTCTTCTTAGATACATTTTCGGTCGGTTGGCCTTTTGGGGGTCAAAGGTCAAATTCGCTAAATCAATATAGATAGATAGATACGAACAGAATCACAGATAGATAGATAGATAGATATAAACAGACTAAGATATATATATATATATATATATATATATATATATATAGATAGATAGAAGATAGATAGATAGATATAAAAGGTGGCTTACCGGTGAATATGGGCACGATCGTTGGAGGTGCACAAAATCCAGGGGTTAAGTCAGCGATAAAACAAATACAAAGTGCTCAATACAAAGTAGAGCAAATTTATTAAAGAAATGGAAACCTACTTCTACAATAGAAATCTACTCGAGTTTCACCATAAAGATCTTTAGGGTTAAATCTATTAAATTAATCGAGGTACCGATTGCAGCCGATTACACGTGTGTTCATTGAATAAGATATTTCGTTTTAACCCTGAAGATTCTTATGGTGAAACTCGAGTAGGTTTCTATTGTATCCATTTCTTTAAAATACACACACACACACATATATATATATATATATATATATATATATATATATAGAGAGAGAGAGAGAGAGAGATAGATAGATAGATAGATAGATAGATATGAACGGACTGGGATAGATATATAGATAGATACGAACATACACAGGTAGATAGATAGATATAAACGGACTGAGATAAATTAATAGATAATGAACGGAGAGAGAGAGAGAGAGAGAGAGAGAGAGGAGAGAGAGAGAGAGGAAAGAGAGAAAAAGAGAGAGAGAGAGAGGAGAGTGAGAGTGTGTGTGGGAGAGAGAGAGAGAGAGAAAGAGAGATGGAGAGAGGGGAGAGAGAGCGAGCGAGAGAGAGAGAGAGAGAGAGAGAGAGAGAGAGAGAGGGAGAGGAGAGAGAGAGAGAGAGAGAGAGAGAGGGAGAGGGGGTTGTTGCTCAAAAGCAACAGAGAAAGAGACAGGAAAGAAAATGTCAGTTCAATACGAGAAGAAAAAAATAAACAACATTACTGACGAACGAACGAAAAGAAAAACATTTTTAAAAAAATGGAGTAAATTGTAGAGGTAGGCCAATAAATAAATAAATAATAAATAAAAAAGACAAAAAAAAAACAAAAACAAAAAAAAATCGCCTATAAAGTAAAAAAAAAAAAAAAATAAAAAATGCCTAACTAAATCTTCAAAACTAAAGGTAGCGGCAACGAAACAAAAAAAACCCCAAAAAAAACGAAAAACAAAACAAAAAAAGATAAAAAAAGAAGAAAAAAAAAAAACAAATTGGGAGAGAAAAAGAAACGCCCTCTTGCTCACTTTGTTCGCGTCCCAACGCGCCATTTTTTTTTTCTTCGCGTCATAGCAGTCCACATCTCATTCCGCTGCCATCTCGTCTTTCCTCCCACGCCCCCCCTCCGTTCCCCACCCACCTTATTTGAATACCCCGAAACCTTTACGCTACGTCTCTACGTGCGTGCTTCGGTCCGGATTTACTAACGTGCCACGTGAACAGCATTATAGCAGTACAGGAGAAACATTGCTTGTGGCGATGACGAACTGGGACTCTTAAAAATCAGCGCGAAAACGCCCCAATCCCCCCCTCTTAATACCAACCCACTCCCCTCACTTCTCTCTCTCTCCCTCTCTCTCTCTCTCTCTCTCTCACACACATACACATACACACGCAATTCCTCTAACTGAAACTCTCACCACAGGAATCTTACCAGTAAGTATAAGTAAAAGCTTGTATGTATAAATGTGTGTCGTGGGGAGTGAAACCGTTTTTCTAAATCGTAAATGTGATTTACGCATAAAAATGTTCGTTGTGTTGCGGTAAATGCCGACTCTCACGTTTGTGCGAAACTGTACACCAAACACACAAAAACGTTTATCTAGTCGTACCTTGACTTACGAGTCTAATCCGTTTAGCCCGTCACTCAATTTACTCGTATACCAAATCAGTTTTCCCTACTGAAATAAGCTGAAATGCCATTAATACGGGGCGTTTATTTCAATAGGGAAAACTGATTTGGTATACGAGTAAATTGAGTTACGGGCTAAACGGATTAAACTCGTAAGTCAAGGTACGTAAAAAAGACTCATTTTTTTTGTTACGTCTTTTCAAATAAGAAAAAGAAAAAGCACTGTATTTTATAAAAACATAATAAAATAAAATGTAATGAATTATGTCCTGTATAATAGTCTAATGTTTATTTTTTTAATAAATGATATATTTCTTTGGCGTAATAAATTTGGAAACTTAAAATGTTTTTAGTGAACTTATTAATATAAGCGTATCTGAAGCTCTCTCCCAAATTTTAGCTCTGAACACAATATATATATATATATATATATTATCATAGTGTGTACAGAAATAACCTGCTCGAGTTTCACCATGGTGGAACTCGAGTAGGTTATTTCTGTACACAGTATGATGATAAATCTGCTCTACTTACGTATTGAGCACTTTATATTAGTTATAACACTGACTTATCCGAGTAACACTTATATCAACCAAATATTGAGACTAACCCAATATTTTTACCGGTAAGTCATTCCTTTCACACACACACACACACACACACACACACACACACATATATATATATATATATATATATATATATATATATATTTACGCACACATATCTTTACAAGCCGATAAAGACATATAATTGTATCAAGGTTTATAAAGTCATTAAGAAATATTTCTGTATTATTTGTCTGAAGTTTTGAGATAAGGCTTTATAATTTAATAAAATGAGGCTTTATATTTGCATTATTTAGGTTTTTCGGACTCTTGTCCTCATCTTTATTGTTGTATACACAACGTTTTGGCCGATACCCCTTCCAATCTTCTTCTACTATTTCTTGTCGAACTCAAGAGCCTTCACGGAACTCCGAACCGAACCCATTATTTAATCCATGGCCGAGTAAAAGTGTTTGGGTATATTCAGTATTCTATGTTATTTTTGCCCGTAGTTGAACCGTACTTGAACCTGCAACCTACAGATGATTGACACTTAGAACTGTATTAACTCATCCCTTAAACCATGGAAACTTCAAAAGAAGAAAAAGAAAAAGAAAGAATAAGAAAGAAAGAAAGAAAGAAAGAAAGAAAGCTAATTTGCATTGCCGCTCCATTTCGTTTGCTTACGGGCACCTATGGTATCGCTCAATTTCGGTCAATTTCATTGGCTTACGGACCCCTAACTTTTCGATTCGCTCAATTTCAATATATATATATATATATATATATATATATATATATATATATATATATATATATACAAAATTTTGTGTACAGAAATGTGTATATAATTTTAAAAAGTATCATACCTTATTGATTAGTAATTTTAAACGAATTAAAAAGAAAAGAGAGCGAAAGAAGAAGAAACTTAAGGGTCCTTTTGAGTCAAATTTTGAATTATATATATATATATATATATATATATATTCAATTCAAAATTTGACTCAAACTATTTTATAGAAACACCATGTAATTTCCATTTTCTTTTGTCTGACGTTGAAAAAAAATGTTGAATCAATTTTTGAATTCATTGCAGGTCCTTCGTAAATGATTGTAAATGGACATCTATCAGTATCACCGATTAAGTAGTTAACCAACCACGTATTCGGGCTGTTGCTTGGCCCAGGTTTAAACCACATGACATCGCTTAGTCTATAAATTTAAGTGGTAGATTGCAGCACGGCTTATATACCAAAAATAATCCAACAATGCGAGAAGTTGGACAAATACCCAGAGCTTGACATAGAGCTATAAACTCTGTAGAACATAAAAGTGACTGTGATATCAGTCATAACCTTGTTGGTTTGTTAATTTTAACGGCATATCAACCCATCTGTGGTTATGGCATGCCTAACGGTTAGGAAGTAATATATGTTGTGTATTTATATTTATACATTTTTAGTAATTGGTTTTAACAATGTGTTAGCACTATTGGGGATTATGTTGTATGGTATTGATTAAGTTCGTGTCTATATTCTATGGTATAAATTTATTTCCCTAAGAAAAGGACAGAATGTCCTCCATGATGACATTTTCAAATAGATCTATCATATTGTTTGCATTGAAATAACGGTTTCTGATGCGAGCAAAAAACCTGCATTCTATGAATAAGTGTATAACAGTCAAAGGTGTTTGACATGTTTCACACTGTGGTTGTTGTTCTTGTTTGAGTATATAGGAGTGCGTTAGTCTTGTATGACCAATGTGTAATCGGGACACAATGACTTGTTCCTTTCTAGACTTCTTAAATTTAATTTTTTTAAATTTCTTAGATGTATTAGAAAGTCTAGTCTAATAAATTTCAATTGCTAAGGAAAGTGAACTGTTAAAAAATTCTTGTAATGTGAAACGATAACACCGATAGACTTTAGAAAGCTTTATTCTACTTACAATAATTGGTACATTTACTGAGAGCTTATGTACTCTATTAATTACTAGAGAGTTCTCCAATGGGGAGATAATCATAAAATAGGGGTGGTAACTGTCAATTATTACAATTCTTTTTCAATATTCTATTTAAATAAATAGCTAAAAACTTTTCACCCCCACAAAAAAGCAAAAAATATGTTAGTTTTATTAACAGTTCCTGTTGTATAATACAAGGAATATTTTCGATATCTTCACACGAAGTTTTTTTCTCTCTCTGATTTAAATTTTCCAGTATTAAACATTATCTGACAATAATTATTTGTTTTTATCCATTTTAAAAAAAATAGAAATTTAATAAAATTAAATAAGGTGTGAGTTGACAGAATTGAAAAATATTTTCAGAAAGATTAAAAAAAAAAAAACGTTTGAAAGAACTTAATGAATAAGCCTAGAAAATTTCATTAAAATCTAATAATTGATTTTTGATATATATATTTTTTTTAAATTGGGGGGATTTTTTTGGTGTTGTTTTCTTCTTCTTCTTCTTCTTCTTCTTCTTCTTCTTCTTCTTCTTCTTCTTCTTCTTCTTCTTTTTTTTTTCGTGTTTGAACAAAAAATGTAAACAACTTTTCAAAGACAAACATCTCCGGTTCTATTGGGTGCAACCCACCACCACCAAAAAAAAAAAAAAAAAAAAAAGCCAATAAAAAAAATCTTTTTTTTTTCTGTAACTAATTACACAAAGATTATTTCGATAAAATTCTTTTTTTTTATTATAAATTTTAACGTCACAAATCGGAGAGTTTTGTTGACGGAATTTTTTGGCCAATTCAAAATGTTACGTTTTCTTTGTGTATAATAAACAACCTTTTTTTTTAACACTATCGTTTATCAGAAATATCCCCAATTCTCTCATACACAACATTTTAAAAAAATCAAACCTTCCTCGTAAGAAGCTGAATTAAAATATCTTAGACTGAGGCGTCTAATTGTTGTAGTTTATTTCTTTATATTTCTATTCATTGTCGAAGCTAGAAACCCATCGTAACATGTAATTGAGAGTTACTTCCACTTTGGGGAACTCCCTAGTGAATACTAGACTATATAAACTCTCAATAAGTGTACCAATTATTCGAAGTAGAATAAAACTTTCCATATATATTTACCAACCCCTCCGCACGAGCAGGGTGATTCCAAAGTCTGTCGGTATTATCGTTTGTCATTACACGCGGCATATCAACCCTTTTCGGGTCATTTAATGCCGAATCCAGTCATTTTGGTCTATTTTAAATTTTCTTAAATTTTTTTTCTTAAATTGAATACCCAATTGTAATAAGTAATTGAGATTTTTCCCCTATCTTATGATTGTCTTCCCTTGAATACTAGACTATATAAACTCTCAATAAGTGTACCAATTATTCTAAGTAGAATACTAGACTAGTGTAGTAGAATAAAGCTTTCCAAAGTCTATTGGTTTTGTCGTTTGTCATTACACCAATGAGAATGGAGAACTCTGTAGTGAATACTCGACTATATAAACTCTCATTACACGCGGCATCTCAACCCTTTTCGGGTCATTTAATGCCGAATCCAGTCATTTTGGTCTTAAATGGAATACCCAATTGTAATAAGTAATTGAGATTTACCTCCCCTATCTTATGATTGTCTTCCCTTGAATACTAGACTATATAAACTCTCAATAAGTGTACCAATTATTCTAAGTAGAATAAAACTTTCCAAAGTCTATCGGTGTTATCGTTTGTCATTAAATCCATACACACATCTATCTAGGATCTTCTTATAAGGATAAAGATCATATTTGAGTACTCAACTGTTCAGTTAAAGAGGTTAACCGTTAGACTACCTACGGAGGCGCGTGGTGCAATGGCTAAAGTCGTAGGAAATAGACATGACGAAACGAGCCTTCTTCAAGTATCAACTATATTAAGTTTGAGGCGCGTGGCGTAATGAGTATCATTGTAGGAATGGACACGGCAAGATGAATACAAATCATGGGTGAGGCTGGTTGACGGGCGTATATATATATATAAGTAAAAATATAACAAAAGACTTAGAATTTTTGCATTCTAGTCTATTTCATGGAAGCTTAGACTAAGTGTATAACTCTCCCAACTCATCAGATGCGAATGATGAATTCTTTATTATAAAAGTAATAAAGAATTCATTATTCGCATCTGATGATTTGGGAGAGTTATACACTTAGTCTAAGCTTCCTTGAAATAGACTAGAATGCAAAAATTCTAAGTCTTTTGTTATATTTTTACTTATATATATATATGTGTGTGTGTGTGTGTGTTAAAAAGAGAAATAAAGGAAAGAAAGTATAGAATGGATAAAAATAAATACATAATTATTGGATCCCTAATGCTTTTATAAGTTATTGTAGAAATCATAATGGCGATTAGTGCAGCTGATGGCCTTGAGAGTGAGTAACAGCGCTTGATCTCACTCTGACCTTGCTTTCCGGGGATACATCGTGAGAACCGGAACCCCCATAGAAGGCCCTGTTCCGGTTTAAGAATGTCTGGTTGGGGATTTACAAATAAAGTAACATCAACGAAGTCTGTGTTTATTAAAAACTAACAATGACACAGGGCTTTTGATAAGGAGTGATCCCTAACAGAAACCAGACCCGAAGTCCCAATAGAAGACCAGCCCTTAGAAGATATACCAGACCAAGATGTTAGAAGATAAAACCAAAGCCGGCTAGAAGTATAGATGACCAAGATATAGAAGAAGTAAAGATGTAAAGAAAGGTATATAACATTATATAGATTTGGTACGGTGAAAAGATCAGTATATAACACAAATAAAAACAACGATAAAGTGCAACCCTTAAGTAAAAGAATTGACCTAATAAAGAAAGAAATCTTGTATACTGCACTGAGATCTACAAAAGAAGGAATCTTCTATTCAGTAGTGAGGCTTCACTACTACAAATAATACGAATGACTGAACAAACAGTTAAAGGGTTTCAAGTATTGCCTATATAACATTAATAATTATATCTAATCTTATTATAATGGAGATTGTGTGCTTTTCTGTCTGTAACCGAAACTATATTACTACTCATATCACTATTCCCTTAGTTATTGACATCCCATTTTTCATGATTGTAGTTTTATTTAAACCTCAATTATTAATAAAATTGTTTTACATTATTTAATACTGTTAACCATGTCTACATACTGACAACATGCAATTATATTTATATATCAACAAAATAGTGGTTTACAGTGTGAATGGGAAGGCTAATTTGCATATTGATATTAAAAATGTGATTTTATTAAATATGTGCTTAGTATTATTGATTTCTAACTGTTTGGTTTTATTTTAATGAATATAATCAAAAATCTCTTCAATGAATCTTAAATGAAATCCATTAACAAGATAAAATAACTGTCATTTTATTCTTTACTTCCTCTTATAACTAAATACTTAAATTAGAAAAAATAACAATGAAAGACGAGAGTGATGGAAGGGTAAGTTTCAGTTGTTCTATTTTTTATTATACTCCCTCTGTTTCAAATCTTTTTATCGGTATTCTTATTTAGTTTCATTAGCCTTTCTAATTTAATATAATATCTTATATTAAAACTTAAATACTTGCACCCAGGGGGTGCATATATTTGCTAGTCTTATTATAAGGTAGATAGTGTCTTTGTCTGTAACTGAAACTATATCACTACTCAAGTCACAATTCCCATTGTCATTTAAGTCACATTCTCCATGATTTTTTAAATTTTTATTTAAACGTCAAATATGTATAAAATGTTTAACGATTAATAACTGTGACCACATCCTACACGTATTTTCGCCCTCTCATACCCACTTTAGGAGCGTATTAGACCGGTCGGACCACAGACATCTTTATATGTGGGCCCACCCACCAAATCGAGAATTGCTTCATTCCCTCAAGGGGCGCCTCAGCGCTGGCATAAATCCATCT
>CM042145.1:25838002-25839088 GCA_023376005.1 Doryteuthis pealeii | reverse complement strand
GCAGGTTGAAAAAAATTGCGTCGATCCCGTCGGCATTCCCCCTCAAGGGGGGGCCTCAGGCACTGGGCAATAACCCAGCCCTGCCCCTTTAAATCGAGGGGCAGGTGTTGCCTGGGGGGATGGCCCCCTGGGATCGACGCTATTAATTATATCAATGGTCCAGAGGCGAAGCCACTGTTGAGACCATATCTACATGCTATAACAAGCAATTGTATTTATATATACAACAAAATAGTGGTTTACAGTGTGAACAGGAAGGCTAATTTGCATATTGATATTAAAAAAATTGATTTTTAATAAATATGTGCTTGGTATTATTGATTTCTAATTGTTTGGTTTTATCTTAATGAATATGAGCAAAAATCTCGGGGATAAATCTTAAAAGAAATACATTAACAAGAAGAATACTTCTTATTTTAAGTAAATAGTTTAATTAGGAAAATTTAGAAAAAGAGTAAGTTTCAGTTGTTCTAATTTTCGATTATACCACCCCTCTGTTTCAATTCTTTTTATCTGCATTCTATTTAGTTTCATTAGCCTTTCTAATTAATATGATATTTATTACATTAAAATTTAAATACTTGCACCCGGAGGTTGCATTATTTGCTAGTAATAATAATGATTAGTTTGCATACTGTTATATTGGTTTCATATAATCCTATTCATGTCCGCCCTGTCGGCTGGGCAGAAGAATATGCCGACTGCATCCTCTATAAGGGGCACCCTCCAATGCATACACTTTTTAGTCATAACCGTAATTCTTAAGGACAAAATACTGGTCGCTGACCAGTCCATGACATGCAATACTCCACTTTGGCCCTTACTTTGGATAGATGGGGTCGGAGAGCACCCTCCGATCAATCGACTGCTTCACGACAAATTCTAGCACCTATATGATTTTCCTGGCCTATTTCTCTTATGGCAAATCCCAACCCTTTTTATCATATATGTGCTAAAAGCCAGTGACTGAGAGTCTTCATGTCCTGTGTATGACGTAAAACTGCATCGAATTGGGCAGGTTCCAGTTCTGAAGCTCGGGGGGGGGTGTAAGAATACCCTTTAATAACCATTACTCCCAGGTCCACG
>CM042145.1:25813002-25833002 GCA_023376005.1 Doryteuthis pealeii | reverse complement strand
TTTTCGGTGTTATTCGTCTTCAGAGGCGTTTGACTTTTGAAAAAAAGGACAGTTTTAAACTCCCAGTACGTGTCCACGCGATCCATTAATCTCTCCTGCATTTTGGTTACGTCATTCAACGGCATCATTATTTGTCGTCATTGTTCTTATGGTGATTTTAAATCTTTTTTTCGTTTTATATTTATTTTAGTTATTGTGTGTTTATTTATATATGTGAATTCTATAATATGGCGGTCTGAGGTTTTGGTTAGTCCAATTCCATATTAAGAATTTTTTCCTGTGTGGGCATGCTCGAAAAATTTCTGTTTTTTGTTTAGGAAATTTTCTTCGGAGTTTATTCCTTGAAGAATACGGAATTTTTCTGTTGTGCATAATGAGCATTTTTTTTAAACCATTTATGATATTGGTTCGATTGCGTCTAGTATTTTCCATTTCTAAATTTAAAATGTTTTTCTTGTTTTTTATATTGCCATACTTTGTTGGATAGCGCTGTCACGTTCCTTTTATTTTCGTGTTTGAAGGATGTTAAATGGTTATAGTAGCGTTGTTTAAAGCTACCTTGCACCATCCCTATGTAGTTTTCGCTGGTTTCCGATTGGTTTGTATTGTTTGTCTTAATTGTTGCCTGGTATACTATGGATTCTGTGTTGCATCTTTGTTGTAAAGGACAGTCTTCTTTACTTCTGCATGTGCATGTTGGGTCTTCTCTGGGCTTGATGTTGGCTGTAAAAATTGTCTTCATCGGTTGTTCACAAGAGTAGCTTATTTTGACTGTGTTTTTGTTTATTTTCCTTTTGATCACCACAATGACAATGGATGGAAGAATAAAAGGAGGAATGAAAAGAAAATAGAAAAAAATGTTTATTGATAAAACAAAGGTTCTTTCGTCCTGTGCTTTTCAAGTTTTACACCCAGAATCGATTAAAAGTCAAGTTGTAAATTAATTACGACATGAATGGATATGGAATAAGGACTAATCCATTCATGTCGTAATTAATTTACAACTTGACTTTTAATCGATTCCGGGTGTAAAACTTGAAAAGCACCGGACTAAAGGGCCCTGGTTTTATCAATAAACAATTTTTTTCTTTTCCTTTCATTCCTCCTTTTAGTCTTCCATCCATTGTCATTGTGGTGATCACTATGATAATCCTCAACATATATTTATTTGCCTGTACCAAAAATTTATATATATATACTAGCAAATATATGCACCCTCCGGGTGCAAGTATTTAAGTTTTAATGTAATGAAATATCGTATTAAATTAGAAAGTCTAATAAAGCAGGCAGATAAAAAGATATGTAACAGAGTGGGGGTATAATAGAAAAATAGAAACGAAACTTACTCTTCCATCACTCCAGTCTTTCATTGCTGAATTTTACTTATTTTACTATTTAGTTAAATTAAGAAATAAAGAATAAAATTACACTTATTTTTTCTTGTTAATGGATTTCATTTAAGATTCATTGAAGAGATTTTTGCTTATATTCATTAAAATAAAACCAAACAATTAGAAATCAATAATACTAAGCACATATTTAATAAAATCACATTTTTGATATCAATATGCAAAGTAGCCTTCCCATTCACACTGTAAACCGCTATTTTTTGTATATATAAATACAATTGCATGTTATTTGTATGTAGATATGGACAACACTAATAAAAAGGTGAAGCAATTTTATTCATAATTGAGGTTTAAATATAAATAAAATCATGGAGAATGTGATTTAATAATGAAGGGAATTGTGACTTGAGTAGTAATATAGTTTCGGTTACAGACAGAAAAACACACAATCTCCATTATAATAAGATATATATATATATATATATATATATATATATATAAACCGGAAATGAAACTGACAATATTAGCTACAATAAACAGTTCAAATCATTTTTCAAGAGAACTTCACAAAGGTAAGATATCTATTTAATTTTTATTCAGTTTAGATTTTTAAGTTTTAAATTTCTTATTATCTTCTCCAATATCTTCATATATATTATTTATATTAATTTAATACTTCAAAAGAGTCCAGTAAAAATGAAAAGGATTTTCCATTAAGGATTTCTCTTAAAAAATGTTATTCTTTTTTTTTCTGTGAGAGAAATCCTTTGTAAAAGATTTTTCATTTTTCATTACTTCTTAACTATATATATATATATATTATATATATATATATATATATATATATATAATATATCAATGTGCCATAAAATAATAATAGATAATATATAACTAAAAAAACATACTGATGAATTCACATCTGTCGAAATAATACGAAAAATAAACAACCAAACATAAATAACAGCCTTGTCGGCGATTGAATACACCGACTGCACCTCTACAAAGGGGCACCCCCTAATGGGGCCACTTGTTGGTCATGGTAATGCTTAAATCTTGGTGCAGTCTATGACATGAAACTCTCCACTTTGGCCCTTAATATCGGCTGGTCATGTCAAACCCTAGTACCTATATGATTGTTCGGACCGTATTGCTCTTATGACAAACCCTCAAAACCTTTTAACATACAAGAAGAAGAAGAAGAAGAAGAAGAAGAAGAAGAAGAAGAAGAGAAGAAGAAGAAGAAGAAGAAGAAGAAGAAGAAGAAGAAGAAGAAGAAGAAGAAGAAGAAGAGAAGAAGAAGAAGAAGAAGAAGAAGAAGAAGAAGAAGAAGAAGAAGAAGAGAAGAAGAAGAAGAAGAAGAAGAAGAAAGAAGAAGAAGAAGAAGAAGAAGAAGAAGAAGAAGAAGAAGAAGAAAAGAAGAAGAAGAAGAAGAAGAAGAAGAAGAAGAAGAAGAAGAAAGAAGAAGAAGAAGAAGAAGAAGAAGAAGAAGAAGAAGAAGAAGAAGAAGAAGAAGAAGAAGAAGAAGAAGAAGAAGAAGAAGAAGAAGAAGAAGAAAGAAGAAGAAGAAGAAGAAGAAAGAAGAAGAAGAAGAAGAAGAAGAAGAAGAAGAAGAAGAAGAAGAAGAAGAAAGAAGAAGAAGAAGAAGAGAAGAAGAAGAAGAAGAAGAAGAAGAAGAAAAGAAGAAGAAGAAGAAGAAGAAGAAGAAGAAGAAGAAGAGAAGAAAGAAGAAGAAGAAGAAGAGAAGAAGAAGAAGAAGAAAGAAGAAGAAGAAGAAGAAGAAGAAGAAGAAGAAGAAGAAGAAGAAGAAGAAGAAGAGAAGAAGAAGAAGAAGAAAAGAAGAAGAAGAAGAAGAAGAAGAAGAAGAAGAAGAAGAAGAAGAAAGAAGAAGAAGAAGAAGAAGAAGAAGAAGAAGAAGAAGAAGAAGAAGAAGAAGAAGAAGAAAGAAAGAAGAAGAAGAAGAAGAAGAAGAAGAGAAGAAGAAGAAGAAGAAGAAGAAGAAGAAGAAGAAAGAAGAAGAAGAAGAAGAGAAGAAGAAGAAGAAGAAGAAGAAGAAGAAGAAGAAGAAGAAGAAGAAGAAGAAGAAGAAGAAGAAGAAGAAGAAGAAGAAGAAGAAAGAAGAGAAGAAGAAGAAGAAGAAGAAGAAGAAGAAAGAAGAAGAAGAAGAAGAAGAAGAAGAAGAAGAATAAACGGAATACGGACTTCTTTCTTCTTCTTCTTTCTTCTTCTTCTTTTTTCCTTCTTCTTCTTCTTCTTCTTCTTCTTCTTCTTCTTCTTCTTCTTCTTCTTCTTCTTCTTCGTTTCCCTCTTCTTCTTTCACCAGAAGAAGAAGAAGAAGAAAGAAAGAAGAGAAGAAGAAGAAGAAGAAGAAGAAGAAGAAGAAGAAGAAGAAGAAGAAGAAGAAGAAGAAGAAGAAGAAGAAGAAGAAGGAGAAGGAAACAAAGAAGAAGAAGAAGAAGAAAGAAGAAGAAGAAGAAGAAGAAGAAGAAGAAGGAAACAAAGAAGAAGAAGAAGAAGAAGAAGAAGAAGAAGAAGAAGACCGTGTTCCGTTAATCTTCTTCTTCTTCTTCTTCTTCTTCTTCTTCTTGTAACTGCTGCTGCTGCGGCTGCTGTGTTGGACTGAAAAACCCGAATTAAAGAGAAAATGAACCGATTTCTTGAGCACATTACAGTTAAACCAAAAAAAGCATTTGAATATGGCGTATTCTTGACTTTCTTGTCTATCTTAAAGAGACTCACAGAGATGGGAGCGAGATTGGGGAGAGAGATGGGGAAGAGAGAGGGTGGAAGAGAGTGAGATGGAGAATAAGAGTGATTAAGACGGTAAAATGGAGAGAGAGATATCAGTGTCTGAGGGTCTTTGTGTCCTAGGTATGACGTTAAACTTCATCTAGTGGTGAGGTTTCAATTTTAGAGCTCTGGAGAGAGTAGAGTACCTCATCATTACCATTACTCCCAGGTCCACTATGACCCAATGTGTTAGTACCTTTTGGGGTCCCTTCTATGGGTCAAATAGATCTGTTTGCAAATTAATTTCTCACAGTTTATTGATTAACATGAAGTTAATGAAAAATCTAAAATGAAAATTATTTCTATGAATGTAATATTCTGGGTATAATGTTAAACTGCCTCTGGTAGTGATGTTCCAATTTCGGAGCTCTGGGGAGTGCGGAATACCTCTTCTTGCAATTACCCCAGGTCCACTCTGACCAGGAACTATAGTATCTTTCAGGGTCCCTTCTATGGGTGAAATAGATCTGTTTGAGATCATGTTTAAAAATAATTTTGATCTCTATTAATACATTGGCTCTTAAAACATTGATATTTCAACAAAGTATGAAACGTTTACTTATATAAATTGACGGAGTGGTAGTACATGTTAGGGTCCCATCTATGGGTTAAATAGATTTTTTTTAATTAATTAAAATGAGTTAAAAGAAATGTGAATACAAAACAAGGATGTATCAAACAAAAACGTCTTCGGCATAAAATAATCCAATGGAGCCCCCCCCTGTGCTAAAAAATCTCCCTGTGCTAACGAAAAGGAGACTCCCTCACTGTCCGGCTGATACCAACAATAGACCACCCCGCCTTTTATATACGAGGGTCAGTAAAAGTAATGCAATTTTCTTTATTCCATGTGAAGTAGTTTACAAAACTCAGGCCCACATTGAGACCCTACCAATGCTCAAAGTATGAATTCGACGAGTAAAACCCAACTTGCCAATGGTTAGTTTTACCGCATTCTCCATACTCACCAGATTTAGCGCCTTCAGACTATCATCTCTTCGGTCCAACGAAATTGGGTTTTAATAAATAGTGGCTCAAAGAACAGTCAACAGATATTTGCGGGACCGGGATACATGCTCTCGTTCGAAGGTGGAACATTGCTATTCAGAAAAACGGTGATGTGGAGAAGTAGGGATGTGATCCAAAAAGGACTAACTTCATTTTGATGTATGATACATGTTCCTGTGTTGGTAATTATACCTGTCCTAAACAAAATGGCATTACTTTTTAAATCCCATATGTGGAGAAGTAGGGATGTGATTCACAGAGGACCAGCTTTATTTTGAAGTATGATACATGTTCTTGTGTTAGTAATCATAGCTGTCCTAAACAAAATGGCATTACTTTTTGACTCACGTATGTGTAGAAGTAGGGATGTGATCCATAGAGGACCAGCTTCATTTTTATGTATGATACATGTTCCTGTTGGTAATTATACCTGTCCTAAACAAAATGGCATTACTTTTTGACTCACCTATGTGGAGAAGTAGGGATGTGATCCACAGAGGACCAGCTTCATTTTGAAGTATGATACATGTTCTTGTGTTAGAAATTATAGCTGTCCTAAACAAAATGGCATTACCTTTTGACTTACCCTCGTATAATGAACGAAAGAATAGATGCATAAACGATGGTAAATTTCTTTTTATAAATTTGTGAATCCCAGTTGGTTTCGGCCTTTGGCCATCATCAGAAAATGTTTATTTCATGACTACTCACAATTCTAAGACTGAAAGGCTTATAAATGCCAAGGGATTGGCCACACGTATTAATGCAACTTCAACTTTTGCTTGTCGATTTATCATACGATTTTTCATGGGTTCATAAATAATTTCAAAAGTGTTTTATTTTCTCTCTCTCACACACACACACACACACACACACACACATATATATATATATATATATATATATATATATATATATATATATATATATATATATATATATATATAGTCAATGATTGTGAAAGGAGGTGTAACTATTGTATTTTGCAAGCCTCTCGGTTGGGTGTTGTCTTCAACAAAATTTGAAATATATAAAATACTAGACAAAACGTGACGCGTTGGGTCACCCATTAAGCTCTTGCTAGATGATTAGGGAAAAGAGTAGGATATGCCAAAATATCATCTGCTTTTCATTTTAAAAACGAACTAACATTTATTAAATTGATTATTTAAGGTCAAATTTTTGTCCAAACCGAAAAGTAGTAACATAATGAGCAGCAGTAAAAAAGCAAAATAATATTACACATATAATTTATCTTTGATATATTTAAAATGTTTTAAGATGCCTGCCAAGAGGCTACTTAAAATCCGTTTTTACAAAATAAATTGTGACTTTTGCAATTCAAAAAAAATTCACACTGGATTGTTCAATTGAACACATATCCTAGTAGATAAAGGAGTTAGATTAAGACAGTTCTAAATGACAGTTATCTCTAGACTGCAGGTTCAATCCTGGTCAGGGGCAGCAGTAACATAGAATAATAATTAACACGGCTTAACACCTGTGCCCCAGCTATGGTTAGTGGAATGAGAACAGGATACCCCCATGGACTGAATAAAGGGTTGGGTTCAAAGTTCTGTGATGGCTCCCAATTACAAGAAGATTCCCGAGTCCGACAAGAAATACCTGAAGAAGGCCGGAGGGCACATCGACCGAAACTTTGTACAGATAACAATGAAGACGAGGACAATAGTCTGAATAATACAAATAATGGTAATCTTTGCGGAGTTCCGTCCTGGTTTCCTGCCTCAAAAACTGCTAGCTGCTGACTGGTGGAAAAACAACACCAGTTATGATTGAAGTCTGTATCCGAAGCGGTATCACTTGAAAAAAAAAAAAAAAAAAGAACCAACTTTCCAATGAAAACCCAACCCTAACCCTACCCTACCCTCACCCCTAGTTAAAATTAACTGTTTTATTACAAAGTTTGTGGGTTCTGTTTTTTCTGGGTCGCCCTGTATACAGGGTGACTCAGAAAAAACAGAGTCCAAATTATTTATTTATTTTCAATTTTTGCTATTGTAAAAGTTGTTCGAAATCTTTCAGTTAACCGTTTTTATCTTAAATTCAAAAGTATACATTGTTGCAATTTTTACCGGAAGTAGAACAGACAACATTAGATAGAATAAAAATTTGAATCATTTCTCAACAGAAACTCACAAAGGTAAGACACATATTGCATCCTCTCCAATATCTTATATAATAATTATATTAATTCAATGCTTCGAAAAAGAGCCCAGTAAAAATGAGGAAGGCTTTTTCATTAGGGACCTCTCTTAAAAGATTTTTTCATTTGTTACATTCATTTTTTATTCCATTCATTCAATCATTTTCCCCATTAATTCTTAACATATATATATATATATATAATATATATATATATATTATATATATTTCTAGACAAAGCTGTTGGCATTTCACATAGCGCTAATACCCTTGGGAAAGGTATGAATCCCTCCAGCTATGGGTTAAATAGTAGGACAGACTGGGCCCTTCAGCCTTGGGTAGGTAACCAGTCTAGGAAAGGGATAACTCTGAATTCAAAATTCCTGAGGTCGGTCGTTGATTGGGTTTGTGGCAACCCTTGATGCACCAATTCTTTCCTATCGACTGTGCCAAAAAGTGTGGATGGTCCAACACAAGCCTTCACCACTATAAACAAATCACTGTGTGGGTGTTCATCGAAAATCGACGAGAGAGTCCATAATATATATATATATATATATATATATATATATATATATATATATATATATAGTAATCTTTTCCCGAAAAAAATCTCACACCAGAGCTTATACAACAATTCTTTTAATTGACACAAATCTATTTTCAAACAAAGGCCAAAGTGAAACAGAACCATTAACATAAGAATAATCAATTTCTTTACATTTTTATCGTAACCAGCTGCTTACTGTTCGGTATTGGTAAAACAACAATGAACACACACCATTATTCTTGTACAGCAGTGCATTATGCTTACTTGGTGCTCTTTCATCAAGACAATGCTCCATGTCACAAGTCGATCTCACAATGATGGTAAAACTACATGGATTGCACTTCAAAGTGCTTCCGCACCCACCCTATTCTCCAGATTTGGCACCCAGCGACGAGTGGCTGTTTGCAGACCTCAAAAGAATGCTCAAGGAAAAGAGATTTGGCTCCAATGAAGAAATGATATCGGAAACTGAGGAGTATTTTGAGGCCAAAGACAAATTGTTCTACAAAAAAGGCATCAAATTGTTAGAGAAGCATTGGAATCACCCTAGAAGGAGACTATGTTGATGAATAAAGTCGAATTTAGCCTAAAAGTTATTGTTTTATTAGTTAGGCCCGGGACTTATTGAGTGATGTGTTATTATGGAAATGAAATTCAAAAATATGTAACACATCTGTAATAATAAGTAGTACTAGCAAATTTATGCACCCTACGGGTGCAAGTTTTTAAGTTTTAATATAATAAAATATCATGTTAAATTAGAAAGGCTAATAACACTAAATAAGAATGCAGATAAAAATATTTGGAACAGAGGGGGTATTATCGAAAAATAGAACAGCTTTGAAACTAACTCTTACATCACTTTTTCATTACTCCCGTCTTTCATTGGTAAATTTTCCTAATTTAACTCTTTACTTAAAATAGGAAGTAAAGGATAATATTACAGTTATTTCTTCTTCTTAATGAATTTCTTTTAAGATTTATCCCAGAGATTTTTGCTCATATTCAATAAGATAAAACCAAACAATTAGAAATCAATAATACTTAGCATATATTTATTAAAAATCAATTTTTTAAGATCAATATGCAAATTAGCCTTCCCATTCACACTGTAAACCACTATTTTGTTGTATATATAAATACAATTGCGTATTATTAGTATGTAGATATGGTCAACAGTCTTAATAATGTAAAACAATTTTATTATTCATTGAGGTTTAAATAAAATTATGGAGAATATGATGTAAATAACTAAGGGAACTGTGAAATGAGTAGTAATATAGTTTCGGTTACAGACAGACAAACACATAATCTCCATTATAATAAGATTTAACCTTTAAATATGACAGTTTGCCTCTTATAGTTTCTAGTGCAAAGTCTGCAAATTTGGACTATCTTGTTAATAGGTAATGGAAATGAAGTATTAATTTTGTTGAGATGGTTTTCTAAACGAGTAACGCATTTGTCAACCGGGATAGGTCATAGCTGTTACCAGCGGTTTATTTTTGTTCAAAACTAGAAAACCATTTTTAACATAAAAAGTTAAGAGAAAGAAAATGAATCCGATGGTATGAGTATAGATAAAAGGATATGAAAATAACACAATATGCTGTTAAAGTGAAAACATTTTATATCATATTCATAGCTAATATTTCGAACAATATTTCAATTTATAAAAATCATCTTCAGAGCTTGTTTCTTACTCCGGACTTATCAAGAGCGGAGACGAAAATAATGTGAATTCAAAACGAAAACATTGATGCTGCATAACTTGATGTTGCATTAAATTTTTTGCAACATCAATGTTTTCGTTTTGAATTCATATTATTTTCGTCTCCGCTCTTGTTAAGTCCGGAGTAAAACAAGCCCTGAAGAGGATTTTTATAAATCGAAATATTGTTCAATATTAGCTATGAATATGATATAAAATGTTTTCACTTTAACAGCATATTGTGTTGTTTTCATATCTTTTTATCTTTTTATCTATACTCATATATATATATATATATATATATATATGTATACACACCATTATTCTTGTACAGATGTGCATATATTTACATTGTGCTTACTTGGTGCTTACGATAAGTCATAGCTGTTACCAGTGGTTTATTTTTTAAAGACTAGAAATCCATTCTCAACAATTAAAAAAAGCTGGTAAACTTTTTAGACACACACACACACACACACACACACACACACACACATATATATATATATATATGTGTGTGTGTATGTGTGTGTGCGTGTGTGGTGTGTGTGTGCGTGTGTGTCTGTGTAAATATATTATATTTGTGTATGTGTATATTATATATACATATAATATTTATTTTTTGGGATTTCGTGTGAAGCATGGGTTGTGAAATGAATAAGAAACTCAGTTGGTGTTTAAGTGTTAAGTTTCATTTTATCTCATTCGATATTTCGGAAGTTCGACCTTCCTTTGTCAAGTTATTCTAGACTAACTCTAGACTCACCAGATACACCAACAAAGAAGCATACGTGGACTTCACAACGACAACACACACACACACACACACACACATATATATATATATATATATATATATATATATATATATAATATATATATATATATACACAATTATTCCTATATATGTGTGTATCTCTGTGTCTCTGTCTATCTCTGTGTGTCTGCTTCTCTCTCTATATATATATGTACATATACATTAAAGGGCGGGTTTAGCTCAGACGTCCGCCTAGGAACCAGAATGTTCATGGTTCGATACCGGCACTCACCAACTCAGTGTATGAGTGGCACGGGGATCTGTGCAGTAAAGTTAGGAGCTGATGGTAGGCGTGGCGCTCCATTTCTGACTCATAAAACAATCTTCTTGATCTAGCGCTAGTTATAAGGGGATAGACACCCTCGCTGATATCGATTTTAGGCCGCCCCGACGACTTTACTTACTTACATATATATATGTGTGGTGTGTGTGTGTGATGAAACATATATACATATATATTAGATGAAACATTATATATATATATATATATATATATATATATATATATATATATATATGGAAATACGATGAGGAAATTAATCCGACAATATGTGAAGAAAATATTTTTTGTTATATTTTAAAAAATATTTTCTTCATATATATATATAGTTCGATCCTCACTGGGCGCCTCATACTTCTGCTCTTGAGCCATATCTAAGCTAAGCTTAGTAAATTATATATATATATATATATATATATATATATAATATATATATATAAATATGAGGGTCAAAGGAACAAAACTCAGACAAAAGTGTGTAGGATATATTTCGCTAGAGCTTTGAGCTCGGCATCATCAGTCGTTTTAAACGTTTAAAACGACTGATGGTGCCGAGCTCAACGCTCTAGCGAAATGTATCCTACACACTTTTATTTGAGTTTTGTTCTTTTGTCCCTCACATCTCCACTACACTCTGTCGGATTCATCCCAATCCTCTTTCCACACACACACATATATATATATAAATGTGTGTGTGTGTGAGTGAGTGAGTCAGTGAGTGTGTGAAGGAATAAGGAAAAAGGCAAGTATTCCAAAAGATAAATTTATTTGTAAATGGTGAAGTCGACGTGAAAACGTTTCAGTTTATTATAAAACCTTCATCCGGACATCAGAATGAGTATAGTGTTTAGACAACACTTTACATGTCCCGATGAAGATTTTATAATAAACCGAAACGTGTTAAAGTCGACAAATAAATTTATCTTTTGGAATACTTTGCTATTTTCCCTTATTTCTATATACCGTCGGATTTACTTTCATATTTTACCACCCATATATATATATCGAACTCACTAACAATGGTCTGCAAATCTAGCTTGTTAACCATTACACCACATGGCGGTCTGTTGAGCTTTTCTTTCTTATTAGAACTATATATATATATATATATATATAATGTAGGATACATGTTCCTGTGTTGGTAATTCTATGTTGTCCTAAACAAAATAGCATTACTTTTGGTTCACTTATGTGGAGAAGTAGGGATGTGATCCACAGAGGACCAGCTTCATTTTGAAGTATGATACATGTTACTGTGTTAGTAATTATACCTGTCCTAAACAATATAGCATTACTTTTTAACTCTCCTATTTGAAGTAGGGATGCGATCCACAGAGGACCAGCTTCATTTTGATGTATGATACATGTTACTGTGTTAGTAATTATACTGTCCTAAACAATATAGCATTACTTTTTAACTCTCCTATTTGAAGTAGGGATGCGATCCACAGAGGACCAGCTTCATTTTGATGTATGATACATGTTCCTTTGTTGGTAATTATACCTGTCCTAAACAAAATGGCATTACTTTTTGAAACACCTATGTGGAAAAGTAGGGATGTGATCCACAGAGGAACAGCTTCATTTTGATGTATGATACATGTTCCTGTGTTGATAATTATACCTGTCCTAAACAAAATGGCATTACTTTTTGATTCACTTATGTGGAGAAGTAGGGATGTGATCCACAAAGGACCAGCTTGATTTTGAAGTATGATACATGTTCCTGTGTTGGTAATTATACCTGTCCTAAACAAAATGACATTACTTCTGGACTCACCTATGTGGAGAAGTAGGGATGTGATCCACAAAGGACCAGCCTGATTTTGAAGTATGATACATGTTTCTGTGTTGGTAATTATACCTGCCCTAAACAAAATGGCATTACTTTTTCACTCACCCTCTTATATACGTTGAACTTGGAATTTTGACTTAAAACTCATTTATTTTTTATAAACCTTTTGTCGAGATCGACTCCAAATTTAGCGTCAAGCAGAACAAAGCTCTCGTCATTTGGATTGTTGCGATGTGAAGTTCAGGGTTGGTGAATAATGTATGTCTTTAAAATCTTGTATTTACCTGGCGTCGGAGCTAAAGACAATTGCGTTAATGTTTCAAGTATCGAAAAGGCTCCAATGAATAGACAGATAGGTAGGTAGATATGAATGAAGGTGGGTGGGTATTGATGGGAAGTTAGATCGATGTGAACGGAGATAGATGTTATTCGAGACAGAACAACTGATTGATAAACTGGGACAAAGAGATATATAAATAGATGAGTAAGAAGAAAGAATCTAAAAGACTTCAATTCGATCAATTGATTGATTTCAGAAGATGATCATGAAACATGAAAATAGACAACAGACACATGAAAAAGAAGAATAAAAAGTATATATATATATATATATATATATATATATATATATGTGGTGTGTGTGTGTGTGTGTGTGTGTGTGCATCTCGATCAGTAAATACATAGGTAATATATATATATATATATATATATATATTATATATATATATATTATATATACTTTTGACACACCTTGTATATATATATTATAATATATATATATATATATAATATATATACAAGGTGTGTCAAAAAAGTATCGAAATTTTTGTACTTTTTGACACACCTTGTATTCAGAAAAAAATAATATTCCATTCATTGTTCATTTCTATCTTGGTAAATACAGCTTCAAACTTGGTACTTTTTTGACACACATTGTATGTATATATATATATTATATATATATATATATATAATTATGTGTGTGTGGTTCTCTATGTGTATAATATATATATATATATATATATATATATATATATATATTATATATATATGTGTGCGTATGTTGTTTGAATGTATGTGTGTTTATTTGCTTGCGTGTGTGTAATCGAGGTGAGGGAGATGCATAAAGAAAGACAATTTTATATATATATATATATATATATTATATATATATATATGAGCGTGTTTGTGCATGTGTGAATGTATATGTGAGTGCGTGCGTGTGTGTGTGAGAGATAGATAGATAGATAGATAGATAGAGAGAGAGAGAGAGAGAGAGAGAGAGAGAGAGAGAGAGAGAGGGGGTGAATCTGATGTGTACAGATGTAGACAACAGCTTGTAAAAAGGGAGAGAAAATATATAAGCGACTTAAGCGACATAGAAAAAAAAACAAAAAAAAACACGCCCATCCCCTCAAAATAAAAATTGCTAGACCCCCCACCCCCCCTCCAAAAAAACCAACAAAAGAAATGAGATAAAAAAAGAAAAAAAAAGAAAAAGAGAATTAACAGTGAAAAAAAAAAGAAAATAAAAAGAAGCAAATCTCGTTTTGCAAGAGAATTAGAAAAGATCGTTGGTGCTCAATTGACTTTCGCGCACGTGACTAGCGAATACGCATGTGCGTACGTGATGCCGAATTGGGGGAAAGAGAAGTGCAATTATCTCAGACATTACAGTGTGCCCTAAATAGTTATTTACGAAATGCTGTTTAGTTTGGCACAAGGTCTCTCTAAAAAGAAACAAAAAACGCATGGTTCCGGATTCGATACCGGTCCCTTCTAGCTCAGCGCATGAATAGCGCAGCTTGGGTAATCTGTTCTGTGCAGTAAAGCATCTGGGAGCTGATGGTAAGCGTGGTGCTTCACCCCAGCAAAATCATCTATCTGGTCTAGCGCTAGCGAAATGGGGATAGATCCCTCGCTGTTCGGCTGATACCGACAATAGGTCACTCGACACTTACACATCATCACAATCATTTATATTACTAAAATTTTTCCTCTCCCCAATGGGGCCACCTTGCTGGCCATAGGTAACGACCCTGAGGATAGGATTGTGGTGGCTTAGTGGTCTGCCAGCCGAGCACTAAGTGGTTCCGTGATATTCAATACTCCACTCTGGCCTTTGCTAGAGCTAGACGAGTGTTCGGCGAGGCCCCATCTGACCAATCGGCTGGTCATGTGAAGCCCTAGCAACGATATGATTGTCTTCAAATTGTTCTGATGGCAAACACCCATCACTTATCTTCAGCTGAGGGTCAACCTCCAGCATTTATTAAAATTATTGATAATTATTTCTACCAATCTAAGATTCGTGTCAAGATTCTTGTGGCCATTTTGAGGCTACATGTGAGAGCACTTTACAGTGAAGATCCCTTGTATTCCTCAGTGTTAGGCAGAATCCTTGTGTTCCTCAGTGTTAAGCAGAATCCTTGTATTCCTCAGTGTTAAGCAGAATCCTTGTGTTACTTAGTGTTAAGCAGAATCCTTGTGTTCCTTAGTGTTAAGCAGAATCTTGTATTCCTCAGTGTTAAGCAGAATCCTTGTATTCCTCAGTGTTAAGCAGAATCCTTGTGTTTGTTAAGCAGAATCCTTGTGTTTTCCTTGTGTTTCCTTAGTGTTAAGCAGAATCCTTGTGTTCCTCAGTGTTAAGCAGAATCCTTGTGTTAAGTGTTCCTTGTGTTCCTAGGTGTTAAGCACCGAGCAAGCAACTGAACCTTTCAAGATCAACCATTAAATAGTCAACCAACCACGTATTCAAGCGTGTTGTTTGGCTTATTGTTTGACTCGTAATTTCTTGTATCTTTGGGAAAGGTGTAAATCCAATTATTCTCCCTCCATCTATGGGTAAATAGCAGCACAGACTGGGCTCTTTAACCTTGGTTAGGCAACCAGTCTAGGAATTCAAACCTGTTAAACTCCGCTTGATACTAGAATAGACTCAGACCTATTTAGTGATCTATTTCAATTTTTAAAAAATTCGATGTTGAGATATTTTGCATGTGTGTATGTGCAGGGGGGTCACTGCTGAGCGAATTCTCTTCTATGACCCATGTGGATGTCTTTTTACCTCTATGCTCTTTAGATTTGTCTTTGAATGATTGAGTTTCTTTTTTTCATGATTCAAAAGAAAATTCTGCTTCACAACTATACGTCATAGCTGGTATAATACGAGAGTAATCTCAAAAGTAAGATCTCCAAAGCACTGGGGCGCAGGGAAACAGTCCATACATCTATTGGCAATACTACTCAGTCTTGGCTTGGCAGTCGTTTCTGATGGAGATCCCAATGAAAGCAGTGGAAGCGTGCTGGGCCCATAACCTGTAAAGTTTTTAAGTGCCATCCTTGGCCAGTTGAAACGGACTTAAAGAAAGTCCTGTGTTATGGAATCCTTTGGTGTCCTATCCTGCGTATTGGTAAAGGTCCAGTGATTTAATCCTATGTCTGTTGTCAAAGAATGTCTGCGTAATCATGAGTAGTAGGGTCGGTTAAGTATTGTATCAACCTCAGAGTACTTCCAGTGATTGGCCAAGAGTTAGATCACATGATTCCGGCCAAGTCTATAAGTAGGAGCAGGCATCTAGCATACACCTTATATCTAAAAAATCTCAACAGACACTAACACCAAGTGCAAAGCTTTTGAAAAAAAATCTACAAGCGTAATCCCAAAATTAAGGTCCCTAAAGAACTGGGGACACAAGGAAACAGTCCATACATCTATTGGCAACACTACTCTGTCTTGGCTTGGCAGTCGTTTCTGATGGAGATCCCAATTGACACTAACACCAAGTGCAAAGCTTTCGAAAAAAAAATACAAGCGTAATCCCAAAAGTAAGGTCCCTAAAGCACTGGGGACGTAGGGAAACAGTCCATACATCTATTGGCAACACTTCTCAGTCTTGGCTTGGTCGTTTCTGATGGAGATCCCAATTGACACTAACACCAAGTGCAAAGCTTTCGAAAAAAAAATCTACAAGTGTAATCCCAAAAGTAATGCCCCCAAAGCACTGGGGACACAGGGAAACTGCTTGTACAGCTATTGGAACACTGTCGTGTTTGATGTGCATAAGCCTGCGCCTGCTCCAGTGCACACTTCGTTTCCACATTTAATCTTGGCTTGGCAGTCGTTTCTGATGGAGCTCCCAATTAACACTACCACCGTGTGCAAAGTTCGCGTAGTTATTTGATTCTTGAACGCAAAAGGCACTAAATCGGTTGAAATTCATCACCAGTCAACGGAAATGTATAGCGTGTTGTGCATGCATGTCAAAAACGTTGCAAGTGGTGTAAGGAGTTTGCAACGATGATGAGGTTCAACGCTTCCCAACAACATGACGGTGAGTTGGTATGACATGGGCTTACAAAAACTACCACAGTACCTACAAAAACACATCGATCAAAATTGCGATTATGTAGAAAAATAGATACATGTTGAAACTTTAAATTCTGTAAACATCATTGAGAGTAAACAATAAACGTTTCTGTGGTTTCTAAATATTTTGAAGACCTTACCTTTGGGATTACCCTCGGAAAATGATTGTATACTTTGCATTTTAAGCATATTGATAAAGGGGTAATTCCAAATCATCCAGAAAAAATAAATTGTCACCCACCCTCTTCAATGTTTCTGAAATTTTGTCCAGGTGTGGACTATGTTAACGTTAGACAATCCCCAAAATTTGAGCTTCCAATTCGAAAGATTGGCTGTTGGGTGACATGGCCTGGATGATTTGACATGGAATTACCCAAAGTGCACATCACTATGCGTGCGTGTGTATACGTGTGTGTGTGTATGTATGAGAGAGAGAGAGAGAGAGAGAGAGAGAAGAGAGAGAGAGAGAGAGAGAGAGAGAGAGATGTGTGTGTGTGTGTGTGTTAATGGGGAAATTTCTCTTCCCCTAAAAAAAAACAAAACAATATATACATATAAATGGCAGTTGTGTGTATCTGTATGCCTGGAGGAAACTTCGAAAATAAAACAATTAACGACAAAGTATATATATATATACACATTAAATATCACTAGGGCTTGGTTTTTGAGCAAAAATAAAAGTGATTTTATTTATATTCGTGAAGATAATTAAAAATAAAAATTAAATTATAACTGCATGGATTTTTTTTTCATTTAATATTTTAGATAGTAGACATTAACGTTTCTTTTCAGAGTAGCTGGATCAATGAAAGGTCTATTTTTTTTTTTTTACAAAGGGATTTAAATGTGGCATCCCACGAGGATTCAACTCACGATTCAGTAATAATTGATCTGCGGGACTAACTTAAAAAAATCACCCTCTAACCAGGTGACGCCGGGTAGCCGCTGCTAGTAACACATAAAAGCAAATATTTCGTTTCGTTCGTTTTTGTTCGTGCCGTTCCTACTTTTTGCTCGGTCGACGAAACGCGATTTCATGAAGTGACATACACTTGCTTTTCTCCCCGGAGCCAATCCCTCTGGGGACCGTAAAGGTGAATTGTAGCGACGACAGTGGTGGGGGTGGTGGTGGTGGGGGGGTGCGAGGGTAGTAATGGGTTAGAAAAGTGACACCCCCGGAGGTTCGATGCCGTCGGTGATTACGATCATGACGGCAATGTCGCACAAATCACTGGTTCGATCCCAAATTCAGTCAGTTCCATTTGTCTCTCGTATTTCGAGATGACGTCAACTGGAAATTAACGTTAGACATTTTGAATGGCTTTGTGAATGAGTGCACATGTGAGGGTGGTAGTGAGTGAGAGAGAGAGAGAGAGAGAGGAGAGAGAGAGAGAGAGAGAGAGGGGAGAGAGAGAGGGGGGGAAAGAAAGAAAAATAGAAAAGGAAAACTTATATGAAGAGGAGAGACGTTCAGAGAACAGATAATTTAAAAGAGAGACTTGTGTGTGTGTGTGAGAGAGAGAGAGGGGGGGGGAATAAATATATATTATAATATATATATATATATATATATATATATATATATATATAGAGAGAGAGAGAGAGAGAGAGAGAGAGAGAGAAGAAGTACAAATAGAAAAGGAAAGCCTATATGAAAGGAGAGATGTGCAGAGAATAGATAATCTAAAAGAGAGACTATTTGTGATAGAGGAGAGAGAGAGAGAGAGAGAGAGAGAGAGAGAGAGAGAGAGAGAGAGGGGGTGGAGAGAGAGAGAGAGAGTGTGTGGTGTGTGAGAGAGAGAGAGAGAAAGAGAGAGAGAGAGAAGAGAGAGAGAGAGAGAAAGAGAGAGAGAGAGAATCAACAAAAATAGCAAAACGAAAAGTATTTATGCGTGCATTTGTGTATGTGTGTGTATGTGTGTGTGTGTGTGTGCTTGGAAGTGAACTAGTACAGAGAGAGAGGGAGAGATGATAGATAGAGAGAGCGAGAGAGAGAGAGAGAGAGAGAGAGAGAGAGGGGAGGGAGAGAAGAGAGAGAATCAACAAGAATAGAAGAATGGACGAGAAAAAGAAGAAAGAAGTGTGTATGCGTGCGCATGGGTATGTATGTATAGTGCATGCATATGTGTATGCATACGTGTGTGAGAGTATGCTTGTAAAGAGAAAGAGAGAAAGAGAGAGAAAGAGAGAGAGAGAGAGGAAATGGGAGGGGGGAAAGCGACCGATAGACCGGGGAAAGAAAGAAATACATTAAAAGGTGCAGAGCTGGAAACTACTTTTTTTAAAAATTTTGATACAATAAAAAAATAGATAAACAGAAAAGACGAGAGAAATATAAAATGGCGGGCAAATATCTACCCGCCATTAACAAGTAAGAAAGATATATACCACGCATGCGCACATGTATGCGTGTGCCAATGAGTCACCGATTATTTGTGGATATGAAGGTATGGTGGTTGGATTGTTACAGTTTGTTACGACATCGAACATAAAATCAGTGAAGCGAGTTCAAGTCCTGTCCCTGTTCACGTCACACTTGCGATATTATCTTGATTTATCGCTCTCTGTCTGTCTGTCTGTCCGCCTCTCTCTCTCTCTCTCTGTCACTTTTTTCTTTCTTTCCTTCTTTTGCTCTTTTCCTATTTTCATTATGTTCGATTGAAACAGATTAGTGTTATCACTTCCGTGCGCTCACCCATCTCTATATCTTTCCCCTACTCGCTTTCTTTCTTTTCTTTTTATCATATTATTCTATGTAGCATGCCATTTTCTTCCCTTTCTTTCCTTTTAATAATGACGAAATAGTCCATTATTTAGCTGAGGTGACGACACTCATAAGAAATAAGAATTCAGCGGATAAGCAATACCAGAATAGCAGGATTTACGTTTTTGCATTTCACCTTGGAAGATTTAGAAGGTCTGATTTTTAACCATAGGGTGTTACAGGAAGATAACGGACGGAAGATTTAGGAACAAGCGTATTTATATATAAATGTGTTCAAAGTAAAGGGTTGAATTTATTCTGTCCTTCTTGTCTCCCCTGTAAACATCGGTACTCGGATCACCACTGGCTCTTCTTTAAGGCAATATTTAGCCTTTCCTGGAATATTTAGCTTTTGCCATTTTGAAATAGGGAGAACTAATGTGTATGCGTCTAGTTTCACTAAG
>CM042145.1:25771782-25811782 GCA_023376005.1 Doryteuthis pealeii | reverse complement strand
TATATATATATATATATATATATATATATATATATATATATATATATATATATATATATATATATTCACACGCACTAAATTATTGGAGGAAGTGAAATGAAGTATTTTCGTTCGTTATTCCACACGAAGACGAAGCTTCCGAATTTTGTCCCAATTTCTGGCGATTTAATTTGAAAATCGAAGAATATATAATCTAAATAAATAAATGAATAAATAGAAAAAAAAAACAAGATAAAAAAAAGGTGCAATAATGAAAACACATCCTCTCAGAACCTGAGACAATTTATTACATTTCCGTCTGCTCGCGACTACTACTACTACTACTACTACTACTACTAACTACTAGGAAGCGTAGTAATAACATTGAATACTTTACATAGCTTAACACTTGCATCTGGTCATGGTTAACAAAAGGAAAACAGTCTACCCCAAAAGATTAAATAAATGGTTCAGTTCAAAGAAAAACCTGATACATTGTGTATATAACAATAAAGATGAAGAAAACAGTCTGAAAAACCTAAATAATACGAATTATCAAGCCTCATCTCAAAAGTGACAAGAAACACCTGAAGAAGGGCAGATGGCATATTGGCTGAAACGTTGTGTATATAACAATAAAGACGAGGAAAACAGTCTGAAAAATCTAGATAATACAAATTATCAAGCCTCATCTCACAAGTAACAAGAAACACCTGAAGAAGGGCAGAGGGCATATTGGCTGAAACGTTGTGTATATAATAATAAAGACGAGGAAAACAATCTGAAAAATCTACATAATACAGATTATCAAGCCTCATCTGAAAAGTAACAAGAAACACCCGAAGAAGACCGGAGGACACATCGGCCGAAACGTTGTACAGATAACAATGAAGATGAGGACAATAGCCCGAATAACGCAGTTAATACTAATCATCAAGCCTCATCTCAAAAATTCAGAGAAATAGTATAAGGACAATAGTCCGAAAAATCCAAATGATACATATTAGTCTTTTCTATATTACGTATATATATATATTAATGTAATAATTTTATGTTACGATTTTTGTGGCCATCCTTAGGGGTTCAAGCAAGAGCGCTGTCCAGCGGAGAACCTTTGTGTTAAGCAGAGTGCGATCCTTAGTGACGAATCCTTGCGTTCCTCCTTAGTGTCCCTTAATATTGGGTATGATCCTTTAGTTGTTCCTTGGTGCTCCTCAGTCTTGTAGGTCGTTCGTCAATGAGTGCAAATGGACGTCTGTCAATATCAGCTAATTAAGTAGTTAACCGACCACGTATTCGGGCTGTTGATTGGCTGAAGTTTAAACCACATGACCTCTCCTAGTCTATAAATTTGAGTGTTGGATTGCAGCACGGCTTATATACCAAAAATAATCCAATATTTTATTAATTGCACTACAAAATATTATTGATATACTAATGTTAATAAAAAAAAGTACTACTAGGAGCTCCTAAGGTGGTGTGATATTGAAATTCAGTGTTACTCATTAACTCCTGCGACACTACCGTTGCGAAACGGCATTGATCCTTTGGATCACAGCGGCAGTGTGGAGAGGGGAGATTTGCTGCATGAGCAACAGCTCATCCTCCATATGAACTCGCCCAGGCTATGTAGTTCAAGTTACAAAAAAACCAAAAAAAAAAAACCAACCTTGACACTACTCCATCGTCTCTCGTAGACGGAATGCTGCCAACCACTAAGAAATCCCGAACGACATTGTTTGCGTTACATTTCGAGCTAATGTCCCGAGGAAAGGCATGAATCTATATATTTTCCTTCTCCAGCTATTTGTAAAAAAAAAAGTTGGGTTGACTGGTTTCTTTAGTCTTGGTACAGCAATCAGTCTGAGAGAAGTAAAACTCTGAATTCAAAACAACTGTACTCCACTTAAGAATTGACCGTGTGTCACATCCTGTCCGTGACGGGGGTGTTGGGTGAACACACACCACTACAACTACTATTACTGTCAAATATCGCTGAAAGCACCGGTTCCCGCTAGATCACCGAATTTAAGCAGCGACGAGTCCGTTCAATACTTAATTGGGTGACCATTTAAGCTACAGCAGGTATTGTAAACAAAAAAAGTAGAGCAGACTGGATTTTAAAAATCTTGTTACGGCAATCAGTCTAGTAGAAGGAAAACTCTGAATTCGCTGAGATTTTTATATTTTATATATATATATATATATATATATATATATATATGTGTGTGTGTGTGTGTGTGTGTAAAATGAAAATGGAAGTGAATCCGACGGTATGTTGAAAAAAGAAAGAAAGGAAAGAAAGTATAGAATGGATAAAATAGGATATTTTAATCAATGTTACTTACACGTGTTTCGGTCAGGAGTTTATTCATGTGTACATTATTCAAACTATTATTATTTTTAAATAACCAAATGAAATGAAATAATAATAATAGAAATAATGTAGAATTTTTTAATTTTTAATTATATATATTATATATATTATGATGTGTAGAACTTCGGGAATCTGTAGTCTCTGTCTGCTATTATGTTGTTGTAATATTGTTGTGTTCAGTCGGTTGAGCGTTCGGCTAGAAACCACGAGGTTCCTAGTTCGATTCCGGCCCTCGCCAACTCAGCGTATGAGTAGCACAGGGATCTGTGCGGTAAAGTAAGGAGCTGATGGTAGGTGTGGCCCTCCATCTCAGACGCAAAAACAATTGCCTTGGTCTAGCGCTAGTGAAAAGGGGATAGACTCCTTCGCTAATTGGCTGATACCGACTTTAGCCACCCCCGGTGACTTACTTTATCAGTGAGATATTTCGGAATTTAGATGTAGTGCAGGAATGCTTTTTCAGATGTTGGGCCATTGAGCTCTTCTCGGAAAGATGCATGGTATATATTTATGATAGTCGCGTTGGTTTGATTTCGCAAGCGATAAGAGGACTCCATGTTTATTGCAAGTTTGTCGATAGCCGGCGAAATCCATAAGGGACACAATTTTTCCACAGCGGCAGCCGGAGAAAGTCTGGCAACCGGAAGCACCTGTTTTTGCAGTGCTTCCTGGTAAAGGGTTGGTGTGTGAAACGCATTCAAGGCCAGCGCAATGAAAATATAAGGCAGATCGCTCTTCCGTTACTATACAGTCTCCACCCTGGAAGCGCGTGGTGTAATGGCTAAAGTCATGGGAAATGGACTCGTTGCCCCGAGTTCAAATCCTGGATGTGGTAATTGCATTTCACTTAGTGCTAATACCCTTGGGGAAGGTATGAATCCTACTCTTCCTCCAGCTATGGATAAATAGTAGGGCGTACTGGGCTCTTTAACCTTGGTTAGGCAACCGGTCTAGGAGAAGGAAAACTCTGAATTCAAACCTGTTGAACCCGCTTAAGAAATTGACCTTTGTCACACCCTGCTCGTGCAGAGAGGTTTTACCCCGACACAATTTCCAGCTAACTGTAAATACATTTTAATATTTTCTTGGAAACGAATTACATGGGTTTAGATGGCTTTAGTTGTTCATAGATAAAAACTCTATAATTCATTAAGAAAATTTAGTTGGGCCTTATCAATTTTCCGGGGACTCATTCATATCAAATCCGTGCGTCCCAGGACGCACTAAATAAAAAAAAGCTATCAGCATCACCGTTAATCTAACTTTTTCCTTTCTTCTTTTTCTCGCCTTCTTTTTTTCAACTCCGTTTTTGTTTTTTCTTCTCTTCTTTCTTTCTGTAATACTTAGAAGAAGAAGAAGAATAAAGTAAATAAATTGTACATATTGCACACATTTCTCCTCCTCCTACTTCTCCTCCTCCTCCCGCTTCTCCTCTTCCCCAACAAATTTCGCGCCATTTTCTCCAGATGAGGTGAACAGGGCATCATTGCTTGCTGGAATCTTGTTTCCTACGTTGACCTCGAGGTATGAAGAAAAAGTCCTTTGACAGAGATATGTCAGTTATTCGCCCCTAGTAACCGAGGCCACCACCAGATGTCAAGAAGGTCACGTGTATCAGTTTGAACCGGTAGTGAACGAACGAGCCAGGAGTGAAATGAATGTTATGGAATTGGTTTTGCAAAAACGATACGAAGGATCGGAAAAAAAAATCAAGGTAGTTTTTAGCAAAATAAAATCATAGTAAAAAAAAATCTTATTATAATTGAGATTGTGTGTTTGTCTGTCTGTAACCGAAACTATATTACGACTCAAGTCACAATTCTCTTAGTTAGTTACGTCACATTCTTTATTTCATTTTTATTTAAACCTCAATTATTAATAAAATTGTTTGACATTATTAATACTGTTGATCATATCTATATAGTTATTTACTAAGCTTAACTTAGATATGGCACAAGGCCCGAAGTATGGGGCTCCCAATGAGAATCAACTCATTAACAATGGTTTGCGAAGCGAGCTTGCTAACCATTATACCACGTGAGGTGCCTTGACCATATCTATATAGTTATTTACTAAGCTTAGCTTAGATATGGCACAAGGCAGAAGTATGGGGCTCCCAATGAGAATCGAACTCACTAACAGTGGCTTGTGAAGCGTGCTTGCTAACCATTACATCACGTGAGGTGCCCTGACAATATCTATATACTAAAATATGCAATTGTATATATATATATATAACAGAATAGCGTTTTACAGTGTGAACGGAAAGGCTAATTTGCATATTCATATTTAAAATGTGTTTCTAATAAATATATGCTTAGTATTATTGATTTCTAATTGTTTGGTTTTATCTTAATGAATAAGAGCAAGAATCTCGGGGATTAATCTTAAACGAAATCCATTAACAAGAAGAAATAACTGTAATTTTATTTTTTACTTCATATTTTAACTAAATAGTTAAATTAGGAAAATTTAGTAATAAAAAAACAGGAGTGATGGAAGAGTAAGTTTCAGTTGTTTTATTTTTCGATTATACCCACTTCTGTGTCAAATCTTTTTATCTGCATTCTTATTTAGTTTCATTAACCTTTTTAATTGAATATAATATTTTATTACATTAAAACTTAAGAACTTGCACCCTACGGAGCGTGCATATATTTGCTAGTCTATATAACAATACGCATGTTCCTAAATCTGCAACAATATGCTCTCTTTGTCGGAATTGAGAGATGACGTGTCAACGTTTGTTACGTTCTGGTTCTTACTTCGAATGGAGGGATGATGTGTTGATACAGAAATTATTCAATTGTATACTTATTTCTGAATCAGTGCTGCATCGGAGAGGCTCGGATCTTCGTTGCTTAGTCGATGCTGGAGCTGGCTGACAATTTTTGGATGTTTGGAGTCTCGAAATCCATTTGGGCGGCTGAGGAATATCTTGCCTTGTGCCATTTAGAGTTTTTAGTAATAGCACAAGGCCACTTCTTTTTCTCATGAGATTTTTAATTTCCTCAAGGCACACCAGCCGAGAGCACGTCTGACCCTTTCAACTCATAATTCCAAACTTTAATTAGTACAGTAATATTATTTAGCAAACTAAATTCGAAGATCATTGTATATTTACAGATATAAATTCCCTTCTCACTGAATACTCCTCCTGTTACATAATTCATAGATAGCTTATGAATTATGTACGTACTGTAGTTAGATAATTTTGAACCAGAGTTCGTAAGATTCAATAACGGGAGTTAAATGGAAGGTTACCATAGCCAATAATTGACAATTGGTGACATTCGCTTGACCTCCGGAAGTGCGTGATTAGACGCGTGAGTTTAGTTTGAGTTGCGACGAGTTACTAGCTGAGAGCAGACGTTGTTGTCGGCTCTCGAGATGTCGTTTCTCCACCGCTGCGGTTTTGTGGGCTGTTTTTTTTTACATCAAAGATTTAAAGAAAAACAACAAGTCTTGTTTTTCTCAGCCCAACAAGAAAGAAGAAAGCAACCTGTGAAATCATCCCTGAAGAAGATGGCGGCCAACGAATTAGCAGCAGTTAGCAAGCAGAAGAGTTAACGAGTAAGACCCGTCATCTCATCATCCTACGGTTGGAATGTTTTTGTTGATATATATATTTACCAAACCCCTCCGCACGAGCAGAATGTGACACAAGGTCAATTTCTTAGGCGGAGTTTAACAGGTTTGAATTCAGAGTTTTCCTTCTCCTAGACTGGTTACCTAGCCAAGGTTAAAGAGTCCAGTCTACCCTACTATTTACCCATAGCTGGAGGGAAAGTAGGATTCATACCTTTCCCAAGGGTATTAGCGCAAAGTGAACTGCAATTACCTCATGCAGGATTTGAACTCGGGGCGACGAGTCCATTTCCCATGACTTTAACCATTACACCACGCGCTTGTTTTTGTTGATTTAAGGCGTGTTGGAATCCACACTAAACTTATAGACTCTTCGTGGACACGTAGATTAAAAGCCAGCCAATCAACAGCTCGAATACGTGGTTAGTTAACTATTTAATCGCCGATCTAGAAAGCCGTTCATTTTCACGTATTCGCCATTGCCGAACGGAACTGCAGCCAAGGACTTTACCCAACCGAAGGATTCTAATCAAAACTAAAGAACACAAAGGAAGAACCAAAGGATTCTACCCAACACTAGGGGACACCGAGGAACAACCAAAGGATTCTTCACTAAAGATCAGCCTCTGCTTAACACAGGGGATCTCAACTGTAAACAGCTCTCACTTGAAGCCTAAAAATGGCCACAAAAATTTATAACACCTACCTACTCTGTCTGTCTCTCTCACCGATCATATATCCGATATTGAGTTGATATATATATATTTACCAACTCCTCCGCACGAGCAGGATGCGACACAAGGTCAATTTCTTAAGCGGAGTGCAACAGGTTTGAATTCAGAGTTTTCCTTCTCCTAGACCGGTTGCCTAACCAAGGTTAAAGAATCCAGTCTACCATACTATTTATCCATAGCTGGAGGGAGAGAAGGATTCATACATTTTCCCAAGGGTATTAGCGCTAAGTGAAATGCAATTACCACATCCAGGATTTGAACTCGGGGCGACGAGTCCATTTCCCATAACTTTAACCATTACACCACGCGCTTCCAGTTGAGTTGATATATAACCCTCATTGTATCCTTGTGCCAGACAACCTCGTTTGATAAATATCAGCGGGAGAGAAATGAAGTAAAATTTCGAATTGAGGAATTTTTTTTTATCGAGTCAGCAGATTCACCTAGTGAGTCCAATGCCTATTTCTATGAGTGGGAATGGAATAGTAATTATTAGTTGTCCCTAGCCATAAAGTGAAAAAAAATGGGTGTTACCGTTTTTTTTTTTCTGAATTGAATTGAGAGACAGCCTCTTCATTTTAGCGTAAGTTTCACTTAATCATTTAGGATTTCTCGCGGGAAAAACGGGTTTCTATTGGTCTGCGATGACTCCAGTCATCGCAGACATAATTTCCGTTTCATGCGCAGAATGTTTTGTTTTTTTCATTCTCATCCGTAATTTGGGAAACTACTTCTTCATTCTATATTCTCTCAGCTAAACAAATAACAAAGGTAATTATTTAAATCAAACGCTATACACACACACACACACACACACACACACATATATATATATATATATATATATATATATATATATATATATAAAGTAAAACTTGCAAATCATACTCAAAATCCCATGATATTACTGGGTGACCCAGAAAAAAACAGAACCCAAATTATTTATATATTTTCCCATTAAACTAAACCCCAACCCTAACCCTAAACCCCCTAGTAAAAATTAACAGTTTTATTACCAAATTTGTGGGTTCTATTTTTTCTGAGTCACCCTGTATATAAGGTGACCCAGAAAAAACAGAACCCAAATTATTTATTAATTTTCCCATTAAACTAACCCTAAACCCCAACCCTCACTCTAACCCTTACCCTAAACCCTAAACATAGTTAAAATTAACAGTTTTATTACAAAATTTGTGGGTTCTGTTTTTTCTTGGTCATGGGATTTTGAGTATAATTTGCAAGTTTTACCATATATATATATATATATATATATATATATATATATATATATATATATATATATCAGAAAGGCAGAGATAGATAACCTTCTTAAATTTCACCAATAAGGATCATCAGAGTTAATTGTAATGAATTAATCAAGAAATTGATTAATCAAAGACAATTGCGGAAGTGAACAATTATAATTATAGCCGTTAAAAACTGTTTCGCAGTGAAAATGAACGCTAGATAGTTGATTGCATCATTCAAACCCAAAACTGGTATAATCACTATCATCTCTTCGCTCCCATGAAAGAGGGTTTCAGAGGCAAACATTATTCTAGTGACGAGGAACTGAAATCTTTAGTGAAGAAGTGGCTCAAAGAACAGTCAACAGCATTTTACAAGGCAGGGATATATGCTCTCATTCGATGGTGGAACATTGCTATTAAGAGAAAAGGTGACTATGTGGAGAAGTAGAGATGTAATCCATAGTGTACCAGCTTCATTTTGATGTATGATACATGTTCCTGTGTTGGTAATTATACCTGTCCTAAACAAAATGGCATTACTTTTTTACTACCCTATGTGGAGAAGTAGGGATGTGATCCACAGAGAACTAGCTTCATTTTGATGTATGATACATGTTCCTGTGTTGATAATTATACCTGTCCTAAACAAAATGGCATTACTTTTTTACTACCCTATGTGGAGAAGTAGGGATGTGATCCACAGAGGATCAGCTTCATTTTGAAGTATGATACATGTTCCTGTGTTGGTAATTATAACTGTCCTAAACAAAATGGCATTACTTTTTGACTCACCCTTGTATCATTATCATATGATACACCAGTATTATAGATTAATTCGATTCAAGATTAGAGCCAGGAATTCGAATACTGATTTTCAAGGAAGGGATAACCTTTCTTCTTCGAATTGGCATAATAATCTCAATTTTGCACATTTCAAATTGGGGCGATTTCCCTACAATAACAGAATACTACTTATTTACTGAGTTGTAATTAGTATGAAAAAAGGCCATTAATATTGACCCACCAGTGAGGATCGAACCCAAGTTGTAGTATTATTTTTCTATAATATCTCGTTAGCCATTATCCATGACAAGTTACCAACGCCAAATGTGCTTATCGTAGAATGTATTTTTACGTGGTATATATATATATATATATATATATATATATATATATATATATATATATATATGTAATACCATTTTGTTTAGGACATATATATATATATATATATATATATATATATATGAGACTTAATAAAGTTGAAACAGACTGTACGATGTTCTAGCATCGCATGATCATTTGCGAAATTCACTTGTCATGGTTATTTTCTATAACTATCGAATTTTATACGATATACACATTGTAATTGCCTTCAACCAAAAAAAAATATATATACTTTATTCAACAATGCTTCTAAAAAACAAACACCCAAAAATCTTATTTCCTTCACCGGGGCATGGGTCTGGTTTGTTGTTATTTACTCAACGTCCGCGTACCTCATATGGTAGAGGCGTGCTAGTATCATTGACAGGTTAATTTCGCAGGGATTGTACGGTGCGGACTGTTGGCCGAGCGGTAAAGTCACAGACTTTTCCTGCTGGACTACCGGTTTCGATTTCTATCGGAGGGAAATCGTTAGTATACATTGCTGATGAGACTTAATAAAGTTGAAACAGACTGTACGATGTTCTAGCATCGCATGATCATTTGCGAAATTCACTTGTCATGGTTATTTTCTATAATTATCGAATTTTATACGATATACGCATTGTAATTGCCTTCAAGCAAAAAAAATATATATATACTTTTTCAACAATGCTTCTACAAAACAAACATCCAAAAATCTTATATATATATATATATATATATATATATATATATATATAATATACATAGGCCTCAACATAGATTTACATAGGCCCCAATTTTGGTCGAAATAAATTTATTATGGAATTACGGTGTTGAGTTCTTCCTTCCTTTATTGATACTAGCAAATATATGCACCCTCCGGGTGCAAGTATTTAAGTTTTAATATAATAAAATATCATATTAAATTAGAAAGGCTAATGAAACTGAATAAGAATGTAGATAAAAAGATTTGGAACAGAGGGGGTATGATTGAAAAATAGAACAACTTTGAAACTAAATCTTCCATCATTTTCCCTTACTCCCGTCTTCCATTGGTAAATTTTCCTAATTTAACTGTTTAGTTAAAATAGGAAGTAAAGAATAATATTAGTTATTTCTTCTTGTTAAGGGATTTCTTTTAAGATATATTGAAGAGATTTTTGCTCATATTCATTAATATAAAAGCAAACAATTAGAAATCAATAATACTAAGCATATATTTATTAAAATCAAATTTTTAAGATCAATATGCAAATTAGCCTTCCCGTTCATACTGTAAACCGCTATTTTGTTGTATATAAAAATAAAATTGCATGTTATTAGTATGTAGATATGGTCAACAGTGGCTTCGGCCTCTGGACCATTTCTATAATTAACAGCGTCGATCCCAGGGGGCCATCCCCCCAGGCAACACCTGTCCCCTTGATTTAAAGGGGCAGGGCTGGGTTTATTGCCCAGCGCCTGAGGCGCCCCCCTTGAGGGGGAATGCCGACGGGATCGACGCAATTTTTCACCCACCACCCATGAGCTTCGGTTTGTGGGTGGTCCCACGTTAATAGGGCCTTGTGCCTGACCCGTACAAGTGGGGTACGTGGAAAATATCATGTAGATATGGTCAACAGTATAAGTAATGTAAAACAATTTTTATTAATAATTGAGGTTTAAATAAAAATAAAATCATGGTAAATGTGATGTAAATAACAAAGGGAATTGTGACTTGTATAGTAATATAGTTTCGGTTACAGACAGACAAACCCACAATCTCCATTATAATAATATATATATATATATATATTATATATATATATATATATATATTATATGGAAAATCGATTTGATAACATTTTTAAGAACACGCTGAAAATTTCGACAATAATTATGACTGTTGCTTTGTAAATGATATGAAAAAAAAAAAATAAATAAATAAAACAAAAATAAAAATAACAAAAACAAAAAAACAAAACAAACTAGGTGGGATTGAAAATCTTCCATGGCGGTAGTGGGCGGGAACGGAAGTCAGGGTCACGTGGCAGCGAAACAGCTGCTTGGTGAGTCAGCAGTTTCTATTTAGGCCAGTTTTTTTTTTCTTGTTTCTTGCGTCGTTTTCTCTTTCCACCCCCTTCATTTGTCGGTTTCTAACATATAATATAGAATTAAAAAAAGCATGCACACATTCGGTCTCTTATTTCTATGTGAGATAAGCAATCAGCGTCATCCGATATTTGAAAATAAATACTCCAAGAGGAAACGAAAAAGCATTCACTAGGAAACTGGCCAACAAACGTATTTATGACGTAGATTTCTGCGTCAATTGGAGTAAAGTTGTTCGATGGGTTCCCATAGTTTTATCAAAGGAATCCTCAAAAATGTACGTACGCTTTATCAGTCATCACAAACGTGAGAAATAATCGAGGATCTAAGTATCACAAGGATATTTCTCTGAATTTTTTTGAGATGAGGTTGAAAACAAGAAATACCTGAAGAAGGCCGAAACGTTGTGCAGATAACACTAAAGATGAGGACAATAGTTCGAATAATCCAAATAATACATATCAGAAGGTTATCAATGTTTTGTGAAATTTATCCTGAATTAATAAATGATTTTTATTTCTGAAGTATCGAGATTTTAAAAACTTTTTGACACACCTTCTATTCTGAAAAAAAAAAACAAACAAAAAAACAAAACAAAAAAAAAAACGCTCCATTCATTCTTAATTTCTATCTTGGTATATACAGCTTTAAACTTGGTTTTTTTTTTTGACACACCTTGTATTCTCAAAAAAATGAATGAAATGTAATTTTTTTTCAGAATACAAGGTGTGTCAAAAATAAAAAAATCTCGATACTCTTGTATATTAGAGCTCATATATAAAGGCTTGTCTTGTAGACAACTCCTTCTCTGCAGTGATTTTAATCCTCATTGGGTACCCCACCTACTATAACCTTGTGCCAGACTGTAAGTAAAGTCGGTGGAGTGCTCTATTGTCGGTATCAGCCGGATATCGAGAGTATATCTCCTTTCACTACCGCTAGACTGGATAGATTGATTTTGCATCTGTGCTGGAGCGCCACGTCTACTAAAAGCTCACCAATTTACCACACAGATCCAAGTCGTGCTACTCATACACTGAGTCGGCGAGGGTCGGTATCGAACCCAAAACCTTGTGGTTCCTAGGCGGATTATCTACTAAGTTAAATAGTCGTATTAGTCGTAGGGGAGGCCAAGAGTCGGTATCAGCCATACAGCGAGGGAGTCTATCCCACTTTCACTAGCTCTAGACTAAAGAGATTTTTTTTAGCGTCTGAGACGGATGCCGCACCTACCGTCAGCTTCCTGTGCTACTCATATGCTAGCGCCTACGCTGCTATGTTTATCGTCGTTAAGAATGGACTCGGTAACTCGAGTTCAAATCTTGGACGAGGCTGTTTGCATTTCACATAGCATCAATACCCTTGGGAAAGGTATGAATCTAACTATTCTAAGTTAAGCAGCACTGAACCTGTTTAATACTTATATGGGTGACTACTTAAACAACAGCATTTATTTATTTATTGCTTACAAGAATACATTGTGCATTTATATATACCATTTTTTTAGGCAATTATACAAGGTGTGTCAAAATATTATCGAGATTTTTGTACTTTTTAACACACCTTGTATTTTGAAAAAGAATAACATTCCATTCATTCTTCATTTCTATCACGGTAAATACAGATTTAAACTTGGTACTTTTTTGACACACCTTGTATTCTGAAAAAAAAAATTGATGAATGGAACTTTATTTTTCCGGAATACAAGGTGTGACAAAAAGTAGAAAAAATTTCGATACTTTTTGACACATCTTGTATATTATTACATTACACCCAAATGCACACACACACACACACGCAGACACCCCCCCCCAACACACACACATACATACACACACACACACACACACACATACATACATATATATGTGTGTGTGTGCATTTGGGTGTAATGTAATAATATACAAGGTGTGTCAAAAAGTATCGAAATTGTTTGTATGTATATATATATATTTGTATATATATATATATATATATATATATATATATAATAGAGAGAGAGAGAGAGAGAGAGAGAAATCGTTTAAAGAACCTGAGACTTGTTTGCGATATTTAAGCAAAACTTAATAAATAACTGTTATATAGTAATGTCACGTAAGTATTAGGAGGAGAGTCCGTCGTCTAAGTACTTCAAGTGAGTTCTGCACAGAGTAATCTATGTGTTCTTAAATAGTGGCTAGAACCATCACCACTGTTGAGGTACAGGGAAGATGGGTCATTCCATTATATCAATAACATATATCCTATAGATAAGGGAAGACCAGTAATGTAAACACTTGACCACTTTTCTGCTGTTCTCTACCGGAAGTGAAAATAGAATTACCTAAGTGAGAATTTAACAAAAAATCTTTGACTTATTTCAGTTAATTTTTGCTTTTTAAATAAAAAAATGATATTGATACTTTAAACGGTTCTTTTAAAAGAACAAAAAATCTTTGACTTATTTCATTTAATTTTTGCTTTTTAAATAATATTGATACTTTAAACGGTTCTATTAAAAGAACAAAAACAAACATTTAACATCATTTGTTGGTTGGTTGGATTTTACGTCAGGTATTTGCCTCATACCCCACTTGTATGGGCTGGGCACAAGGCCTCGTTTTAACGTGGGCCCACCCACAAGCCGAAGCTCAAGGGTGGGAAAGAACAAGAATTGCGTCGATCCCTTCGGAATTCCTCTCAAGAGGGGCGCCTCAGGCACCGGGCAACAAACCCAGCCCTGCCCCTTTAAGTCAAGGGGGCAGGTATTGCCTGGGGGGAGGGAAGCCCCATGGGATCGATGCTATTAACTTGTAAAGATCCAGGGCCGAAGCTGGTTGGATTTTACATCATGTCAACCCATGAAAATAATTTAATTCTTTTTTTAACTGCAGTGTACAGGGTAGTGCAAAAGTAGGTTTACACTAGTGTCACATCAGTGAAATTAGTGTCATATTATACTGAAGTGAAAGTGACATATCTTAAGTAATAAAAATGCGTGTACATTTACTCGTTTCATTTTATTCACTTCAGGTAAATTGGCAATTTAACCAAATTGATGCTGATAAAGACATTTGTTCCAGAGTGTGCATGAGTGTCTGTTCTCGATTAGAGGAGGGTGTGAACTCTGAAGACAAATGCAATTTGAGTACCTGAGAGATTAGAGCTTCTTACTAGATGTGCTTCTTGGTATTTACGACGTACCCCATTTGTACGGGTTAGGCACAAGGCCCTATTAACGTGGGACCACCCGCAAACCGAAGCTCATGGGTGGCGGGTGAAAAATTGCGTCGATCCCGTCGGCATTCCCTCCTCAGGGGGTCGCCTCAGGTGCTGGGCAATAAACCCAGCCCTGCCCCTTTAAACCAACGGGGCAGGTATTGCCTGGGGGATAGCCCCCTGGGATCGACGTTATTAACTTGTAAAGATCCAGGGTCGAAGCCTACTAGATGTGCTTCTTATTACATGTATATGCAACATTTGTTTGTTTGTATAATAAATACAATGAGTAATGTATGTGTTTTCCCTTTTTTTATAACTGTATACCTACTTTTGCACCACCCTGTATATTTACCAACCCCTCCGCACGAGCAGGATGTGACACAGGGTCAATCTATTAAGCGAAGTTTGACAGGTTTAAATTAAGAGTTTTCCTTCTCCTAGACCGGTTGCCTAACATGGTTTAAAGAACCCAGTATGCCCTACTATTTACCCAGAGCTGGAGGGAGAGTAGTATTCATACCTTTCCCACAAGTATTAGCGCTAAGTGAAAATGCAATTTCCATGTGCAGGATTTGAACTCGAGGTGACGAGTCCATTTCCCATGATTTTAACCATTACACCACGCGCTTTTTTTAAAAACTGTAGTATCAGCAGCATTTCTTCTTCAGATTTAGAAAGTTAACAAATACCCTTGAACACCCTAAGAAATAGGTTATTATTATAGCTGAAGGCTATTTCGACCCTGGGGATTGGCCCGATTTTGCAGCTCTTAGTGTTTATCTATTTCTAGAATGTTAGGAACGTTCAAGTTCTGCGAGCAACAGTCGGCTCGGAAGTCTCGAATGTACACAGAGAGGCGCTTCTATTTACAGTGTCTCTCAGCTAAAAGTCACGAACATAAATTCATTGGGAACATGTTCTCTCCTCCCAAGTAACAAATTCTTTGAATCTGCGCCGTCAGTGACAGGAACAATCTAATCGCAAAAGAAATATTGGGAAGGGTCAACTACCGACATAATTTTATCACGTATCTTAAAGGGAAACAAGAGAAGAGATGATTAGGGTCGATATACGCAAGCAAACCCTGATATAGCACGACTCGATTGCCGTACGGATTCGAAGAGATACAAAACCAACTATTCCTCCTCCAACTATGGGTAAATAGTAGGACAGACTGGACTGGTATCACTTTGACTTTCATATTCCATAACTTTTTCAGTTCTCTGGCAAGGTCCGGGTATTTGTCCATTTTTTCATTTTCCTTCATCTTCACCCTGTGATCTGCTGGGACCGCAAAGTCCACCAGTTGACACGTTCACTTTTTTTTTGTTAATCAGTACTAGGTCTGGTCTCCTGGCTGGTATAGGGTGATCCGTCTTTATCTCGAAGTCCCAGAGAATTTATTATTATTATTATTATTATTATTATTGTTGTTGTTGTTGTTGTACGAAAGTTTTTCACACCAGCGTTAGCTGATGATTTTTCACGGAAGTCTGAGTGACAATAAGTTTCCTCGGGTTTCCAGGATTCTTCTTAGTATTCTTGCTGATATTAACAATGCTGTTGTCTGGATGGTCTCAATTCTTCCTCTGATTTCCAATTCTTCTCGTCATTTTCCTTCAGCTTCACCCTGTGATCTGCTGGAACTGCAAAATCCACCAGTTCTTTCTTTAACCTTGGTATGGCAACCGGCCTAGGAGAATGAAAACTGATATAGCACGATTTGATGTCGTACGCATTCGAAGAAATACAAAACCAACTATTCCGTACAAATTCGAATACAGTACAACGAGTCTTCGTTGCTGTGGTGAAATCAAGCATAGTTGTCTCTGCTTTGATTAGTGGAAGCTCGTAGTGTAAGGGTTACCGTCGTAGAAAATGGACACGGTCAGACGAGTTAAAATCCCGGACGCTGCTGTATTGCATTATCACATAGTGCTAATAACCTTGGGAAAGTTACAAAACAAACTATTCCCCCTCCAGCTATGGGTAAATAGTAGGACAGACTAGACTCTTTAACCTTGGTATGGCAACCAGTCTAGAAGAAGGAAAACGATATAGGACGACTCGATGCCGTATGAATGCCGGTCTAGGAAAAGGAAAAGTGAATTCAACCCAAAGGGGTCTTGTTTGTCAAAACTACTTTGAGAGCCCATCCTCCATATTAGTAGTTCTCGTAACGTAGTAGCTAACGTGCTGGACTGTGACATCGTAGTAAGCGAGTTCGAATTCCAGTCGCCTCATCTCGTTCACTTTCGGACTAATACCATTGGAAAATATATGACCCCCCCCCCGATACCTTCAGCTATGGGTTAAATAGTATCACTACTATTCTTCTACAAGGATGACTTTGCCATTAGGTAAACCACAAAGGCTGACATGTTATTACTAGTTCACAATAAATATAACAGAATCTTTAGCTCAACTGGGCCACAGTTAAGTTATATTGAATGAATTAATTCGTCTTTATTAATGTATAGTACTATCTATATACGAGGGGGGGACAAAAAGTAATACCATTTTGTTTAGGACAGGTATAATTACTAACACAGGAACATGTATCATACATCAAAATGAAGCTGGTCTTCTGTGGATCACATCCCTACTTCTCCACATAGCCACCGTTTCTCTTAATAGCAATGTTCCACCTTCGAAAGAGAGCATGTATCCCTGTCCCGTTACATTCTGTTGATTGTTCTTTGAGCCACTTCTTCACTACAGATTTCAGTTCCTCGTCACTGGAATAATGTTTGCCTCTCTTCGGCCTCATGGAAGCGGGTTTGAGAAGTATTTGTCTTTTTGTTGTGACGATGAAGTGAAATCGGTAGTGAAGAAGTGGCTCAAAGAACAGTCAACTGAATTTTACGGGACATGGATATATGTTGTCATTTAAAGGTGGGACATGGCTATTGGGAGAAACGGTGACTATGTGTAGAAGTAGGGAAGTGATCCACATAGGACTAGCAAAAGCCTACATCAATCTGGATCCTACGAGGGGGACCTGCCAGGGGCTAAGACCGATCGGGGCGGTTGGTGATATATATATATATATATATATATATATATAAGTAAAGTCAACGGGGCGGCCTAAAGTCGGTATCAGCCAATCAGCGAGGGAGTCTATCCCCTTTTCAATAGCGCTAGACCAAGGAGATTGTTTTTTAGCATCTGAGATGGAGCGCCACACCTACCATCAGCTCCTTACTTTACGTTGAGTTGGCGCGGACCGGTATTGAACTATGAACCTTGTGGTTTCTAGCCGAACGATATATATATATATATATATATATATAGAGAGAGAGAGAGAGAGAGAGAGTCATTGATAACCGAGCTGTCAGCACGCCCTCATGGTGAATATTTAATAGTTAGCTGTCCTTTGGAATCTTTAACTGTTGCAAGAATTTATCATCTGTCTTACTGAATATTGTCGTAAGATACATCTTTTGAATGCGTTCAGGATGGTCGTCAGTGATGCACTATCTTCATCGTCGATTACGGGTTCTTGTGCATCATATCGGCTCCGATAGCAACCCTAACCTGAATCCGGCATTCTCAGGTCACCACCCTGAAAGCTATGTGTTACTAGTCTTGATATTTTGCCACAATTAAAATTACAAAAAACCCGACCTCTTAAATCAAAAACAACAGTCAGTGTGAGCCAATGAAAAAAACCATCCACTTTCCCAATACTATATAATGGAGGCGCGTGGTCGAATGGTTAGGAAATGGACTTGTCCACCCGAGTTCAATTCCGGAACGAAGCTGTTTACATTTCACATCGCGCTAGTACCCTTGGGAAAGGTATAAATCCAATTCTACCTCCAGCTATGGGTAAATAGCAGGGAAGACTGGGCTCTTTAACCATGCCTAGGTAACCAGTCTAGGAGAAGGAAAACTCTGAATTCAAACCTGGTAAACTCCACTTAAGAAATTGACCCTGTGTCGCATTCTGCTCGTGCTGACGGGTTGGTAAATAATATATATATATATATATATATATATATATATATATATGTGTGTGTGTGGGATGGTTACTGTTTCAACATCTTCACCTGATGATTGCCTCGCATGAAACCAATATGGTCGTGAATGTTCCTTTATCACCTAATAAATAGATATGTAAAACCTTTATATATTTATTTTATTATATATTATATCTGTCTTCATTGATGGAAAAGCATTGAAGATTGTTGACACATTTAAATATCTTGGATCAACAGTCACATCTGATGGAAAAATGGACAAAGAAATCCATTCCAGAATAGGTAAATCTAGCACTGCATTCGGAAATCTGAAACATCGTTTATGGAGTACCAAAGATATATCTCTTAAGATAAAAATTAACATCTACAGAGCAGTCGTGCTTTCTACTTTACTGTATGGTGCTGAAGCTTGGACATTTTACCGCAAGCACAACTTGATGCATTTCACATGCGTTGTCTTCGTGTCATTTGCGGTATAAAATGGGATGACAAAGTAAAAAACAGCACAATTTTAAAAAGATGTGATATTGCTGGCATTGAAACCCTACTAGCCAAGATTCAACTTAGGTGGGCTGGTCACGTTGTCCGTATGAATGAGAATAGGCTTCCAAAGAAGTTTTTATACGGGCAAATTCCAAATGCTAAGCGTTCCATTGGACGTCCTCTCTTACGCTACAAGGACAAATTGAAGGACAATTTGAAACGCCTCGATATTGACCTGAGTACTTGGGAAGATCTAGCATCTGATCGGAAGGAATGGCGTAAGACCTGTTTCGCTAAACTAAAGAGTTTTGAACAAAATAGACTGAAGCATACAGATCGACTCCGCATAACTTTAAAAGAAAAACATTTAACTCTTGCCTTGGATCATTTCGTTTGTCAGTGTGGCTTCATGGCTCGCAGCAGGGCTGGGCTGCTATCACACTCAAGGAAACATAAAATGTCTTCTTGACAACATGCACAACATGGGAGGAATCAAATCACTCACTGCTGACCCTCATCTATCGTTCTCGATAGGAGAGTCCACCATATATATATATATATATATATATATATATATATATATATATATAGCGCTAATACCCTTAGGAAAGGTATGAATTCTACTCTCCCTCCAGCTATGGATAAATAGTAGGGCAGACTGGGCTCTTTAACCTTGGTTAGGCAACCGGTCTAGGAGAAGGAAAACTCTGAATTCAAACCTGTTAAACTCCGCTTAAGAAATTGACCTTGTGTCACATCCTGCTCGTGCGGAGGGGTTGGTTATATATATATATATATATATATATATATATAGTGTGGGATGGTCACTGTTTCAACATCTTCACCTGATGATTGCCTCGCTTGAAACCAATATGGTCGTGAATGTTCCTTTGTCATCTAATAAATAGATATGTAAAACCTTTATATATTATATTATATTATATTATATATATATATATATATATATAACGGATGTATTTCCCATTGAGGTTGGATGTCGGGGGCTTATTGCCAACTCAACTTTGGCATTTCTGTCTAAACTTGGACTTTCTCTACCAGACAAGAGGAAATACTTAAAAAAGATTCAGGAGAAAGTTCTAACCGCATCAGCGTGGATATGGCAGTCCTATATTGGGACATCAAACCGACAAAGTCTGGTGGTATCGTGAGATACTGCTGGGGCGCTCGGGGTTAGTGGTAATGATGCTTCGGCCCCGAAACCATGTCTGAACCCAGAGTCATCATCTGAGGAAGGCTTTGTTGGTTGCAATGCTACTGTGTAAATAGCAGTCATTGTATGAAGATTATATATATATATATATATATATCTTATTATAATGGAGATTGTGTGTTTTTCTGTCTGTAACCGAAACTATATTACTAATCAAGTTACAATTAACATAGTTATTTACATCACATTCTTCATGATTTTATTTATATTTAAACCTCAATTATTAATAAAATTGCTTCACCGTTTTATTAGTGTTGTCCATATCTACATACTAATAACATGCTATTGTATTTATATATACAAAAAATAGCGGTTTGCAGTGTGAACGGGAAGGCTAATTTGCATATTGATATTAAAAATGTGATTTTATTAAATATGTGCTTAGTATTATTGATTTCTAATTGTTTGGTTTTATTTTAATGAATATAAGCAAACATCTCTCCAATGAATCTTAAATGAAATCCATTAACAAGAAAAAATAAGTGTAATTTTATTCTTTATTTCCTAATTTAACTAAATAGTTAATTAAGTAAAATTCAGCAATGAAAGACGGCAGTGATGGAAGAGTAAGTTTCATTTCTATTTTTCTATTATACCCCCACTCTGTTTCAAATCTTTTTATCTGCATTCTTATTAGACTTTCTAATTTAATACGATATTTCATTACATTAGAACTTAAATACTTGCACCCGGAGGGTGCATATATTTGCTAGTATATATAATGGAATTTTGGTTCCTCCGAGTTTCAATCCGATTCACCTTCTACGGATTCCGCTTACGATAAGTTCGCCCCTTCCATGAACTTAATTGATTTTTATCTATTCCAACTTACCACGTTCTATGCTGTCAGTAACCTTGTTATTTAAACAACAAAACTTAATCAAATTCCAAAGAAAATATTTAAAAAAAAATATCTCCTATCAATTTTAATTTGTTATTGAACAGTCTTTAAGGCTGTTCTGTCTATCAACAATAAAAGGGGAAACAATTAGATCAATCACTAGTGGCTCGGGTGGATTTCTTCCCAGACACCCGATGGGTAAGACAGGTGGATTTTGAAAATATAGAAATAAGAGAAAATAAAAAGAATGATATTAAGTAGAGAAACGTCACCATATTTATAACCATGGTAATATGATTAAAAACCAGAATTTATATATATGTATGTATATATATATATGTATGTATATATATATATGTGTGTGTGTGTGTGTGCGTGTGTGTGTGTGTGTGTGTGTGTGGCAGGGGTTCGTGTATGTGCATATGGTTTTATGTGTAGAGTTTATAATGTTCGTGGGCGAGGGTATGTGAGAAGATGAAACTGTATCGGTTGTATAAAGTAGGAAGTAGATAATATTGAAATAAAAAAATAACAGAGTTAAAAGGAAATCAACAGAAGGAAAAGTGGAAAATTGAGATAAAATATAAATGGATAAGAAATTAGAAGAAGAAGAAGAAGAAGAAGAAGAAGAAGAAGAAGAAGAAGAAGAAGAAGAAGCGAGGTGGTCTATCCCCTTTTCACTAACACTAGACCAAGGATATTGTTTTTAGCGTCTGAGGTGGAATGCCACACCTACCACCATCTCCTGTCTTTACCGCACAGATGCCTGTGCTACTCATACACTGAGTTGGCAAGGACCAGTATCGAACCAGGAACATTGGGGTTCCCAGTCAGACACTCTATCGACTGAGCTTAACCAGCCCTAAATAATAATAATAATAATAATAATAATAATAATAATAATAATATACTGTGTTGTGTATAATAATAATAATAATAATAATAATAATAATAATAATATACTGTGTTGTGTATAATAATAATAATAATAATAATAATAATAATAATAATAATAATAATAATAATAATACTGTGTAGTGTATACTAGCACAACGGGAATACAAAACTAGACACGATTGGGTTGGGAAGTTGATCCATTTGGAATTCTGAAAAAAAAAATGTTGGCCATATAACAAAATGGTATATGCATAAACCAGAATCTGTTCTTGAAAATGAAACTCATAAAATTCTCTGGGACTTCCAGATAAAGACAGATCACCAGACAGGAGACCAGACCTAGTATTTATTAACAAAAAAAGAGAACTTGTCAACTGGTATACTTTGCAGTTCTACAGGATAAAGATGAAGGAAAACGAAAAGATAGACAAATACCAGGACCTTGCCAGAGAATTGAAAAGGCCGTGGAATATAAGGGTCAAAGTGATACAGATTGTAGTTGGTGCACTTGGAACAGTCACAAAAAGCTTGGAAAAAAGACTGGAGGAACTGGAAATCATATATTTATATATAGTTTGTTTTATTTTAATATATATTTAAAGTTATCAGAACTAAGTTTCTATTTGAAATTGTTTTATTCTTATTCCTTCAATAAATTTGATGATTTTACTTACTTATGGTACAAACTCTCTGACATTGAATTTTTAACTTTGATCCCCTCAAGAAATTTAAAAAAAAATTGATTCCTACACCACCCGGAGGGTATTTTTTCCTTTTTCTAGTATTACTAAAAGAAAAGTTCATAAGTAGGAAACTGGAAGATCAAAATTAAAAGAAAACTAGAAAAAAAAAATATAAGAAGAATGATATCAAGTGAAGACAATAAAAAAGGAATAAAGAGAAAGGAGAAAGTAAGGTGACAAGAAAGAGAGAGTGAAAGAGAGAACGAGATAGATAGATAGATAGATAGATAGAGAGAGAGAGAGAGAGAGAGAGAGAGAGAGAGAGAGAGAGAGAGAGAGAGAAGAGAGAGAGAGAGGCGTTATAGAAAGATGAGAAAGGAGATAGAGAACATGGAAGGAGATGAAAAGGAATGAAAAATAAATAAGTGTAAAATGAAGTAACGGTTTCTGAGAGAGTGGGCGGAAAGAAATCGACAAAGAAGACACCAAAAGATATATATATATATATATATATATATATATATATATATATATATATATATGATAGAGAGAGAGAGAGAGAGAGAGAGAGAGAAAGAGGGGGAGATAAAGAGGGATAAAAGATGAACAAAGTCCAATGCCGGAATAAAACGGAAGATGGGAAATGGAAAAGAACCTCCCCACCCACCCCACAAGTAAAGCAAAGCCCCCCCCCAAAAAAAAAGAAGAAAAAAAGAAAAAAAAAGATGAAAAAAAAGAAAGGACAAATTGAATTAACTACATTTCCTCTTCTCTCCTTCCCGGTACAAATTAAGTGATCCGACGTGGGTGGCCAAATTTCTTGGTCTCCACCCAGCCATTCAACGTGGTTTCCATGATAAACATTTAACCCCTACCACTCCTCCCCTATAAACTCCCAATTATTCCACATCATCAATGCCATTGAAGTTTCATCACTACAGACATTGTTTGCCTTTAAAGGAACGTGGGTTGGCGCAACACAATCTTTCTACTTCGAAATATTTACTACATTAATTTATAAGTAAATTCAATACAATGCTCATTTCATCTATATTCGTCGATTACTATCTATCTCTCTATCTATCTCAAATTGTATCTATCTTAGTCAGTTTCTCTCTCTCTCTCTCTCTCTCTCTTTCTCTCTCTCTCTCTATCTATCTATCTCAATTTGTATCTTCGTCAGTTTCTATCTATCTATCTATCTATTTCAATTTGTATCTATATTATAGGTCCTCTCTCTCTCTCTCTCTCACAACACACACACACACACACACACACTCACACACACACCGTAAGGGAGCGTCTATGTCACTTTACAACCGTTGTCTTAGCGTTCGTCATAATTTCAAACATCCAAAGAACGCTAGTTTTTCATTCAACATTTTTTTAAATAGACTGACCGACAAAGCAAAAGACTCTCAGTCTTCTTATTCTAAATTTATTTTTCCTCAAATTAACAAAAGCCCTGATGAAGATCTATTGAAAGAGATCGAAACACTGCAGCGTTGGCGAAATAAACATCACTCGTTTTATGAACTTGTGTTTTTTCAATTTTTCACTATTTTACATACTGTCGGATTTACCTCCATTTCCTCTTCACATATATGAGTATATAACAGTATTCCACATTCCCAGATCTCTTGGACTAGAGCTTCACCATCAGAAGCAGTTTAGTGTCACACCCAAACATCCATTTTTGAATGGTGTCTTGTTGCATACCCTTCTTTTACTTACTTCTATTCTTCTTCTGACGTCTTTTCTATCTTACGTCTTCTTCTAACATCTCTTCTAGCGTCTGGACTTCGTCTTGGTGGTCGGTCGCACTTAACTCATTTCTTCTTCTAGATCAGTCTTGTTACCAAGACATTCACCAACCACAAAACCGGGTTATTTTCTTAAGCTTTTGATTTACTTATTATTTTACTTAACTAAACATTTCATGTAACTAACATAGCGCGCGTATGCAGTTAAGGCAGGACATCTTCTCTGCCTGACGTCCAGACTGAAACTGAGGACCCAACCAGGTCCCACGTGACTTAACGTATTTCGCCGGCTTTCTGTAATCTTCCATGGAAAGTCCCGCCCGTGATATGAAAAGGGCCATCCCTTTAGAAATACAGGGGATTGACAATAATCTTATGCAACTGCATAGATTATGTAACAGTCTTACTCCTCTGCAGTCTGAGATACAGTCAGCGTATTCTAAGACTCGCCAACAAGACAGGCTAGTTTTCAGACAGGTAAAGATTTAGGAAGTATATCATTGGCGTAACACAATCTTCCTCTCCTCATTGCATTCAGTACAATCGTCAGCGTGTAAAATACGCAACATATTCATGATCTCTCTATCTGTATGCAATTCTTGGGGACTGCTCGTTGCGTAGTGGCTAACCTGCTGAGCTCCAGTCGCAATATTACATTCCCTTTGGGACTAATACTCTTGGAAAAGGTATGAAGCATCTCATTCCTTAACTATAGGTTAAATACTACCATTACTGTTCTTCTAAAGGCATTAAATAAACCACAAAGATTGAAAGGCCATTAAACAAAGAAACCAAATCAGATCTGTGTCCTGGGTATGACTTTAACTGCATCTAATGGTGAAGTTCTAATTTTGGGGCTCTGGGGAGTGTGGAGTACCTCTTCATCACCATTACTCCCAGGTCCTCTCAGACCCGGTGTGATAGTACCTGTTAAGGTCACATCTATGGGCTAAATAGGAAAAAATGTTTAAAATATGTGTTTAAAAAAGAATGTGTGTAAAAACAAACTTGAATAACCATTGTAATAAGTAAATGGGAGTTATCTCCCCTATTTTATTATTACCTCCTATTTGAAGAACTCTCTAGGGAATACTAGACTATATAAACTCTCAATGAGTGCACCAATTATTCTAAGTAGAATAACGCTTTCCAAAGTCTATCGGTGTGATCGTTTGTCATTTCACCCATCAAAACAAAACGTCTTCGGCATAAATAACCCAACAAGGGTTGAAATACCGTAACACGCAACCAACCAACCAACCAACCAACCAACACAGGTCTATCTATCTATCTATCTCATTGGTAACTGAAGAATTGTCTTTACTATTGATATAATTCAGGATCATAAATACTGATTTTCAAGTACAGTTGTACCTTGACTTACGACTACTCTTACGAGTTTTCTTAGTTACGAGTTATCACTCGGTCGAAGTTGTGCTTTGCATTAATAGCTAGAATTTGAGTAATGAGCGAGCTTCAGATACGCTTATGTTAATAAGTTTATTTAAATCACTAGCTCTGTCTATGATATTTTTAAAAATTCTCCTCAGATTAGACAATTCATTTTCCCCTATTTTATTTCACTCCCTCCGTCTGCATAGCAACCAAATTATTCTCAAGAAAAATTCATTTTCTAGTTTGTTCGGGTTTTTTTTTTTTGGTGGCGGGGGGCAGGGGGGTGGGGTCAGCAAAAGAAAATTAGCATCATGGTAAATCTGACAAACAAATGGCGGGCTTTTTTTTTCTCTCTCTCGAAGAAAAATCGGAAATTTCTTTAATCGATTAGGACGCAAATAATCAATCTAAACTGGGTATTGATACAAACGAAAATATTCCGGTGCAAATGTGTTTTTCGTGATTTCCAAGGAAAAAAACGCTTAAGGGTTTCGCTATGAAAATGGCGTATCGTAATTAGAGAACTGACTTTTAGCAATTAAAAAACAATTTGTTAACTTATGTTAAGGTGACTGGGTGCAGGTCGCCCGACAGCGGAAGTGTTTGTTAGTGGCAAGTATGTTTCATGTGCATAACCTTCTTGCACCCATCGCTATTATTATATATATATATATATATATATATATATATAATATAATATATAAACATATATACACATATATATAATATATATATATTATATATATATATATGTATATAATATATATATATATGAAATGATAAATAAATAAAGGAAAGAAAATGTTGAATGGATAACATTGATTTAATTTGAATTAATATGTATCCATTCAACATTTTCTTTCCTTTATCTATTTATCCTTTCAACATATCGTCGGATTCATTTCCATTTTCGACTCACATATATATGTATATATATATATATATATATATATATATATATATATATATGTGTGTGTGTGTGTGTGTGTGTAAGTATGTATATATTTGTATAAATTTGTATATATATATATATATGTGTATATCTCTATCTAGATATTATATGTGTATATATGTATTTTTATAAATGTATATGTATATGTGTGTATGTATATGTACATGTTTATGGATATATATATATATATATATATATATGTATATATATATATACACACTTACAAAAACACACACACACACACACACACACACACACACACACATATATATATATATATATATATATATATATATATACACTTACAAACACACACACATGTATATACATATACATACAGACCCGTTGACTTGTCTTCGCTACCCTTAAATATATATGTTCTATCAATGATATTGAGCACGTTTTACTCATAAATAGAGCCAAGTATATAATCAATATTAATATATATATATATATATATATATATATATATATATATATATATATATATATATATATATATGTGTGTGTGTGTGTGTGTGTGTGTGTTTATGTGTGTGTGTGTGTGAGTGTTTGTGTTTGTGTGTGTGTATGTATATATGTACATTTATATAAATTTGTATATATAAATGTGTACATGTATATATTTATATGTGCATATCTATGCATGTAGATATGCTTATAAATGCGTATGTACATGTATGTATATATGCTTATAAATGCGTATGTACATGTATGTATATATGTGTATATGTATGAATATATTCATACATGTAAATGTAGTTATATATATTTATACATTTACATGTACGTATGAATATATTTATATATGTAAGTTTATATATGTATTTATATATTTATATCCATCTGTATATATATGAATGTATGTAGGTGTATCTATATAAAGTTGTATTTATGTGTATGCATATATATTTATTAATGAATATATATATATGCATGTATATTTATACATATTGAAGTTTATATATATATATATATATATATATATATATATATATATATATATATATATATATATATTATTTGTCCTTAAAAGCCGAAAAACAGAGTGCAAATGAATTAATTAGTTTTTAGATGATAAATTGTATAATTAACTTCTTTAAAATAAAATCTTTGCGTACTTTAATATTCTCGCAAATTAAAATAAAGGATACATATTGAAATCTAAATAAAGTTGGCGTGGCGGCCTAATGTCGGTATTAGCCAGACAGCCCCTTTTCACTAACACTAGACCGAGGAGATTATTTTAGCGTGAGGTGGAGCCCCATACCTTCCATCAGCTCTTCACTTTATCGCATAGATCCCTGTGCAACTCATACGCTGAATTGGCAAGGACCGGTATCGAACCAGGAATCATGTGATTCCTAGGTGGACGTTCTACCGACTGAGCTAAACCGAGTATGTGTGTAAAAGCTGCGGTTGCCTTTGAAGTGTCAAGAAAGATGAATAATAAAGATATAATAAGACATTATAAGAAACTATATCACTGCTCAAGTCATAATTCCCTTAGTTATTTACGTCACATTCTCCATGATTTTATTTTTTTTATTTAAACCTCAATTATTAATAAATTTTTTACATTATTAATACTGTTGGCCTTATCTACATTGTATTTACCTCGTACCCCACTTGTACGGGTCAGGCACGAAGGCCCTATTTATGTGGGACCACCCACAAACCGAAGCTCATGGGTGGCAGGTGAAACATTGCGTCGATCCCGTCGGCATTCCCCCTCAAGTGGGGGCGCCTCAGGCACTGGGCAATAAACCCAGTCCCGTCCCTTTAAATCAAGGGGGCAGGTATTGCCTGGGGGGATAGCCCCCTGGGATCGACGCTATTAACTTGTAAAGATCCAGGGCCGAAGCCACTTGACCCCCGGCGTTGGCCAGATCTACATGATATTTACCGCGTACCCCACTTTTACGGGTCAGGCACGAAGGCCCTATTTATGTGGGACCACCCACAAGCCGAAGCTCATCGGGTGGCAGGTGAAAAATTGCGTCGATCCCGTCGGCATTCCCCCTCAAGGGGGGGGGCGCCTCAGACACTGGGCAATAAACCCAGCCCTGCCCCTTTAAATCAAGGGGGCAGGTGTTGCTTGGGTGGATGGCCCCCTGGGATCGACGCCGTTAATTATATCAATGGTTCAGAGGCCGAAGCCACTGTTGGCCTTATCTACATACTAATAACATGCAATTGTATTTATATATACAGCAAAATAGCGGTTTACAGTGTGAATGGGAAGGCTATTTGCATAGTGATATTATTTTTTTATTTTAATAAATATGTGATTAGTATTATTGATAATTGTTTGGTTTTATTTTAATGAATATGAACAAAATTCTCGGTGATAAATCTTAAAAGAAATCCATTAACAAGAAGAAGTAACCGTTATTTTATTCTTTACTTTCTATTTTAACTAAATAGTTAAATTAGCGATGGATGAGTTTCAGTTATTCTATTTTCGATTATACCTCCCTCCTCTGTTTCAAATCTTTTTATCTGCATTCTTATTTAGTTTCATTAGCCTTTCTATTTTTTAATATAATTCTATCATATTAAAACTTATTAATTGAGGTTTAAATAAAAATAAAATAATGGAGAATGTGATGTAAATAACTAAAGGAATTGTTACTTGAGAAATCCATTGACAAGAAGAAATCACTGTAATTGTATTCTTTACTTCCTATTTTAACTAAATAGTTAAACTAAGAAAATTTAGCAATGAAATACAAGAGTGATGGAAGAATAAGTTTTAGTTGTTCTATTTTTCGATTATACCAAATCCCCCTGTTTTAAATCGTCTGCATTCTTATTTAATTTCCTTAGCCTTTCTAATTCAATATAATATTTACTACATTAAAACTTAGGGGGAGTGCATATATTTGCTAATATATAGAAAATTGTTACAAATATTGTATCAATAGATGATTAATGATATAAAAAATGTCTTAAAAAAAAAAAAATTAAAATGCGATTGCTGATACACCCACTAGCAAGTTTTATGAACACGACAAGAAAGGTATCCTGTTTCAATTTTGAAGCTCTGGGGAGTGTGAAGTACCCCTTTCATCACCATTACTCCTAGGTCCACTTTGCCCCAGAGTGGTAGTACCTGTTAGGTATTTTATTTGTTTTTATACAATACAGTGCAATGACTTAAATAGGAAAAATGAGTTTTAAATAAGTGCCCAAGAATTGAGTTTAAAAATGAAATTTGAATACCCATCAAGAATGAATAAGACAAAACGTCTTCGGCATAAAATAACCCAAGTTTTGACATGCCGTAAAATCCAACCAACCAACCAACCAACGACAAGAAAGCATGTTGATTAGAATATAACATATATGCTGTTACTTAATGAATGCTGTAGCCAAGTCATTTTTACAAGTTAACTAATATTTCGTAAGATTTGGTTTGATTTGGTTTGTTTTACGGCATATCAACCTCGGTGGGTCATTTAATGCCGACAAAGTTTTGAAATAAATTCATTCTTAATGCATAATCAAATTTTGTTTATAAACTAATGTTTTTATATTTAAACCAGAGATGGGACCCTAAACAGGTACTACCACTCCGGGTCAGAGTGGCCCTGGGAGCAATGGTGATGAAGGGGTGATCCACATTCCCCAAACCTCCAGAACAGGAACCTCACCATTAGATAGAGTTTAACGTAATTCACAGGACATGAAGACCCCCAATCACCGCCTTCTAGCACCCATATGATAAAAAGGGTTGGAGCTAACCATAAGGACAATAGGGTTGGGGCAATCATATAGGTGCTAGGGCTTGACGTGACCAGCCGATTGATCGGTGGGGGCCTCTCCGACGACCGTCTAGCCCAAGAAAAGGCTAAAGGGAGTATTGCAAGTCATGGACTGCTCATCCACCTGGGTTCTATCCTTAAGCATCACGGGTCGCCACCCACGGCCAACAGGTGGTCCCATTGGGGGAGTCTTACCCCTCTGCAGAGGTGCAGTCGGTGCATTCTAACGCCCCAGCCAACTGGTCGGTATTTCGTAAGAAGAGTTGTTACGATTTTTGTGGCCATTTTTAGTCTTCAAGTGAGTGCAAGTTACAGTGGAGATCCCCTGTTTTAAGCAGATCCTTAGTGAAGAATCCTTTGGCTGCCCCTCGGTGTTCCTTGGTGTTGTGTAGAATCCTTTGGTTGTTCCTCGGGGTTCCTTAGTGTTGGGTAGAATCATTTGGTTGTTCCTCAGTGTCCCGTAGTGTTTGGTAGGATCCTTTGGTTGAGTAGAGTCCTTGGTTGCAGATCCGTTCATCAGTGGCGAATACGTGCAAATGAACGGCTTCCAAGGTTAGCGATTAAATAGTTACTTAACCACGTATTCAAGCTGTTGATTGGCTGGCTTTAATCCACGCGCCCACGCAGAGTCTATAAGTTTAAGTGGTGAACATCAGCACACCTTATGTGTCAAAATACTCCTAAAATAGTCGTAAAAAGTAACATAGATTCTATTGACGGCTATTGATCCCTTATTGACTTATAGCGTTGTATTCTCATTGGTTGAGAGTGTCGCATCATAGTGAAATCTGTGGGAAAATGTCTGGCAGTTAGATTTAGTTGAACTTAAGCGATTGAAGAGTTCCTCTTCGCGCACTGCAAATGTTGGGTCTTGGGGAAATAAAAGACGTCAATGTTAAAATGAGTTTTCGGGTTCATTACTAAGACCAAGATAGGGACGCAGAAATTCAACAACTCAAGGAACAACCCCAGTCAACCCCAGAAAACTCAAGACGGCCCAGAAGACCAGGGTATTTAACCCGGGTAGAAGAAAATAGAAGAAATACCCAAATGATAGTAACTAGCGTTGAACCGTAGATATACAACGCTATGATAATGTTACTATTACAACGTTTGATACGTTTACTTAAGAGCTGTTGTAGAATAGATCAATATGTAAAAATATAATATGCAATGCGATAATGAATTGATTTTTAAAAGGGACTAACCCACAACATTTGAGAAAGTGCCATATAGTAAAAAATATCGAGGCGTTCCTCTTAATTATTTAATTTAGTGTAACTGGGAGGTGGTGTCTTGGGGAAGGATCTCCAGTCCCCAGGCATTCATTGTCTTTGTCATTGAGGGCAAAGGTTCACAGCGATGAACACTGAGTAACAGAGTCAGAGGCTTAGTTCTTTAAATATATATATATATATATATATATATATATATATATATATATATATATGAAAAAACAAATGATGTTTACAAATGCTTGGGATCATCAGGAGAGAATGTGCACTGTTTCGGGGCCTTCCGGTACACATTCTCTCCTGATGATCCCAAGCATTTGTAAACATCATTTGTTTTTTCAATATATCAAATTCACACTGTCGGATTAATTTCGTTTTATTTCACACACACACACACACACACACACACACACACATATATATATATATATATATATATATATATATATATATATATATATATATACCAACCCTCCAAACGAGTAGGATACGACACAAGGTCAATTTCTTAAGCGGGGTTTAACTGGTATGAATTCAGAGTTTTCCTTCTCCTAGACTGGTTACCTAGCAATCGTTAAAGAGCCCAGTCTGCCCTGCCATTTACCCATAGCTAGAGGGAGAATTGGATTCATACCTTTCCCAAATTTACTAGCGCCATGTGAAATGCAAACAGCTTCGTCCAGTAATTGAACTCGGGCGGACGAGTCCATTTCCTACGACTCTAACCATTAGACCACGCGCCTCCATAAAGAGGCTTAGTTCTTTACGTCACTCATGAAAAAGGAAAGCCGATTTCACGGCTGTGGTAACTACGTACGGCCATTAATCTCGGCGGTTGCTGGGTTGACGATATCGTCATCAGAAATTAGAGACGCCACGATTCTCTGTTTTCCTCATTCCTCTGATAGTTGAGGTTCCCGGATAATTGCATTTGTCGCTAAATTGAGGTCGAAAAGAATACGAGACGGAACGGCGAAAACACTGAGCCAGTCAAAGTCATGTCAAAAATAAGTATTACTGTATATATATACATATATATATATATATATATATATATATATATATGGGAGAATATGTGCTTAATTGAAGTCGAACCTAATTTTTATGAAAGTTAATTCATTAATAATTAATTAGGCGGGATTTACCTATTTAAATGTAAGGCTAAATTTTTCTCGGTTTGTTTAGCCTTACATTTAAATAGGTAAATCCCGCCTAATTAATTATTAATGAATTAACTTTCATAAAAATTAGGTTCGACTTCAATTAAGCACATATTCTCCCAAATATTGTCGGCTGAAAATATCCATATCACACACACACACACACACACACACATATATATATATATATATTATTATTATTATTATTATTATTATTATTATTATTATTTATTAAATATAACTGTTTATACAGAGGTTTTAGGGAGCATTTACCTAAGGTTTCTGGCTATTGCCTTCTTCAGAAATGCGTCATCTCATGTCTCTCATGTGTTGGTAAACAAACTATTTACGGTTGAAACTTAGAACGCTGTATAAACAGTAATATTTAATAAATACAGCTTTTACATTTGTAATTGAGCACTTTATTTTCCTTTATTTCATCTCGGAAAATTACCAATATATCTATATATAAATCTCTCTCTCTCTCTCTCTCTCTCTCTCTCTCTCTCTCTCTCTCTCTCTCTCTCTCTCTCTCGTGAATGTTTCTTTTGTCACCAAATAAATAGATATGTAAAACCTTTATATATTTATTTTATTATATTATACAACAGGTCTATTTTATATTGAGCACTCTACCAATAATAGTGCCTTTGGCACATCGTTCCAGTAAAAGCTGAAACAGTGACCATCCCACACTATATATATATATATATATATATATATATATATATATATATAAAATATTTAAGATAATAATAAGTTAAAAGAAAGGAAATGAATCCGACAGTATGAGTATGAAAAAGCTGGAATGAAAACACCACACAATGCTGTTAAAGAGAAAACAATTTATAACATAATCATAGCTGATATTGATCAATATTTCGATTTTACAAAAATCATCTTCAGAGCCCGTTTACTCCGTGGTGTTTGTGATCGGAGATAAAAGTCAAGCCAATTGAGTGAAAAGTATATTTCTTCTTTTATAACAGCAGTCAATATTTTCCACATCATGTGTAGACAAGTTATTGGTCTATAATTGATGGGATGTTTCCTTTTTGAGGGTCTCTCTGGATTAGGGTAGTTATTCCTTTCGTCTTTCATTCGGGTACTTCCGTTTCTTGTAGACATCTGTTCAGTTGCTGGGCCATTCTTTTGTGGATAGAAGTAATTTTTTGAACCAGAATCCATGTATGCCATCGTGGCCTAGTGTTTTTCAATTTATTACTATTATTATTATTATTATTATTTGCTCCTTTTGAGTTTTCACATCAGCATTAGCTGATAGTCTTTCACTGGAGTTTGAGTGACAGCAAGTCTCCTCAGGTCTCCAGGACCCTTCTGAGTATTCTGGCAGATTGCAGCAGTGAAGTGTTTTGAATGGTTTCAATCCTCCCTCTGATTTCCAAACATTCCAAACCCTTTTCCAATCCTTTTGGGACTGTTCCAGGTGCACCAACTACAATTGGTATTACTTTCACTTTCATATTCCACAACTTTTTCAGTTCTCTGGCAAGGTCCAGATATTTGTCTATTTTTTCATTTTCCTTTAACTTCACCCTGTGATCTGCTGGCACTGCAAAATCCACCAGTTGACAAGTTCTTTCTTTTTTGTTTATCAACACTAGGTCTGGCCTTCTTGCTGGGATAAGGTGATCCGTTTTTATTTCAAAGTCCCAGAGAATTTTGTGCGTTTCGTTCTCAAGAACAGATTCTGGTTTATGCATATACCATTTTGTTGTGTGGTCAAAATTTAATTTCTTGCATAATTCCCAGTGGATCACCTTCCCAACCCAGTCGTGTCTAGTTTTGTATTCTCGTTGTGCTAGTTTGCTAAATTCACAGAGTATATGGTTAACAGTGTCATCTCTATTACCGCAAAGTCTACATTTACTATTTTGTTGGGTCTTATCAATTTTCGCTTTTATTATTATTATTATTATTATTATTATTATTATTATTATTATTATTATTATTCTAACTTGGAAAATCATAAGTAATAATAGCAACAAAATCGCTACAATTTATAAAATCATTATTAATAATCATCATATTCTGTTGTAATCGAATTGTTACGATTCTGTTCAGTTCTAGTTTTCTCGCAATACTGAAAATGTTATTAATGATGAATCGATCACCCATTATCGATAAATTAGCACGGTGCCAATCTGATCGATAAAATTGTGTTGGGATCGAAAATCGTAGAAAATTAATCGATAAACATCATCCTACCTTGGAAAATGTTCGATTTCGGCGTTCGTAAATTAATGACTGTCTTCAAATATTTTTCTATCGAAATTTCTGTTAAATAAGAAAATAGTTGACGAATTTTTGGGTTTTCATTTCACTGATCAATATCAAATCGAACACCTTTAACAGAAATTGATTGAGGAAAAAAAAGCTTTTCCTTTCCAGCTCAGTCGTAAATTCAATAAAACCGACACCGAGCATTGTCATGAAATTTGTGATTTTCAGGCATCATAAGGGCTTATTTAAGGGTTCCAATTACAGCCAATCCTTCGAATGAAGCGATTCTTTTAAAATCAATGCATTTTTTTTCGAAATTTTTTCAACCCTATAATAGGTGATTAAAGTGCTCATATCTGGGCCAATTCTTAAAATTGATCCCTTTTTTTTGGCATTAATGAATTCTACGCATTGAAATCTACCAGAAAAACCAAAGATATCACAACTTTGACTACTTTCAAAAATAGCTGATTTCTTCTGGACCTATAAGGGGGGTACCTTATGTAAATTCAATAAAACCGACACCGAGCATTGTCATGAAATTTGTGATTTTCAGGCATCATAAGGGCTTATTTAAGGGTTCCAATTACAGCCAATCCTTCGAATGAAGCGAATCTTTTAAAATCAATGCATTTCATGCATCAAAATCTATAAATTAAGCCGATTATATGCAATAAATAAACAAACATTTTTTTTTAAAAGTCACCGTCGGCAAGGTCAGTCGATGATACTTGGGATAAAGTAGTTTTTAGGCTCATTATAAAGGCTTACTCTCTAATTTTATGTGGAGAAAAGTAGACAAACACCGGGTGTTGTACTGAATGGATGTTTATTATAGGTAGTGATGTCGACGTTACAACATTTCGGTCCATCAGACCTTTTTCTGAACACGGACTAAGTTCTTGTATAGAAGGATTCAGTTCTCTTACTGACGGGTGTATACAGATTTACGCTATTATTATTATTAAAATAATCAGATGGAGTTGAAATGATGACAATAATAATAATAGGAAAATAGCGTAAATCCGTATACATTTTGATAAACGGACCGAAACACATGTGTAAGTGAAATCGATTAAAAGTGATATCGATAAAATTCATTTTTATCCAACTACATTTCTTTTCTTTACTCATTACTGGGATAAAGTAGTTTTCAGGCTCATTATAAAGGCTTACTCTCTAATTTTATGTGGAGAAAAGTAGACAAACACGGGATGTTGTACTGGATGGATGTTTGTTATAGGTAGTGATGTCGACGTTACAACGTTTCGGTCCATCAGACCTTTTTCTGGACACGGACTAAGTTCTTGTATAGAAGGATTCAGTTCTCTTACTGACGAGTGTCTTGCGGTCATGATTGGGAGGGGGTGGTCAGCTGATGATGATCTACTGTAAATGTTTATATAGCCCTGTCGGAGGGAATTAAAACACGCTGACTGTATCCTTCCCAGGCGCGTGGCATAATGCTTAGAGTCGTAGGAAATGGACTCGTCGACTCGAGTTCAAATCCTAGACAAGGCCGTTTGCAATTTCACATAGCGTTAATACCCTTAGGGAAGGTATGAATCCATATATTCTCCCTCTATCTATGGGTAAAATAGTAGGGCAGTCCTGCAATATGTCTTATATATCATTAAAAAAATGAAGGTTTACATAATATATGGTGTGGTTAATTTGCATTCTGGTTTTAACAAAACCGAGTTTAATAACTAATTACTTGGTGTTATTGATCTCTAATATTATTGCTTTATTATCCATTCGTATTAAAATCAATCCTATGAATGATTTTATATAGAAATCAATTAAAGTATAATTAAAATAAGCGCAATCCTTTTATATGCGTTCTTATTAAATTTTGTTAGTCTTTCTAATTTCATTTAATTACTTGGTGTTATTGATCTCTAATATTATTGTTTTATTCTCCAGCGTATTAAAATCAATCCTATGAATGATTTTATATAGAAACTGTTGAGAATTATGGGATATAAGGCGTGTGGTAAATGTCTACTCTTACTTATAGACTCGCCGATAACCATGTGACCAACTTCTGGTCCAATCACTGGCAGTGCTCTGCTGCTGATATTATTATTTATACTGGCCTTTTCTGGTCATACCTAAGCATTACTACTTGGATCTTCTTGGACGACAGACCAAAGGATTCTATATCACAGGATTTATTCACTTACCAAAGGATTCTATAACTCGGGACTTACTTACTTATTTACTTTAAGTTCTTTACAACTGGCCAAGGATGGCGGCCAGATACTTAACAATGAAAATATAATTTAAATAAGTGTAATTTTTTCATATGCGTTCTTATTTAATTTCGTTAGTCTTCTAATTTAAGATATTTCATTATATTAAAACTTAAATACTTACGCCCGGGGGGGCGAATATTCTTGCTAGTCTATTTAACTAAATTAAGCAATAAAGAATAAAATTACAGTTATTTCTTTTTGTTAATGGATTTCTTTTAAGATTTATCGACGGGATTTTTTGTTTACATTTATCAAAATGAACCGAAACAAATAGAAATCAATAATCCCTGGCAAAAATGTAGTAAAAATCATTTTACGGTCAATATGCAAATTATTCTTTCAACTGTAAACCCTTATTTGGTCGTATATATAAACACAATTGCATGTTATTTGTATGCTGATAAGGCCAACAGTATTAATATAAAACAATATTCTTGATGATTGAGACTTAAATAAAGATAAGATCATGGAAAAAGTGACGTAAATAACTAAGGGAATTGTGATGTCGGTGGTGACGTAGTTCCGGTTACAGACCGACACATTTAGTAAGACGTTAATGAGAAGTAACCGATGACTATCTTGCTAAAAAGTGACATTTTTCTGCATTGAACTAGAAGAAAATGACAAATAGTTAAAAAAAAACTTGATTGATATCGTAAACATGGCTGTAAACACTGTCTAAGATAAAATAACTGATGCATTATAAAATAACCGAGTTTTCCGAGTTACGAGCTGTCACCATTTTGATTTTTGGCTTTGTGTCGAGAGCTAAAAATTTGCGGTACGAGCAAACTTCAGATACACTGAATGTTGATAAATTCACTAAAAGCATTTAAGTTTCCAAATTTATTACGCCAAAAAAATATTATTTATAAAAACCATGAATATTAAAAAATTACAACACATAATTCATTACATTCTATTTTCTTCTGTTTTTATATAATACAGTGCTATTTTTCTTATTAAAAAAAACATAACAAAGAAATTAGACTGTTTTTTTTAGGCTGGAACGGATTAATGGCATTTCAGTTTATTTCAATGGGGAAAATTGATTTAATATATAAGGCAATTGAGTTAAGAGCAGAATGAACTAAACTCGTAAGACAAGGTACCACTGAAAATTTCATTAAAATCGGATAATTCCCTGATTTTTGGTAATTTCTTTTTCAATTGGAGTGGGGAGTAAATGTATTTTGTAAAATACGAATTTTACGGCAACTTTGGCAGTGCCGGTAATTCTTTTCATTTTTATTTTATCCTATTTTTATTTTATTTTATTTTTTTTCAGCATTTTTAAACAACGTACAATGAATAAAAAGTTGGATAACCCTCAAATACGCTTCTATGATTTCCCTAATATACAATGTTTGACATTTTGGCATTAATCTAATCTATACTAATTATTATGAGGCTCTTGTTTGTGTATTTGATCAAACTACTTTCAAAGCAGAGAAAAGTCTGTCACAAGAGAAAGTATTATGAGACTTCATACCAAAGAATTTACATTCATAGACCGTTTTTGCTCAATTACGGCTATATATATATATATATATATATATATATATATATATATATATTGCTAAAATGGTATAACTGCACTGACGAGAGGTGATACCTCGAAACACGTGTCTGTAGTTTACTCTATAATACGCTCCCAATTTCGGTTGAGCACTTTATTTAGAAGGGGTTTAATTGCAAAAATTCACCGTATTCGGCGTTCAGCTAAGACTCACTTTGTTTACAAAGTTTGAGACCTCTAGGTGAATTCATTTCCGCTTAGAAATGTAGCGATTAAATAGCTTGCTATACTTGGCAGCTGACTGTGGCCGTATGGGTAAGAGGTTTGGCAAGCGTAAGTTCGTTCGGGTCTCGAACCCGGCCAGAGGTAGCTGCTAAAATGGTATACCTGCACTGATGAGAGGTGATACCTCGAAACACGTGTCTGTAGTTTACTCTATTATATATATATATATATAATGAAAATTTTAGTAATTTTGCAAAGAATCATTTAATTATTTCATCTTTTCTCTACTTTTTTTGTCGTTCGTTTAATCATCAATTTTAGCGTGATTGCATCAAGACTGACAATCAATTACTTCAAAAAACGACTAATCCTGAAATTTAAAAAATGATTGAGACGCATTCTAAACATCAAGTGGAATTCCAACACACCTAGCACAGAAGTCCTTACAATGGCAGGAATTTATCCCGAACACCCTGTGTATATATATATATATATATATATATATATTATATATATATATATATATATATATATATATATATATATTTGGGAGAATATGTGCTTTTTAATTTTAGTCAGACCTAATTTTTGAAAGTTAATTCATTTATGTTTAATTAGGCGGGATTTAAACTACTTAAATGTGAGGCTAAACAAATCGAGAAAAATCAATCTCTGAATATATATTTCGACCTATTAGGTCTCATCAGCAGAGTTATAGATACGAGGACCGCCTAGCGTGTGACTCGAACCCTTTTGTGCCGAAACGGCACGCCGGTATCTTACCATCACGCCAAACAGAAATCGCTGATGAGACCTAATAGGTCGAAATATATATTCAGAGATTGATTTTCTCGATTGTTTTAGCCCTTTTCCACATTTTTTAAAGGTTTAGGTTTAAAATATTTTTCGCCTTAAAATTATAACATTAAAATGAAATTTAAAAACTTTTCAAAAAAAAAAAAAAAATTAGGTTCGGACGTAATAAAAAAAAAAATTAATGACTTTCTCTTTTT
>CM042145.1:25764919-25771772 GCA_023376005.1 Doryteuthis pealeii | reverse complement strand
GTAGAAACAATAATACTAAGCACATATTTAATAAAATCACATTTTTATAATTAGCCCTGGCTAAAATTTTAGCCTTCCGTATTACACCTATGAACTTGCTATTTGCTTGCTATATATAAATACAATTGCCATGTTATTAGATATGTTAGAACCTGTGTCAAACACCGGGGGTCCAGTGGCTTCGGCCACTGCGATCTTTACAACGTTACCAATAGCGTCGTCCCAGGGGGCCCACTATCCCCCAGGCAACACCTGCCCTCTCGTTATTAAAGGGGCAGGGCTGGGTTTATTGCGCCAGTGCCTGAGCGCCCCTGAGGAGAATGCCGACGGGATATCGACGCAATTTTATCACCTATGCCACTCCATGACGACTTCGGCCTTGTGGGTGGTTGCCCTCCCCACGTCTTATAGGGACTTTTGTGCAGACCCGTACAAGTGGGGATACGCGGTACGAATATCATCGTCAGATTGGTCAACAGTACTTAATAATGTAAAACAATTTTATTAATAATGAAGGTTTAATAAACAATAACAATCGTGGAGAACATGTTTGGATGTAAAATAACACCTAAACGGGAATTGGGACCTCGAATCGTAATATGTTTCGGTACAGACTAGAAAAACAACACCACCAATCTTCCATTTCTTACACCGGCTATATATATTTACAAACCCTCAGCCAAGGTCATATTATTAAAAGCGAAGTTTACTAGGTTTTGAATTCAGAGCTTTTTTTCTTCCCTATAGTAACCCTAGTTGTCCCTTAACCAATGTAAGATGCCCAGTCATGTTCTCCTACTCTATATACTCGGAGCAGAGAGACGAAGACGAACGACGAGGGACCAGTCTCCGGACGAGATACTAGGAAGAGAGGATGAACTGAGAGAAGTAGGATTTGATACTTTCAGAGTTTTTTCTTCTGCCTATACTGGATGCCTAACCAAGTGTTAAAGAGGCCAGTCTGTCCTTACTATTTACCCATAACTGTAGACGAGAACGAGAGTCGAGAGGAGAGAGAGGAATGATGACGACGAGGAGAGAGGAGAGAGAGAGAGAGAGTTAGGATTTGAATCAGAGTTTTTTCTTCTCCTACGACTGATTGCCTAACCAATTTAAATCGAGCCCCACGTCTGTTCCTACTATTTACCCATAACTGACGAGAGAGAACGAGAGCGGGAGAAGAGAGAAGAGAGAGAGAGATGAGAGAGAGAGGAGACAGAGAGAGTCTAGGATTTGGAATTCATGAGTTTTTTTCCTTCTTCCTATACTGATTGCCCCTAACCAATGTTTTAAAGAGCCCAGTCTGTCCCCTACTATTTTACCCACTAACTGTAATAGAGAGAGAGAGTGAGAGAGAGAGAGAGAGAGAGAGAAGAGAGGAGAGAATGAGAGAGAGAGAAGAGAGAGAGAGAGAGAGTGGATTTGAATCAGAGTTTTTTCTTCTCCTATACTGATTGCCTAACCAAGGTTAAAGAGCCCAGTCTGTCCTACATTACCCATAACTGTAGGACGAGAGAGAGAGGAGAGGAGAGAGGAGAGAGAGATAGAGAGAGAGAGAGAAGAGAGAGAGAGAGAGAGAGTAGGATTTGAATTCAGAGTTTTTTTCTTCTCCTAGACTGATTGCCTAACCAATGTTAAAGAGGCCCAGTCTGTCTCCTACTATTTACCCATAACTGGAGAGGAGAGGAGAGAAAGAGAGAGAAGAGAAGAGATGATGAGAGAGAGAGAGAGTAGGATTTGAATTCAGAGTTTTTTCTTCTCCTATACTGATTGCCTAACCAAGGTTAAAGAGCCCAGTCTGTCCTTACTATTTACCCATTAACTGCAGAGAGTGAAGAGAGAGAAGAGAGAGAGAGGAGAGAGAGAGAAGAGAGAGAGAGAGAGATAGGATTGAATTTCAGAGTTTTTTCTTCTCCTAGACTGATTGCCTAACCAATTGTTAAAGAGGCCCAGTCTGTCCTAACTATTTACCCATAACTTGGAGAGAGAGAGAGAGAAGAGAGAGGAGAGAGAGAGAGAGAGAGAAGAGGAGAGAGAGTTAGGATTTTGAATTCAGAGTTTTTTCTTCTCCTATACTGATTGCCTAAACCAATGTTAAAGAGCCCAGTCTGTCCTACTAATTTACCCATAAACTGGAGAGAGAGAGAGAGAGAGAGAGAGAGAGAGGAGAGAGAGAGAGAGAGAGTAGGATTTGAATTCAGAGTTTTTTTTCTCCTATTTACTGATTGCCTAACCAAGGTTAAAGAGCCCAGTCTGTCCTACTATTTACCATAACTGCTAGGAGAGAGAGAGTGAGAGAGAGAGAGAGAGAGAGAGAGAGAGAGAGAGATACGAGGAGAGAGAGAGAGCGGAGAGTAGGATTTGAATTCAGAGTTTTTTCTTCTCCTAGACTGTTGCCTAACCAAGGTTAAAGAGCCCAGTCTGTCCTTACTATTTACCCATAACTGGAGAGAGAGAGAGAGAGAGAAGAAGAGAGAGAGAGAGGAGAAGAGAGTAGGATTTGAATCAGAGTTTTTTTCTTCTCCTAGACTGATTGCCTAACCAATGTTAAAGAGCCCAGTCTGTCCTACTATTTACCCATAACTGGAGAGAGAGAGAGAGAGAGAGAGAGAGAGAGAGAGAGAGAGAGAGAGAGAGAGAGGAAGAGAGTAGGATTTGAATTCAGAGTTTTTTCTTCTCCTAACTGATTGCCTAACCAATGTTAAAGAGCCCAGTCTGTCCTACTATTTACCCATAACTGGAGAGAGAGAGAGAGAGAGAGAGGAGAGAGAGAGAGAGAGAGAGAGAGAGAGAGAGAGAGAGAAGGATTGAATTCAGAGTTTTTTCTTCTCCTAGACTGATTGCCTAACCAATGTTAAAGAGCCCAGTCTGTCCTACTATTTTACCCATTAACTGGAGAGAGAGAGAGAGAGAGAGAAGAGAGAGAGAGAGAGAGAGAGAGAGAGAGAGAGAGAGTAGGATTTGAATTCAGAGTTTTTTCTTCTCCTAGACTGATTGCCTAACCAATGTTAAAGAGCCCAGTCTGTCCTACTATTTACCCATAACTGGGAGAGAGAGAGAGAGAGAGAGAGAGAAGAGAGAGAGAGAGGAGAGAGAGAGAGAGAGAGAGTAGGATTTGAATTCAGAGTTTTTCTTCTCCTAGACTGATTGCCTAACCAAGGTTAAAGAGCCCAGTCTGTCCTACTTTTACCCATAGAGAGAGAGAGAGAGAGAGAGAGAGAGAGAGAGAGAGAGAGAGAGAGAGAGAGAGAGAGAGAGAGAGTAGGATTTGAATTCAGAGTTTTTTCTTCTCCTAGACTGATTGCCTAACCAAGGTTAAAGAGCCCAGTCTGTCCTACTATTTACCCATAACTGTAGAGAGAGAGAGAGAGAGAGAGAGAGAGAGAGAGAAGAGAGAGAGAGAGAGTAGGATTTGAATTCAGAGTTTTCTTCTCCTAGACTGATTGCCTAACCAATGTTAAAGAGCCCAGTCTGTCCTACTATTTACCCATAACTGGAGAGAGAAAGAGAGAGAGAGAGAGAGAGAGAGAGAGAGAGAGAGAGTAGGATTTGAATTCAGAGTTTTTTTCTTCTCCTAGACTGATTGCCTAACTAAGGTTAAAGAGCCCAGTCTGTCCTACTATTTACCCATAACTGGAGAGAGAGAGAGAGAGAGAGAGGAGAGAAGAGAGAGAGAGAGAGAGAAGAGAGAGAGAGAGAGTAGGATTTGAATTCAGAGTTTTTTCTTCTCCTAGACTGATTGCCTAACCAAGGTTAAAGAGTCCAGTCTGTCCTACTATTTACCCATAACTGGAGAGAGAGAGAGAGAGAGAGAGAGAGAGAGAGAGAGAGAGAGAGAGAGAGAGAGAGAGAGAGAGAGAGAGTAGGATTTTGAATTCAGAGTTTTCTTCTCCTAGACTGATTGCCTAACCAAGGTTATTCAGAGTTTTTTCTCCTAGACTGATTGCCTAACCAAGGTTAAAGAGCCCAGTCTGTCCTACTATTTACCCATAACTGGAGAGAGAGAGAGAGAGAGAGAGAGAGAGAGAGAGAGAGAGAGAGAGAGAGAGAGAGAGAGTAGGATTCATACCTTTCCCAGGGGTATTGGCGCTAAGTGAAAATGTAATTTCCACGTCCAGTTAGTTGACAAGCCCAAAGAATATAAAGAATTAGTTAAGGCTTCAAATCCCAACACTTTCTTTCTTCTTATTTTTCTTCTTTTTTTTTTAGTGTCCTTTTTGCATTTAACACATAGCAGAAAACGTCCATTTTAATTAACTAATGCTGGACTTATTGCCGGCAATTTTCTCTGCATATCTTCCAGTTCTTGACAGGGAATATTAACTGTGATATTCGCCCCCTGTGTACAAAAAAAAATATCTAGTGGCCCATACCTGTCACAGACCATAATCTTTTGTTGGCTTTGGGCAAATGCTGTGAATATTCATCAAGACATTGTTCACACCATTTCACGCTGGACAGGATGTGTTGGCATCCATCAGTCTACTAAAGACGATGGCGTAGCGTCCGCCTTTTTTATTATCTGCAACTGCGTCACTGGTTTAACAGACCAATTTTTGAAGGACAATCTCTGGTGCAGTGACTGCAAACAAACAGTGACGCTTGCTGGAGTTGCTGTTGTCTCTCCTTCCTTTTGGCTCTCTTTTCTGCGGCGGCTTCTTTCCTCTCTTTTTCACTCCTTTTCGTTTCTTGTTTGACGAGGAGGCGCCAGGTCGCACGGTCTTTTGCAAAAGCCTCCCATGTGTTGGTGTTGATGTGGCATGTCTTCATGTCCCCCTTGCAGACATCTTTAAAGCGCAGGGGTGGTCTCCCTACCGGTCGGGTGCTTTCTACTAATTCACCATACAGTAGGTCTTTGTACGATATTATTATTACTGGCAAGAATAGGCACCCCCAGGGCGTAAGTATTTAAGTTTTAATGTAATTAAATGTATTAATTGGATTATTCGGTCTATTGTCATCATCTTTATTGTTATCTGTACAACGTTTCGGTCGATATGCCCTCCGGCCTTCTACGGGTATTTCCCGTCGGACTCAGGAGCCTTCACGAACTCTGAAATCTTTTCGAACTCTGGAACCTTGTAGTAATCGAGAACCTTCTTGTCGTAATCGGGAGCCATCACGGAACTTTGAACCTTACCCTTTACTCAATCCACGGGGGTATCCTGTTCTCATTCTGCTAACCATAGCTGGAGTATAGGTGTTAAGCTGTGTTAATTAATATTAACCAACTGAATGAGAACAGGATGCCCACGTGGATTGAATAAAGACTTGGGTTCAAAGTTCCGTGATGGCTCCCGATTACAATGATTGGTACATTCTCATTTCCCAAATGTTTGATAAATGTAATAGGAAGCATTTCCGGGTATTATCGCATAAATGCGTCCTGGGCCTCCAGCCCTAAAAAACGCTAAGTGGTGCCTGCTCAAAATCCAACCAGCGTTACTATTGAACTCCCTAGCAGTTTCAAGGCGTTCCTCCCGAAAAGTTAATGCGATATGAAAGCGATATTTTACCCTCCACCAAGTCTTTTCTCTTTTTCTTCTGTTTTTTTTCCTTCTTCTGGGCTGAGTTGTCTGCTTATTTTGTTTTTGTAATGATTAAGCAAGACTTTATTGTTTTTCTTTACTCTTTATTAAAAACCCGTAGTTCTTTACTCTTTATTAAAAACCCGTAATCCAAAAGGATTTTCAACCGCGCGGTGAGAAGTTGGCATCTTGGGAGAGATTAACGTTACGTCTAGTCCCGTTGACTAACGACCAAAATCAATCTAACTTAGTTAACTCTCAGTCAGTCCCCTTTCACACGCTCACCTTCAGCCAATCAGTAATCGGCGTCTAGGTCAGAGAAGTTGAACATTGCCTGTCAATCACTTTTCCTATAACGGTCAATGGTAACTTTCCATCTACCATGCCGTTATTTGAATTTTTCTACACTGAAGATTATCAACAAGTTGAAACACCGTTTACAGCCGGACATGTTGACGTCCTTCTTCGGCGAGAAGAATCTTCTTGCTAGACAAGAAGATCAACTCCGAGAACAAACCGACTGGTAGTCTCATCAAAGAAGATGCCTCGAGTCATGCAGACGAAGTTTCCCGCGACAAGCATTGTTTTCGGTGTCGTTATACCACCACACACCTTCCCCGAGGGCCCCAAGCTGAACACCAACGGCCGTATCCGTATTCTGAGTGAGTAGGTGAAGTTGCAGGGAAGCCGTGCGTGTGGCTGGAAGACTCGCCACTGTGTCACACCACACACACACACACACACACACACATACACAGCTCAGTCGGTAGAGCGGTCGGCTAGAAACTACAAGGTTCCTAGTTCGATACCGGCCCTCGCCAATTCAGCGTATGAGTTGCACAGGGATATGTGCGGTAAAGTAAGGAGCTGATAGTAGGTGTGGTGCTCCACCTCAGACACTAAAACAATCTCCTTGGTCTAGCGCTAGTGAAAAGGGGATAGACTCCCTCGATGATTGGCTGATACCGACTTTAGGCCACCCCGACGACTTTACTATATATATATATATATATATATATATATAACAGACAGACACATACACATATATATACATATGTATATATGTGCATTAGGTACGACTCCAATTAAACACTTATTCTCCAAAAAATTATCGGCAAAAAGCCATTCTAAACAAACCTTGTTTACAATATATATATATATATATAAAAGGTGGCTTACCGGTGAATATGGCCACAATCGTTGGAGGTGCACTAAATCCAGGGTCAGCGATAAAACAAATACAAAGTGCTCAATACAAAGTAGAGCAAATTTATTAAAGAAATGGATACAATAGAAACCTACTCGAGTTTCACCATAAGGATCTT
>CM042145.1:25757419-25759919 GCA_023376005.1 Doryteuthis pealeii | reverse complement strand
ATCTTTCCTATTATTATTATTATTATTATTATTATTATTATTATTATTATTATTATCATATCTTTAAGTTAGGGTAGCGTAGGCATAAAGTCAATTCCATTTTTTCGCTATTCCGATTTTCAAACCAAGTTTGTTTAGAAAATAATTCAACGATGGGTCATATATGTATAAACACATAATATATCTAAGTAAAAAATGACCCGTCGTTGAATACTAGCTTACCCAAGTTTCGACAACGTGAAACTCTGAATCCAAGTTTATATATATATATAAACGGGTCGGATCTTAGCCCTAAAGAGCACTAAATTAAACTTTTAGTAGGTTTATCTGACTCATTAGGTTTATCTTTATTATTTGCTCTACTTACGTCTAGAACACTTTTTACTTATTAGGTTTAGTTTCCTGGCGGTTTTGTATATATATATATATATATGTATATATATATATATATATTGGGAGGCATAACATAACCCTGGTTTAACCTAGGGCACACACACATACCCCTCTTTCCCCATTATTTTTGGTTTACCCCATTTGTTCTTAGCAAATTCTTTACATTTCTGACTTTTAATTGTCAACCGGTGTAAATACTTGAAAAAGTACCGGTCGAAAAGGCCTTCGTATCCCCTTTATTTTATATTTTATTTCATAATAAAATATCACCTCCCCGTTTTACATATGATTCCTCTACTTTTAGTAGTTTACAAATTTTCATATACCAAACATATATATATATATATATATATATATATATATATATATATATATATATATATATATATATATATTATATATAGAGAGAGAGAGAGAGAGAGAGAGAAAGTGACAGGTAGAATGTAAAGTAAGAGACGGGTCAGTTTTTGACTGAATTGTAAATTACGACTAATTAGACCCAATTAAAATGGATCTTATTTTTTCAAACATAACTTAATCCCAAAAGTAAGGTATATTTTGGGATATATTTTGTGCCATTAAACTAAATAAAAAAAAAGCCTTTAGCAAAATCCATTATTCACTCAAAAATTGAGTTATAAAAATGAAATTGAATAACCGGTAAGAATGTATAAAACAAACACGTCTTCGGCATAAAATAACCCAAAGGTTGACGTGCCGTAAAATCCAACCAACTAACCCAGCACCTATTCCTTTAGCTTAGAACTAACATATCGCCCAGCTCACGTTTATGCAATTCTCGTCATCAGACCTATAAGTAGAATTAAATCTCAGCGTCGTACTTAGTTATTCTCTTAACCTTTAAAGATAAACTATGCTTTTCTGAACGTAATGCGTTTGCATGTGTGCATGAGAGATGGAGAATATGTATGTGTCATAGTTATATTACTGTCCCACCCGTTGAGGTAGAGGAAGACAGATAAATCCTACTGACTTCTGACAAATATATATATATATATATATATATATATATATATATATATGTATGTATGTATGTATGTAATGACGTATTTTCTGGAGGTCAAAACGCTAGAGTTCCTTATCATCTTCAGGTCTCTGCTTCGAAAAAGAGCGTCGTGTTCCATTTCAAATCTGGTGGCATAGCGATAGCCTCGATCTGAGAAAAAAAAAAAGAAAAAAAAAAAAGAAGAGAACAAAAAAAAAAAAAAAAAAAAACTGGACGATTAAAAAAATAAAAAGAAAGAAAGAAAATCCAAAAAACAAAAAAAAAAACAACAAGCAAAAAAAAAAATGGACGATTTATTGACGCGGGGAGTTGTAACACCCTTGATAAAGAGGTTAGTTCTGCTTGCAATGTAAAGATATCTTGGAGTAAAGGTGTCGGTAAAGGGTTAGGCGCTCGTCCTCTAACGGTTACTGTCGTAAGAAATAGACACGACAACCCGAAACCAAGTCTTGGATGAGGTTGTTTGCATTTCACATAGTGCGAAAACCCTTTGTATGAATCCAACTATTCCCCCTCCCGCTACGGGTAGATATTAAGTCAGGCTTGGCTCTTTAACCTTGGTAGGGTAACCGGTATAGGAGAAGCAAAACTCTGAATTCAAATCTTAAACTCCGTTTAAAAACTGACATTGTGTCGCATCCTTCTCATGTAGAGGGCAGTGATGCGATTAGGTTTTTGATTTAGTGCGTCCTAGGACGCACATATTTGCTTTGAATGAGTCCCCGGGAAAATGTATGAGCCCAAACTAAAGCCATCTAACTCCGACTTTGTAACCTATCCTGTGTAATTCGTTTCTAAGAAACTATTGAAATGTATTTACAGTTAGCTTGAAATGGTGAGGGAAGAAAAAAGAAAAACACTAGGACACATGGATACGATTTTACTGCGTCCTTTTAGATTTTTGTATGTCAGGGACGCAAGACACGTACCTATAAGCATCTCAGGAAGGGGTTCAAATCTAGATTTAGGTAAGTAAAAGGCTCTGATCACGCTGGAGAAAAACAAGCAAAAAACTACTAACATAAAGAAAAGCTATTAATGGTATGAATCCGTATATTCTCTCTCCAGCTATGGGTCAAT
>CM042145.1:25747419-25752419 GCA_023376005.1 Doryteuthis pealeii | reverse complement strand
GTTATCCGCCTGTCTCCAAACCGAGGAAGATTTATCAGCGGCCAAGAATCTTTGTGCCTCTTTTTCTACGTTCTTCGTTTTCGAAGCCGACAATTAAGCCCCCCCCCCCCACACACACACACACAACCTCCCAATCCCGCCCCGCACACCGACGAGTTCTTTTTCCCACCTCAATTTCATTGCTGCATCACGTCCTCCCCGACCTCATAAGCCGCTTCTTCACTCGCAGCGAGTGCGTAGTAATCTAATTTTGCTACGCGGTAAATAGTTCGAGGTGTTCTGTGTCGTCAGCCGGCTAACGTGTCACGTGCCTGTTAACTTAATTTCTACGTGTCGTAATGGGAACGGGGTGGGTAGGTGCGGCAGCGCGTAGGTGCGAAATGGCGTAGTTGGTTGCAAGTCGAAAAATAAATTCCTCAGGAGGGGTTCGAATTCCGATCGGGACTGATGATGATGATGATGATGATTTCATTTTTTTTTTGTTTTTGTTTTGCGGTAACATAGATAAAGATACGAATTCTATACTTATTGTGTTCAGTCCCGTTGCTAGTCATCTTCACACACAAGACTGGGGGCGACACTGAGATGTGGATATCACTTATTATAAAACCATCTTTTTAAAAAAAGTAAATATGATATAAAATAATAAAATTCGAAGGCAATACAATGCGTAAAAAAAAAAAAAATAAAGACAAAAAGATGTTTTATATGTCTAATCGATTTCAAAGCAAAGCTTTATCATCAGAGTTTAATTTCAGAAATGACGTGCTTATGTTTTTTTTATTTGTGTGGTTATAATTTCTCTTCTTATTTCCTTTTCCTCTCCTTTTATATATCTACCAACCCCCTCCGCACGAGCAGGATGTGACACAAGGTCAATTTCTTGAGCGGAGTTCAACAGGTTTGAATTTAAGAGTTTTCCTTCTCCTAGACCGGTTGCCTAACCAAGGTTAAAGAGCCCAGTCAGCCCTAGTATTCATCCATAGCTGGAGGGAGAGAAGGATTCATACCTTTCCCAACGGTATTAGCGCTAAGTGAAATGCAAGTAAATATGATATATGATATAGGAGAGAACCGCATGACATGAAGAAATGGCAAATTATAATGTGAAGCACGAGGTGTGATGGTTACCATCGTAGAAAATGGACACGGCGAAACGAGTTCAAATCCTGGTCGCAGCTATTAGCATTTCACATAGGGCTAATACTCTTAGAAAAGCCACGAATCCAACTGTCCTCTCTCCAGTTATATATATTTACCAACCCCTCCGCACGAGCAGGGTGCGACACAAGGTCAATTTCTTAAGCGGAGTTTAAAAGGTTTGAATTCAGAGTTTTCCTTCTCCAAGACAGGTTGCCTAACCAAGGCTAAAGAGCCCAGTCTGCCCTACTATTTGCCCATAGCTGGAGGGAGTGTAGGATTCATACCTTTCCCAAGGGTATTAGTGCTATGTGAAATGCAAACAGTTTCGGCTAGGATTTGAACTCGGGTCGACGATTCCATTTCCTACGACTCTAACCATTATGCCAAGCGCCTCCAGTCTCTCTCCAGTTATAGTAGGACAGGGCTCTTAACATCGGTATGACAACCGGTCTAGGAGAAGGACAATTATGAATTCAAACCACAGAGTCCTCTTCTCGTTAGTCAAAACTACTTTGAGAACTCATCCTCCTGACCAAAACCCCTCCGATCAATCGGCTAGTCACATCAAACCCTAGCACCTATATGATTGCCCTTATGCCAAGTCCCAGCCCTTTTTATTATATGCGCTAGAAGGCAGTGGCTGAGGATCTTAGTGCCCTGGGTATGAAGTTAAACTACATCTTATAGTAAAGTTCCAATTTTGGAGCTCTGGGGAATCTGGAGTACCTCTTCATCACCATTGCTCCCAGGTCCACTCTGACCCGGAGTGTAGTACCTGTTAGGGTCCGATCTATGGGTTAAATACAGAAAATTAGTTTTAAAAAATTGTTAAAAATTTGAGTTTAAAAAATAAATTTTGAATACCCATCAAGCATGAAAAGAACATGTCTTCGGCATAAAATAACCCAACAAGGGTTGAAATGCCGTAAAAAACCAACAAACCAAGCCAAACCAGACCAAAATGATTCTAATAACATGATTCTGAAAAACTAAGCGGTCCCTAATGAAAAATAAATAGAACTGACAAAAATACAGGGAATAATTTCATAACGGGATTTTGTCTCGAAAATTCCATCAAAAGGTCCTAAAATTTTTATGACAGATCTGTCGAATTGTGTTAAATTAAGATTACTTTTTCTTAATTTGGGTCAACCCATTTCTTTCCAGAAATTCCTTGGGATCAGGGTAATATCGCTCCCTATGACAACCTGCATGGGAAATTCTATGCCATTCAACTTTATCGTTTCTATCGATTTTGTATGTGTCTTTAGTGAATATACTTCCGTACTTTCGGGAGGGGAGTTGAAAAAACCCTATTTCTTGTTACATGTTTCTGAAATAAAAAGAATAGCACTGTATTGTATAAAACTTTAACAAAATAGAATGTAATGAAGTATGTGCTGTGATATGCTTTAATGTTTATCTTTTTATAAATAATCTTTTTTTGCGTTTATTTTTGTGAATATACTTCCGTACTTTCGAGAGCGGGGTATATTTTCTATCCTTCTTTATTTAGATTGCTAATGTCATTTCATAAAAATTAGTTTCATGAAAAAAAAAAAAGGCTTGAACCCGTTTCTCTGGTTCCGATTAGAGATTTCATGAGATATCCTAATATTTACCGTAATTTAGTACTGACAATTGAATTCTTTTTTATTTTTTTTTTAGGACAATGAACAGTGATGCTGATATCCTTTTGATTTAGTGCGTCCTGGAACGCACATATTTGCTTTGAATGAGTCCCCGGGGATATTTATCGGTCCCAACTAAAATTTCTTAATAGATTGTAGGGTTTTTATTTAAGATCTGGGGAAACAACTAAAGACGTCTAACTCCTACCTTGTAACCTATACAGTGTAATTCGTTTCCAAGAAAATATTGAAATGTATTTACAGTTAGCTTGAAATAGTGAGGGAAGAAAAAAGAAAAAAACTGGGACACTTGGATACGATTTTACCGCGTCCTTTTAGATTTTTGTGTGTCAGGGATGCAGTTCGCGTACCTATCTCTGGATGCATCTCTGGATGCGTACGTTTCTTTTCATCTTAAAGGTGGATTCATAGGTGCAGTCAACGTATACTGGCCTGCTGACAGAGCGGCGATATATTAGAAATTATTGCTTCCTTACGATTTTATGGGCCATCCTTTAGGCTTCAAGCAAGAGCGCTTCTCCAGCGGAAATTCTTGGTAAAGAATCCTTTGGTTGTTCCTTGGTGCTCCTCAGTATTGCAAATCCTTCGTCAATGATTGCAAATGGACGTCTCTCAGTATCAGTGATTAAGTAGTCAACCAGCCACGCATTCGGGCTGTTGATTGGCTGAGGTTTAAACCACGTGACCTCGCTAAGTTTATAAATTTAAGTGTATATATATATATATATATATATATATATATATATATATTGTAGCACGGCTTATATACTACAAATAATTCAATATTACAAATACAATAAGATGCAAACATATGTCCCCACTTTTACTTATCTTATCAATGTCTAGCACAAGGGCATACTTGTGGAGCAACTCGAGACGATCAAACTCACAGCATTAATAATAGTCTGTGAGGCTAACCGTTGTTCGAAGGGGAGTTGATGGAGTTATTTTATAAGTAGCAGTTTAACCAGGCATAAAGAGAAAATAGTGAAGTATAAAATGGCAGAAAAACTTTCATCGTTACCAAAATTATTTGAAATTCAAGCTTACTCATCATTATACTACGGCAGTGCTGCTTTCGAGGATATATATATATATAAAATAATTTTTTTAAAAGCCTTTTGAGTTTTGGTTCGAAGTAAATTTATTACAGAATGACGGTTAGTTTTGGGTATGATCGTTTGGTTGTTCTTTGGTGTCCCTTAGTTAAAGTTTACTTAGGGTAAAATCCTTGCTTTGAACAAAGTCCCTCGTTGCAGGTCCGTTTGTCAATGTCGAATAACGTGCAAATGAACGACTTTCCATATCAGCGATTAACGAGTTAACTAACCACGTATTAGAGATGTTGATTGGCAGAGTTTAATCCACGTGACAATGCCGAGTCTATAAGTTTAAGTGGTTGTAGAATAATCATACTAAGTTCCAATTACCGTCGAATTGGTAAGACAATGCAACAAGTAGCTGTAACTCAATACAGATCTAAATCTTGTTGCAATCCTACTGCAGAATGCCAGAGTATTTATGAAGCCTCATAATTTCAAAGCTTTTTTTACCACTGCTCGACAATGTTCCTTCTTTACCGGCACACTGCTGACCGGTGGTTAGGCTTTCCACAAGTGCTGGATATTTTACCCCATGTTGGACAAATCAAATGGCGGGCACTTGACCCTGGGGTGCCGTGTTGGTGGCTACCACAACACCATGCAAGCTCGAATGAGGTGTTCAGAAACGCTATTATTACGGGTAGCGGAGGTGCTAGTATGAATGCTACCCCTATTGGTTTGTACAGCACTCTTCTTCTGTCTGTGATATATTGACAACCGAACAGTAGCTACATCTGAGGTGTCAGTCATAGCAGTTTGGTCCCATAGTGCCGATTCAAATACTTCAGCATGACATGTTCTGCTCGAGGGACCTCAATATCCCGGCTTTGGCTAGTAGATCTGTTTGTAGTGCATCATTTGCTATCCCTCTGATAAGTTGGTCTTTTATGTTGATGTCGGACAGGTGATGCTTACAGCAGGGACATGAGAAGTTGAAGTCTATGGCTGTAGCCCTAAGACGAACAAGGTATTGCTGTATAGGTTCGTCTTCATGTTGTGACATAGATGCAAAGGTGATCTGATAGACCATCGGATTTGATCTTTGAGTGACTAATGTTTCTATCATCCCTAACAATCTGACTGGGTCTGTGGTGAATAATTT
>CM042145.1:25737419-25742419 GCA_023376005.1 Doryteuthis pealeii | reverse complement strand
TAATCCTACAGTTACAGTTAACCTTATATGTATTTTGAGTGCTCACCAATGATTCGTCAATTAATTTTTTATTTTGGTTAGTTATAATTTTGCAGATGTTGATAGTGCATGAATAACTAATTTTAATTGTTTTTCTATTGAAGATCTTATTTAAAGGATTAGTGCTATTAAAATGTTTATCTATCAATTTAAGGAAGTATCTACCTATTTCAATGTTGGATAAACTACAAAAGGGAGGGTTAAACCACAAAATCTTTCTTTTTCTGTTTTTAAAAAACATTATTTTTTGTTTTTGTTTGAATTTATATATATTCAGCTCTTTGGGGTTTTTTGTGATGTGCTTATCCATAAGTGAATTGAGACCCATCTGATGAGACGAACATTTGGGGAGCCGGTTTACATCAACTTAGATTTATATGGGCCCCAATTTTGGTCGAAATAAATTTATTATGGAATTACGGTATTGAGTTCTTCCTTCCTTTATTGATAAATATGGCTCTGTATATAATCTAAAAGGTTATTATACATTGAGCTCTCTTCAGTGATTTAAAGATTTGCTGTATTTATACATACTGGATCATCAATATTAGTACAGTGGATCTTAGAAATCACATATAGAATCATCCCTTACTACCAAGTTTTGGATAAATCTCTTATATATATAATATATATATATATATATATATATATATATATATATATATATATGTGTGTGTGTGTGTGTGTGTGTGTGAAAATAGTCACACAGACATAGTGACCTACATTCATGACAAGTATGATATTTCATGAAATATTCTTGTATATGTTCAATCAAAATTTGATTTGCAAAAAGGAATTGTCGTTGAGATTAGTAATATATCTACTTATATATACATTTGTTTCCGTGTGTTGAGTGTATGTGTGTATCTACCGGTGTGTGTGTGTGTGTTGTCTGTGTGTAAAATGATGTGAAAATATTTACATTACGACGTAGGTCAAATTGCTTTGTGTATGACCAAAAAATAAAAAATAATGAAAATACAAAAAAATACAAAAAAAGAAAATATATAAAAAAATAAAAGAATATAAAAAAGGACCCTGGTTGTTGAGATCGGCAATCGGTATATTTTATGCAACTTTGGATTTATATTTTTGTGTTCAGTGTTCGGTTTGTTGAGACGTGTACGCCGATGGAGATTTTATTTTGGTGTCGACGAACAATTATTGCATCTATCAAGTTGGATTTGGCTGCAAGCAATCTTGTTGCCAACACGGGGTTGAGAGATGGATGAGGTCGGGGTGGGAGAGGTACTAAGACGGGTGGAGAAAAAAAGAATCTTGAAAGGTAATAATAATAATAATAATAATAATAATAATAATAATAATAGTAATAAATGAAGAGAGAGAGAGAGAGAGAGAGAGAGAGAGAGAGAGAGAGAGAGAGAGAGAAAGAAAGAAAAGGGAAGAAGGAAAAGATAAATGATAGAAGGAAAGAAGAGGGAAGAAACAAGAGAGAAGTGAGGAAAGAAATAAAGAAGAAGGAAGAAGAAGAGAAGAAGAAGAAGAAGTATTGAATGCAGAAAGCATAATGAAGTATAAAAAAAAAGAAAGAAAGGGGCAACGAATGCATGAACGTAAGAAAGAAAAACAATAGTGAACGAAGGGAAGAAAGAGAGAGAAAAAAAAGAAAAAGAAAAAAAAGAAAGTAAGGACAAATAATAGAAGGAAAAGAAGAGAAAAGAAACAAGGAAGAAAAAGTGAGAAGAAGAAAAAGAAGAAGAAGAAGAAAAAGAAGAAGAAGAAGAAGAAGAAGAAGAAAATGTATGTAGGAGGAAAGAAGAAGAAGAAGAAGAAGAAGAAGAAGAAGAGGAAGAAGAAAATGTATGTAGGAGGAGAAGAAGAAGAAAGAGAAGGAGGAGGAGGAGAAGAAGAAGAAGAAGAAAAAGAAGAAAATATGTGAAATGTAGAAAGCAGGACGAAGTATTTAAAAGAATGAAAAATGCAATTAATGAAAAAGCAACAATCAATTTGAAGAAAAGAATGAAAGAATGAAAGACCAAGGAGATTGTTTTTGTGTCTGAGGATGAGCGCCACACTTACTATCCTCACTTTACCGCACAGATCCCTGTGCTACTCATACCCTTAGTTGGCGAGGGCTGGTATCGAACCAGGAACCTTGCGATTCCTAGACAAGTGCTCTATCGACTGAGCTAAACCGAAGGTGGAAAAAGATGGAAAGAAAGAATGAAAAAAAAAGAAGAAAAAATGAGAAATTGGGCAGAGGAGGTGAAAATAAACGAAAACATGGAGAAAGGGATAGAGAAGGAAAGGGTTAAATCGAACTTAAAGGACCTAAATTCCATCATCGTATGTCACCCCGCCGAAAGAAAAAAAATACCAAAAATCAGGAAATAATCGAATTTAATGAAATTCTCAGTGTTGATATATTAATGAATAAAAGATATAATGCACCAGCTAGTTTATTTAGATTTTTAACAATTTTTCAGGCCAGTTAACTTTGAACCTTGTATCTTTGAGAATCTGTGTTACGCCTCAAATATACGTGGTTTCAAGTTAACTGACCTGAAAAATTGTAAAAGTTTTTAAATAAAATAACTGGTGCATTATATCTTTTATTCATTAATATATCAACACTGAAAATTTCATTAAATTCGGTTAATTCCTTCATTTTTGGTATGTTTTTTCTTTCGGCAGGGTGACATACAATGGTGAAATTTAGGTCCGTTAAGTTCGATTTAACAAAGGAAAGATTGGCTAGTAAAAAGAAAAAAAGAAAAAAAAGAATAAAGAATAAAGAAAAAGAAAAAAGGAAACTGAAGATAGTAAAATAAAGAAAAGTAAAGAAGAGATAAGAAAGTCAAGAAAGAAAAAATGTAAAATTGTATGAAGGTGAAAGTGTAAAAGTATTAATAATGGAAAAAGTTATTTAAAAAAGAGCAAGGGGAAAAAGAACGAAAAGAAAAAAAATAAGGAAAAATAAAAATAAAAATACCAAGATAAATAAATAAAGATTAAACGATTGGATAGAAAGAAAGAAAGAAAGAAAGAAAGAAAGAAAAAGAAAGAAAGAAAAAAGGAAAAATGATGAAGAAAACATAGAAATAGTGAAAAATGAGAAAATAAGTAGAAATAAATAAGAAGAATGAAGAAGAAGAAAAATAATGAAGATGACAAAAAGAAAGAAGAAGGGATGGAGGAAGTAGTCACATTTAAATAAAAATTAAAAGAAATAAAAATACGAAGAATGAAAACGAAGAAGAAATAAAAATACGAAGAATGAAAACGAAGAAGAAATAAGAAGACGAAGAATGAAAACGAAGAAGAAATAAAAATAAAAAGAATGAAAACGAGGAAGAAATAAAAATATAGAGAATGAAAACGAAGAAGAAAAGAAGACGAAGAATGTAAACGAAGAAGAAATAAAAATAAAAATAATGAAAACGAAGAAGAAATAAAATATAGAAAATGAAAACGAAGAAGAATAAAGATAAAAAGAATGAAAACGAGGAAGAAATAAAATAAAAAGAATGAAAACGAAGAAATAAAAAATAAAAAATGAAACGAAGAAGAAGAAAAATAAAAAGAATCAAACGAAGAAGAAATAAAAATAAAAGAATGAAAATGGAGAAGAAATAAAAATATGAGGAATGAAAACGAAGAAGAAATAAAAATACGAAGAATAAAAACGAAGAAGAAATAAAGATAAAAAATGAAAACGAAGAAGAAATAAAAATAAAAATAATGAAAACGAAGAAAAATAAAATACGAAGAATGAAAACGAAGAAGAAAAATAGAAAGAATGAAAACGAAGAAGAAAAAAAATAGAAAAATGAAAACGAAGAAGAAATAAAAATAAAGAATGAAAACGAAGAAGAAATAAAAAATAGAAGAATGAAACGAAGAAGAAAAAAAATAGAAAGAATGAAAACGAAGAAAAATAAAATACGAAGAATTGAAAACGAAGAAGAAATAAAAACAAACGAAAAAATAAACATAAGAAAGAAGATGAAAATAAGTAAAATGAATAAAAATGAATAAATGTAAAGAAGAAAAAAGAAAAATAATGAAGATGGCAAAAAGAAAGAAAAAAAATGAAAATAGCGAATAAGAAGAATGAATAAGAATAAAAACAATAAAAAAGCCGAAACGCGAATAAAAAGAATTGATTAAAAAGGTAAAAAAAAAGAGAAAGAAATGAAAAAAAAGCAACAATAGAAAGAGAGTGAAAGGAAGGAAGAAATAAAGAACGAAGGAAGTAAGAAACGCGGGAAGGAATGAAGACAGTCACATTTACATAAATAAGAGCACCTCCCACCAAAAACAAAACAAAAAAGAAATGTCGGCAGACGTTGGGTTGGGTAAGAGGTAGAGAAACACAGTGATCGTGACTGGAGTTTCAGAAGTCGAAAGGGCTGAAAGAAGACAGTCATCGATGGACGACATGGCGTGTAAAATTCAGACATTAAGTCGTCTGCTCGATGACTGGGTTGCTATTACTTTCACCTAGGCTACGATTAACACTGAAAAATGAAAAGAGTGAACGTCTTTCTTCTCGCCCAGCGCTCGGTTCTTTGTAATCTATTTTGTTAAATTCTTTTATCCCCATTTATCTTTCTAAAACTTTGTATATATATATATATATATATATATATATATATATATATATATATATATATATATATATATATATATATATATATATATATATATATATATCTTATCTTAGCATTATATCAAAAAAGAAAAAAGAAAATTGCCTGTGTCAGTATTTCAAGCGGAGGGACTCTAAAAATCAGACAGGTAGGTAGGTAGATAGATAGATAAATAGATAGAACCCGATTTTTCGACAGACAGATAAAATGTAGTATATATATATATATATATATATATATATATATATATATATGTGTGTGTGTGTGTGTGTGTGTGGAGTGAGAGAGAGATGGGAGAGAAAGAAAGAAACAGAGGAGGAAGAAGGGAGAGACCTTGGGGATATGTAT